>JAKFHU010001581.1:1200000-1800000 GCA_023783475.1 Daubentonia madagascariensis
GGGTGGGGCCCTATATGACTGTCGTCCTTATCCCCATGAGGACACAGGGAGGTGGCGTCTGCAAGCTGAGGACAGAGGCCCTGGGAGGAACCGGCCCTGGGACGCCTGGAGCTGGGGCCTGTAGATGGTGAGGAGTCAAGTTCTGCTGTTTCAGCCACTGTCTGTGGGACTTCACTGCGACAGTCCGAGGAGAACCACGGACGGGCTACGAAAGGCACCTCTTTCCCCCGAGGAGGAAACGTTAGGAGATTTTGGTTTTGTTGTTTCCAAGGTACGACAGAAATGTTTTTAAACACTAAAACAAAGGCACAACACAAGTGAAAAGCTAATTATACAACAAACGACATTAACCAGATGACTTTGTGAGGCAAGAGTGAGTATGGCCAAGTATGTGTAAAAAAACCCTAAAAGGCGGCACCGTCTAGTCGCAAAGACAATGGGAACCTCCTCCTGAGGACGGTACCTGCTGGACGTCCTGCCCGCTGGCCTTCTGGCTGCCCTCGGCAGGCGAATCTCTCCGCTTTGCCTGCAACAGAGGAAATGCTCATGTTGGGGAAAAAGCAGGGAGAAAGTGTCAATTAAAAATATACATAAAGACCCAAACTTTCCTCAGAATTTAGAAAATGCTAACTCTTTTTTTTGAGACAGGAGTCTCACTATGTTGCCCAGGCTGGTCTTGAACTCCTGAGCTCAAGCAAACGCCTCGGCCTCTTGAGTAGCTGGACTTACAGGTGCGCCACTGTGCCTGGCCTAAAATGCTAATTCTTGAAGGTCTCATAAAATAGAGAAGGCATTCAAATCTGCCACCTGTTAGTTCCCCCGAATTCCATTTCTTACGCGTGAACGTCAGTCTCTGACCTCTAGGCTAGTCTGTGTGAAGGCAGAGTGTGAGGTCCATGCACCTTGAACCAACAATGCCGTCAAACCCCAAACAAAGCCATACACCTGAGGCAAAGGCTTAGGCTGAAACTGTAAGAAATACATGAAGTATACATAGGAATATATGATTATGCCACCCCAAAATATGCCACTTTGGCATAAAGACGACTTTGGGTTGAAGGCAGTCGAGAGACAGCAGGCACAGGAACTGCCCTCTGGCTCTTTCTGCCTCAAAGCAGGGTGTAAATTCCCTTTGTGAAGGTGCCCCCCACTCAGAAGAGAGAGACACTCGACCGCTGGGCACCATGTGAGACTGAGTCTGCGTCACAGACCTCACTACAGTGACCCTTCTCTCCCACGGGTTTCCCCGCGCACCTGCCCGCCCACGACTCTCTGCCCCTGGAAGCCCGAGTCCCTGCCCCTCGTCTCTTCCCTTCTCTGCAGTTCCCCACTCTTGCTTAAGATGGTACCGAAACCCCGGGTCTCCCTGCCCCTCAGGGTCTTGACTTCTTTTCCACGAAGGCCTGTGTGTGCATACGTAATAAACCTTTTCTCCTGCAATCCTGTGTCAGTTTAATTTGCAGGGACCCACACACTGAACCTAAGAGGGTAGAGGACAGAGTTTTTTTCCTCCCTCACACATAAAAATCCTGACTCTGACAAACCACCTTCCAGGAACCTGCCCAGCAAAGGCTTTGCTCACTGAGCTCACCTGTACTCACTCGGGTCAAATGCAAACACAAACGCCGCAGAGCAAAATGCACTTCGGATCTGAGGCATATTCTGACTTTTACACCAGTTTTATAAGTGAACTTGCAGTGGCTGCTTGGGCCATCCTGGCCGGCCTGCCTGCCTTCCTCTCTTTTTTGGTTTCTGGATTTGTGGAAGGGCCCAGACAGATCATGGGGCCTTCTTCTCGGGTGACCATGTGCAGAAGATTAAAAGGTGCCCACGCCAGAGCTGACCTGGGTAGGGCCTTGTCACCGCGTGTTCCTCTCACCTGGTGCCTGGCTGCAGAAGCCCGAGGCACCCTTGCACTTCTCCCGCCCTGCGATGGCCCGCAGATCTGGGTGAAGGCCTTCAAAGACCCGGGCATCATGCTTTAAGGCTAAGTTACTGAGGCCAGGAGTTTGAGACCAGCCTGGGCGACAGAGCAAGACCCATCTCTAAAATAAATAAACAAATAAATGGGTACGTTATGTCATGAAGAACCACGGATATCCTTAAATTGAGCTCTGCTCGGCTTCCGAATACAGTCCCAGCTCTGGTAGCTTCCACAGAGCCGTGTGCAGTGGGAGCTCCCCCCTCGCCCCCGCCCTTCCCTGCTGCAGGAGGTGGGGAGCGGGGGAAGCTCACGCCGGCACCGTCAGTGCCCCCACCTGTCATCCCCCAACAGTGTCTGTCCTTGTTCCGTTCCCCACCTGGGACTCTGGGGGCACCGCTGGGCCCCAGCTGCAGGCAGGGATCAGGCATGTAACTGTGTGTGGAGTATCTGGAACTGGGCAGAAGAGCAGCTTGCCCCAGACAACGGCCCGTGTGCTCTTCCACTTACATCCAGTCCTGCTGTCAAAGGCGACTGACAGTCAGAAGGGCTGAGAAGTGGGAGGCGTCCCTCGAGTCTGTGCAAGCGCCTCCACTTTCAATGAGAATGGCTTGTTTGGACAGTGAGATCCATGCTGAGGTCTTTGCATTGTAGGGTCTGACATTCTCCAAGACCCCAAATGACCTGTTCCCTTGGGATCACAGCCCCGGCCCCGGCCCAGAGGGCGGCAGGGGCCACCCTGTGCCTGCACCTTCTCTCCTACACTGAACATTCTCTCAACTCTGCTGACAATGTTGCCCAAGATGACTAGCCAATTTAGATGTCTTGGTCCCCAAAGAAGTCTTGATATTTTATGCTGAAATATTTTACTCAAATCCTGCTAGTGAGCACTTTTTAAAATTAAAAAAGATTTTTTTTGTAGAGATGGGGCCTCACTGTGTTGCTCAGGCTGGTCTCAAACTCCTGGCCTCAAGTGATCCTCCTGCCTCAGCCTCCCAGAGTGCTGGGAACACAGGTGTGAGCCACCGTGCCCGGCCCACAGTGAGCACTTCTTAGCAGATGTAACTCCCCCCTCAGTTCCCACTCCTGACCCCTTGTCCGTCCCCCTCAGGAAGGACGATGACAGCAGCACAGCCCATTGCTGCGTCCCCACCTGGACAGAGCCGTTAGCTGAACAACGTTGCGAATGCACTAAATGCCTCTGAATTGCTTACTTTAAACTGGCTAAATTTGGGTATGTGAATATCACCTCATTAAACTGAGGACCCATGAGGTAGCCAAGTTCAGGTGCAGCCCTGCCCAAAGCTGCTGTTGGGGTGGGGCCCTGAGGCCCCAGGGTGCCCACGCGGTTCAAATGTGCCTGACCCTGTTTAGAAAGGAGGCAGGTGCCACCCAGGAGAGTGGCTCAGCTTGGCCTGCAGGTAGCCAGGGAGGCACCCAAGAGGGGTCACGCCTGCTCCTGCAAGGGGATCGGCTGGTCTGGACATACAGCCTCCCGGCCCTCTTGTAAACAAAGGGTTTGAACCGGGACTCCAGGGGAGCCTCAGGTGTGCACCAAGCGTGCAGGAGCGAGTCGGGGGTGCTGGGAGGCTCACCTGGACTCTCCCTGAGAAACGAAGCAGCGCGGAGGCCGCTCGCTGTGCTCGAGCGAAGATGTGGAATTTACAACCGACAGTGCAAGGGAGAATCCTCAGGGTGGGGGAGAAGAAAGAACAGTAGTGAATGAGAAGCCCCCGTGCAACGGGACGCACAACCTGCCTCGTGGGTGGTCAGAGAGACTTCCAGAGATTTCTGGGACTTGCCTGCCGGCCGGGGTCAAACCCAACACAACCAGATGCGCTGGCCTCAGTTGGGGGCGCGACCACACCGCTGTGCACCTGCCGGACGGTCCGGCTTGACTAGATGAACCCCGAGGACGTTTCAATCTTAACTCGAACAGTTCTTAGAGCAAAAACTGACACCAGCGTATTTCTGAATATCAGTTAGAACCCTGTCCCTACCGCTTAGTCACCATCGCAGGGGCCACTCGGGCAGCCAGACACGACCGGGTGTGACCTTCTCCAGGTAGGGAAGAGCAAGGAGCAAGCACCAGCTGCTTCATTCCCTGTCAGCGCACCCGACAACAGGTCCTTGCCCAGAGCGCTCGCTAATGACCCTGAGGGCCACCTGCTGCCACAGCCGCTGGGAGCCTCGGACAGCCCTGCTGGCCGCGGAGGGGAGGGCACCACACCTGCCTAGAGCCCAGCCCGGCTACCGGCAGAAACCTCTGGCCTAGGACACTCCTCGTCCTCCCAGAAGAAACCTGACCAGACCCCAGAGGGGACCACGGCCAGCTGTGGCGTGAAGGTGACTTGGAACGCACAGAGCGGGGTCGTCCATTCTCAAGGGCCTGAGGGACGAGGACCATCCTGGACGCCACCTTGTTGCTCAGAAGGATGTCACGTCGGGACCGTGTGAATGAGCAGGGTAGACCCAGTCTAACCACCTCTGTTGTCTTTAGGGTTCCGCTGTCTCAGGATCAGAAACCCGCCACAAACGCAAATGTGCACAGCACCGTGCAGGCGAAGCCCAGGTGCCTGGCGCAGCTGCGGGCTTCTCCCCAAGCACATCGTGTGCTCACGTGGCTGAGAGTTTGGGACTCGGACAAACGTGGAAGGAACGGCTGACGTCACTCCCTACCTCAAAGAAGAGCACGGCGCTGACAGCACCGGCCCTGCAGCCGAGCGGGCACCCACGAGAGCCTCACCGCCCGCTGTGGGCCGCCAGCCCCGCGAGGAGGCCCACCTGGACCTACGGCCGTTTCCCTGCCGTCCCCGAGACTGGCCTCTCACAGCCGCGTGCACATGCAATGGCAAGGCCGTGTCGGCGGCACAGGACAGCTCACCCTGCTCTGGCCCGGCAAGGACATGGCTGGGATTTTTCTAGAATCTTCTAGAAGGAGCCGCCAACTCCACAAGCAGAGATCATAGAGATTATAGCCATCTGTGTCCCTAACAGTTCGATCAAACCAAACGACACTGGGCACTCTCCTCGGAACGCCGTCCACTTACATTTCCGGGTTGGCTGCTGCCGGCCGAGGTGCTGTTGGCGGAGCCGAGGTCGCGGCCGCCCCAGTCGCTCGAGGATCCGAGGCTCTCTGCCAAGAAAGGGGAGCAACGTTTGAGGGGCCGCTGCAGGCACCACAGCCCCCCGCGTTAGGGACCAAGAGAACACCCTGGTCTCATAGCAACAATCCTTCTAAGCGGAGGTGTGGGGGCAGCAGGAACATCGACACGAACTGTCCAGAGCAACGGGACCCTCAAGGTCTTTAGATTCAAGTTTCTGACAGTTTTATCACTAAAAACAGTATTTAAAGTGTGAATAAGAACAGCTACGCTTCCCACTAAGATAAGAAATGCAAAGGAAAATTTGAGTTTGCAACTACACTCACAAAACCTGGAACCCAAACTCTACAGTTGTGAAGAAGAAACCTTCGGGAGGTCGAGGAAAGGCCGTGTCCTTGCCCAGGTCCCCAGGGGTTTGTTTCTGCCATTGGGAACTTGTCACGGGCCCACATGGTCACCAGGGCTAAGCCGTCGTCATACCACGTGCTCACTCTGAGGCTGGGCGGCCAGACCTCGCTTTCAGGGTCTCTAGTGTCTCCCGGGCGGGGTGCGGTGCCACTCAGCGCCCAGCAGGGCAGGCTCGGGGCAAGGCTCAGGCGAGCAGGTGTGAGGCCCCCTGCTCAGGGCCCCGGCACGCCTGAAGGCGGGGGTCTCTCCGAGCTCCACAGCCCAGGCCCACGGCAGGCGTGGAGGGCGGGCTGGGCTCCGGCACGGGGGCCTAGCCTCACATGGCACCACTCTCACCACCGCCTGCGCAGGTCTGTCGCGGCGCTCCCAGCACCCCGCCACAACACTGAGCTCCCACCCGCTTTCCTGGTCCTCAGCGCCTGCTCCAGACAGACAGAAACTCTAGTGAGAGTCTGCAGAGCCGCTGAATCCAATGTGGCCACACATGGCAGCTGGGGTTGAACCGTGTCAGGGGGTCAGTTACTCACTTTCAATGTGTGCAAAAGCACAGAAAGGGCCGCGCGGGCAGTACCCGGTCTGGCGCATGTCGTTGCATTTTGTGGATTTGTAGATCTAGGAAACATAAATGTTAAAATGGACTGGATTGGAAGTGGGTTTCCGGAGGAGACCAGAGCTGGCTCTGTCATAACATAGAGAACTAAGCTCCAAATCATAACCACAGTCTCCTGAAAAGAGAGGTTTGGATGCTGCCCCCCGACTGTGCACCCCTGGTCCCCAAATCCCTCCTCTGCAGAGCCGGTTGGCTGGGAACAAGTATGTGCGAGAGGCTGTTCCTGCAGCACCCGTCTGTGAAGTCACACGTGAAGTCGTTTCCCCACCTGACATGTTCTGAAAGATGCACCCAAGTCAGCGTATACAACAGGTGCTCAAGAAGTGCCTGTTAAATGGACACATGCACCTGTTCCATGACCACACCCGCGGCCACCTCACTAGGGTGACAGACGCTCTAAGAGGTCAACAACACTTGGGACTCAGCAAGGGACAGACCAGCCTGGAGGCCCCAGAGCCCTCACAGGGCCTCGCCTGCCCGATGCCAAAGCCACTCCTCCGTCCTCCCTCGCTTTGTCGCTCTCGGGGACAGGTGTGGGGATGGCACACCTCCAGCCCCGCCTGCGCACACCCCCAGATCCTGGCAGGAAGGCCTCTTCCCACCCTCCACAGCCCCTGGTCCCACAGCTCTCCCGCCAGCTCAGGGGCCCTGAAGGGGCTCATCTGCTTGTTTTTTTGTGGGTTTTTATTTTTTTGGAGACAGGATCTTGCTCTGTCACCCAGGCTAGAGTGCACTGGTGTCATCATAGCTCACTGCAGCCTTGAACTCCTGGGCTCAGTGATCCTCCTGCCTCAGCCTCCCGAGTAGCTGGGACTACAGGTGGGAGCCATCGTGCCCGGCTGCTTGTTCATTGTAAACATAAACCTGAGTGTGCTCTGTTTAGCAACTGTGCAGCAAAGCGAGAACTCAGCGGTCCTGGGTTGTCTACACCCTGGACATTCCAAAGGACAGGCACTGGCCCAGCCCTGGGGCTGACCTCTAAGGCCCTGGAATGTGCTGCCCAGCGAGCGTCTCTGTCTACGTGGGGTAGACGGCCCGGCTAGACAGCTGCCCTCACGTAAGAGTTATGCCGAGGCTGGGGCCACGTCCTAGCAGCTTGACTGGGAGTGCCAGAGACTCGGGCCAGCTGTGGGGCGGTCGGCCAGGCCTGGATACCAAGGCTCCGGGGAGGCCGCTGGTTGGCAACCGGGCACACGTGGCCACACGTTGCTCAGGGAGAAGGGAGCACACCCGCGCTTCCACCCGCAGGGACCACCAGAAGGGCACCTGGTCTCTCCAGGCCCCCCGCCTCTTCCTCGGCTGACGTGATGAGCCCTACTGTGAACACGACAGGGGTTCTGAGTCACTGAACCTGAGGGTGTCTTGGGGACCCCAAGGCCTCGCCAGGCAGGGACGTACCTCAGGGTGGAACTGCTGCTCCGTGCGCGAATGGCAGTACTGGCAGCCGTCACCACCGTCACAGCGCGAGGGCTCCCCCCACTCGTCCCCGTGCTTCACGCTGGGGCAGGGTGTGGACCTGGGGAGGAGGACGCGTCACGGGGCACTCGAGGACATGCCCCCGGTGCCCTGGGGGACCATGTCCCTGCTCAGAAGGGGTGGACAAAACAGGCCCTGCCCGTCTAATGCCAGGAAGCGGGTTAGGAGCCCCGTGTCCACTTTTCACAGAATTCAACTTGAGTCTGAGTCACAGCTCCCTGTGCCGACGTGGACAGCACCGTGGGGAAGCCGCCAAGAGCCGGAGGTGGCCAGGCGGCCACGGGGCTCTGTCTCCTCGCGTGCTGTTGCAAAACAGAACCTGAGACTTTCGATGCCATGATTCGAAAATCCTAACCAGACTTTCAAAGTTACCAATATCCTCTGTTCTTCATGTACTTTCTGGCAGCTTTATTGTAACTTATTTGGATTCACAGGGAAAAAATAAGCACCAGTGGGAGAGAAGACTTTTTTTTAAAAATAATCTTCCATCCCTTCATCGTGCAGTAAATTCACACCATGACTGAAACCCAAGAGACTGCGAGCGTTCGGTCCTCTGTGCTGTGAGACTTCAGGTCCCTCAACTCTGAAACTGCTGAGAAAGAGCCACGAACATCACCAACCAACTGCATCTCTGTTCTGCTGGAAGGACGGCCGCTCCTGGGCGTGCAAGGCAGCATCAAATTATTAAAAAGAGGAGAGCGTGGCCCTCTGCTCAAAGGAAAAGCTGGACACAGAAAACGGGGCCAAGAGGAGGAGGGAGGCAAGGGCCCCGGCGCCGAGACAACCTGGGGGTCCCGCAGCCCCAGCCCCACCGCCAGCTGCAGCAAACCCCGAAGGCAGCGGGGCCGGATGCAGAAAGGATGGCAGTTGGGGAGAGGAGGACACGGCCGTGGCAGGGACCAGTGAGGCCCAAATCCAGAGGATGGTCAGAGCTCCGGGGGTGGGGAAGGCGCCAAGTCACCCCAGGGCACTCGAGGGCTGTCGGCCCAGGACTCTCAGGCTGAGGGCCCCGCGGGCTCTGAACTCGGAGTCAATCCCACATCACGAGAAAGCCAGAAGTGCCCCACACCCAGGGTTAGCGCAGTGGCTGCACATCCGCATGGCCCCACGACTGTCATCCTGACCAGAGGTCGGTGCGAGTGGGAGACACAGGGAACCCAGCCAGGCTCAGGGTCCCCCAGCTGCCTGACAGAGGGCTCCCGGTTGGGGGTCACTGGGAGCCCCCATGCCTGGGGGTGGAGAGGCCCGTCCTTAGGCCTCCTTCACACCTCCAACAAGCTGCCGCCCTTGAAGACAACTTCCTCTCCCAAGGGGCTATGGTGCTAAAGGGGCAGCCCTCACCTCGAGAACCCCAGGGGTGGGCCACGCTGGGACAAGACACCCCACCCAGTGACAGGCTCCACCGGAGCCGGTGCTGCCCCAGTGTGCAGGAAGTGCGGGGCTAGGCGGCGAGACAAGCACAGTGAGCGCCTGCCCCAAGGGACCGCCAGATTGCTCCTAAGCAGTGACGGTGATGGTGACGTCAGCCAGGTGGGCTCACCTGTACTGGAACCTCCTGGGGTTCCGCCGTCTGTCCCTGCTGTTGTGGAAGTGCGGGCACGCATAGCCCTGGCGGCACAGGCGTGGTGGCTTCGGGCACTGCTCGGTCTTGTAGCTGCCCAGCACAAAGTTGGTGTCTGAAAAATGGGTCCACACAGAAACCTGTGTACACGTGCTTGTGGCAGCACCGCACGCAGCAGCCCAAAGGTGGAAATCGCCCAAGTGTCCATCAGCAGACGAAGGGACAAACAAAGGGTGGACCATCCGTGCAGATGGATGCACACGCTACCACCTGGTGGAGGAACCCTGAAGACATTAGGCTCGGTGAGAGAAGCCAGACACCAAAGGTCACACGCTGTGTGATTCCATTTATATGAAATATTCATAACAGGTAGATCCACAGAGACAGAGAGTACAGGAGAGGTTACCAGGGGCTGGGGACAGCATGGGGGTTTTAATGGGTATGGATTTCTTTTTCTGTTTTCTTTTTTTTTTAGAGACAGGGGTCTCACTATGTTGCCCAGGCTGGTCTCCAACTCCTGACCTCAAGCGATCCTCCCACCTCGGCCTCCCAGAGTGCTGGGATGACAGTCATGAGCCACCACGCCCGGCCAACTTCTGTTTTCTTTGGAGTGAGTGATAAAAATGTTTTCTAACAAGACAGAGATGACAGTTGCACGACTTTGTGAACATACTGAAAAACTGAAATGTATACTTTAAAATGGTTAATTTTTAGCCCTAATGTGAACTACACACTTTGTGCGATAACTTTTATCAGTGCAGGTTGGTCGGTGTGACAAACACGCTGCCCAGGTGCAGACGTTGGCAGATGAGGAGGCGGGCAAAGGGTATTTGGCAAATCTCTGTATTTTCCACTCAGTTTTGCTATGAACCTCAAACTGCTATAAAAAATAAAGTCTATTTTTTAAAATGGTTAACTTTATGTCATATGAATTGTATCTGAAAAACTACAAAAAACAGGGGTTGTTTAAAAGCAATAATCGACAGGCGAAGATTCCAGAAAGTCGTATCCTTGCTTGGAATGGCTGATGAGCTGCGCCGTATTTACGCACGCCGCCGACTCTAGTCGCACTTGCTCAGTGGGGCCAGCGTCGGGTGAGGGCCGGAAGCGGAGCAGAGCGCGTCAGCCCCAACGTCCCGGGGGGGGGCGGGCAGTGAGACGTGCAGGGGACTTCTGAGTTGAGACTTAACATCATGATGCCACCACCCACACCAAATCCAATTTCAAACAACTCACTAAATAACAGAAGATGCCAACCACGCAGCACGGCACAGCGAGAATGACAGGGGCACCGGGAACAAAAAAGCTGATTTTTAAGAAAACAGAAGTTGGGCAGACGGGTGTGGCACACGCCTGTGGTCCCGGCTACTCGGGAGGCCGAGACGGGAGGGTCGCCAGAGCCCGGGGTTCGAGGCTGCAGGGAGCTGCGTTGACGCCCCTGCACTCCAGCCTGGTGACAGAGTGAGACCCTGTCTCAAAAAAAAAAGGAAAAAGTGGTTGTAAAACACTTGCTCATAAGTATCGGCCAAGTGCCTCCTACAGGTGAGAGGTTCTGCACTAAGTGACATGAAACCCACACAAATGAGCTACATGCTCGTTTCTCTCCAGGGAAAACAAACCCTGCGAAATAAACATTAAGGCCAAACATCCAGAAATATAATGCAAATGTGTAATGATGATTACTAAAAAAGAAAATACGTTATTTAAACGTATTCCAGTGTGAACACTAATCATAAAACAAAGCACATACGTTGCGCTACTAGGCTAAAAGGCATCTAAAAACAGTCTATGACAAAGATGCCCGTTAGCAGGTGAATCGATAAACAAACTGCGGTACATCCAAACAGCGGAATGTTCTTCAGTACTGGAAAGCACTGAGTTGCCAAGCTGTGAAAAGACACGGAGGAACCTCAGATGCACGTTGCTAAGTGAGAAGCCAACCTGGAAAGGCCACGTGCTGCGTGGTCCCCACTCCAGACATTCTGGAAAAGGCAGAGCTGTGGACACGGAAGACCAGCGGCTGCTGGGTGCTGGGGAGGGGGACGGACAGGCAGAGACCAGGGGACTTTCAGGCAGCAAAACCTCTCTGAGAAACAGAGGACCCACAGCACAGTACATGTGTCCAAACCCAGAGAACGTCCAACACCAAGACGGAGCCCTCATGTAAACTACAGACTTCAGTTTACAAAGTACTGATACTGGCTCAACCGCGACAAGGCTGCTAAATGCAGGGAGTTCATGACGGGGAGATGGGGGGATAGGGGAACCCTCCGTACTCTGCACCATTTTTCTATAAATCTAAAACTGCCCTAAAAAATCTAATTAAAAAACAACACAGCCACCTATGGATGAGAACCGAAAACAAGGAGGCAGCAGCCGGACCACCCCTCTGAGGGAAGATATGAACTTCCGGACCTTCGATTCTGTCTGGAACACCCTGAAAACAGAAGCCAGGAGACCTAAACTAGAAGTTTTTTTGACACAAATCGAGGGGGTGCAAACGTTTCGAAACAGGTGGTCCCACGAGGTGCCCCCAGCACTGCCCTCGTCCATCACTGTCCTCCACTTTCCCTCCTTTGGCTCAGTCGCAGAGCTGCGCTGGCCCTCATCTGCCACCTGCGGCACTGGACTCGGGTGCCCGTTTGGAGGTGGAGGTGGAGGGTCTTCCGAGGAGAGAGGCCGATGGGTTGGAAACATGGAGGACAGAAGTGACCAGAGCAGGCACGAGGGGGTGGGTCTCAGGCCTCAGCCCTCTGTGGCCTTCGCAGGCAGCCTCTGCCCAGAGCAGCGAGCCTGTGGGTCCTCCTGCAACGGGCAAGGGGTCCCCACACCCTCCTCCACGCCCCACGGGACCGAGGCCGCAGCTCATCTGCACTGCCCAGCTGAGACGGGGGCCGGCCAGGGTGGGGGCTCAGTGTCTCGTGGTGGGGGCAGGGGAGTAGCCATGGTGGGAGCAGGATCAGGAGACACTCCCACGATTGCATTTATTAACCTGTCCCTGGACCCACGGCCCCCAGCACACCGCACTTCCTTCCGTGAGCAGAGGAAAAGCTGTTTGTGCACATGGACATCCTCAGCAAAGCGAGCTGGGGACACGCGTGAAAACTTAGCTGCCCGTGTGAAGTGCCAGGACAGGCAAAGCCGGAGAGACAGGACACAGGCTGCAGGTGCAGGGTGGGGGAGTCGCTGCTAACAGGTTTCCACCTGCGTGATGGGATGTTCTGGAGCCGGGTGGGGGTGCAGGCTGCACACATTGTGAATGTACTAGCTGCCACTGAACTGCACACTCTAGGAGGGTGAATTTTATGTTGTCTGTATTCTACCACAATAAAAAGAAAAAACCCAAAACTCTTCACCGCCTGTCACCTCATCTTTGGGGCTGGCCAGGATCTAGGTCCCACAGCCCCATGGGACAGGCACAGGGACGCGCTCTGACGAGCCCACAGGTCTGGAATCTGCTGAGAGCCCACCTGCAGGGCACAGCACCGGGGCGAGGCGGGACTCTGGGTGCCACGGGGCAGGTGTGTGGTGGACGCTGGCCTGGCCCCGGGCCAGGACACCACGAAAGTTGCCACAGGACCTGTGCTGTCCCCCTCAGCCCAGTGGTCAGTCAACAGCTGACTCCACTGAGACACCAGCTGATATAAACGCTCAGAACAGACTTGGGGGCAGGACGCCTGGGCTCAAGTCCCACACAGCCACCTCCTACCTGAGCCTCAGATTTCCTGATACCTTTTGGGTCTCTGTAAGGGCAGGTGTGACTGCGGCTACCCCTTGCCCACCCTCTGCAGCAGCTGTGGGGTTACCTTGCCATCGGGGGTCCTCGTCTAGGATCTTCTCAATCATGGCCTGGCTGGCCAAGACCCCAGGCTGCAGATCAGGGACACCATCCCCACCGCCAAGCTGGCCATTCTGCAAGGCTTCCTGGGCCTGCAGCTCCCTACAACCAAAAACACAGCAGTCATACTCTGCGGTTGTCCGAAGCCCTTCCCGAAGGCGACAGGAAGTCAGTGGAATACAGGGCTCTGGATCCACCCGGCTCTGTCACTGTGCTGAGCCGCCTCGGTGTCCCTGGAGACGCCAGCAGCCTGCAGGGCCCAGGACGGGGTCTCCGCAGGCAGTGGGCACACCCCTGTCCTAGCAGGGCAGTCCTGACCCAAATAGCAACAACTGAAGGGTCGATTGTTACTTAGCAAGGATTCCCTTTCCTGCCGGCCTAGACACTGGGTCCGTCTGCCCTACTACCTCACGCTAACGAGCCGCCGCCGACACCAGAAGAAACACCCAATTATAGGAGAGCAGAGTTGTTTTCCCATCAGAAATACAATCAAGGCTCAGAAAAAGATTTGCCTGGGCCAGTGACCCTGGAAACACAGGGAGGTGACCTGGTCCCGGTGCCCGCCCAAGGTGCCCACTCACCTGATGTCACACACAGGTGGCCGTAGGTCCAGGGGGCCGTGCGCAAAGGCACAGTGCAGCCCGTTCTTCACGCAGTGGCCGCGCGCGTCTGTCTCATGGATGCACGTGCCCGTCTTGTAGTAGCGCAGGTGGTACTTGCGCTCCGTGTCCCCAGCCGTGCGGTGCAGGCAGGGGCACCTGGGGGCAGAGGCCGAGCGCTGCAGCAGGTTCCCACTCACCTGGAGGCAGCCTGAGCCCCCACCTGCCCACCCCCACTAGCACCTGGAGAGCAGCTAACTGTTTTCCTCCCCCCAGACGTCTGGTCTCATGGAAAGGATGATGTCATTGAACACAGCACCTATACCCTGATTTGAGACCCCCCCACAAAGCACTCAGACCACCACAAATCCCTCTGTTAAACACAGGGCGAAAACACAACATCAAATTTCCAAGAAAATCATCTTGCCAATTTTTTTGAATAAACTTTGTAAACTTGTGTAGAAAAATAAAGTTCATGCCCTGTGCACAGGCTGCATCATTTTCCTGACAAATCATTATCGCAGTGGGGATGGGGACCTTTCCTGTCCAGTATCCTGGTGCTTTCTGGGACCCCAAGAGGGAGAGAGGGAGGGAAGGAGCCTGGGGAGAGACGCAGAGCCCTGGGCAGGGCTGGAGGGCCGTCGGGAAATGGGCCAGGAGGGGAGCCCTGGCAGGGCAGTGCCACATGTCACACAGACCACACAGGCGCAGAGCTACACACTCCCAGGGAGAGTCACAGGTGGCTCCTGGAGCAGGACAGGGGCGCAGGGCAGAGGGGAGCCCACACCACAGGGAGGCAGCAGCAACAGAGGTGATTCGGAAGGTTCCAGACTCGTGGGGCACCTCCAGGCCAGTGCTCTCCATACAACAGATCTTTTGTTGTTGTTGTTGGTAAAGATGTGGTCTCGCTCTGTCACCCAGGCTGGAGTGCAGTGGTGTCATCACAGCTCACTGCAGCCTCGAACTCCTGAGCTCAAGTGATCCTCCCGCCTCAGCCTCCCAAAGTGCTGGGATTACAGGCATGAGCCGCCACGCCTGGCCATACAATGGATTATTATTCAGCCTTAAAAGGGAAAGAACTTCTGACACATGTTCCAACATGTATGAACCAGAAAACATGACACTGAGTGAAAGAATACAGATACAAAAGGACAAATAATATACGATTTTACTTTTATGAGGTACTTAAAGTAGATCAGAAGACCAGGGGCTGGGGAGGGAGGGTGAAGAGCTGTTGTTTAGTGGGCATGGAGTTTCTGTTTTGGATGACAGAAAAATTTTGGAAATAGATAGTGATGGTTGTACAACATTGTGAATGTAATTAATACCATTGAATTACACAGATAAAATGGTAAAAAATAGCAAATGTTATGTTACATATATTTTACAACAATTTTAAACAAAGCCCATTACAGACAGACAAGCGGGAGAGAGGCCTTTCATGTATTTGTACGTTGAGATGGAATATACATGCAGAAAAGTGCTCCGACCATCCCGATCCAGTGCGTGGGATTCTTGGACTGAACACACCTGAGTGACCAGAACACAACGAGCACCTGGGACCACCTCAGAAAAACACAAACAGGCAGGCGGACAGCAGCTCTCTTGAAAACGGCAGAAAACCGAAAACAAAGCAAATGTCCACCAAGAGGTGATTATTTAAATAAACACCATGTAAACTCTCCCAGTGGAATAGCAAAAGTCGTCAACAATCAAAAAAGATCCACAAGACAGAGGAAAAATGAAAAATGGAGAAAGCAGATTACAGGACACTTTGGTCCTAACTTTCCAAAGAGAAAGAAAAAATTTTTAATTACTAATAATATATAAATACGAAAAAGGAAATATTACGTGTACACCGTGGCACATGCCTACACATGACAACCGTAAAATAAGCGGTTTCTGGCCGGGCGCGGTGGCTCACGCCTGTAATCCTAGCACTCTGGGAGGCCGAGGCAGGAGGATCACTTGAGCTCAGGAGTTCAAGACCAGCCTGAGCAAGAGTGAGACCCCCGTCTCTAAAAAAAAAAAAAAATAAATAAGCGGTTTCCTTCATGCTCCCGATGAGGAGTTGCAGGAAACATTTTGGAAGGTGTAAATGAAACAATCCGTATCTCGTCACGACATACGCTATGTTTAAACATACTTGTTTAGAATCTCCGACTATGCGAGCTCCATTTCACAGCCCAGCTCCCCAGCCCAACCCTGCACCGTCTCATGAGCACTAGTGACGTGCAGTCTCGAGCGCCGCTGTGGAGGGCGTTCTGTCCGTTCTGGCCCACAGCATTAGCCCATCAACATACAGATCAATATCGCTAAAAAGTGAAGAACTTGCAGACACGAAAAACAATGGGCTAGGAAAAAAGACGAAGGATTTACCAAGCAGAACACGCCAATGGCGCTCAACCACAGGACAGGTGCTCCGGCTTGCTCCTGACGCGAGTCGCACCGCGACCTGCCGCGGGCAGGGACGCAGACCCGAGCCTGGGGCTGCAGGTAGGAATGCAAAGCCCTGCCACCTCCTAATATCTGAAGGACGACAGATGAATTTACCCTCTGACCTGGCAACCCTACTTCCAGAAACCTACCTCCAAAGATATACTGGCAAAAAAAAAACAAAAACAAAAACCCCAAAACAACAATCAAGGGGAAAAAAAAAAGGCATCTGCACAAGGTGATTCCTGTTCCTGTAGGACCATCTGTAACAGCCAAAGGCTGGAAACTGCCAATGTCGATAAATAAACCACGGGGCAGCCAGGGGGGTGCAGCTTGGCTCTGAGGAACGGGCGGGGGTGCGCGGAGACACTGGAGAAGGAAAGGGGAGCAGCACGACCCTGCTTACATCAGCAGGCGGGGCAGGAATACACGACCACCTACTTACATCAAAAATTGTGGAAGGAAGCCGGGTGCGGTGGCTCACGCTTGTAATCCCAGCACTTTGGGAGGCCGAGGACGGAGGATTGCTTGAGCCCAGGCATTTGACACCAGCCTGGCAACATAGCAAGTCCCCGTCTCTACAAAGAATTTAAAGAATTAGCCGGGCATGGTGGCGCGCACCTCTAGTCCCAGCTGCTCTGGAGGCTGAGGCAGGAGGACCCCTTGAGCTCAGGAGTTCGAGGTTACAGTGAGCTATGGTGACGCCACTGCACTCCAGCCTGGGAGACAGAGTGAGAACTTGTCTCAAAAAAAAAAAAAATTATGGAAGGAGGCAGCTAGCATTTAATGGAGACAGTTTCAGTTTGGAAGGATGGAAAGTTCTGGAGATGGATGGTGGCAATAGCTGAACAACACAAATGTACTTAATGCCACTGAACTGTACATTTGAAAATGGTGAAGATGGTAAATTTTGTTATGTATATTTATCTACAACAACAAAAAAAAGCAAAATAAATTAAGCTAACAGAAAAACCAACATTTTACAAAAACGGTTCCAATCTTCAGAAATACTCATGTACTCGACTATAAGTTCAGCATAAGAAGTTCACAGAGGTGGGGGTGGGCAGAGCATCAGAACAGAAGAGGCCTCTGTGGTTTCACCTGCAGCACACCATCAGCGCAGGGTGGCGAGGTGGTAAAACAGCTCCGAAGCATCGCTGACAGGCTGGAGGGAGAGGAGGGTAGGAACGTGTTCTGCACACCGCAGGCTGCACGCGTGCAGGTGCTCACGGAAGGTGACTGCTGTCCGCACCCTTCCCCATCTCCCCAATTTTGATCTAAACTTGTACCGGTTCCCTCATGGTCCTCTCAGGTGAGCATCATCTTGCTGCTTCTCCAGGAGCATTGCCATGGTAAGCACAGTGCTGGTGGCCCGGCCTCCCTCTCTCCAGCACGGAAGCACCACCTGGGCGCCATTCCCTCACTTGGGGCTGCTGCCGCCTGCTTTTTACACAACTTTGACACCTGGCCTGACCTTAGGACACCGGAGAAGGTTTAAGGTAAAAAGAAAGCCTTGACCTTCAAGACATCTAGGTGGCGAGAGGGGACACCTAAGAGAAAACACAACAGCCTCCTGCTCCCTGGATGGCCGGGGTGGGGGCCGGGGGCTCCAGGGGTCAGGGTGACACTCATGGTTCTCAAACCCATCCAAAACAATGAGCAACCAGAACAGTGTGATTAAAACACAGCTCCATCGACAGGCACCCTCTGGACACAGCCCCACCACGATCCTCCAACGCGCTACAACCACCAAAACCAACACGGGAGAAAGGCAGGAAACCCACCAGGGGCTTAAGATTCCCACCCGGTCTCCAGGAATGCTGGAAACTGTCCCCTTCCCTCAGGCAACCCTCACCTCCAAGGAGGAGGGTCCACCAGACCCAGTACCACCTGGAGAGCCTGTGACCCCACACTGTCAACCCAGCACATCCCCAGCGGATGCTGATGGCTGCTGGTCTGGGGACTGCACTATGAGATCCACAGCCTGGAGGGACATGTGGGCCATGTGGCAGCCTCCCAACCTTCAAGGACTCAGGCTCAGATGGGATCCAGAGCACAGCACACAAACCACTGAGGTGCAGAACATGTGAAAAATAAGCAAGGAGGGTGACTGGGGGTGGCAGGGGGCAATGGGGGAGAAAGGAAGGGCTTGGGGACAAGCTTCAGGGGCCATCTCTGGCCTGCACTCTCCACTGCAGTGGGTAGGGGTGGCCAGCTAACCCCACGTCAGCCATGCACCCCCAGCCCCTGGCTTCCAAGGCTGCCCTGGCGCCCTGGGCAAGGTGGGGACACACCGTCACTCCCCGACATGGTCCTCCTTCTCTGCAGAGGTGTCTCCCACCAGCCCAGGAGGAGGCCAGGGCTCCCTCTGCCGGGAGCTTCCCCCCACCCCCACCCCAGGTCAACTCCTGTGCCCCCTGCCCCACCCTAAAGCAGGAGGGGCTCAGGTGCTGCAATCAGTGGGTGGAGAGACGACTGAGCCTTGGGAGTGTTTTTTCATTTTTCTATGCACCCCTTACAGATCCCAACTCAGCCACCTACTTGTGATTCCGCTAAGCTGGGTAACTTGGAACTGGCAAAAATCATGTCTTCTGGGCTGTCAGCAGCCCCTGACTCTTAAATATTGTGCTGTAATGTTCTGGGCCTGCCCCGGGCCATCCCCTCATCCCAAACATCCAAGCAAAGTTCACTCAAGATATCAGGTCAAACAGCAACAGCTTATAATCACCCTGAAGCGAGTGGAACTTTGACCTAAGTCTTAGGTCCTAAAGCATTCAACTTTTTAAAATTAAATATTGCAAGAGGATCTTTCAATAGAAATATCAGACTCCAGACATGTTAAGACATAAGCAGCAACAGTAACTCTTACTTATAAACGGATACTAAAGCGCTTCACGTGTCCTCCCACCAGACACCGTGGAATGCACCGGTGAAGAGCTCGGCAAGCCACACACCCCCGCCCGCCCAGGCAGGGGCCGGTCGAGAGGGCCCGGCGGACGGCCAGGCCTACCAGCTGAGGCCACCACATGGAGCCCTGGAAAGAACAAGACAGAGCTTATGTGCCAGCCTGCACGGTTAGGCCACATTAATGGGGTGAGCCCACTTTTCACTGAATACGAGAAAAACTGAAGGCGGCTGGAGGGCCACACCCCAGGGGCAGTCTGCCATTGCGGGAGGAGGTTAGCAGAGAGGATGTTACTTTGTCGCTATGCAGTTAGGGTCTGCGTGGATTTTTTTCCCAGTGAAAATGGACCCTTGAAGGGCCCCTCGGTTCCCTGCAGAGGGCTTTTCTTCTCGTTTATCAGAACAGACATCTGTTTAAAGCAAAACCACCACCTGACCATTCACCAAAGGCTGCACACACCTGCTCTCGCGGAAGTCGGAGGTGCCAGCCACACCTGCGTCCAGGTGTGAAGACCCGGGCCGCCCTGACCGTGCAGACCAGCCCAGGGTCTGCCCCTCCAGGAGCAGCTAAGGGCTGCCGCTGGACCCCAGACGCCTCTGCACTCGTGCGCCTGCCGGCTGCCCGCGGAACACCTGCGCTGAAGGCCAGGCGGGAACGGCTGCCGGGCCTCCCCCCACGCGGTCACGCGCGCGCACGCCCAGGCCGGGAGCCCACGCAGTCGACCGCGCCGGGGCCGGTTCCCACGAGGGTGGGGCCCGGCGCACGTGACCCGGGGCGGCCAACCGTGCCCCGCGCCGGGGAAGGGGTGTGTCCGCTAGAACAAAGGGCATTTGGTGGGGGGGCGGGGCGCAGAGGGACCTGGCGGCCCAACGCCACGGGCTGGCACGGGAGGAGAGCTGTCAGCGAGTGGGTGGCCACCCACCAAGGAAACGGGTGACTTCAGGGGTGCCCACAGGGGGCTGGTGATGGCACAGAGGCCCACCAAGAGGGGACAGTGTGAGGGTCCAAGGGGGGCTCCCAAGGTGGGTTGGGAGAAGGACACCGAGAAGCAACCTGGGACCACAGGAGGGAGGGCTGACAGCGAGGGGGTGCAGGTGACTACCCACTGGGAAAAGGGGATGACAGGGGTGCCCCTGGGGGGTCTGGTGATGGTGGGGGTGCCAACAGGAAGGGGATGACATTGAGGCGGACACTTGAGGGGGCAGCAGGGATGGGCACAGAGGAGAGTAAGGCTGGAGGGAGGGTGCAGCCAGGTGCAAACCCTCCTGGGGTCCCCAGCCCCAGGGTGCCTCAAGCCAGCACCAAGAGCAATGATGGCTGTGTTCTGCCTGACACTGGGTAAAGGGTCTTTGCTCTTTGATACATACTCATGTTTTAAAATAATAGCTTGGTAGTACATAGGCCCAAAATAGAAATTTCAAGAACCAGTGAACTGAAACATAAGGAAAGGCCCTGTCCTTGCTCTGAAAGGTAGTATTATCTATTTACAAATTCTGTGGCAACCCTGCATGAACTCTAATAAGTAACTCAATGGAACAAACTCTGGCTATTCCATTTGTGCAGTGATGGGAAGTCCCTCTCCGGTGGAATCAGTGGTAATTCCTAAGGAGAGAGTCCCAGGGGAGACAATTCCTAAAGGGCTGAAGCAAGTCATTTCATGTGCTCAATGAAAGTTACAAACAAAACCTTCAATAAGATGTGTGTTATTTTCTTACTATGTGTAGATGTACACAGGATGCATCCAAAACAGAAGCCCCCAAACAAGCATCCTAGTCACACCCACGTTTCTCAAGCCACCTAGACTGCATGCTGATACTTCTCAAGCCAACTGCCAGCCACTTAGACTGCATGCTGATATTTTTGTAATAAATAATTGCTTGTTATCTAATTAGTACTTGAGCATAGCTTTCAAAGAGCTCCTACAGGCAGGTGTCCACTGTGGCGCTGTTCATCCCAGTAACATCTGGACACCACCCTGACGCCCACCCCTGGGGCTGAACCCACACCAGGGCATCCTGTCTTGGGAACCTAAAACAGCAGTTAAAAGATGCTTTCTTTATATGCATTAAAAGCATCACCAATGAATATTGCCAATTAGTCCCCCAAACTCAACTCTGAGATAGGATCAGACAAGCTGGGTTACTGGTCTTCACACTTCCATGGGTCCCCCAAACCAGGGTCAAGCAGCAGTGGCCCCACTTTCAACTCAAGATGCCTGGTCTGGAGAGATGATGGGTTTGACCACAGGAAATTAGAGACTGAGCCCAGACCTCAGCTAGACAAACACCTGTCTTGTAAAGACCTGTTTGCAGAAAACAGTGGCTCAAGAAGCAATTAAATAATGCATTCTTAGAACTGCACAGAAGTTGAACACTATCCTAACCAAAATGGGCTGGCTACATCATTTGAAGTTTAGTCATCAAGGTGCCTTAACAACACCACTATTTAATTATCTGGCATTCAACTAGAAACTTTTCAGTGAGTGTTTTAAAGTTGATAACATGATCACCATAGATCAAAAGTTTACTCCCTGGCCTAAGCATTTTTGAAAAATAATGGAAAACAGACTTCACATGGGTCTGTGCGTGTGGTGGGGTGAAAGTGGTCTTCCAAAGGGAGGGTCCCCAAGAATCAGGTCCCTTCAAAGGATCAGGGGACAGAGCCATCAAGGCTGCAATTGCCACCTCACCTCTAGGCAGGAATGCAGCACCCTCTCTGCTCCCAAGCAGCCCACAGGAAGAAAGTAAAACCTCCTGATGCCACCTTCCGCTCATCATGTGAATATACGATCTGACTGGTACTTCCCCAGTTTTCCCATTGTACATATTTCAAAATAAAGACATCTGTTCATAACACCATTATGAAACTTGTCAGAAAAAACCAACCAAAACAAAACCTTGATTTCTCAAACTTTCAAAGTGCTACATAAATGACAGTCTGCAAATAAGATAACTTTCCTATCAATTTTTTAAAAAACTAAACATGTAAATATCAAGAAAGGAAACATTCCAGATACATTCTACAGTGTGAAGCAATATTCCAACAAGCTCTCTGTCTGGAAAGCAACCAACTACTAGGAAATGGTCCTACACGCGAAGCGGTACCTCTTAAGGGTTGGTTCTGACGCAGGAATTTGGAGAACTGTGTTGGAATCAAAAGTGGGAAATGAAGCAAGATCGGTTTGAATTACACAAGGGTAATTCACACATAACCCTTCCCGAACTGACCTAAAAACAGGGAAATGTCCCCCCACTGCCAGCACTCGTCACTGGAAAACTGCAGGAAAAATACGACCCCATCTACAGGTGCCAGGTGTTGAAAAGAACCTGGGAGTCTGCAGACGCGCCAAGCCACATCCTCGGGTGGAGGCCCCCAGAAGCCCCGCTCCGCCCGCCCCGGCCACTCACTCGTCGCCATCGGGGCACACGCCGGTGGCCTCGTCGTACTTGGAGCAGTACACGTCCGGGCTGTAGTTGAAGGTGCCATCGCGCCTGCGGAGGGGTCTGCGCCGACGCTGATTTAGGAAATGCCAATGGAAACAGGTAAATGGCCTGTGCTGGGTGCACTTGTGCTGCAAAAACAGGGAGCACTGCTCTGTCCTAAACTCCTTTAGATACCTAAAAAGACAAACAGCGTTGCGGGTCGCCTCCGCCACCACCGCCGCCGTTGGGCGGCCCCGGGGCTCGAGGGCGGGGGCGGGACCGGCCGGCCCGGGGCCCCGACCCCAGGAGCGACGCCCCCGACTCACAGTCCAGATGATCCCCGCCGGCTGTCCCCGCCTGGGCGCTTCCCCAGGCGCGGGCCCCGACCCCAGGCACAGTCCCCCGACCCCAGGCGCTTCCCTCGACCGCAGGCACGGTCCCCCGACCCCAGGCACCGTCCCCCGACCCCAGGCGCTTCCCCCGACCCCGAGCGCTTCCCTCGACCCCAGGCACGGTCCCCCGACCCCGGGCGCTTCCCTCGACCCCGGGCACGGTCCCCCGACCCCGGGCGCTTCCCCCGACCCCGAGCGCTTCCCTCGACCCCAGGCACGGTCCCGACCCAGGCGCTTTCCCCGACCCCGGGCACGGTCCCCGACCCCGGGCGCTTCCCCCGACCCCGGGCACGGTCCCCCGACCCCAGGCACGGTACCCGACCCCGGGCGCTTCCCTCGACCCCGGGCACGGTCCGCCGACCCCGGGCGCGCCCCCGACCCCAGGCACGGCCCTAGACCGCCGGCGCGGCCCCCCAGGATTCCACACGGACCCCGAGCGCGCACCCTACCGCAGCTACGCACGCGACGCCCCAACCTCAGGCGCGGCCCCGCGACCTCAGAGCCAGGCGCCGACCCCGGCCCGAGCCCAGCGCCACCCACAGCCTGGGCGCCGCGCTCCGACCTCAGGCGGCGGCAGCCGGGTCCCGGCGGGCGCCGAGGCCGCAGCGGGGGCGGCGGGGGCGGCAGGAGGGGCGGCCCGGCCCGCCGAGGCGACTCCCCAGGCCCGGGGCCGGAGCGCGGGCGCGCGCGGACCGGGGCGCGTGGGGCCGCCCCCTGCACCCCCGCAGCGCCCCGCAGGCCCCGCGCGGGCACTGACCTGTAGTGGGTCGGCTTCTCGGTCTGCGGGGGGGACCCGCTCAGCGCCGCCGCCGCCGCTTTCGAAACCGACGGCATTTTCAGTCAAAACAATGCAGCGCGCATGCGCCGCCCGGCCGCCCCCGCCCCGGCGCTCCCCCCGCGCGAGCCCACCCGCGCCCCCCGCCCCGCCCCGCCCCGCCGGCCCCGCCCCCGCGCCCACCCCGGGCCGCACACGCGGGACCGCGGCGCCCCGCCCGCCGGGACACGCCCCGCGCCCGCGCAGCCCCCGCGCCGGCCGCCGAGGCCCGTCCGTCCGGCCGTGGGGAAGGGGCCTCGGGGTCTAAAACTAGGCGGTGCGGTGGCTGCTCTGCCGAGAGACTCAGGACTTTTGAATTGTGTACTTTAAATGAATGAATCGAACAGTATGCGGATCATATCAGGAGCCCCGCCGCAGTCAGGGCCACCGGGGTCACACGCACACGGTCACCCACAGGCCGGTGGCCCACGCCTGTAACCCCAGTACTCTGGACAACATAGTGAGACCCCGTCTCTACAATAAATAGAAAAATGAGGCGGGCGTGGAGGCCGCGCCTGCAGTCCCAGCTACTCGGGAGGCTGAGGCAGGAGGATCGCTAGAGCCCAGCAGTTGGAGGCCACGGGGAGCTGTGATAACGCCACTGCTCTCTACCCGGGGCAACAGAGCAAGACTGTGTCTCCAAAAAGAAAAAGAAAAAGATAAAACAAGCTAGATAAAACACTTTCGTACGTTTGCTCCAAGTTGTAAGTTATTTTCTGAAATACTAATAATACAGTAAAATGACAAAAGTTATCACTTGCTGCCAGGATGATTTCTTCGTATGTTCACATTTTCTAAATGAATTATTACACCTATAAACATTAGATTTAAATCTTGAAATTAAAATTATAAAAAAAATTAAGAACACATTTTCGTAAGGTAAGTCAAGCAGGAGAATGCAGCACCGGGCCCAAGAACTCTTCAGAGGAGGGCTGGGAATGGAGCCGTGCAGGAGCCATGGTAGTGGTCCCGGCCACCAGGGGCTGAGGGCAGAATCGCCGGAGCCACCGAGTTCACTCCAGCCCGGAAAACACATGGAGACCTCGCCTCAGAAAAAAAAAAAAAAAAGCTAGGAGAACAAAGGTGAAGAAACAGGTTTGAGGGGAGATGAATTCTGTTTTTGAGTTTGAGAAACATGAGACAGTCCAGCAGAGATGTCTAGGACAGTTTAGAGCTCAAAAAAGGAAGCTGAGGGCTCAGTATCGAGGAATTTGGGAATCTTTGCTGTATGGGTCCAAGTGAAGGCACCTACTGTCTGTCCTCACCCAGGAGGCATTTTCCTTGAAGACATGAGAGAAAACTGATATAGGCTTTCAAGACTGAAAGTGTTATTTTTTCATGCATTTGAAAAATATCCTTTAAAGGATGGGGTAGTACCAAACTTATATATAATAAAATAACACCAGGATTTTCATTGTGAATTTAGAAGAATTTCACCTTTCTTGGGGAAAAAATGCACAGCACTCTCAGAACCTTCCAGGATTGGTCATCATCTTAGAAGTGACTGTTTAGTTCACCTCTTCCTTGAAATAATTTATTTCCTTTTTAAACAATTTCCTCCTCCTTCTGCCCAACATCTTACAAATCAATTGATGCAACTGCTTCTGTTCCAGCATACTTACAATGGTCCTCTCCCTCTCAAATGCTCGTTGGGCACTTATCTGGGGAAGTCCATTTATCAAATACCCTGGGAGAAATAAAAGCCACAGCCCAGTTGGGGAAATGAGACCACACTACAAAAAGTTGAATAAAAGGATTTAGTTAACTGTTCACCTATCAATCTGCTCTGTTGTCACCCCTTGGGAACTCCAGGTGTGGGGAAAGTCTGCCCACTGCCCCCAGCTGGCCTCCAGTCCTCCTTTTGCTCATGACAAAGCTTATCCACATCATGGATGTGAAGTCACCAAGCGGAAAAGCCCTCACTGATAGCTGCCCTGGAGGCACTTGGGATCTGTTGCACAGGGGATGACATTTCACCAAAAATGATGCTACTATCCCACGCTTTTTAAAAGTTGTTATCACATTTTCAGGTATACTATCCCATTTCTGCCTTTGAAAAAAGCTGTATTTATATATGCACGAAAACCACCTGGAGAGGTAAATAAGTGTTCACAGTGGCTACCCGTGGGTGGTGGGATTGTCAGTGTTTCTGATTCTCTTCCTTTTGCTTATTTCAGTGTCTAACTTTTCCAGAAAAAAAAATATTGCTTTTGTCACATGTAAGTTACTTTTAATTAACACAAAAGTTCTTCTCATTACTTCTGACTTTTTTTCCCCCTGCAAGTTAAGTAAAAGTAAGGGTTTGGGCTTGAATGACTGCTGCTCAAACCAAATGGTTCACAACCAAATAGTCACAACCACACCGGGCCAAAAAAAAGGACATCTGACTTCTTTGCTCCCACTGGGATGACGTAACCTGAGCTAAGATTAGGTCAATTATTCCAAACCTTGGTCTTACAGTCTTTAAAAAAAATGAACATACCTGTATCCACCTGACTTCTCTTGCAAACATGAATTATCAAGGTGTGCCAGACACTTGAAGCACTTCCACACAGAGACTTTGTGAGAAGTCAGTATACTGCCATTTGGTCAGAGTGAACAGGTCAAAAACCTGTTCTTCACACAGCTGAGTCAGAAAAACCCCCAACTAACTTCAGCACCACAAACATGCTAAAATAAAACCTTCCACCAGAAGCTTACGTAAATAAAAGCTTCCTTTTATGTATCTTGTATCTAATTCAGAATAAAGCAGGTTTTTCCTAAGTAGTACTTAGAAAAAAATATCATCTAGGTTACCCAAAATAGTGCCCATAATTTGTGATAAAAATACTTATCAGTTGTAGTCTACTCAGGAGATTGTTGTCTTGCTAAATAAAAATAAAGTCTTGCAGAAAGCTGAGAAAGTCTTTTATTTCTGGTACCATTTGATAATGCATTCCACAATTTACACTTAGGTTTAGATTCTCAGTTCCCACTCTGGAAAAAAAAGGAAAACAAGGAAATTGAAAAAGGTGGCTGTTGGCCTGCTAAAATACTCGCTTTAACCAGATGCAAAATAGGGAATCGTCTTAATTCCATATTATAAAATTAAAATTTATGTTCAATTTGTTAGTGTGTAAAACATCAATAGATATTATTTATACACACCACAATACATTATAAAATAAAGGTTAACGCTTCTGCCAGTTATTCTGTCTCACAAAGCAAATGACAAGTGTCACCAGAAGTGCTCTGGAAACGTGATTATGTTGTAAAAGACATCGCAGACCCAACGGCACACAGTGCAAGTAAAACCTTTCCTACGGATCTGAAAAGTCTTGTGGACGGAATCACTGGACATCAAGCGTCAGGCAAGGAGCAGGCTCCGATCTGCTGACATGGTGCTCGGCCTTCACGGGGACCAACGCGGCCAAGCGCGCCACCCAAGCCCTTCAGGGCCGAAGACGCACGCACAACCAGGGCAGAAGCGGTCACGGCCAAACGCGACAGCGAATCCGAAGAGCGGCTGCGCGTTCCCTTCCTGCTAGCCCCAGCGGGCACCCCGTTAAGTTCTGGCCCCGTAGGCAGCCTGAGTCCCAGGCTCCTCGGCACGATCACTGGGCTCCGGCACCTCTTCCTCCAACACTCGTCTCAACCACTGGTCCGCGTCGCTCTCCGGCCTCAGGTAGAACCAGATGACCAGACCCATGAGGGAGAGGCTGAAGGGCAGCACCTTCCACCAGGGCCGCTGCTGTTCCTTTCCCAGGGACTGCTCCACGGTCCAGCAGGACGGGACGGCTTTGCTGGAGGAAAACCGAATGGGGCGGTCAGGGTCGTCCTCGTCCTCCCCGGCCGCGGGCTGGGCCCGAGCCCGGCCACCGGGCGGCGGATGCAGGCTTCGGGAAGCCCAGCCCACGAGCCTCAGCGCCCGGACGGCCCTGGAACAGAAAGAGCAGTGAGCGCTCGGCCCGCCCGCCGGCCACCGCCTCGCCCCCCGGCCCGAGACCTCAGGGGGCTCACCCGGCCGCCGGCGCACACAGGACGCCGCTCATCGCGACTTCGGCTCCGCGGCGCGCCGCGCTCGCGTCACTTCCGTCGCACGAAACCGGAATCCGGACGCATGGCAGGCCTCTGCTCACGATTCCAGAACGTGCGCCCGGTCGCGCAGCGGAAATGACGTGTCCTCCGGCGGGCTTTTCCGTCGCAGGTCCCGCCCCGGGAGGGCGCGAGGGCATGCCGGGAGACGTAGTTCTCCATCCCGTCCGAAGAGGAGCGTGGCCGCCGGGTGGTTGGCGGCGGGAGGGGGCGGGCGTCGTCCTCCTCGGGCTCGCGGGAGGGAGGCCCGGGGCCGCCCTAAGGGCCCTCGGTGGGCCGGGCCCGGTAGGAGACCGGCGTCCGCGGCCCTGCCCTGCCCGCCCGGGGCCGCTCCTCCCCGGGCCTCGCCGCCGCCGGGACTTTCGGCCCCGGAAGACGTCGTGTTCTGACCTCCGGGGCCCTCCCGCTGGCAGCGCCGCTCCCGGAGCTGCGCCCTCCTCCCCGGCCGGTCGGCGGGAGCGGCGTCGGGTGCGCGCGGGGCCCGGCGGGCCGTCCCTGCTCGGGCCGAAGCTGCGGCGCGCCCGGGGGACCTTCGCGTCCGCCCCGGAGCCCCCGCGCGCCGCTCTGCGGCCCCGCTCGGCTTCGCTGGGGAGCCGCGGAGCCCTCGTCCTCAGGGCGCGACGCGGCCCGTGGGGAGGTGGTCTGCGGAAGGGACGCGCGCGTCGGAACGGGGACCTGCGATTTAGGGACGTTCCATCTTCGGGATCAGCCAGACCGAGCAGCACGTGTGCTTTATACCGACTGAAAGCCGTAGTGCGTCATGGAAGACAGGAACCAGACAGCTGATTGCCACGGGGCAGGCTGATGTGCTGAATTAGCAATCTGTTTTGCTCCTGAAACTAGCTCCATCGCAAAAAAAACTCCCCCCTTCCCTGTGTCGTGGGGCAAACAATTTCAAATCCCAGACACCTTGAGGTCCTTTCTCCCCAGGGAGAGTTCAGATGCTTTTGTTTTGTGCCAAAAAGAGTGGGGGGTGGGGTGCCTCAGGGCAGAAGTCCAGACAGGGAGGTGACGTGGGCATTTCTGCTAATAGTGGGGGCCCTGCCTCACTCCCACATAGTATCCCAAAGGGGCAGGGCCTTTGGGGGCAGCCAGCACTCCTAGAGCCGGGGGCGGGCCCTCACCCGGCCACAGACAAGGACCCTCTAACCCTTCATCACGAAGGCTGGACAAGGAGCACCCTGAAGTGACAGGACCACCCTAAAAACAGGAGGCTCACCCCCAGCAACTCGCAGCCCCGTCTTCTTGTGGGAAGGGCAGGAGGGCCTCTGAAGCAAGACTGAACTTACATTTCTCCCCACTTGAAGCTGTTCTTTGTAAAATTAATAAAGGGCCCCAAGGTGGGAACTGTGGTAGGGGAAATATGTACATAACCCGCCCCTATTCCCTGGCTTGCTCTCCTACGATTGCTCACTACTCAGGAGTTGTTTTAGGTTGATTTAAGTCACCCAGTTTGTGGTAGTTTGTTACAGTCGCCCAATTGTAGAAGCCCCTGCTTTCTGGCAGCGTCCAGCCTAGGGCAAAGTCCTGCTTCTCTGAGTCCCCGTGTTGTGCATCCTGGTCCCCGTTGCCTTTGGCTGGAGGGTGTGGCTGTCCCCAAACGCTGTGTTTATCTGACCCCCAGATGCCGTGGAGCCCTGAGTGGGAAAAGCCACAGCCGGATGTGCTGGGGGCACCTGTGTCGAGGGCCTCTCTTGTCCCAGGTCCCACCTCCCCCTCCCAGTACGTAAACCAACACCTCAGCCCTCCTTATCTCAAAGCACACAGAGAAATTTCACGGGAGCCCTAATGTCCCACTAATGGCTATGGCCCTCATGTGCTTCATGGTGGGGTAATTTATTGCAGCGCCACTTGAGAGCTGACATATTGGAGCTATTGATTTTCCCCGGGTGCGTGGGGACAGGCAGGCCTGCCCGGCCGGAGCCTGACAACAGGGGAGGGGCTGGCAGGGCCGGGGGACTGGAGCTCCGCTGGGCCACGAGAGGCCGGCTGGAGCCGGGGCCGGGGACGCCCAATACCAGGCTGGAAAGTGTCTCTCAGGGACTGGGGCGGTGTCCCCCCTCCCTGGACTCTTGGCCTTGGGCCCCCCACCCAGGGTTCAATGTCGGCCCCACACTGCACTGTCTGAGCGCCTTTTCCCAAACTCCTGTCCACTCCATTTTCCCACTCCAGGACTTTCCATCCCAGCCTGGGATTTTCTCCTTGGTCTCTTGTCAGGCAGAGAAAAGCACCAGGATGACCCAGAACAGGCAGGACAGGGTCCTCCTACCGCCGGCACTGGTGGGCATCCGCGGTGGGGACCCAAAGCCCCCGTCATGGCCCCAGCCCCACTGACCGAGGGAAGAGGGGTAAACCCAGGGCCCTGGGGGGGAGCAGGGTGACCCCAAACCAGGACTTTCCCTCCAGCGGCAGAAGGAAGAGCTGAGGCCCGGGCTGTGGTGCCCGTGGCTGGGAGGCCCCACCCCACCTTCTGGCCCAGGCTCCTGCTGTGAGTTTAACCGTCACACTGAAACTAAAGGCCACAGCCGAGTGGCTTAAAGCACCACACACTGATCCCATAGTCCTGGAGGACAGAGGTCCGAGTGGGCTTCACTGGCCTGAGAGGGAGGCGTCCGCAGGCTGCTCAGAGGCTGCAGGGGAAAGTCCGCTTCCTCGCGTTTCCGGCTCCTAGAGGCTCCTGCATCCCTCGGCTCTGGGTCTTCTCCACCTCCAAGGCCAGCGGCACAGCATCGCCCAGCCTCTGCCTCTGGCCCTCCTGCCTCCCTCCTACAAGGACTTTGAGATGACATCGGGCCACCTGGACGACCCGGGGTAACCTCCCACAAGGTCATCTCCTTAATCCCACCTGCAGTCCCTCTGCCAGGGAAGGTTCCTGGGAACACGGGTGGGGACGTCTCAGGGCCAACAGGCAGCTGACGACGGAGGGCTCCCAGCTTCACAGGGGCCGGGGGCTTCTCCAGACTGTCCCCGGTGCTGGACACTCTACAAACCCCTGCCTTTGTGCAGCCCCTCCTCTGCTCACACACGTGGGACCTTCTCAGGGCAGAGCAGTGTCCCATCTCCTCACCCCCCCGCACCCAGGCCACAGCCATAGCAGACAAGCTGACAGCTGAGCAGCTGCCACTGTGCCCGCAGCCTCTGTGTGGCACTTCATGCCTCCTGCGCTGATCAGGATGGAACTGAGGGGCCCAAATGCCGTCCTGGGTTCTCTGTCCTGGGTCCAACAGGGCCCCTGCTTCCCCACCCGGGCCAGGCCCAGCTCCTGCCCTGGGCAGGCCTGTCCTTTCCACATCGAGCGGCAGAGGATGCCGTGGCCACAGCCTCCCTCCCAGGGTATGGCCTGGGTCCTGACAGATCAGGGCTGGCAGGAGAGCACGGGCTGCATCAGGTGAGGGGACCCCGCTGAGGCTGATGCAGGGCCACCCCACAGCCAGGGCCCAGGCAAGTATCTTTGGACCCTGGAGTCTCAGGGCAGACCCGTGGTCGAGCCTGAGGCCAGTCTTTGGGGACAGAGGTCCCCACCTGACCGGGCTCTTAGGATGGAGCATGATCAGATGCACCTCACCGGGACGTGGGCTCGGTTTCCTGCCCATGAGGGGCAGTAATGGGCAGCCATAATGGGCAGGCTGTGCCGATGCCGTCCCTCTCCCCACTCCTTGCAGGTGACCTTGCCCCTCTCCAAGAGACACGGGCAACTTTCCAGAACCACTCATGGAGGTCACTGGCCTGACCTTGGGAGGGTCCCGCTCTGGGGGTTGAACTTTGCATTTCACTGTCACTCCCCAAAGCCAGGGGTCCTGACAGCAGCCCCCAAGCACTGGAGCCCCAAGATCTTCTGCCCTCCAGGTGCCCCAGAACTGACTGGCAGCCATCAGAGAACAGGACTGCCATGGCTACAGATGCAGGCAGGGCTGGGTCTCTGTCTAAATCCCGCACATGTTGGCTGTCACTGGGTGTGAGGGGCTTGCTCCTGGGCCCGAGGGCGAGGACCAGGGAGGGGCCCCCTGGACAGGTGAAGATCCATAGTTGGGGGCTGGGGACAGTGAGTGTCTGCGTGTCTGGAGTTCTCCCAGCTGGTGCCATGTGGGCTGCACCAGCAGGGGCCACATCTGGTGAACACTGCAGTAGGGCCACAGTCACATATGCAGGGCACCCACACAGGGCTGCAGAGTGTCCCCCAAAATGCGCATTTTCCTGGAAGCTCGGGATGTGTGGTTTGAAAATAGGGTCACTGCACATGTAATTAGTTAAGCTGAGATCATAGTGGATTAGGGTGGGCCCTGGATCCAATGACAAGTGTCCTTACAGGAGGGCGAGAGGACACACATGGGGGGCCACGTGAAGACAGAGGGGAGGCAGGCACCGGAGCAGTCACCTGCAAGGCAAGGCCCGGAGGGACTGGGAGAGAGGCAGGGACAGACTGTCCCTGGAGCCTCTGGAAGGAACCGATCCTGGTGATACCTTGGGACTTCTGGCTCGAGGACTATGTGAGAACAAATTTCTGTTTGTAGCCACCTAGTTTGCAGTAATTGGTTACAGCAGCCCTGGGAAGCCAACATGGCACCACCCAGGAGTCGGGGGTGTTGGTAGAAATGGCAGAGGCCCTCTGGTGTGCATCTGGGGGGATACACCAGGCAGGCTCCATGGGGACAGTAGGAGGGGAGGGTGCCAGGGCAGCTGTAGCCAGAGGAAGGAAGGGAGGTGCCATCTCAGCCAGTCCCCTGGATGGAGCAGAGGGTTCAAGAGATTATCACAAACACATCTGCAGGCCTGGGCTGGGGGGAGGTGGCAGCCCTGCAGGGTCCTCACCACAGCCACTTCTGGGTGAGTTGAGATGGGTCACAGCAGCCCCGGAGGACCCTATGGCCGGAGGGGGCTGGGCAGGGGCTCCAGGGGCCTCCCCTGCATGCGTCCACCCTGGGTCCTGATGGGTGGTCCTGGGGCCTCCCTCCCTCCCTTCTGCATCCAGCTGGGAGCGCCGTTCACCTGATTGCCACAGAAGCAGGATGTTCTCTAGAGAGGCTACTCCAGAACTCAAAATAGCATGAAATTTAATTTTCCACCTATTTGACAAGGCTGGGTCCAGGGTCCCAGGGCCCAAGGTGCAGCCAGCTGGGCCTGCGGCAAACACTCCATGGTCCCCGGGCAGGCCGTGTGCAGGTGAGGCCAGTCTGCGGGCACTCCCCCCGAGGGGCCCTGGTTGCTGGGCGCTAAAGCAAACGGGCTCTATTTGCCCAGTCTGCGATGACAATGCCGTCACCAAATATTTGCCAGCCCCAGGCGGCTGCAGAGCCAGGCTATAAATGCTTGAGCCCAGGTGGAGGTGGGCCTGCTGAGAGCGAGAGCTGCAGGCCTCGGCCAGGTAGGAGCCAGGGCTGGGGGGCAGGCCGGGGCTGCGGGGCCCATGAGCCCTTCTGCCCAGGTGCCCTGCAGGGACCGACCACTGGGAGAGTCCCCAGAGTGCTGGGCCAGCCCAGGGCTGGGTAGGGCAGGGCAGTCCCATCAAGGCAGTGTGTGGGGGCAGGCAGCTAGGGGAGGAGGGCGCCTGCGTCTGGGCTGTCCAGTGCCAGGGCCACCAGACGCCTCCTTGGGTGGGGAGACCCCAGCAGCGTGAGCGCAATCAGGACCACAGCATGGCCAGGCCGCTGGGGAGGGGGAGGAGGGAGGCGCCTCACAGCTCACCTCCCTGCAGGCAATGGGGAGGGCGGGGGGCAGGCGCCCCGGTCAGCTGACCGGACCTGAGGAATGTGCCACCCACTTCCCTGCCTCCCTTCAACCTCCTTCCCTTTCTTCCTCTTTCCTGCTGGGGTCCCTGCCCAGAAGGGCTCAGACTGCCTGGCCCCAGGGCACCCACCTGCCCCTACGTTGTGGAGGGGCCAGGCGGCACTTGTCTGTGGGGTGGGGCTCAGGGTTCAGAACCAGCCCCCCGCTTGGCAACTGCTCAAGAGGAGAGCCACTCCTGCCCCCGCCGGTCACCTCCCCAGACCCCTGTCCCCCCCACACTAAGCCCCAGGCCCAGGCGCCTCCCCGGGGTGTCCTGGACAGGCATAGTGGCCCCTGCGGCCATCACCAGGGATGCTCTGCCTTGGCTGCCCCCACCATCAGCGAGAGGTGCCCAGGTTGGGGCCGCTGGACGAGATGGCCCAGCTCACCCTCAGCCAGGGCAGGCAGGGCCCTCACAGCCCCCAAAGTGCCCCAGGGGCTGCAGGGGCCCCAGCGAGGCAGACCCACGTGTTGATGTAGAGCCATAAAGCCCTCTGGTTCTGACCTCAGCAGCCCCAGCCTGGGCAAGGTCTCTGCTCGGGGGGGCCCAGACCCCTTGCCCCAGCCCTGGGCAGGTACCCTTCCCTCCTCCTCGGCTGTCTGGGCAGCCCCAGCCCCTGGGGCTTCTAGTGGCACCATTGCACCTCCCACCTCCCTCCCTGCACCCCCTGACCACCCCCCATAAGACAGGACCAGCTGCTCCCAGCTAGTGACCAGCCACCGCTCGGGAACCCCCACCCCCAAGGCCTGCACTCTGGCAGGTCTCACCCCTTGGCAGCCACCCACCTCATGCCACAGCCACGTGCCTATGGTGCCCGCCCTGTCTTTCTCCACACCTCAGCCCTGCAGAGCTCAGCGCCCTCACCAAGCACGGCCTGCACTGGCCCATCCCCTCTGTGGGGGCTCCAGGGGAGGCCACACAGGTGTGGGGTCCGAGCGCAGAGGTCGCCCAGCGGCCAGGGCATGGCCAGGCCTGACCGATAACCTGCCCATCTCTGCCTCCCTCCCCAGACAAGGCCTGCTGCTCCAGAGGCCTCAGAAGTAGGGGACAGCGAGGAGATGGCCGCTGGTGTGATCCGGCCCCTGTGTGACTTCTGGCTGCCCCTGCCAGCCCACCACTCCTTCCTGCCCTCAGACCTGGAGCCCCCAGAGACTTCGGAGGAGGAGGAGGAGGAGGAGGAGGAGGAGGAGGAGGAGGAGGAAGAGCTGGAGCTGCAGGGTGAGGGGCCAGGGGGCTGCAGCCCGGCCCCCCAGTGTTCAGGCTGGGCTGAGGCCAACCCGGAAGCAGCTCCTCGGGGTCCCAGCCGCCCTGAGACGCCACTGCAACTGCTGCGGTTCTCTGAGCTCATCAGCAGTGACATCCAGCGGTACTTTGGCCGCAAGGACAAGGGGCAGGACCCAGACGCCTGCGACATCTATGCTGATGGCCACCCGACCAGCAGCTCTGCCAGGGAGCTCTACTACGCTGACCTGGTGCGCCTGGCTCAGGATGGGCCCCTGGAGGACGAAGAGGCCCCCGAGCCCAGGGTCCGCTCACCGGGGGGACCTAAGGGCCAGGTGCACAGGCTGGGACTCGGCAGGGACGGGGCACAGCTGCTGGGACCCCTGGCCGAGCTCTTTGACTACGGTCTGCGGCGGTACGCAGGGCCCAGGGCATCAGGGGGCCGCAGGATGAGGCTGGAGCAGAAATATGGCCACATCACCCCCATGGCCCAGAGGAAGCTGCCCCTGTCCTTCTGGAAGGAGCCAGCCCCCAGCCCCCTGGGCCTGCTCCACCCTGGCACTCCAGACTTCAGCGACCTGCTGGCCAGCTGGTCAGCTGAGGCCTGCCCCGAGCTGCCTGGCGGGGGGTCCCAGGCCCTGGAGGGGGCCCAGGTTGCTGAAGCCTAGCAAGTGGGCAAGGGCTGGGGGCACTCTGGGGGCAGCAGGGCCACCTCCCTAAGGCAGCCCCTCTGTCCTGCCCTCCTGGGACAGCCTCCAGGGCCCCTTCATCCAGGGTAGACCCTGTAGGATAAGGTGGGCACAGGAAGCTGGCTCCTCAGCTCAGGCCCAAGAGCAGGGCCTGGGCTCGTACTGAGGCCTGGAGCCACCACGGCCAGGGGCCTCCAGGGCTGGGAAAGGCAGGAGCAGGGGGTGCCTGGGCTTGCTGCTCCCTGGCCCTTGGCCCCAGCAGAGCCCCCCAAGGTACACAGGGGCCCTCAGAGCTCTGCCCACAGCAGGGAGGACCTGGGCAGAAGCTGCAGCTGCTCTGAGGTCATAGGCTCAGGGGGCTCCACATGTTGTGCCCCCCAGGGGAGACCCGAGATCCACCAGGCCCACCTAGGCATCCAGGTCGGCAGCCAGGGCAGCAGAGGATGGAGCCTATGCCAAGCCAGCCCTCCCCACTGCCTGCCCACCCAAGTGGGGCCCCAGGGCTGGATGGCCCCGGAACACACCCCCTCCTCGGCCCCCCAGCAGGCGGCAGGGCTGGCACCTGCAGGATGAGCAAGGGTGTTTTTGGAGAGGCAGGAAGAGGGGGCACTACCCGGCCAGCCGCGGGAGCAAACATGGGCTGTTGACTCCCCAACTGGTGCTGAGGGTGTGAAGTGCTGGCAGGCAGGGTCTGGGGACCCTGGGCTGGGCAGCCACTGGGCTGGGGTGGGACAGGAAGAGCCCTGGGGATCGAGGACTAAGCCCCTTGGGTCTCGGTCACTCCCACTGCCTGGTGCTTCCGAAGCCCTGGCCAGCCCCGTGGGCCCTGGGAGGATCTCGCCCACAGGCATCAGGGACCCGTCCAGACAGGGTCAAGGCACGTTTATTTGTGGGGAAGGGGCAAACACGTGAGGTGCTGCACAGGCTCTCGGCTGTGGGGCTTCCCCAGGACCCCTCCTGGCCTCCGCTGGGCCACTAGGTTCAGGAGGGTCACCTTCCACTGCAGCCACCTGCCAGAAATGTGGCTCATGGCCCTGGACCCCCGCCTGCCTCCCTGTGTCCAGCCTGCCACTCCCGGGCCCTCAGCCCCGACTCCGACCCAGCGGCCTGGGCAGAGGCTATGTGGGCTCCCCATGCCCACCTCACAGCCTGATACATGCCCCAGCGGTTCACAGGGACCACCTCACTGGGGGCCACATCCTTGATGAAGAACCGCTGCCTCACCAGGGACATGAGGGCCTTCTGGCTGCCTGGCGTCAGCGCCCAGGGGCCCTCCTCGCTCCACAGGCGCACCACGCTCTCCCGCAGGGCTGCCATCTCCTGCATGCGCTGCGGACACAGGGGAGCCCGCGTCACCTGGAGCCGTGAGGGCCGGGCCTGGGGTGGAGGCCGGCACACACTGGGGCTTATCTGCCTTATCTTCAGGGAAACGCTGCCCAGCGCCAGACGTGCAGAGGGACACACGGCCGGTGGGAGACTGCGGGGCCGGGTGGGTGGGGTCGAGCGGCACAGGCTGAGCGGCCACCCTGCCACATGCAGGCCCAGGGCCAGCCCGGGCCTCCTCTCACCAGTTTGGTTTCTGTGTTAAACTTGAGGTTCTGGATGGTCTTGTTGGCCTGGATGCTATTTTCCAATTTTATTATTTGGTTCTGAAACTAAACATAGCCCCCATTTGGGGGCACAGACTCAGCCAGTCTTTCAGTGTCCAGCTGTCCCAAAGGGCCCCTACCCCTAAATCACTGACTGCTCGGAGCTTGGGCATGAGCCACCTCCTGCTTCGGCCCTCGGCACCCTGTGGGGGTGCCCGAGTGGCACCGCAGGGCAGCCCTGGCCACAGCTCAGGCTACTCCTGCCATCGCGGCCGCCGACACCCCCAGAGTGGTAGGGGCTCCACACAGGTGCCCCCACTTGGAACTTCCAAAGGCCGAGATGTACCGGGGCTGCCCAGGGAGCCAGTTTTGAGAGCACTGCCTTGCCAGCTGGAAGATGTCCCTGGGCTGGGGGTCCCAAATCTGGCCTCCCCTGGGGGCAGAGGGCTCTCTGGGGTCCCTCGGCACGGGCTGCGCCTGTCGGCTCCCCGCTCCCTGGGCCAGGTGCTACCGTGGCCATCCTGCCCTGCATCTCCGCGATCTTCCGCCCGGAGTTGTCCTCCTTGAGTAGCTGCACGGATGACAGCAGGGTGGCCAGCTCCTGCCGCAGGGCCCCAACCTCAGACTCCCTGCGGGCACGGAGGTAAGGGCGGCTGTGGGTGTGCCTGGGGCAGGCTGGAGCCAGGCGACACAGGCAGCTCCTCCAGCTGCTGTAGGGCTAAGAGAGCTCGAGGGGTCTCAGCTTTGCTGCCCCTCCAGTGGGGATGGTTGGGGTCCCCAGTGGGTGATGGGGGGGCTCAGGGAGCCATGCAGGCTGTGCCAGGGTAGGGGTGCCCAGTGCTGGGCCAGGGCCGGGCGAGGGAGGGGTCAGGGTTGCCATGGCACTCAGGGCCCACGGGCACCGTGGGGACCAGCCGGGCCCAGTGACTGTCAGCAGAGCCCCTGCCCCTCCCAGGGCCCAGGAGGCCAGGCCTCACCTCGCCCTGCCCTCGGCAGAGATCTTGAGGTCGGAGTCGCTCTTGTGGAGGACGCACTTGTCTGAGATGCCTTCTATCTGAAACACGGAGCCGGGAGCGGGCAGCAGCCCCCGGGGAGTGGCCCCAAGCACAGCCAGCTCAGGGGAGCCCCACACCCAGCCAGGACCAGTCTGGCCTCGGCCCGCAGCCAAGGGCAGGCACAGGGAGAGGTACGGGGAGAGAGGGGAAGGGAAGGGTCCCACACCGCCGACCGAGGTCTAAATTCCTCCGGGCTGGCCGTGCCCTCCCAGGCGAGGTCCATGGCCCCGGCCCTCACCCACCTGCTGGGGGAGGCTGTCCACCTTCTCCCACATTCCCCGCAGGTGCGCAGCAACCTCCTTTTGCCACCTGGCCAGGTCCTCCAGGGACTTCCTCTCCATACCTTCCCATTCAGTCTTCACCTGGGATACAGACACCCAGTGGGGGCGGGAGCCCAGAGACAGAGGACGGATAGACAGGTGGACAGATGGATGGGGCCTGCTGGAGCCAGAGCACGGGGAGGCCCCAGGAGGTGGGCTGCAGAGCCCCCATGTCCGCCTCTGACTCTGAGCACGTTTGTGCATGGGCTGGACGGACACACTCAGGGACAGACAAACTGGACGGGGCCAGGGCAGCCCCAGGCCCTCCCAGACCGGGCCACCAGGCTGAGCAGCACCATGTGCCTCAGAAGAGGCCCGTCATGGCCTCCACATCAGCCCCTGCAGCCCACTGAGGGTGAGCAGGGACGGGAGAGAGCAGTCTGGCCAATGCCAGAGAGCGGTGGGAGGCCAAGGTCAAGGGCTGTCGGGGGCTGTTCTGACCACACACATGCCCAGAGGGCAGCAGGGCAGGCCCGGGGGATTGAGCCCCAAACCGAAGGGGGGACATCATGTTCACAGCAGTATTCACAACAGACAAAACGTGGAAACGACCCTAATGCCATCAGTGGATGGGTGGACAGACACCACGTGGTCTACCCACGCAATGGGGTAGTACTTGGCCACGAAAAGGATGACGCTCTGACGTGGCTACAGTGTGGATGAACCTGGAGACTCTGTGCTCAGTGAGAGAAGCCAGGCACACAAGGCCACATATTGCATGATTCCACTTGTGCAAAATGCCAGAACAGGCAAATCCTTCCTGGAGACAGGAAGTGGACTGGTGGTTCCCAGGGGCCGGGGGGCAGGTGGTGACTGCTAATGGGTATGGGGTTCTTTTTGGGGTGATGACAATGTTCTAAAATTGACCGTGGTGATGGCTGCTCAGCCCTGTGAATGCACTAGAAACACCGAATTGTACACTTTGAAAGGGTGAGTTGTGTGGTGTGTGAATTACATCTCTGTAAAGCTGTTACCGAAAGACAGACAGACAAGAGCGCCTCCCCTGCCCTGCAGAGCCCCTCATTGGTCCCCTGGAGAATCTGGGGCCTGCGACGGAGGCTCCACCTCGGGCCTCAGTGCTGGGCTGAGGCTACTGCAGGGGACGTCCTTGGGGCACGGGTCCCCTGGGCCTTGCAGACTGTCACTGGGGGGGGGTTGTGGGAGGCTCAGGACCCCAGTCAGGGCTCCACCTGGAGCGGGGCACCTGTCTTCCTGAACGTGCCCTTCCTCTCCCACTGTTGGGCTCACCTCGGACAGCCTAAGGCCCAGCACCTGCTCCTGCAGGTCCAGCCTCCAGCTCAGGGTCAGGAACTGGTCGCTCAGATCCTTCAGCTGTCCAGCCAGCTGGGCCACTGATGCCTCCAGGACCTGGCTCTTCTCTCGGAGCTGTGGGGACAGGTGGGGGGCAGGGAATCCTGGCTGAGTGCCCGTCCTGTGTGCCTGGGTGACCCTGCTGGGGGCCTGGCCTGCCCACGCCCCCTCACCATGGCCAGCTGGCTGTGCGTCTCCTGCCGGGCCAGCTCGCCAGCCAGCTGCACAGCCTCCAGGCTCTCCTGCACCTGGGAGGCCAGCTCCTCTGCCTGGCTCTCCTCCAAACGCCCCTTGGCATCCCTGCGGGTTGGTGCCATTGAAACTGTCCCTCAGCCAAGGCTGGCCTGCCCCATAGCACTGGGCCAGGGAGGGAAGCCTGGCTTCTGGCTCTGGAACCTTCCAGGAGACCCCACGGCTGACGGGATGGAGTGATGTCATGGGGCCACCAAGGCAGGGCTGCGTTCCCCGCTGCCACAGCTGAGCCCCCAGTGAGGGACAGGCTGGAGAAGGGATGGGAGCCCCCATGGGAGAGGTGGCTACTCTGCCCCGTGTGTCTCGCTGGGCCTAGCACTCCGCTTGGGGCTGCTAGGGGAGGCAGGGCCACTGTGGCCCGTTCCTGGGTGGGTTATGGGGGTCCCCCTGGCCTGACAGCCCTGGAGGCCCCAGCACAGCCTGCAGGACACCCACCGGGCCTTCTGCTCAGCCAGCAGGACGCGGTTCAGCGACACCTGGTTCTGCCGCACGAACTTGGTCAGCTGGACCACAGCCGCGTCCAAGCCCCGGCACTGCTCCAGGAGGTGGCTTTCCTCCTGCTGCGGGTGGAGGGGCCCTGAGATCCGTGCACCCTGCCCCGGCCCCACCCGCCAACCCGCCCGGCCCCACCTCGCGCTGCCCGCACAGGGCCCGCAGGCGCTCCTCCGTCAGCTCCCGCAGTGTCTCCCAGCGGCCCTCCAGGTCCTCCCGCAGGCGGCCCTCCAGCCGCAGCCACGAGCTCTCCGAGGCCTTCATCCTCTGTGGGGAGAGCCCACGTCTGCCGAGAGTCTGCGTCTGGGCAGGGGTGGGGTGGGCCGGGCCGGGGGGCTCCCACCTTCTCCAGGGCCAGGAAGCTCTTCTGCAGGAAGCCACACAGCTTGGCCTCCCTCTTGAGGAAGCGAAGGCTCATCTCCTCGCCCAGCGTGGTCACCTGGGCCTGGGGAGAGTCCACATCGTCCCTGTGCGGCCTCTGCTGGACGTCGGTGGCCCAGGGGGAGGCAGGCAGAGCCCTCGGGGCCTGTCTCCTCCCAGACAGCTGCTTTCCTGCTGCACTGGGCATCTGGGGCGCAGGGGGCAGGGGAGGCACAGCCTGGGTGCAGGCTGCTGAGCTGCCACGGCCCCTGCGCAGAAAACCCCCTGCTGGCCTCCTGCCCCCCCAGCCTGATAGTAAACGCTCTGGGTTTGCAGTGTCTCTGTTGTTGCCTCTCAACACTGCAGTTATAGCCCCCAAAGTAGCCATCAACAATATATAAACACTGTTTGTGGCTGTGTGCCAATAAAACTTGATGTATAAAAACGGGCAGGGCCTTAGCTTGCTGACCCTGGCGCTACAGAGCACGCAGATGCCCCCGTGCTCAGGGAAAAGGCAGGCACCGCCACAGGGGGCAGCTTCCCCTACATCTGGCATGTTGGGAAGCCTCAGCCCAGTGCCTTCTGCCTTCTCCTCGGAGCCACTACACTGACTTCCCAAGGGCAGTGAGGGGCAGCCAACTCTGGGCAGTGGAGCTATGTGGGCACCAGCTGAGATGTGCTCACAGCTTCCCCTTGCCCTGCCCTGCATGCAGCCTGGATGTGCAGGGGAGCCAGCTGCAGACCCTGGTCTCTATTTGCAGAGATGTGCTGCTACCTGGTCCCTTCCCCACCCCAGAGCAGAGGCCCCTCCTAAGGCCACAGCAGAGGGGAAGCTGCAGCAGCCCTCTGAGTAGGACCCCGGGTCCTAGGGACTCGTGCCCCAGGAAGGTGACCTCCACGGAAAATGGCCGTGGAAGGGGCTTCAGTGCTCGATGTTGTATTTCTTGATCTGGGCACTGGTTGTATGGGGAGCAGGGAGGCGGTGTTCACGGGGCCTCGCTACCCAACAAGCTTCTGTGACGAAGGATGCTCAGATCAGCAGCTGCTGGCCACACGTGGCTACTGAGCGTTTGAAATGTGGCGTGTGTGACCGAACAGCTGTTTTAAATTGTCTAAAATTGTGTTTAATTTGAATGGGCAGAGCCACTTGTGTGAGTGGCCACTGTACTGGACAGCATAGGATTTGGGGTCCTCCCCAGGTCCGATCACATGCACAGAACCCAAAAGAAAGCTGGCGGGAGGGAAGACCCCATCGACAAGAAGGACACACTGTGAGAGTCGGGGTCTGCTCTGGGCCTTCTTGGCAGCCTCTGCCTGGGCTGGGCCCTGGCCTCCACGGGGTACCTGCATCCTGGCCACCTCGTGTCCCACCCGCTGGCTGGTGTCCTCTTGGCTCTTCTGCAGGGCGCTGCAGGCCGCCTCTCGACCCTGCTCCTCTTGCCTCAGCAAATCAGTCAGCTTGGTCAGCCTGGGGACATCGGCTGTGGTCACACCAGTCAGCTGGTCACAGGGCCTGGCTGGGGAGCTACTGGGAGGCTGCTGGGGCCACTGGACACTGATCTTTCTTGGGCCAGGGCCTGTCTGGGGGGTCAGAGCTGACCTCCAGGCTGGCCAAGCAGGAAGCGTATGACCCCACCCGTGCACACACAGAGGAGCGGGAAGCAGACCTTGGAGCGAGAGCTGGGCTCCAGGAAGGGAAGGGGCAGGTTTGCGTCTCCTTCCCCACGGGGGTCCCCAGCAGCCAGTGGCTCAGCTGAGGCCAGGGGATGTCCTGCTGGCACAGCCTTGGCTGAGCCAGTGACCCCCAGATGATGGGCCCAGAGCAGTCCCCGAGGGGCAGCGGGTGGGCCCACCTGAGGGCCACCTCCTGCTCGGCACCCTTCCGCTCAGAGTCCTGCAGCGTCTGCTTCCTCCTGATCTGGGCCAAGGCTTCCCGGACCTCCACCAGCCTGGCACACAAGGAGCCACTTTGGATAGGCCCAGAGCAGGCTGGGCAGTCTTTGGGGGCTGGAGGTTGGGCCGGGGGGCCCCTGCAGCCAGCTTCCCCCTGTGTATTGCTTTCCCTGGCAAGACAACCAGCTGGGAAGCAGAGACCTGTTGCTGGTGCCCAGAGGGGCTCCAGTGCCAGCCACTGCCTTCCGGAAGCCCAACCCCCTTCCCTCCCGCTAAGGTTGTGATCACAGAATAGGCAGAGGTACCTCTGGTCCAGGGCCTGCATCTGGTCCTGGTTCGGGGACCCAGGAAACTGTGAGGAGGAGGGTGTGGCTGGCGCAGGTGTGGGAGGACTCTGGGGGCTGCCACCTGCCCTCGGAGTCCTCCCAGCTCAGACACGTGGCCTGTGAGAGCCCGGGCATGGGGCCCCCAGGCTCTGGGCCTGGTAGCTGGGGCTGAGCCAGAATGGGGGTGAGGAAGCAGCTGCCCCAGCCCCTGGGAAGAGCGAGCTCTGCCACTGGGAGGATGCTGCTAACCTCTGGCGCCTCCTTCTCAGGGGCCCAAGCCACCTGCTGCACCTCCTGCTGCAGCTGCTTCAGCTCCGAGCCCTGCAGCTGCACACGGGCCCGCACCCGGAGCAGCTCCCGCAGCAGGCTCAGCGTGGCATGCTCACGGTGCTCCTCGTGCCCCCGCAGGCAGGCCACCTCAGCCTGCAGCGAGGACACCCTGGCCAGGGCGTGAGCAGGGCTGAGTCAGGCTGTGTTCTCCAGGGTGTGGCCCTCCCACCCCTGTGCCCCGCGGGCTCACCACTGCTCCAGCTGCTTCCAGCACTTGGCAGTGTCCTGCTCGGGGACAGAGGCAGTGGATGCCAACTGGCTAGACTCAGCCCTCTCTGACATCTCCAGACTTGAGGGCTTGGGGCTGGCCAGGCCTCCTGCTGGGAGCCCCAGGTCCTCCGGGGTGACGGTGCTCAGCCGGGAGGGGGGCGATGCCCCGGAGGAGGGGTCGCTGTCTGCTGGCTCTGCAAGAAGGTGCCTTGGGAGCTCACCCCTCGGGGGCACTAGCTTCCACTGGAGTGTATGATAACAAGGACCCAGATTGCTGCAGGACAGCACCCTGAGCTCATACAAGGCTTGGCTCAGAGAGGCCCAGGGCCCTGCCTGAGGACACACAGCACCAGGCAGCAGAGACAGGACAGTGCCCCCACCTGGCCAGCTCCAGAGGAAGCCCCCAGGGGCCAGGAAGTAGAGCCGTCCTGTGGGGCCCACACTGGTGGCCAGGCCCTTCCCTGGACCTTGTTCCTCCCAGCTCGGGCCCCCCGGCAGCTGGCTCACCTGACATGGCTTCACCAGCAGCCCCTGCCTGCAGCCGTGGCTCTGCGCCCCGCCCTGGCGGTTGTCCAGAGCTGACAGCAGGCCAGGGCAGTTAGAGGCTGGCTGCAGGGAGGCAGGGAAGTCGGGCTGGAAGCTGGGAGTGGGTGGGGCGCAGTGGGGTGAGCTCCTGCCCTCACATCTCGCCTCCTTCCCAGAGGATACCCAGGGAGGCAGGCGCGGCTGGGCAACTGGGGCTATTCTGGAACCTTCCTTTCCTCACCAGAACCTCATGACTTCACGGCCTAACTGCCGGTGGAACCTGAGCCCTCAACCCTCCCGTTCCTGCAAGGCCTCTCCAACTGCCTGCTTCTGGAAGGATCCGAGGGGACACCATTCCCAAGGGGGCACAGAGAAGCGTCAGCCGGCGGGGCAGTGGCTGCTGGCCCCTGGTCAGGGCCAGGAGACCCTGGCCTGGGCCCAAGGGGAGGGACGCCAGGAGCAGTGGCTGGACCTCCAGCCGGAGAACAAAGCAGTGGGGCCGAGAGCCCAGGACAGACCAAACATGACCAGCCCTGCACCCCAGAGAGCAGAGGCCCCAGGGCCGGAGGACGCAGCCTAAGGCAGCGCGGCCGAGAGGAGGGGCCAGCCACCACACTGAAGTAAAGAGACAGGCAAAGTGAACTTTAATAGATCACTTTATTTAACCTAATATATCCAAAATATTATTTCAACATGTAATCTATACAAAACAACTGTTAAGGGACATTGCACATGCGTTTTTGGTACTGTGTCTTCGAGGCCTGGTGCGGCGCATCTCACTTCGGCCCAGTTCTGACGCCCCCTGACCCTGCTGGGGTGGTCCCCATGCCCCTCCTCGGGCAGACTCAGGGGTCCCCGGTAAGGAGCCTTTCTGCCAGCACCCATATGTGGGGACAGGGAGAGGGCCTGAGAGCTGGGAAGGTGGAAACCAGGCTCTTCAGCCCCCAGGGAAGGGGATGAGGGGGATGAGGACAGGATGTGGTTTGGTGGTCAACGCTCCGGGCAAAGGCCATTCCCATGGGGCCACGCCCCAGACCTCCCCTCGCGGGGGGCCCTGGGCTGGCTGCAGTGCTCCTGGAGGCTGGGGCCACGGCCACTGAGGGAAGCTGCTGTCATTCATGGGACAGCCTGGTCCCCAGACGCCTATCTCACCACCACACTTGCACCCCAACCCCCAGAGCCCCCAAAAACCCCAGGCTATGGGACTGTGGCCCAGGCTGGGTGGGAACAAGGCAGCGGCACTGGCTGTCTGGCACGGTTCCTTTATCTCACACACTCTGGGTCCCCACGGAGGGCTGTGAGGAGGGGACGCGGCATCAGCTCCTGGAGGCTCCCTCCCTCAGGAGAGAACACCAGTGAGTGGCCACATCTGCCAGCCCAGCACAGAGGACCGGTGCTGCTCCAACAGGCACCAGCCAGGGACACAAACCACCTCTGTGCAGTGTCCTGTGGGAGGAGCCCTGCGGGGACCAAGGGACCCCAGACCCCGCCCGGCCGGCTGGGAGGAGGCTCCAAGAGGCCTGCACGGCCCCAGCGCTCACCAGCCCTTCCAAGCCACCTGCACTTCTTGGCTGGCACAGGCAAGAGGGCGGAAGTTGCTGCCAACGCCAGGCTCCCCTGTGCTGAGGGAAGACCCACCTTCCCAGCTGGTGGCCACAGGTGTGGGGACCCCCAGCTCCAAGGGCTCTAAAGGGCTCAGAGTGACAGAGATGTGACTAGATTTGGGGGCTCAGGCCCTCAATGATTATTCTCAGCTCTTGAGACCCCAGACCAGTGGTTACCCAAGTCAGAGTACAGACCAAGGTCCACGTGGGGCTCTCCTGGGGAGCCCACCCAAGGCTGCTCTCTGGGGCTATCCTGCCCCTCAAACTCTGGAGCTTCCAGTCCAGCTGGGGCTGTCACTCAAGCCGGGGGGCCACAGGCTGTCAGCTCCTGGCTGGAGATGAGGCCAAGCCTGCAGCTGAGGGGTCCAGGCCAGTCCCCAAGTCTCAGAGCCTCCCGTGTGCAGACAGCAGCCCGCCTCACACACCAGACACAGGCAACACGCCAGCCCCTCTCCCTGGCTCCCAGCAGCCAGCAGCCAGGAGGGGCATCGCACACGCACTTGATCCCTGAAGTTAAGAACCCAGAAGGAGAGAGCCAGGTCCGGGGCCGAGGCGCAGGGAATGCGCTGAGAACGTCAACCAACCGCCCTCAACAGGGCCGCGTTCGCACACCAGCTGGCCCGACCCCAAGTCTGGGAGACGCTTGCTCCTGCCGCTGCTCGGGAAGCGAGGCTTTGGCCGAGAGACCAATGATCCCGGGAGGAGGCTAAAGGGGCCAGGGGTGCGAGTGCCACTGCCCGCCGAGGGCGGGGCCGGGGCCTCATGTCTGAGCCAGTGAGAGCTCCTCCAAGCCGCCCTTTCCCAGGCGGTACCTGGCGAGGTCCTTCCTGGTCACCAGCCCGACCACCTGTGGAGCAAAGCCAGGTTAGGGCCCCCAGGGCCAGCACCTGCCTGGCCTGCACATGGCTGGGGGTGGAGCAGCACAGCAGGGGAGCCCCAGGGGCTCTGGCACAGGCGAGGGGTGGGGGGCCAGGCTGGGTCTAGTGCCTCAGGATCCCCTACAGGGAGCCAAGAGCAAGTGCCCACCTGTGACCAGGACACCCCCTGCTCCAGGGCTGCCACTAGCAGGATGCAGATGACCTGGCCACCCCCCCTACCCTCACCCACCGCTCACCTGATTGCAATTGTCCACCACCACCAGGTGCCGTAGGCCCAGAGCCCGGAACAGCTTGAACACCCGAGGGAGAGACGCCTCCTGCAGTGTGGGCACGGCCTTCAGCTTGCCCACGCCCCCACCAGGCACACCCAGCCCTACCGCCAGGACACCAAGATGTGTCCAGGGCCGCCCCTTCCCCCAGGCCTGTCTGGCTCTGCCTGTTCAGGCCCCCCAACTCCCCCAATCCATGCTGCTGCTACTGCCCAGGGCTCCTGAAGTCTAAGGTCTGGCAGCGCCTCACCTCCCCGGGGACAAAGCCCTGAATCCTCTGTGACAGCAGCCTCCTCCCGGCTCTACCTCTTGCCTGAGCCCCAAGCCCCGCAGTGCACATTCTGGTCACATGGCCTCGCCCCAGACAACCACAGCCCTGCTCCCTCTGCCACCCAAGGCCGCCCCCTGGGAGGCTCTAGGAGTCTGACCACCCGTCACCCCACTCGGCATGGGGCTCCGCCGCCCGAGCATCACTGCCCCTCAGATGCCTGTGCGCCCAGCGGGCACCTGGGGCACCGTGTAGGGGGAGGGGTTCATGAACTCGGAGAGGTCCATGGTGCACTGCCGCTCATCCTGGGACACGTGGATGGACTGGATCGGGGGGAAGCGCGGGTAGGCATCACGGAAGTCCTTCAGCCTCAGCCGCCGCTGCACGAGCCCCATGTTGGACCGCTCCACAAACACCTGTGGGCAGTGGCCGCGTGAGACGCCTGTGCAGGGCCCTCAGAGGCTCCCTGCACCCCAGGCTGGGGTTGGAGACACCTGGCTCTGACGTACCTTGTGCTTCAGGAGGACGATGAGCTGGGAGCGCAGGATCAGGCCCTGGAGCCGGGCAGGCTGCAAGAGAGGCCAGCGGTCAGGGCCGCAATGCCTGCAGGGGCTGTCGGCAGCCAGGACTGTGGCTCCGACCCTGCTCTGGCCAGATGCCCCACCTGGGCATGGTCACTGTTTAACAGGCACCTACAAGCACCAGCCTTGCCTCGGCATTTCGCTTGCAAGGCCTCCCCAGTCCCCAAGGATCAGAGACCGAGCAGCATGGCCTAATGGCACAGAGCAAGGAAAGGGTGGCTTTACCCTTGGGGGGGGCACATCCCTGTGTGCCCCAACAACAACCAGCCCCAAACCACCGAATATCCATGTCAACTTGCCCCAGCAGGACAGGGCCTGGGTGAAGGGCGCACATCCCACCAGGGCCTCCTGGCAAAGGTCACAGCCACTGACCCTGAGGCACGGGCCCAGCCCAGGGGGTCAGCGTTCACACGTCCCGGGGCTACCTCACAGCCACCAGAATTGCACTCCTTGGGCAGGTAACAGAATTTCACTCAACACCCACCGGCACGGCTCCCACATCCCACGAACCACACGCCTCACTCGACAACACCAGACCAGAGGGACCCTGGTCTGCCGGGGAGGTGCCTTTGGTACCTGGGTGTCATCCGCGTGCTCCACCACAGGGAACCCGTTGTGATTGGACATCGTGTCGCTGAGCACATCCACGATGACGCCCACCTTCTCCTTCCTCCTCAGGCAGGTCACTGGCGTGCTCATCACCTCCCTGCCGGAGCAGCCCAGCAGGGAGATGCCCACCACGTGGCCACCAACACCCATGGGCACTCGCCATGTGCTGGGCGGGAAACCTGGAGGTGGGGCCATGAGCCCCACACAACCCCACACGGCAGGCTCCACACCAGGCCTGCATTTCCCACCCGGGGACGCCTCCCCCCACCCCCGACGCCACCCCCCCTGAGCTTCTGCAGCATAACCCGCCACACCCCCCAGCTGCAGGGAGGGGCTCCTGGTGGGGATGAGGCCAGGGGGTTGGTGGGAGGCGGGCAGAGGTGGTTGGGCCCCTACCTGGCTGTGAGCGAGTGTGAGGTGACCGGGGCCTCCCAGTGCAGGAAGGGCACACTCTGCAGCTGGATGTGCATGTCGTACAGGCCCTAGAGGGCAGGCGCTATGACGTTCTTCCACGGCCGCGGGCCCCACGGTCCCATGGAGTCTGGCTCACAGGCCGGGGGTGGAGGGGCTGGGGGCGCAAGGGGTCTTGTGGGCCGCGGGGTGAGGGGCTGGGGGCGGGAGGGGCCGTGGGGAGAGGGGCCGGGCCCCTGCACACCTCGATGAAGACATCACCCACGATCTTGGCGGTCATCAGCACCAGCATGATAGGGAAGCCATAGGTCACATTGCTGGTGGCCTCCATCATGATGACCGTCAGGCTGAGGGTCATCCTCACGATCCCACCTGCAGGGCAGTCACGGCCCCCATGACTGGCTCAGGGTCCCAGGCCCACGCTGCCGTGCCGAGGATCCATGCAGCACCTGGGCCCGCACCCATCCCTCTGGCCCCCGGCTCTGCAAGGACAGCCACTGCCCAGCACCGACCGCTGCCCCTTGGCCACGTGGGGGTGACAACCTGCCTGCCTCGGGCCCACTTTCCGCTTTATGCACTTAAAGGAAGGGAAACACCCTGCACGAGGCTGGCCTCATCTCTGCTTGGGGCAGGTGCCCCCAGAAGCATCCAGGACTCACCGAGCTGGGCGGCAGCTCCCATCAGGGCGTACTTGCCGGGGTCTGCCCAGATCTGCAGGGGTGACACAGAGGAGGTGTCAGAGTGCCGTGGCAGCCCCCAGCCCAAACCACCACAATACACTGAGGAGGCCACACCTGGGCCAGCAGCCCAAATGCAGAGGTCAGTCCTGTGGCTTAGGCACACACACGCAAATAAGGGTCCACGGCATCACCTGCCAAGTAAGCTATGCCCTTTGCATGGGAGCAGCAGGGGAGAGGACGGTGCCCAAATCGAGGCTGTGCCACCCCGGGAACACCACTCAGCACAAAAAGGAGTTAAATTCCAACATGCTACAACATGGGTAAGCCTCAGAAACACCTGGCTCAGTGAAAGAACCTAGCACAAAAGGCCACGTGTTACGTGACTCCACAGAAACAGGAAGGAGGCTGGAGGTTGCAGGGCTGGGGGTTGGGTCAGGGTTTAAGGGAAAATGCGGAGTGAACGCTAACAGGCATGGGGTTTCTTTTTGGGATGATGGAATGTTCTGGAAGTAGGTAGTGATGGTTGCACAACATTGTGAATGTGACAAACACCACTGAGCTGTTCCCTTTAAATCGGTGAATCTTATGGTACGTGAATTGTATCTCCACGTAGCGAAAGGAAACTTGAGCAGGGCAGGGGCCTGGGGGGCCGGTGGGGGCAGCCCCTTCTACCGTTTTTCTGTCTCATGTGGATGACTGGAGTGAACACAGGAAGACACAAAATACAAACAGCCTTGGCGGGGGCAGGCGAGGACAGGAAGGCCTGGCGGGTGGGGCCTCCGCATGTCCCTAGTATCCACAGCGTCTTCCTGTCCACGCCCTGCCGGGCACCCACAGGTGCAGGCGCTACACACTCGCTGCCCACCACGGACAGGACGCCGTACGGGGCCGGCAGACCACCATGATCCACGAGAGCCACGCACCCGCCCTCCTGGTGCCGCGGGTCGGGAGCCCCCCCAACTCACCGCTGCCCCTGTGAGGTAGGACAGGGAGATGCCGAAGAGCCGGCCCCAGGCTGCCCCAATGAGCAGCGACGGGATGAAGACCCCGGCCGACACCGTGAGCCCATAGGTCCAGCAGGCCAGGAAGAAGTAGACCAGGGTGAATAGGCCGAGGGTCAGCGGGTTGTAAGAGCCTAGGGGAGAGGAGGTGCTGACGCAGCTCCCATGCGACTCACGCCTCGTGGTCACATCCTGGGAGCCAGACAACCTGTGCCCCGAGCCCCAGGCCGTCTCCCTGGGAAAAGGAAGGGCCGCAAGGATCAGACGGGGAGGCCGTGGCAGAGGCTGTGCAGGCCCCTGATGCGACAGCCCTGGCAGGACCCAGGCCAGGCCCCGGCTCCGGCTCCACAGCAGTACCTGGTCCAGAGCCCATGGGAGGAGCACCACAGGGTGCAGCCTGCAGCCTGGCCCAGTGCGAGGGTGCCACGCCCAGCCTGGAGGTCCCTTCCTAGTACAGGGGGCAGCGCCAACCCCTGCAGGCAGGAACTAGGCTCCAGTTCTGCTTGACTGGCCTAATTGGACCTCGACCAGCCAACAGATTAGAAGAAAAGACACAGAACTTTCCTCTGTGCCTGAGCAGGGGTCAGTGCCTATGGCCCAACCTGGTCAATGGTCCAGGGAAAATGCCCTCCCAGAGTGGGTGGGCAGGCGGATGGCTGAGAAGCATCCCGCCAGGGCCCAGGAGCTACAGCAGACCTGGAGACACCACGTCTGAGAAGGGAGGAGGAGCTGGTCCAACCCCAGTTCTAGGGAGGCTCTTCCTGGGTAAGGCGTGAGGTCCACAGTGGCCAGAGTGTGGAGGCCGAGTCCTGTGGTTGGGTTTGGGCATGTGGGACATGGGGGAACCAAGGTCAGCCAGTGTGGCCAGCAGGACGGTGACCACAGGGCCAAGGGGAAGAGGGCTGTGCGTGGAAGGCCACTGGCTGCAGCTCCGTGCTAGGCAACGGCCCAACAAAGGGACTCATCAGCCAGATGCTGGAACCACGAGCCCATGGCAGCACACCAGGGTCCCGCACAGAGGCTCAGAGTCGCTTTCGCAAGAGTCTGGGAGCCTGGCCTCACCCCAGATCTAAAGGAGTTTCTGTGAAACTTGTGAACCAACTCCTCAAATATGCACAGACCAAAGAACTGGGAAGTTCCCGGTGGCTTTGTCTGTGACAGGAAACAACTAGAAACAACCCCAACTGTCCCCAGATAGTCACGTGATGGAGACTCTAACGAGGACATTAAATGGAAAATGGAAAAGGAGGTGCTTGGAGAAGGGCTCAGAGTCTGCGCTGGCTCCACCGTGGGCCTGGGGGAGGCGAGGCTGCCGTGGGTGGGAACAGCAGGTGGACGGCGCCTGCTGCAGCAGGGTCTGTGCTCCCACTAGAAACGCGTGACCGGGTTCTCTGCCTCGGGGGGACCCGAGCACGCGGCAGCCAGAAGGAAAACTCACCCTGGGAGGCGCAGTGGAGCCCGCCCGGGTGACCACCCTCCAGGAGGCTGTCCAGGCCCCACTCCGAGGCGTGTGAGGAACCCACATGCCGGCCCCTGCACTCCAGCGCCCCGCCCCACGCCAGGGATGACCCCCGCCCAGGGCAGTGGCCTCTGCCCACAGGGCACCCTCAGCCAGAAGGTGTCACCCACACCCTGGGCCTGACAGCACTGACCAGCACATACCTGGCGGGTCATGGAAAAGGCTCACCACACTCTTCTCTGGGGTGTTGAAGAAGGCAGCAGCCATGGAGTTGTACTCGCCGTCTGCGCAGAAGAGCTGTGAGGCCAGGAGAGAGAACAGGTTGGGAAGGGGGATGGGCCAGTTGGCCGCGGACAGACCTGGTATCGCCATTGTCGACAGTGTGCTCTGGGCCCGGCCAGCACGTAGCCTGAGCCCCCACAATGGGACCAGGTCGGGGCGCTGCCACGGAGGGGAGGACACAGGCCCAGGCACGGCGAGGCCTGCAGAGGCACATCTAGCCCTGTGGGGGTGTCCAGCCTGTCCCTGGGGACCTGGGGGCCCAGGAGCGCACCGTGAGCATGCCCCTGGGGAGCCCCGGCAGAGCTGGGGGCTAAGGCCCCCCCCACAGGACATGATCAGAGCAAAGCAGGGCTTGGCAACCCCACAGGCCTCCCCACAGCCGGCCCAGGGCCCAGCCCCGCACCTGATGCTTTGCCCACACCTGTCCCGTCAGTGCTCCCCCCGCTCCCCCCAGCCCCTGGCAACCACTGAGACAACTCCTCTGTGTCTGCGGATTCCCTGCCCTGATGTTTCGTGTCAAGGGAATCACACCAAGTGTGGCCTTATGTGCGGCGCTTCTCTCAGCGAGCGCAATGTTCTCAAGGCTCATCCGTGTTGTGGCCTGTGTCAGAGCTTCCTTCCTTTACGTGGCAGAACAACATCCACTGTGTGGATGGCTGTGTGGATGGTTTCCACTTTGGGCTGCTATGAATTGTGCTGCCATGAACTTCTGCACACAGGTTTTTGTGAGGATGCAGGTTTGCGATTCTCCTGGGTGTACACCTATGGCCCCCCCTACTTCCGAAGTTCTAGTCAGGCCACCATTCTGGGAAGAGGACTGGGGTGAGACTTCAGCCCTGACACTACTGCCCCGTTCCCCTGGCACTCCGGCAGATGGCCCAGCCTGCTCTGGGATCTGGGTGGACAGGGCTAACCCCAAGACATGCCAGCCCGTCTACACCTGGAACTTGGCTGCATCGACGTCTCTCTGACGTGAGCAGGACCAGGGTGAGGGCTGCTGGAGGGCTGGCCCCGCACAGCTGCACCACCTGCTGGACCCACCTGCCTGGGGTCTCTAGGCCTCCTACCTGGAGTGGGTAGGACATGGAGTTCCCCTGCAGGGGTTGGCAATCCCGCGATGAGTAAATCAGCACGAAGGCGACAGTGGCCGTGACGGCGGCCACCAGCATGGCTTCAATCACCTGGAGGCAGGGCCGGTGGATGTACCTGGAGCCAAGATTCAGGACAGACCATGTGTGGGGACGGCTGGGGCAGCACCCTTGGCAGCTGCCAGGGTAGCCTGAGTCTGCGACTGGGCAGACGCCCATCAGAGGACACTGATCAGGGGGGTGACAAGAGTGCATGCTCAGTAATCAATCGCCCAGCCGCCCGAGGTCCTGGGGTATCTTCTTCCTTGTGGTCATGGGGATTTCCCAGTGGGAACTCCTCCTGGATGCTGGGAAATGGCTCCCCCCAGCACCCCAGCTGCACCCGACAGTAGTTGAAACTGGCGCAAGAACAAGAGGGGAGGAGAGCTCCCGCAAGCCCAGGATCTTTCCCAAAGGTTCCAGAACAACTCCAACTGCTGCTCTCCTAATACAAAAGGGCTGACCCTGTGTAGGCACAGGTGCCACGGGCAGACCCAGGTGAAGGCTGGACGTCTGTCTGGCCAGTCCTGGACCCACGCAGGGCCTTGCTTCCTGCCTAGGGTAATCCTCCGGGGCCCTCCCGCTCTCTCTCCAGCCTCAGGCTTGTCTGGCCCCTCCCCTAGGCCCCTGGACACTCTCCTCTGAGCATGTCAGTTGGGCACTAACCGTAAGGGAAGGACCCATACATGTGCAGCCTGCCAGCTCAGGCCAGGGGCGTAAAACCCACATCATCACACCAATTTGCAAAGGAGCTGTGTGGCCACACCTGTCAATATGACACACAAAGCCGAGTTTCCTTCTCACCTGATTCGAAACATTGTCAGCCAGTAATTCAAGGCATTGAACACAGCTCCGAGAACACCACCTGTGCCCAGGAGGAAAGACTTGCGTCAATCACACGGGCAGATCAGGTGGAGGCCTCCACTCTGCAGCTCCCCAGGAGGCAGGAGAACTCTCGGGTTTGCACAGAGGGAGGAGGAGGTCCTGTTAAAATGCTTCCTCTACATCACCACACCCTGACAGGAGGGTGGGCTCATTGCTCAAAGGCTTTGCCTTCCTTTTAGGGAAAAGGTTTTTTGCAAGTAATAAATCCTGCCGGGGCCTCTTCCATCTTTTAGAAGAAAGAGGATCCCTCCCCTGCCCCTGCCCGTGGTTTTGCCAATGGAGAAGTGACAGGAAGCAACAGAAACCGCTCTCTGTTCCCTCCGGGCACGCGTGCTGCCCATGCAAGAACCCAGAAGGAGCCATCCCCGTGTGAGCTGTGTCTCCGCTGTCCTGAGGAGCAAGTGCCCTTACCCACCACGCCCATGGCGATGAAGACAGGGATCTCGTGGATCGTGTATGCCATTTTCTGTGTAGAAAGAGGGAAGCTGAGGCTGTAGGGCAAGGGCCCACACTTTTCCACGTGAACCCAAGGGCTGGACATCATGAGATCTGCCCACGCACATGGAACCTCCCAGCACTTCCATACGGGGCCACAGAGGTCCCGCGGGAGGAAGGGACTCCGGGCACCATGAACAGGCCTGGCTCCTGCCCCCGTCTGGCTGGCAGGAGGCTCTCAGAGAGCCCTGCAAGGCTTCAGTGCTTCCCACCCGGGAAGGGACGTTCCCAAACACCAGGAACACATCTTACGACCCCCAGGCTTCCACGTGCACCAGAACCATCCTGCAGAGCTCCATCTGGACTCTGCAGCACAGGTCCCAGGGCCACCCCGGAAAGGATGGCCCAAGCCCACCCAGCCCCACAAGCTGCTGCTGCACACGCACCCAGGACACCCTTGTGCAACAGCCTGTGTGATGGCCCCAGGGCCCTGCAGCCTCACAGGACATCCCGACTGCAGGGGCAACTCAACACACATTTTCCTGGAGCACCTCAGGGCCCTTGGAGCTTATAAACAAGAGCTCAGTTCCACAGCTAAGAGTTAGATGTTTCCCTAAAGCCAAATTCTCAAATCTGGGCCTCAAGTAAACAGGGCCCTGGCAGCAGGAAGAGTGTGTGGGAGACGTGGCAGGTTACCTCCGAGTCAAACCTTCCAAAGTTGATGAGGCCGGGGCTGGACAGGTCCCACATGTTTCCGTGGTAAATGCTCAGAACGAAGTTCAGGGTGAAGGTGGAGATCATGGAAGCAAAGAACTGCCAGAAAGACACTGGCACCATCAGAGCTACGCTCCGAGACCATGGCTAGAGCTGGGGAGCCGGGGGGCCAGGGGGCCAGGGGGCCGGCGGCTCCAGCACTGACCACGGCTCCTCCTGTTATTCAAGGGGCCAGGGGTCTGCAGACCCCACCCTGGGCAGAAGGGAAGGGCTGGGCCAAGTGGCTGGGTTCGCCACGTGCAGGCAGGGACGGGACCGCAGCCCTTTGTGGACGAGCCAGTGGAGGGCAGGGAGGCAGCAGGCAGGGTCTGGGGTTCTCTGCCGCTCCGTCCCATGGCCGGGAGCCATCGGGGTAGCAACGACGCCCAAGACGGAGGGGCACTGGGCAGCAAGCACATCACTGCCTCGGGCAGGGACGGGGCCTGATGGACCTGCGGGGGCCACGCCTCAGCCACAGCTCCACGGGCCCTCAGTGAGGATGCCACAGTGTGGGCCACGGACGAGGTGCACGCCCCAGCCAGGCACTTACAATCCTCCACGTTAGGAACTGGTTCCAGAAGGAGGCGCCTTCCTCCAAGCTGAACAGGACCCCACCTGAAAGGCCGGTGGCAGCACCTCGAGTGCCAGCGGACACAGGGCACTGGCCCCACCACCAACTCCCATCCCCAGACCCCAGGGAACTAAGACCACGTCAGAAGGAAGCCAGGGGGTGGCACGAGCAATGGCTCAGGAAGGGGGGCCTCCCGAGACCCAAGGGCCAGGCCCGGGCACACCACCCGATGCTCTTCCAAATCCCCTGGCCCGTGACTCCAAGCCACCTGCCCAAACGTCACTGGGCACTCAGCCTGCCACCACCAAGACTATTCCCCCAAACATGCAGGGAGGGCGTGGATTCCCAAACCCGCCGGGTGTGCAGTCCTGAGGGAGAAGCCACAGACCAGGCAGGGCCGGCCCCTCCTCACCCACTGGGGCTCCAAACGCAGCCGACACCCCAGCCGCAGCACCTGCTGACACAAAATCCCGCTTCTCCGTGTCTCTGCGGAAGTACTCGAAGATCTGAAACAGGAACAGCGCTGTGGGTAGCTCCTCCGACGTGCCCGTACGTGTCAGAAAGGGAGATGGACTAATTACAGGCTGCCCAGACAGGGCAGGAGAGGGCGGGCTTCCCCAGCGATGAACTAACTCCTCAGCCATCGGCCGCACGAGAGCGCAGCACTGCAGACAGCACAGAAGGAAACAGGCCAGCGTGGCCGCCCGGTTGCCAACAGCTGAGGGAACATAACGGGAAGGCCCCCCCCGCGACAGGAATCCCAGTTTGCAGCATGCGCAGGAGACACACTGAAAAACTCCAGACTCTACTGAGACCTGAAGAAAACAGTGAATGAAAGACCCAAACTTGTTCTCGGTTTTAAAAAAGACTCTACACGTAAAGTGTTAATTGTCTAAATTGTCATATGTTAATTCACCATGATCCCTATCAACATGTTGGTGACTTTTATGGGAAACATGACAAAATGGTTCCACAGCGTATCTTGAAAACTAAACATCTCTAATGTGAAATACGTTGTCTTTGACCTGCTTTTAGGTTACACATTCCTTTGAGAACCTGCTCAGAGCCAGAGACCCTTCCACGGTAAATGCACACTCGTGTCCCGGCGGGGGAACCTGTGGGGGTGGCCAACAGAGGCCACGTGGGGCGGAAGCAAAGGGACCGCACCCACCCCGTCTGGGCACAGGCCGGCTGTCTCTTGGAGGGGGAGGGGGACGGGGACAGGGCTCCACGACCACGGCATCCACAGTCCACTCGCACAGGTGGGAGGAGAGGGCTCACCTTGAAATCTCGCTTCAGTGACGTCGACCTTCCCTGGGAGATGCCGGCGGCGATCACTGACCCTGAGTGGATCATCGGCCCTTCCTTGAACAACAGAATGAAAGCGACGCTCAGAGACGACACACAGGCCTCAGCATCCCTTGCAGGGCTTGGGGACTCAGACGCAGGCTGGGACAATGTCACAGGCACTTTGTTACCTTTCCCACGGCCAGTCCCCCCACCACAGACAGAATCACACCGGACACTTTGATCACCAACGTCTGAAACACAGAGAAACACATCGCATCTCTGATTAGAAGGAGAACAAAACTGCACGCGCAGGGACTGATTACACAGAGCACTGGGAGACACGGGAGCCTCCGGGGAAGGGGCCAGCGCCCCATAGGGCTGACCCTCCCCACACCCACGTGACACTGAACAGCAGCCAAGCACCCCCTCCTCAACACATGCTCCAGGGGACGTTCTGCAGGGCAGGGTGGGCCTATCCTTCCTTTCTGAAGCAACGCTAAGCTGCGGACCATCCTGGAGATGGCATCCTGCCCCCCACTCCAGCACCGTGGGCACACGTGGGCCAGGAAACGCGATCACCTGCAGGGCTTCGGACTTGCCTCATGGTGCTCCCTCCCCCCCTTGTTCTCTCCACACACCCCCGGGGGAGGCCAGAAGCCACGAAGGGGAGGCGGGGGACACTGCTGACCCCCTGCCAGAGCCTATGGGTGCTCACGGTACTCGAGGGTAAGCAGAAGGCCAACTTTGTCAGGAACCCTCAAGATTTACAATGCTTCCCCTCGGGGGGCAACCCTAGGGAGGAGGAAGCATTATGCTGAAGATGCTAAGGAAAGCTGCCAACCTGGTCAACCAGTTCACAAAGGGTATTTAGGGGAAACATTTTAGAAGCTTCAGCCAGCCTACCGTGGGCACCACAGGTGAGCCCCACTCCCAGCAGCTGCAGGTGAACCCCGTTCTGCTGCTGTAAGGCCAGTGCGTTCCCCACCTCCCAGAGTGTGACCACACCGGCCCCTCCTGGGCTGCAGACTCCACCCGAGAGTCCCTCCTCACACAGGGACAGACCCCCTGGCTGGTCTCAGGCTAAGGAACACGGACAGAACCGACAGACACGGCCCCTACACAATCAGGATGTTACTAACGATGCGATGCAGAATGAGTGTTAAGAAATATTTTGAAAATGGGAAAAAAATCACAAGTCTACCACTCTGACGTAACTACTTCCATTTTGAAATATTAACGACCACACAGTCCTTAGTTACAGACACATTTTACACAGCAGTGATCACAACATATGCACCATTTAAACATTTTTGCACTATTTAGTATGTACAAAAACCATTTCCAACAAAAGGTCACCCCTTTATACACTGTCTACCCGTCCGTTCCCCGTCACCGGCATGCAAAGTGCAAAAGAGCTGCTCTGAGCCAGCAGAAACCCGCCTCGCCCCGGCCAGGGGGTCACCGCATGCCTCACCTTGAGCCGCACCACGTGGGGGACCTTCACGCCGTTGAGGAAGCACTTGATCTGCGGGATGCCGCTGCCAGCAGCCACTGGCTGAAAGGGGGACAGGCCACAGGGGCTCGGCGGGCGGTTGTGTTCCCACTCCCCCAGCCCCGACGCGCGGCACCCCTGAGGGAGTAAACCCTGCGTGGTACTGGGGGCCAGGGCAGAGACAGAAGAAGGCTGTGTCCCCAGGGGTGCCAGGGCCGGGTGGGGACACTCCAGGTGGGAGGGTGCCCGTCACACACCAAGCAAGAAGGACCAGGGCTTCCTGCAGGTGGGGGCCACCACTCTGCACCCCAGATAGAAGGTTCTGGATGCTGCTCCTTCCTTCCACCACCCATGATAAGGAGGGGAGGCCAAGGGGAGGCTCCTGGGAGAAGCCCTGGGATGGGGCGTGGGAGAGGCTCCCACGGGGGCTGGCCCTGCCCCTCGTTCTGCCTGGACCCCCAGGCTGGGTCAGCCCTGCTTCCGGGACCGCACGCCCTGGAGCACCCCAGCGCCCAGCTGTGCCACCCCAGGCAGATCTTGCGCCACGTGAGCACTGGATGTGTTTGGGGTAGGGGTCGTGGAGGGCTGTGAGGGGGGTAGGGGTGGCGGCCGTCGGGGGCTGTGGGGCCACGGGACTGTGCTCTGGGTCAGCCGCACCACCAAAAGTCTGGGGGTGAAGAGGCCCTGATGCGTTTCCTGTTTTTCCTGAGTGGTTCCACGTCTGCACCACATGGCTCTACCAGAAAGCCTCCCTGTACCCAACTGGCAGGACGGCGTGGGTGAGTGAACTGAGGGGCTCCCATCTGTTCGCTGAGACCCTCTGAGCCCAGCCTGGGTCTGACACCCTGGGGAGCCCCCTGCCGTACCTCTATGAAAGCCACAATCACAGAGCCCACGAACACGAAGGCAGAGTTCAGCGTGGCCCACAGGAGGAGGGAGAAGGACAGCCCACCCTTCTCAGTGAACTTGTCGATGTCTGGGGCTCATCAAGGATGGTCACTCCTTCACCATCAGGACCCTGCACCCTGCCCCGCCCCACCCCACCCCGCAGCCCAACCTCCTGGCCACAGCAGCTCGAGGCCCGGCCCAGATGTCACCACGGGTTCACCTGGCAGGGCCATGGCACTAACTGGACACCCAGAGACCCCTCATAGCCCAACTGTGACTCGGCCAACCCAACCAGGCCTCCTGATCAGGCTGTGCACACGCGGGGCTCAGGCCTCCTGCTGGAGCCCCCCATGCCATGCCGGGTGCACGGACAAAGGATCCTGTTCTTGATGACCCTGTACTTCAGGCCGGCCAGGTTCTCCACCACAATGTCAATGAAGCAGGCCACAAGGCCTGTGAGGATCCCGATGAGGGCGCAGATGACCCAGCGCTTGATCTCCACCGTCCGGAAGGCCTGCAGGGGTTGGGGGGGGCAGAGCTGTGGTGGCCAGACAGCCTGGCGAAGGCCACCGCAGGAAAGGCCGCCATGGCAATGGCATGACTGGCCCCTGGCCGCCTGCAGGCCCTGGAGCTCTGAAGGCCGCCAGTATGCACAGTACACTGTACTTGGGACCCTAGTGTCTCGCAAACAGCCGCCTCTGGCCGGTGTCTCAGCGACCACAGAGCACCTCAGGGCCTGAATGGGCGACTTGGGCAGGTGGGTGACCTTCCCAACAAATCCATAATCGGTTCTTGATACCTGGGCAGTGCTTCTAACATCTGCAAGAATGGCCTTCTTAGTTTCAAAGACCGTGACACACTCTCCTACCATATCCAGGTTGGGCCTCACTTGCTCCAGGCCCCACGGACACAAATCAGAGCACCAATGATAGCTCCGGGACTCGGAGGCTCAGGGACAGAGGAGGGGGCAGATGCACACCCCACCCCCAGGCAGGATAGTGGCACCAGGCCAGCCCTGCAGTCAAAAGGTGGCTGGGCCAGCCCCTGCCACAAGGGCCCACACTGTGGGGGGACCATGGGACACTTCCAAGGCTACGGCATCTCGGCTACCCAGCCCCCGACTCACCGTGTGGTTGATCCGCCTCTCCTCCTCCAGGAACAGCTGGTTCTCGCTGTTGTCATAGTCCAAGCTCTGCATCAGGACAAGAGGACAACACCATTACTGACTCCGACGTTCCGGATGGGAATCCAGAAAGCTGGGGAGGGGTGCGTCTGGGGGGGCAGAGGCCTGGCTCTCGGGAACAGGGCGGCTGGGAGGAGGCCCACCTCGTACTTGAGGGACAGGAGCTTCTCGTTGTGTGGGATCTCCTTGGGGAAGGGAGGGGGAGGGTCCGCCTCCTGTGGAAGGAAAGGCAAAGAGAAACATGCACTCAACGACCAGGACACCAGAGAACGAGGCGCGGAGGAGAGGACGACAGGCCAGGCCCCAGCTCACCCCGAGGACAGTCTCATCCTGACACAAGGGCAGACGAGGGCATCACAAGAAAACCACAGACAACATCCCTACAAATGCAGACGCAAAATCCTTAACCAGGTACGAGCAAAGCAAATCCAGCAACACCACGACCAAGTCGGATCCCGCCCAGGAACGCAAGGTTAGTTTAATATCCAAAAATCAATTAATGTAATATCCCGTATCAACAGAACACAGGACAAAATCCACACGATCACCTCCACAGATACAGAGAAAGCATTGGACAAAGTCCAACTTCTTTTCACGATAAAAACACTCAACAAACCAGAACAGAGGAGAATTTCCTCAATCTGATCAGAGGCACCCATGGAAGCCCCACAGGTAACATCATGCTCAACAGTGACTGACCGGAAGCTTCCACCCTGAGATCAGAACAAAACAGTGATGCTCGCTGTTGCCACTTCTACCTAACACTGAACTGGAGGCTGCAGCCAGGACAATCAGGCAAGAGAAAGTAATAAAGAGCATCTAGATTGGAAAGGAAGAAGCAAAACTCTCTTCGTTTGCAGATGACATGATCTCATATACAGAAAATCCTAAGAAATACACTAAAAAACTACTCAAATAAACACGTTCAGTAACATCAAAGGGTACAGAATTCAACTATATTTCTATATACTTGCACTGAGAAATCCAAAAATGAAATTAAAACAATTCTATTTCCAATTGCATCAAAAATAAAATACATAACATAAAGTTTATTCCTAAAGTAAATTTAGCAAAAGAAGTGTAAAACTTGTACATTGAAAACTACCAAATGGGTTTTTTTTTTTAATTTAAAAAAAGACATAGGGGGTCTTGCCATGTTGCCCAGTCTGGTCTTGAACTCCTGGCCTCGAGCGATCCTCCCACATAGTGGGACTAAAGGCAGGAGCTACTGTGCCCAGCTTACCAAACATTGTTGAAAGATATTAAAGACCCAAATAAATGGTATGATATCCTATGTTCACAGATAGGAAGACTCAATATTGTTAAGATTCAATGCAATCCCTGTCTAAATTCAGCTAACTTTCTTTAAAGAAATTGAAAAGCTGACCCTAAAATCTGTGGAACAAAAGGGACCCTGAATAACCCAAGCAATCTTGAAAAAGAACAACAAAAAGCTGGAGGACCCACACTTCCCAATTTCAAAACTTACTACAAAGCCACAGTAATCAAGACAGTGTGGTACTGGCACAAGGACAGACATATGGATAAACGGAACAGAACGGAGAGTCCAGAAATAAATCCAAAGCACTACGGTCAACTGACTTGCAACAATGGTGTCAAAACAATTCGATGGAGAAAAATAGTATTTTCAGTAAGTGGTGCTGGGACAACTGGATTTCCACATGCAAAAGGATGCAGTTGGACCCTTACCTCATACCACATCCAAAAATCAACTCAGAATGGATCAAAGACCTATAAAACTTTGAGGGAAAAAAACGGGTCAATCTTCATGACCCTGGGTTAAGCAGTGGTTTCGTAGATATGACACCAAAAGCACAAGCAACAAAAGGAAAAATAGATAAACTGAACTTCATCAAAATCTAAAAACTTTTGTGTATGAAAGGACGCATTGAGAAAGTGAAAAGTAAAGCCACTGAATGGGAAAAAGCTTTTATAATCATGTCTCTGATAACAAATATTAATACATAAACAACTCCTACAACTCAATTATAAAAAGACAAATAGCCCAAATAAAAGACGGGCGGAGCTGACGCAAGGGTGCTGGAACTGATGATTTCTGACTCCCACACCCACGTTTTCTCTTCTTCTCCCCCGGCCCCCGCCCTCCCAAAGCCGAAGCCAAAGCAAAGGCTTTGAAGGCCAAGAAGGCAGTGCTGAAAGGCGTCCACAGATCCACAGGTCGCCCACCTCCCGGCGGCCCAAATACCTTTGCCCCCAGGAGAAACAAGCTCGACCACCATGCCGGCATCTGACCACCGAGCCTGCCGTGAAGAAGGCAGACGACAGCAACGCGCTGTGCTCGCGTGGACAAGGCCGACAGGCTCCAGACCAGACAGGCCGTGAGACGCTCTTGCCACTGACGTGGCCACAGGCAGCCGCGATCAGGCCTGCTGGAGAGACGGCTCCGACTAGGACGCTCCGGGGGCTGCCAACAAAACCGTGACCATCTGAACTCTAGTCCATCTGGCTAATTCTCAATATATGTTTTTTCACCATATTAAAAACACGGGCACAGGGTCAGAATAGATGTTTCTCCAAAGAAGATAAACAAACAGCCAACAGCACAGGACAAGATGCTCAGACTCCCTGGCCACCAGGAAACACACATCACAGCCACCCCAAGATGCCACCAAGGAGGAAGGAAAACTCAAGTTCTGCTGCAAGGGGGCCTCAGACAGCGTTCCCAGGACAGCCGTTGGCACAGTGGCCGGAGGGGTCGCTTGCAAGGGACACCGGATCCTTGCCCTCTGAAGACAGGGGACATCACTGCCCCTTCATGCTCTCGGAGGGCTCCCTGCCCCTCTGGGATCCTTGTCCTCACCCTGCTGCAGAGACCCTCCCCCTCTGCCTCACTGCCCATGGCACCTGCCACCCCGACCAGTTTCCTGTGCCCCATAGCACGCTCACGCCTGCTGGGGCCTGGGTGCCCTGCGTTCCTCTGTCCACCTCTGCTCATCTGGATGCTGGCAGTCACTTGGCCTCGGAGCTGTGTCCCCCTTGGAGCAGCCCTCCCTGGGCACCCGGCCTCGGGGTCCCGCTGTCTGCCTGCCATTCTGCCCACACCCACCCTCTGGTCTGGCGGGGCATGGTGAGGTACAGCTCCCAGGAGGACAGGGATCACCTCCACCACTCACCGGGTCCAGAAGCTCATCGTCCAGCTCCACATTGCTCATCTGTCCGATTCGGAAAAATGCAGAATGAGGCGACTAAAAGCAGAAGAGAAATCATAAGGGCACTTGGACACCAGAAGGCAGTGACTGCGCATCCTCGCTGCCTGCCCCATGTGCTGCCCCCCCAGGGAGCTCAGACAGGAACAGGGTGGGGGGACAGCAGGGCTGGGACCGGCTTCCCTGGGTGCTGGAGCCCAGGCCTGTCTGGCCACCCACGGCGTGTCAACAAGAAGTCCAGCCCCAGAACAGACGCTCCAGGCTCCCCTGCTCCAGACTGCACCTGCCGCCCAGCAGGATGGAGGGCTGGGGGTGCCCCACAGCCAGGCCAGCGCCCCGCCACTGACCCCGCCCTCCCTGACAGCCGGTCCTGAGGCCCTGCTTGGCTGCCTCCCTGCTGAACAGGCAGCTGTTGGGCAGAGCCGGGCAGGGTCCTCGCAGGTGCAGGGCAGCCAGCGCCAGTTGCTGTGGCGCCTACATGGCTCACTGAGTGCCCCACTCGCTAGCGCCTCCTCGCTGGATGCGGACCCACAGAGCACTGGCCAGACCAGGATGAGACGGGCACTCACGTGCTCATCCGTGTTTCTCCAAAAAGGCCACGTTATTAATTCTCCAATTTCAACTACTTCCTGAATCTATGGACATTTCTGGGGGTGGTAGGGGAAGGAGGGCTGGTTCCTCAGCAAGGGCTGTCTGAGTGTTATCTGCCTCAGGCCAGCAACCCCGAAAGAGGCAAGTGCCAGAGATCAGCTCCAGCAGCCGACAGGCCGTCCCAAGGCTGCCACCCCCGCCCCGGGCAGCGGCTGTCCTGGCCACCTCATTTGTCCACCCACTCATCTCCCCTTTCTTCTCCACCAACACTCCCTAGACCCAGCCCGTAAGCACTTCTTGGTGACACAAAATCGAAGGTGACGGTGCCAGGAGCCAGCTGGGCCGGGACGGGGACAGGATGAGGCATGAAGGTTGGCTGCACCTGGGGCCAACTCTCTGCCCACCCTCACCCAGATGCGGGGATCACGACCACAACAGGCAGGTAGGGAAACCAGAGCGGAGAAGCTTCCAGATTTGAAGTCTCTGCAAGCCACAGTAGGGGAGGGCTGGGGTGCTGCCTCCTCTGGAGAGCTCGCCCCTGAAGGCAAAGGGGCTCCCCGTCACCCACCACCCTCCTGCTCCCAAAACACCAGGTGGCACCGGGCCCCTCGGGAGCCTTCCTGTCCCCTGCCCCAGGCCCCCTCGGGCTGCCCTTGCCCTCTGTGCACCCCCCACCTGCCCCGTCCCAACGATGACCTGGTGCTACTGGCAGGTGGGGACCTGAGCGACCGCCACTGTCCTCACAGACACGTGCCAGAGGTTCCTCCTCTCCTGGGGCAGGGGATGCCTCCAGGACCCTCCATCTCTGAGGTCAAGGAGCACCAGACAGACAGACAGACTGACTTGCAGGTCCCTGCCTTCTCACGTTCTCACCACCAGGCACGGTGGAGCCACCACACTCCACCTTTTGATGAAAGCAAGAAACATGCCCTAGGATCTGGCGAAAAGCCCGGCTGGGAACAAGCATGAGAAGGGAGGAAGGTGTCACTTGGCCAGGAGGAAGCATCTGGCTCCAGGTTTTGCCACCAGAAAGCAGGCCTGTGCGCTAGCTCTGGAACCTCTGCCCCCAGGTTCCCAGAGAGAGGCACCAGAACTGGAACCAAACCATTTCACGTGAGGAGGGACCCCACGTCCTCACTGCTGCCCAGAAGGGCCGCTCTCCTTGTCACTCTGGAGAGACTCTTCTGGCACCTCCCACCTTCAAGCCACTGCAAGGCCCTCTGGGTGACTCTGGCTGCTCCTTGTTGGAAACGTGTTTCTGCTTTGCTGCAGACATCCACCTTGCCTTTTTCGGTTAAGAAGGGGACGTACCTGCTGAGTGCCACGCAGAGCCGGTGCACCGAGAGCATGCTTTCCCGCCTGGTGTGGGCACCCTCAGGGGGAGACGCTCACCTGCTCGGGCCCTGCAGCAGGTGGGCAGCAGCGGCTGTGGAAGGCAGGGGAAGGGGCCAGCCGCGCCCAGGAGCTGCAGCACTGCAGGCCACCCTGGCCGCCCCACACCGGGAAAGCCACCACAGCGGGATGGGCATGGAAAGCATGACACGTCAAATGATCAGGGTTGCACACTGCAAACCTGTTAGATCTAAATTTCAGATAAACAACAAATAACTTTTTACTATAAATATGTTGCAAATACTGCATAGAACAAACTTACATTAAAAATTATGTTTATCTAAAAATTCAAACATAGCTGGGTGTCCTGTATTTTATCTGGCAGCCCTACACACAGTACAGACAAGGAGCAAATCGCTGCTACACACACAGGGGGAACCTCACACAGACTGCTGAGCCAAAGAGGCAGACACGGAAGAGACCACATGTGCAAGTCCACATGCCTAAAGTTCAAAGCTGAGTCGGCCCGCCCTGTAGAGCCACACAGATGACCTGTGCGGGAGGGACTGTGGGGACACTGGCCCCTCTGCTGGGGGTGTGAGTCTCCTGGGGCTGCTGTAACCAATTACCACACACTGGGGGGCTAAAAATAACAGACATGTCAGACATGTGCTCCCCCCCTCTGGAGGCCACAGGGCCGCTCCCTCCAGAGGCTCCAGAGGAAGAGCCCCTCTTGCCTCTCCCAGCTTCTGGGGCTCCTGCTGTCCCCTGTATTGTGGCCGCACCACTCCAGTCTGCCTCTGTCGCTACATAGTCGCTACACAGCCGTCTCCCCGGCGTGTCTCTCTGTCCAAATTTCTCTCTTCTCCTAAGGACGCCAGCCATGGTGTCCTAGTCCAGGACGACCTCGTCTTAACTTGACATCTGCAAAGTCCCATTTCCACATAGGGGCCGTTCACAGGTCCTGGGGGTCAGGATGTGGACACATTGGGGGGGCCCACTGTTCACCCCACAACAGGTGACCAGTTCCAAGGTGCAGTTCACACAACGATTGTCAAGCTGTGTGCTTTTCTTATACATGGTAAACATCAGTACAAGTAATCAATGAGAAAAACGTTTCTCTTTTAGAAATGACTGAAAACACCCCAAACTGCTGAATCTCTGGGAAAGACGGGTGGCCCCCCAGCCCCATGGACACTGCACTGACCCAGAAGGGACACCCTGGTCTCGAGTGAACTCCCCCAGGAGGTGGCCTGATGCTGGCTGCAGCCCCGCCTCAGCCCCACCCAGCCTGTGAGCAGAGGTGCACGTACGCGACAGGCAGCGACAGGCACAGTGCCTGGTGCACCTGCCCGTGGGCAAGCCTGACCACAGAGCGCCAGAGGCCGTCCAGCCACTACGAACCCAGTGTGCTTCCTCAGGGAAATTTCCACACGTGCTGGGGGGCCAGGCAGACAGGCCCAGAGACGGACAGACCCAGCTGAGCAGTGTCGGAGCAGAACTGAAAGTTACATTGTGAAAGGAAAACTGAAGAACCAACCTGCTCGCGGCCTGCCAGGTGGAGTGCACAGGGAGGGCTGCCTGAACACTGCCTCATCCACGGCCGGCCGTGCTGTGAGACGAACAAGCTGGACGCCATCAGGCACCACAGGGGCCCAAAGTGGGACCCCACGGAGCAATTGCCTTGGACGTCTCAGCAGTTTCTGAGGACCAGGAGACACTGCGGGAGAGTGTGGGGGATGGTCTGGACAGGCAGACCCACAACAACTCGTCCTAAGCACCAGGCCTGGAGGACCCAGTGGGCCACGTCCACACCCGCAAGAGCATCACCTGGCAGCAGCAGGCAGGTGAACGCCTGAGGCTGACACAGGAGCATGTGACAAGTGGGACGCCCCAGGAAGCCCCTAGGGGTGTAATGTAGACGAAGCCCCTCCCCCCAGGGAATCCATCACTCCTGCCTAAAATGAAAGGATGCGGCTTAGAAAGCAGGACACTGCCAGAGCCTTCCTTGTCAACACTTTCCTTAGCTCTACCTTTTGTGCTGGAAAAACCCACATTTACCTGAAGTGATTTAATCAGTGCAGTCCCTTTCTTTTGTAAGCCCGAGATAAATTAAATACTTGTTGGTCCTCAAACTACTGACACACACACAAGCTGGATGACCCTGAAGGGCATGACTCACTGAAAGTGTTAACCCACAGAGCACCCCGCAGAGCACCAGGCCACCCCGTCACCCAGCGCTGAGTGGCAGACTGCAGGGCTGGAGAGCAGGCAGTGGTGGCCAGGGTTAGGGAGGGCTGTGACCACAAAGAGGTAGGACAAGGGAGAGCTTTGTGGTGATGGAAATGTTCTGCATCTTGTTAATGTGCTCACACAGATCTACACACATGGTACCATGACAAGCTCCTGGGTCTGGTACTGGGCTCTAGTTGTGTAAATGTAACCAATGAAGGAAACTTGGTGAAGAGTACACAAGCCTTCTCCGTACTATCTTTGCAACTTCCTGTGAATCCATAATTATTTAAAAGTTAAGAATATTTTATAGGCCAGACACAGTGGTTCACGCCTGTAATCCCAGCACTTTGGGAGGCTGACATGGGAGGATCGTTTGAGGCCAGGAGTTTGACACCAGCCTGGACAACACGGCAAGACCCTGCCTCTACAAAAAATAGAAAAATTAGCCAGGGTGTGGTGGTGCATGCCTGTAGTACCAGCTACTGAGGAGGCTGAGGCAGGAGGATCACTTGAGCCCATGAGTTTGAGGTTGCAGTGAGCTATGATGATGTCATTGCACTCTAGCCTGGGAGACAGAATAAGACCCTGCCCCCCACCACCCCCGCCAAAAAATTTTACAGACAAGTGGGACTACGTCAAAGTTAAGAACTTCTGCACATCTAAGGAAACAATCAACAGAGAGAAAGGCCAACCTACAAAATGAGAGAAAATATTTGCAAATCACACATGTGATAAGCGAATAAAACTCAGAATATATAAAGAACTCCTACAACTCAACCACAAAAAACCCAAACAACCTGATTAAAACATGGGCAAAGGACTTAAACAGACATTTCTCCAAAGAAGATATACAAACGGCCAACAAGCACATGGGAAGACGCTCAAAACCACAACGAGATTCTCCTTCACACTGGGATGGCTACCACCAAAAAGAAAAAAAAGGAAAAGAACAGAACAGAACAAGCGTTGGCGAGGATGTGGAGAAACTGGAACTCTCTGTGCACCGCTGGCAGGAATGCAAAATGGCGCAGCCGCTGTGAAAAACAGTAGGGCAGTTGCTCAAAAAATTAAACATAAAACAACCATATGATCCAGCAATTCCGCTCTGTGTAAATACCTAAAAGAACTGAAAACAGAGTCTCAAAGAGATATTTGTACATGCACATTCATAGCAGCATTATTCACAACAGCTGAAATGTGGAGGCAACCCACGGTGGACGAATGGATAAGCAGTGTGGTCCACCCACACAATGCAGCAATTCAGCCCTCAAGAGGAATGACGCACTGACATATGCTACCACACAGACGGACCTCGAGGACATCATGCTGAGGGAAATAAGCCAGCCACAAGACGACAATTCCTGTCTGATTCCACGTATGCAGGTCCCTAGAGCAGTCGTTCTCAGAGTCAGAGAGCAGAACGGAAGCTGGGCAGAGGGCAGAAGGGAGAGTTGTTTGATGGGCACAGAGTTTCAGTTCTGCAAGAGATACGTTCTAGAGATTAGTTGCACAACACAAATATACTTAACATGGCTGAACTGTGCACTTAAAAATTAAGATGGTAAATTTTATGTCATGTATTTCTTAACACAATTTAAAAAATTGTTCAAACAATTTTAAAGACTCTCTGCTGCTCCACTCGGCCCACTCTATACTCACTGAGCACCCACCCCCTGCCGGGCTCCCCGAGGATACAGAGGCTGCCTTAGGGGCAAGCTTACAGCCAAAGGAAACACGGTGACACACAGCAAAGTAAGTGTAAACTGCAATATGGCCACAGAGAACACAAGGACAGGTTTGCTTTGGACATGGCCAGGTGGCCTCTGGGTGCAGGAGCATTTAGTCTGAGACCTGGCGGCTGAGAAGGAACAAGATGTGCCGAGAGCAGGGGGTGGGGACAGCAGTGGGAATCGTCCTGGGGGTGGGGATGGTCCCATGAAGCCTTGTCTGTGCACTGTGGCCTCTGCCCAGGAGGCCTCCCAGGACGCTCTGGCCAGGTCCTGGCCCACACTGTGTCCCTTGGCTCTCTGCACTGCTGGGCCATAGGCCTTGCCTATGTCCTCAACTTGTTCTACCCCACCCACGCTGGACCCTGGCCGGTGCTCCCTAAAGGCAGCAGGGAGACAGAATTCAGGGAGCTGTCAGGGAGGGAGCTGGCCCCTACACAAAGGGGGGAGGGGGCGGGCAGCTGGAGGAGGACAGCATGACAATGCTACAATGTCAAGCCATGGGGAGGCAGAGGACTTCCCAGAGGATGCTAGGGCGCTTATTCAAGTACAGCAGAGTTCAAGGCGCCACTGCGGATGACCAGAGGACCTTCCCCTGCAGCTCTGGGGCACCCCCAGGTCTCTAGCACTCCCCCACAGCACCCTTGGACTGTGCTCTGTGGCTCCAACCTGAGATCCCTACCCTGCTGGGGGTCTCAGGTGGAGCTTCCCAAAGTGAGTTCCCAGGAATGCCCTGTATTTACGAATACCCCAAAGCCATGCCCCCCCAGCACTACAGCCATCTGGTCCTGCCTCAAGCAGATTTTTTTTTCAACCCCTAAGTGAAACCAGATCAAACAGAATCTTTCTGTAAGTTCTCAAAACGCCTGGCTTCCCGCTGCCTACACATATGACCATGACTTGCTGGCTGACCTCACCCTCTCCCCGCCTCAGCACCAGACAGGCAGTGACCGTCACCCTCACCCAGCAAGACAGTCCTGAGAACAGGAATGGCAACACACAGGTGGCCCAGCCTCGAACAGACCCCTCCCCATTACGCCCTGCCCACAGCAGCTACCGTTGTGGTGCTTGGCCAGCGGTGTGCGTGCCAATGTGCCAATGATGCCACTGTCCAACTCTGGAAATCCTGCGACAAACCCCAAGGGGCCAGAAAGCAGCCAGGACAAGTTCTCACATTCTGTTCACCGGATCATTCTTACAGAGCAGTTATTTGCTTCAGTTGGTATTTTAGCTCAAAATGGCCCTGGAGGTCCGTCTGCTGGAGCACTAGGGTGGCCCTGGGTGTAACTGTGAGCTCTGCCTGCTGGTCAGAGCAGACCCTCCCCAAAGAAAGACAGCACCAAGAAGTCCAGTCAGCTGCTAACAGAGTCATGCATGAATGTCAAAAACAAAGATGAATCACTTGGTGTTGCTGTTTTTAACACTACTGAGAACGAATAATACTTATTAAGAGTGTGTTTTTTGACAGGCACCATGCTCAGTGCTGTTCATGTATTAACTTTTTTGCAGATGAGAAAACTGAGGCACATGGAGGCTCTGGACCTCACTCAAGACCCTCGGCTAGTCCAGTGCTCAGACTACAAAGGTCTCCCAGGCTACCTGGCCTAACAGGTCTGCCAGCCTCTAGACTCCACCTTTCCAGTCAGTCTGCTGAGGCAGGCCAAGCATCCTTTAGGACTGGAGTCCCCAGCTTCCTGTGGGCTCTCCCAGAGACAGCCACATTCAAAGCCAGCCCAAGTGCCCAGCAAGGCTGCCCTCCGCGCCCCACACTGCACTCCCGGACTATTTGCTCTTCAAGGTGGAGCCCCAGTGTGACCTCTCCTGCCCCAGGGGTCCCCCAGACAGTCCTCACAGCGCGCGGGGCCTGTTTCTAGCAGGAAGAAAGCTGCTTTAAGCACCTGTGCCCTAGACAAACTATATGGAGCCAGCCACAGGGCAAGTGCATTATCAATTATTTTGTCATTGTTTAACAGCAGCTAATCAGTTATTAAATACAAACAAACAAAAAAGCTTGCAGTGATTTTTAAGGGAAGCGACAACAGGTTCTTTCCAAAATAGCCTGTATCTACCTGCAAAGAGAAGTAGGAAACCCCAAGCACATTCAGTCCCGAGATAAACCCAAATTCAACCTCCGTCAAGGTTTCCAATCTCTTTCCCTACTAGCTCTTAAAGCCAGTTTTCTCCTACCTTGTGGACTTCAGATTACTTTCTTTTACACAGAAAAAAAGGAAGCAGAAAGAAATGTATCAAGAACAAAATAACTAATCACCCCTGGGCCCCCCACTTCAAATTATCCACTTCAGATCACTTCTCACACAGACCATAGAACAGAAAGTAGATTCCACTTTAAAGGGAGCTGAGCATCTCCCCCCAGCAAAAAGCAGGCTTTGACCTTCATTGTCTGATGCATTTCCAGGGGATTGGGAAAACTTTTAAGTTCTATAGAAGCAGCCTGATTTTTGTGTCCTTCCTGATCTTTAAACACAATATAAGTGTTTAAGGACAAACGTAGAACGAAAGGAGAAAACGTGAAGAGTAACTGCAGAGCAGATTAAGACTAGGCAATCAACCGCAACGGTCCATGAACTCAAAACTAACACAACACACAGACGGGGAAATAAACGCAACCGTAATCCTCCTCCAAGCGCTCTGCCGTTCAGAGGCGCAAGCTGCACGCGACAGGCTGACGTTCCAGCCTCCCTGACTTGATCGCTGTGGGCCACACACTCCAAGCTCAATCGGGTGCTCAGGAGAATGAGCGCCCCGCAAGCCGGGACTGGCTCCCAGAGGCGGCAGACAGAGGTAGGTCCTCAGGCGCCCCTGAAAGAGGAAACTCTGCACTCGGGGCTGTCAAGATCTCCTGGGTCCAAACACCAAACAAGTAAAACCAGCTGCTCGTGTATTTATTAGAGCTTTTCAGAAAGGCGCCCGAGCAGAAAGCCCCCGCGTCCCCTGAAAGCCACTCCGGGGTGCACGGTCCGGGCGCCGGGGGCTCCTGCAGCCCCCCGCCGCGGGCGTCCGCGGGCCTCCGGGATCCCGGCCGCCGGCCCGGCCGTACCGTTCGCCCGCCCTCGGGGCGACGCGGGCCTCACCTGGCGCGCGGCCGCCGGCCCGGCCCCGTTCAGCAGCGGCGCCCCCGCGCCGGGCCGCGCCGCCCTCCGCAGCAGCGGCGCCGCCTCCTCGTCGTCCCGGTCGCGGCCGGACCACGACACCTTCTTGGAGACGTCGGCCATGGCCCGCCGCCCAGGGCACACCGGCCGCCGCGCCGCCGCCCGGAGTGAGGGCTGGTGACCCGCGCCGGCGGCCACGTGACCCGGGCGCCGCTCACGTGACCCGGGCGGCGCTCACGTGACGCGCGACGGCGGCCGTCGAGGGCCGGGCGCGCGGGGGCCTCTGGGAGCCGCGGTGGCGGGGACCCGTCCGCCCTCCTTGCGGCGGACGGCGAAGGCTGGCTGGGCTTGGGAGGGCGCCCCGCAGCGCTAGGACGCAGGCGGCACCCCGGTCACGGGGCCTTGGGAGACGCCGCGCGCACGGTCCCGAAGGGACACCTGGCGGGGCCCGGTGGCGGTGGGGGCGAGGGGGGCGTCGCCGCCGCCCCTGAGCCCGGCGGCCCGGCCGGCCCGGGGACGGTCCCCTCCTGCCAGGGGCGCCCCGACCGGCGACACCGCCGAACAACTGGGCGGGCTGCGTCCGCTGGCCGGTGTCCGGAGGGACGCGCGGAGGAACTGCGCAACGAAGGAGTCGGGGACAGGCACCGCGTGCGTCCGCCGCTGCTGGGACGGGGTGAACGGCGTCCCAGCCGACGGCGCCGCACCAGTGTTCGCTTCCCGAGCGCGCCCGTTGCGTTGGCGTGGTCAGGGGAGGTCCTTGTCCTTACGTCACACACACTGAAATATTCAGGATGGGTTGTGGTGTCACGTCTGCGACCTACCGTAATCACAAGGTGTGGCTGCCTACGGAGAGCGGAGGAGAATGTCAGCTGTCAGCGCTCGCGCCTGTGGTCCCAGCACTCTGCGAGGCCGAGGCAGAAGGATCGCTTGAGGCCAGGAGTTCATGACCAGCCTGGGCAACATAGCGGGACCCCGTCTCTACAAAAAATTCAAAAAGTAGCCGGGTTTGTGGCATGTGCCCGTGGTCCCAGCTACTCGGGAGGCTGAGGCAGGGGGATCACTTGAGCCCAGGAGGTGGAGGCTGCAGTGAGCTGTGATGATGCCACTGCACTCTTGCCAGGTGACAGAGCGAGACCCTGTCTCAAAAAAGAAAAAAAGAAAAAACAATTGGCCTTTGGCTCTCTGAGCAGCACCATGGCAATAGGCAAGAACAAGCACCTTACAAAATGTGACAGAAATGGAGCCAAGAAGAAAGTGGTTGGTCCATTTTCTGAGAGAGAGTGGTGTAGGTGAAAGCACCAGCTATGTTCCACATAAGAAATGCTGGGAAAACACTAGTCACAGAGACCCAAGGAACCAAATTGCATCCGATGGCCTCAAGGGCTGTGTTTTTGAAGTGAGCCTTGCTGATCTGCAGAATGATAAAGTTGCGTGTAGAAAATTCGAGCTAATTACTGAGGATGTTCAGGGCAAAAACTGCCTGACCAACTTCCATGGCATGATCTGTGACAAGGTGTGCTCCGTGCTCAGAAAATGGCAGACCATGATTGAAGCTCACGTGGACTTCCTGGGACAGTTATTTGCTTCATATGTTCCGTGTTGGTTTTACTTTATAATCACAGCAGTCTGATTGGGAAGACCTCGTTTGCTCAGCACCAACAGGTCAGCCAAATCCAGAAGAAGATGATGAAAATGACCCAAGCGGTGCAGACAGATTCCTTGAAAGAAGTCATCAAGAAATTGATTACAGACAGCACTGGAAAAGGCTCACCGATGTAGTTACCCTCCCCCGGTGTCTTCCTTAGGAAAGTGAAAATGCTGGAGAAGCCTAAGTTTGAATTGGAAAAACCAAGGGCTTCACGGTGATGGTGGTCGTTCTGGAAAAGCTACCAGGGAGGAGACAGGTGCTAAAGCTGAACGAGCTGATGGATATGAGCCCCCGGACCAATAATGTAGTTAAAATTTAGACTGAGTGGTGACAAACACAAAGTCGTATTTGTTAAGGAAAAAATAGTTAACACTGATGACTCTAGTATAAACACACATGAAGTGCAATGTATTCATCTTGCAGCTTTTTCAGGTTTGAAATTTTTCCAAATTAAAACATTTTAAGAGTTCTTTAGAGCCTCTAAAGCTGAAAAAATAACACTTCCCTCCCCAATATAATTCAAAACAAAAATAAAACCAAAACTAAACCCAAAACAAGAGGAAGGAAATCTATTAAGGTTTTGAATTTCTCCGTGATTACTCTGCAATGCTTTTTCTGAAGTACTGTAAACAACATTCTTTCAAAAAAGGTGGTTTTTTCATAGGTGTGCCCTGGCTTTGCCCTTTCGAGGGATGGTGACAAGGGCATTGTGACTTCTGTTTTACACACCAGAAGTGAAGCTGGCTTGTACAAGGCCCCGGGAGCAGGCAGGAGTTGAACCTGGTTGGGATTGATATGAAAACTCATGGTCTCAACTGCTTTGAGTCTAGAGCAGACAGCAAGCCCTCCAGGGGTTCGGAGGTGGGACAGGCCCCTCCCCAGGCTTCTCAGAGGCAGGGACCAAAAGAAAGATGTCCTATCGCTTCCTCCACAAAGGCAGAGTGAGATGGAGCCAGAGAGTTCCAGGAAACATCGGAGGAGACAGAAAAGACGTGTGGGAAGGGGGGGCTCTCCATAAAGCAAGACGCTTCGTAGGGAAGCAGAAACCAGTGACTCGGGGAGCGTCACGTGGGCATCCCTGGGCGTTTCCAGTCCTAAAATACCATCTCTGACCTTGACTCATGAAGGGGTGGTGTTGGGGGAAGCTGGCTAGGCTGCCCTTGAGCTGAAGGCCCGGAATTGCTGGGGCCCACAAACAGCTCTGCAGATATGCTGCTAAGAGACTCAAGGGACTAATTTAGGGCACCTTTCCCACAGGAGCAGCTGGGCAGTGCTGTGCCCGCCGGCTGCCTCCTTGTGGGTGAGGGGCAGCCAGACGCTGGCCCAGGTCTTTGCAGAGCTGAAACCACCTATGCATGAGACAGAGGGTCTTGGGCACCTCGTGGGTCTGCTAGTGCAGGACGTGGGGCTTCTCTAGTCGGCTTCCTCACTTGTAAAATGGGGAGGGGGAGGGTTGGAATAGGAGAAATCTGAGCACCAGGCCCATTGCCAAACTCAGAGGTTCTGGGCCTCTCCTTGACCCCTCCACTCCCTCTTCTCCTGTCTGCACCAGTTGACCTTCTGATTCTTGGGGTCTTGCCTTTGGGTCTTCTTTGGGAATCCTGTTCTAATTGTGAATGCAAGCTTTTTTTTTTAACCTGCCACAATTTGGAATTCTAAAAAAAAAAAAAAGTTGTCAAAAGGACAAATAACACCAAGTGTTGGCAAGGATATTGAGAAATGGGAACCTTCATATATTGCTAGTGGGAATGTAAACTTGAAGCAGCAACTTTGGAAAACAGGTTGGCAGTTTCTTTGAAAGTCTAGACATGAATTTACCAGGCAGCCAACAATTCTACTCCTAGGTATCCACCCACACAAAGACGTGTATGAGAATGCTCACAGAAGCTTTATTCACAACAACCAAAAACTGGAAATAATCCAGATGTCCATCAATGGGTGAATGTGTAAGCAAAACATGGTCTGTCCATATAGTGGGATATTATTCAGCCACAGGGAGGAATGAAGCTCTGACACCTGCCACAACCTGGATGAGCCTTGAAAACGTGATGCTCAGCGAGAGAAGTCAGACAGGAAGGCCACACAGTGTGTGACTCAGATTATGGTGATAGCTGCACAACTCAGTAAATTCACTACAAATCTTTGAACTATACGCTTAAAATGGGTGAATTTTATAATACATAATTTGTACCTCAATACAGTTGTTTTAGAAGCACTGCCAGTCCATCTTTAATGTTTATTTTGAATTGCTTGCCCCCTTTGTGGATCCTCCATGCTTGTGGCCTCACCAGCCACCACAGGACAGCAGAACAGTACTGGGCTGGTTGACTTTGGGGCCCCCAGAGCTCCCGGGGAGGCGCGGGGGTGGGATGGGGGCAGTGTGCTATAGTTTTGAGGGCCAGGAAACAGACTCTCAGCCTTTTTCACAAGAGATGTTGGAGCAATGATCACCTTGAGAAAAGGCAATGATGGTTCAAATGTCTTCTATGCAGTTTCAGGGAAAACGGAAGGTCCCAAGGAACTAGCCTTTAATCAACTAGACTTTAATAGCTGCAAACACACGCTCAGAGGAGAGGCCTGTCAGAGCCTAGCGCTCTTGGCTTGGTCAGACCATGCTGAAACACCATCGTGCCACAAAGAACGAGGCGGCAGATGCTTTGAAGGAGCAGCAGGAAAGACGCCACAGTGATGGGAAGAATGCTGCCTTGTGGCCCGAAGGTGACTTTGGGTCCTCTGTCTCCAGCTCCCTATTTCCTTGTCCACCTCCCCACCCCCCACGTTAGGGTGCAGGTGTGCACAGCCAGGACGGGTGGTGGGGGCCTTTGTGGAATTGCTGGTCCCGGGGAGGCCAAGCGTGGGTGGGGGCACGATCCTCTCCCTGGCCACAGCCCCTGCATGGCATGGCCTCACGGACAGAGCTCCAGGCAGGTGCAGTTGGCCCTCTGCACAAATCCATCTACCCGTGTGGCATTGGCCAGCGTCAGGATGGCGCCTGTCGGGAGCTCTTTCCCAGTGGCAAGGTTTGTGACTTCCCCAGGGACCAGCACCCGGTCCCAGATGGCCAAGCCAGTCATGCTCCCCACGAAGGCCTCGGAGCTGTCAAACCCACCCCCTACACTGTCTTGCTCCTGGCCCAGCACAAGGGACCCTCCAGGGGGGATCACATAGCCCTCCCTGAAGTGGGAGCCGGTGGCCATCAGCCTGCGGTCCACATGGAGCCAATACCTGCCCTGGGTGGATGTCCAGATGACACAGACGTGGTGCCACTGGCCATCCAGCAGCAGCTGCAGGGGCAGCTCCCTGAAGGCCGGGTCTCCGATCACAAAGTGGATGGAGCCAGGCACCAGGGAGTCTCGGCCATGCAGCACCAGCTTGTTGTCATTGTCTTCCGTGGCATAGGAGATGAGGGTGCCCAAGTGGCCAGAGGCTGTTCGGACCCAGCTGCAGAAGGACAGGGCTCGTAGGGCCGTGAGGAAGCCAGGGCTGAGGGAGACTGCGTTCTCGGTGGAGGCGTTCGGGAAAATGAGTACAGGGCCTCCGCTGCACACTAGAAACAGAGGGAGGGAGGGTCAGCCGCACCGCGAGGCAGTGGGGCAGGTGCTGCCCCTCACTCCAGGCGGCTGTTCCTGAGCTCCCAGCAGACACCCCGCAGTGAGCCTTGACCCTGCGCTAGCCCTGCCGAGGGCTCCTTGCAGCATCCCTTGATTGAACCTCAAGATTGATCACCCCATTTCACAGGTAGGAAGGCTGAAGATGAGGCCCTCCCAGGGGGTGGTAGAGTCCCAACAGGGATCTGAGCTGTCAGCCCGCAAAGCTGAGCCAATGCTCCTCCTGCCTCTGTGCATGTTTCCTGGCGCTGCTGTGAAACATCATCACAAATTTAGTGACTTACAACAGCACAGGCTTATTATTTTACGTTTCTGGAGGTCAAAAGTCCAATGAGGGTCTCACGGGGATCAAATCAAGGTGTCGGCCGGGCTAGTTCCTACTGGAGTCTCCGGGGGAGGAGCCAGCTCCTGCCCTTTGCAGCTTCTCGAGGTGCACACATTGCTTGGCTCGTGGCCTCTTCCTGGCCTCCCTCCAACCTCTGCTTCCACCCCTGCATCCGCTTCTCTGGCTGTCACTCCTGCCTACCTCTCGTAAGGACCCCCGTGATACACTTGGGCCCCTGCCCAGGACAAGCCCCCCCCCCCGCCACCAGGTCCCTAACTTAATCACCTCTGCAGCGTCCCTTTTGCCATGGAAGGTACCTGGGACCTGCACATGGGCTGCCACCTGGATGAATCAACAGGGTTGGGCCAGTCCCTTCTTCTGGGGCACAGTGTGTGGAGGTTGATGCCAGGATCCTCTCCACACAACCCTTGGGAGAAGCCTTTTCGGAGGGGACTGGACTAAGGAGGAGCTGGGGAGCAGCCTGCACAGTGATGGGGGCAGGGCAGGTCCATGGTACTTACTCTCTCCTGGCGTCTGGGGGGTCCATGCCTGCCGAGGAGGGTCCCTTGGGGCTGCGGCAGCCCCATCAGGTGCCTGATGGCTGCCTGAGGCTGGGGGCTCCCGTGTCCCTTGGGGATGGGCAGCAGAGTCCTGAGTGGGGTTCCTGTGCTCAGGTGCAGCTCTGAGAGCCTGCCTGCCCCTCTGCAGCTTCAGGGGGCTTGCGCTGGGCCGCTCGGACTGCGCCGGGCTTGGGGCTGGGGCCGGTGCCGGTGCCGGGGCTGCAGTGCCAAAGTTGGCCATGTGCAGCCGCCCCTCGAGAGCAGCCAGCCTGGCACCCTGGCTGTGGACAAGGTACGTCAGGTGACCCAGCGTGTCCTGCAGGGCCTGCACGTCCAGGGCCAGTCCCGAGGTGGCGTCTTTCTGCACCTTCTGCACCTTCCTCTCCCGGGCCTGCAGCTTACTCTTCTTGCTCAGGGCGAGTTCCAAGGCCTGCAGCCTTGAGTCTGCCTTCCGGCTTCTGAGCCGGATCTTCCTTATCCAGGCCTTGAGGTGGGCCAGGTCCCCCTGCACAGCAGCCTGCGACTGGTTGACTGCCAAAGCCATGGCCTGGTTCTCTTCTGCCAGGCTCCGGAACTGGATGTCAACATTATAGGAAACATTGTAGTTGTTGGCGATGCCCTGCAGGTGTGTTAAGGTCACCTCTTGGAATCTCCGAAACTGTAAAGAGGACACATAGCAATTGTGGGGTATGGGCCAGGGCTGGGGAGGGCACAGGAACGAGACTTTCCTGCTTACACTGTTGCAGCACCCACCGCGTGCCTGGGTCATGGTCAGCACCTTGTACGGAGCAACCGCCATGCTATGAGATGCAGGTGGATTTCTACAGCCAGCCCCATGGGGGCAAGCGCATGCAGAGAGGCTGGTAAGCGACCCCAGGGCACACAGCTGCACTGTGTGGGTGTGGACTCCAGGGCCACAGCCTGGGCTTTTGTCCCTACCTCACACCCCAGGCTCTGGATGAACACCAGCTGGTCACTTTGCTGCTGTGACCAGGTCCTGCCTGCGCATGGCGGGGCGGCAGGGGAGGCCTCGTGAGTGCTTGATTGGGCTCAGACAGGAAGCGCTTGGTGCAGGCGTGACACGCAGGGCACTTGGGGACTGTCTATGGACCCCACACAGGAGTCTCAGGGGTGTTTGTATCCTCTGCCTCGAGGCAGACTTGTGACCTCACAGCTCCCGTGCCCAATGTTGCTGCCTGGCCCCCTCGGCCCCCAGCACCCAGAGCCCCCAGCTGTGCTCCTTGGGCCTTGCAGATCCTGCCCAGCCTTCTGGCCCCACTCAACCCTCACATGCCATCTGGCTCATCTTCAGAGCGGAGCCCAGCAAACTTCTTCCCCGGTTTCCCACTATGGTTAGAAATAGGTGAAAATAACGTGAGCTGACAGAAAGAACTACAGGTGCCACGTTTGTTTCCAGCAAGCACTGCTGTTTACTGCTCTATTTCTGTAACATCTGTTCTTCATCTGTTGCCAACTTAAAAAACCAACTGCCCCGAATCATGGGTATACTTGCCTGCTCTTCTAGTCTATGGAGCCTCTCAAAAAGTGGTTTCCTTGGCCCTGCTAGGCCGCCTTCCTGTGATGAAGCCCTGTGTAGATAAACAAGCACAAAAATAAGGAAGAAAGACAGCGTCTTCCTCCCCGAGTGACCCATCCTGAAAGATGACAAGGCTCCCGCTACCGCCTGCCTGGAGCAGGAGAAGGTGGCGTCAGCCTCACGCATCCGTCTCGTCCTACGCTTCTCCCAGCTGAGTGATTTTCCTTCTTGGGCCCTGGCTGGGTGCCACATACTTCCTGCCACCTCGATGAAAGGCATCGGCCTTCAAGCCACAGGCTCTGAGAATGAGAGGTTCCCAAGGAGACAAGTTTAAAACAGATACAAACATTATCTTTGGAGAATCATTCTACAGGGTGCAAGCCCTTGTCTGGTTGGCTCAGAGGTAGACAGGAGGTTATGGCTTTAACAGGAGTACATGGATTCATGTTAGTTGAAGCAGGACAGGGAACCTAGCTGGGGCAGGGAAGTCAACAGAGCCGGGTCTGCACTGGCACCCTGCTTCCAGGCCTGCACATCTGCATCCTGTGAGGCACATGCTCGCTCTCTCTCTCTCTCTCTCTCTCTCTCTGTTAGGCAATGGAAATGTGATTGGAAGCCACCTTAATTTATTCATCTTTAGGCACAGGTTTTGTAGTGGGTTGAATGATGCCTCCCAAAGAGATATGTCTAAGTTCTAACCCCGGTACCTGTGATAAAAGGGTTGGTCTTATGTGGAAAAAGGGTCTTTGCAGGTGTAATTAAGGATTTGGAGGTGAGATCATCCTGGATTATCCAGGTGGGCTCTAAATCCAATGACAAGTGTCCTCACAAGAGACAGAGGAGGAGACACAGAGGAGAAGCCCTCTGAAGACAGAGGTAGAGATCGGAGTGATGCTGCCACAAGGAACACCTGGAGCCCCCAGAAACTGGAAGAGACAAAGTAGGACTCTTCCCTAGAGCCCCTAGAGGGAGTGCAACACTTGATCTCAGACCTCAGGCCTCCAGAACTGTGATAGGATACATTTTTGTTGTTTTAAACCACCCGGTTTGTGGTACTAAGATAATCCACAAAGGTGTCCCCTACAAGGGCATCCATCATTCCCAAGATGGCATGGCCTCAAGCCTCATCTTGTCAAGTGTCAGAACACCACAGATGCGAAGATGCTAAAAGCACCCAGAGAAAAACCTGGTCACATGGACAGAATTGAGACTTTCCCCTGAGAGCTGTTGGCCATCTCAGTAGCAATGCTGGGTGCCAAAACAGAAGAGCAAACCTTACCATTTCTGATTGAGAATGATTTCTGTTTAAAATTGTGCATCTAGCTTCAGTGTGAATCCATCATCAGCAAAGAATAAAGACACTTTCAGACGTGCAAAGGCTTGAGAAATTTGTCTTCGCTGCACCCTTCATTGGGAAGTTACCGATGGTGGGCATCAGGGCAATGCTGGGGCAAAGGAGGAGTGGAGTTGCACTGGGCGCTGGAGAGAGCTGTAGCCTAGCAGCGGACTGGGGGCAGTTTCCGGGACCATGGGACGCTGCAGCGTCCAGGAAGGTGTTGCCCTCTGTCCTCACACTCTGCATCCAATCCATCAGCTCTGCCTCCAGAGAAAGACTGCGGGTTTAGCTGCTTCTCAACACCTCACCTTTCCTGAACCTGTCCTTCCCTGGCTACCCAGCTGGACTCCTGTGCCCAAGGTTGCCCCTACTGTGTTCTCCTGACTGCGCCCAGCTTGGGCCTTTGAAAGTGAAGGTTAGATCCCGACACCCATCCTTGGACCCCTCCGGGAGCTTCCCACCGCATGCAGAATCTGCAGTCCCTGCCCTGGCCTTCCAGCGGTGCCCGCTGCCCCTCTCCCCCCGGGCCTCCCCCAGCTACACCTCCCTGGCTGCAAGGAGGCCTCAAGCATTTGCACTGCAGGTTTCCACTGCCAGGTAAACTCTTAGGTGTTCACCACATTTAGGGCTCTGCTCAAATGTCTCCTTTTCAGAGGCATCACCTTACCTAAAATAGCACCCCCCTGCCTTCTCTCATTTTTTTTTTTTTTGAGACAGAGTCTTACTCTGTCTCCCGGGTAGAGTGCAACTCATCGCAGCTCACGGCAGCCTCCAACTCCCAGACTCAAGCGATCCTCCTGCCTCAGCCTCCCGAGTGGCTGGGACTACAGGCTCACGCCACGACGCCCGGAAATGTTCTATTTTTAGTAGAGACGGGGTCTCGCTCTTGCTCAGGCTGGTCTCAAACTTCTGAGCTCAAGCGACCCTCCCACCTCACCCTCCCAGAGTGCTGGGATTGCAGGCGTGAGCCACCATGCCCGGCCGAATTTATAATTTTATTTAATTTCAGTTAATTTACATAGCCACATGCATCGAGTGGTTACGTCTCGGACGCAGTTCTTACTCTATGACCCGGTCTCATTTACACCACCGGGGCGGGGTGGGGGGGCTGACACCTCTCCAGGGGAGGAAGGACCCAGCGGGGAAAAGCGCCGCCGAGGACCCGGCTGTCAGCCACTTGGGGCGGGGGGGGGAGGGCCCGCCCCGCCCCGCCCCCTGGCCCCGCCCCCTGGCCCCATCCCGCCCGCGCAGGCCCCACCTCTCCCCCGGCGCAGGCGCAGACGCAGGCCCCGCCCCCTCCGGCGCAGGCGCATGCGCAGACGGAGGCGCCGGGCCTCCCTAGGTTTGCCTCGCGCGGCCCGCGGGGACCGGCCCGGAGGCTCCGGAAAACGCGAGGCAGCTCCGCCCGCTCCCGGGAGCTCGTGCTCGGGGCCGCCCGCTGGGCCGCGGCAGAACTCGGTGCGGGGCCGCGGCGGCCGTTGCGAAGCGGCGGCGAGCGGGACCTGAGCGCGCCGCGGCCTCTCCGGAGCCGGGTACAGGTTGGTCAGGTCGGGTCCGGGTCCGGTCGGGGTCTGGGTCCGGGTCGGGTTGCAGTCGGATACGAGTCCGGGTCAGTTCGGGTCGGGTCGGGATCGGGTCTGGGTCCGGGTCGGGTCAGGGTCCAGGTCAGTTCGGGTCGGGATCTGGTCCGGGTCGCCGGGCGGCGGGGGGTGGGGGCGCTGGCGGGGCAGCCCGGGGATGGGGGGGCGGGGTGGGGCTCAGCTCTCGGTGCCCCGCGGCGACAGGACAGGCGGTCCCAGGTGCGGTGCGGGTGCCGGCGCGGAGCCAGACTCCAAGGGCTCCGGCATCCGTGTCCCCTGTGAGTGGTCCGGTTTCTAGGAGGCAAAGAACCGGCTGCTCCAGTCACAGATGACTGCTAGGGGAGCTGGGCGCTGGCAGGTGCCTCTGGACCGGGTTTCCCACCTGGGCGCTGCTGGCATTGGGGTTCCGAGGCTGTTTACCAGCATCCCTGGCCAGTGGCACCCCCAGTTGTGACAGCTTCTTGTCACCTGGGGGCAGAGGGTGGCGTGCAGGAGCTCAAGCCCAGGAATGGACTCTGCGTGGAAACAGTGTCAGGCACTGGAGGGAAGGAGGTGGGCAGGAAGCAGGTGAGGTCAGTGTTGGGTGAGGCCAAGGGCGAGGGAGGATGAGGTCCCAGGGAGCTCTCCGCGAGGGCCAGGAGGTCAGGTTCCTGAGAGGGTGTGGGGAGAAGTCCTCCGCTACCCCTAGGCTGAGTCCGTGTTAATGCCGAAGGCTTCTTGGCCTTCTCACATGTGCTTTCCTGTGAACCCAGGCCTGTCCTGCAGGATGGCTCCGGCCCTGTCTGTGGTCCGACTCGCTGTCCAGGAGGCCATTCACACCCTTTCTTCATCCGAGGATGGTGGCCACATCTTCTCCACCCTGGAGTCCCTCAGGCGGTATCTCAGTGACACGGAGAACCCGGCTCTCCCCAGGGAGAAGGAGGAGTTTGCCACAGTCCACTTTTCCGCCCTTCTCAGACGTCTTGCCAGCAAGCTGAGCCCGGACTGGCTGGAGCTGCTGCCAGACGGCCGGTTGGAGGAGCTGTGGGCCAGCTTCTTCCTGGAGGGCCCAGCTGACCAAGCCTTCCTGGTGCTGATGGAGTCCATTGAGGGCACTGCCGGGTGAGTGGCGCTGGGTCTGAGCACGGGTTGTTCGTGACCTCAGGACGTGAGAAAGGCCTGTAGGACTGTGAACCAACAGGTTCTCTAAATTCTGTGAGAATTCAGCATCCTAAAAGGTGCTGCGGTTGAGAGTAGAACCTGCACGTGGCTGAACACCCGAACATGAAAGCGGTTTGTGTTCCTCTCCTCTGCAGTGGGAAGGGCCTGCAGTGTCTCAGAAGGCCCTTGCTGTCCTCCCGGCGCACGCTGTGTTCTCTGTCCTGCCGTGTCGGAGAAGGGCAGGAGTGTTCACATCCCGGGGCAGAGGTGGCGAGTCAGGGCCCCGGGGACCTGGGCAGGCAGTTGGCATGTGCCGTCTTCCTGGGGCCCTTCCTCACTCTGTGGTTCCCAGCCCTGCAGTGAGGCACCCGGGTACCGCAGCAAACTCACAGGGCTCCTCAGGACACTCCAGGTTTCAAGGGCAGCACAGCACAGCTGACACGTGTCTCACGTGAACTCCTGGTCCCAGCTGGTTCCCAGATTCACCATCAGGTCGCTGCATTCCTTGCGAGGACGCCAAGGTTTTGAGAAGTTGGGTCTTTAGAGGTTGCTGTGACAAAAAGCAAGCACCGAGTTACAATCAGCGTGAAGCAGGAGAGGAAGCGGAGGGCCCAGTGTGATTCCCAGTTGGGGAAGCTGTGCAGGGTCTCGTGAGCTCTCACATTCCAGTAGTAATTGTGGTGGTTTAGGAGTGGAATTAAAAGGCTCTTTCTTTTCTTTTCTTTCTTTTTCATTTATTTGTAACCAGAACCAAAGCTTATAGAAAAGGCTTTTTCTTTTAATTTCAGAGTTAGGACATAAACGCTAATTAAGTTGATGGGACTGCCTGTTTAGTGATGGGCTCCTGGGATTCCTTGCGGCCAAAAGGCGGAAGGGGGTGCCGAGGAGGGAGGGGGTTTGAGGGCTCTGCCCAACACACCTGTGTCGTTCAGCCCCAGCTTCCGTCTGATGAAGATGGCGCAGCTGCTGGCCAGGTTCCTGAGGGAGGGCAGGATGGCGGCTCTGATGGAGGCGCAGTGTCGGCAGCAGATGAAGCCCGGCTTTCCCCTGCTACGGGAGACGCTGCTCAGCAAGGTGGTGGGCTTGCCGGATCACCTGGGCAACCGTCTGCAGCAGGGGAACCTGGCCGAGTTCTTCCCTCAGAACTACTTCCCTCTGCTGGGCAAGGAGGCTGTCCGGGTGCTGCAGGTGGTTGTGGATTCTCTCCGAGGTGAGGCCCTGCCTCGGTGTCCCTCTTCCAACCCATCTTCTTGGGCTGTCATCTCCTCCCTCCCTCTCTGGTGTCTCATGGCCTCCAGGGTCTTTGGAGTCCCTGGGTGGTGCTGTTAGGCAGGTCAGATGATGTCCCCTGTCTCGGAGAGTAGTGACCACATGCTGAAGTTTCATCCTTCTTGGCTTTTGACGTTGGGAGGTGGGGCTGACCCTCGATTCCTTTAGTTCTTGGTTGGACATTCAGTGAAGCCATCAAGATGGGGTTTGCCTGTTCCCTGCCCATCGTCGTTCACCGTCAGCAGGAAAGTCCTTCGTGTTCTGAAAAGTGGCTTGTCTTTGTTCTTGGCTGAGATCCACTTCCCCTTGTTGCCTTGGGTTTATCTCCTGGGCCTTTGCTTGCTGTGCGTTGTGGGTGCCCACACTGTACTGGGGCAGCGGGGTGGAGAGCCTCCCTGCGTGGGCAGGTGCTGCGGGAGTGGCCCCTCGCTCGCCTGTTGTTCAGTTACAAAGCCCTGTCTGGTGTTTTAGGTTAGCCCCGTCTTCACTGGAGCATCAGAAAGGTGGCTCCTGGCTGGTTACAGTGGCTCACGCCTGTAATCCCAGCACCTTGGGAGGCTGAGGTGGGAGGATCACTTGAGACCAGGAGTTTGAGACCAGCCTGAGCAACGTAGTGAGACTCCGTCTCTACAAAAACTAAAAAAATTAGTCAGGCGTGGTGGCACATACCTGCAGTCCCAGCTACTCGGGAGGCTGAGGCAGGAGGATGGCTTGAGCCCAGGAGTTGGAGGCTGCAGGGAGCTGTGATGACGCCACTGCACTCCAGCCTGGGTGACAGAGCAAGACCCTGCCTCAAAAAAAAAGAAAAAAAAAACTTGATAAAGAAAAGAAGGTGGCTCCCCGTTGTGTGTCCAGAGTGGGGAGAAGGCTGAAGTGGGACAGAGGGAGGGCCACGTGGGAGTGGCTGTTGGGCCCTAGACCAGCGGGAGCATTCCTCCTTCTGCAATGTGACTCTTCCTTCTGTGCCTTTCCCAAGCTCTGCACAGAGCTTCCTCAGGGGCAGCTTGTGTGGCCCTGGCCCAGCCGTCCCCACAGTCTGCTCCACGGGCCACGCCTACCTTGTTCGCGGCAACTCCTTCCAGTGCTCAGACCCAACACCCCGGAGCCACCTCGTCTCACCTGGGTTCTTGCAGTGACCTCCCAAGCCCCCTCCTGTCTTTTCTGACTGTAGCTCTGGGCTTGGAGTTGCTGCTGTGCACTGGCTGATGCCTGAAGGAGGTTGTGGATACATCTAGAATATATGTGGAACGGTCTCCTTCACGCTGTCAGTGTTTGCTTTGTGTTCATTGCCTGACCTACTTGCCCCGCCCTGGTCACTCCATGGCTGGCTGTGGCTGTCCGTGGCTGTCCACCTGTTGGCCTCAACATCCCTGCTCCTCTCATAGAGCTGGTGCCCCTGACCCTCTCCTTGCATCCAGTGTTCCCTCCAGGTTCACTTCACCAATGCTGGGGTCTGTCCCTTCCCTGTGGGTGGTGCTTCATACTCCTGGGTCCCACTGCCCAGCTCAGAGCACAGGCCCACTCGCGTGACTGACTCACTGCGGCTGGGTCCCCTCGATGCCTCCTTTTCCTCTTCAGTGATGTGATACTCATCCTGGCTTTGTAGGATCATCCTGGTGAGTAAGTGATCCAATATGTGTAATGTTTTTTAAACAGTTATTAATGGCTCTTCAAGTTAAAAACAATCCTGTATCGACAGTGGTTGAAATTAGATTGAGTGACACTTACAACTTGGAGCCTGCCTGTCCAAGAACAAGGCCTGTCTCTGCTCGGTCAGCTGTTCTTTTATGCCATTTCCACAGGCCTGTAAAATCGGGTTCTCCTTTCTGTCCCAGGTGGCTTGGACTGCTCTGTCTCCTTTGTGTCTCAAGTCCTAGGGAAAGTCTGTGTCCACGGGAGACAGCGTGAGTAGAGCAGTGTTTCCCTGCCCCGTCCATCCCATCAGCCATGGTGTGGGAGGTCGAGAATCCCACCTGACCCCAAGCCCCCATGGATCCCCTCGCTTGAGTTGGCTGGTGTGAGCTGTCCTGGGCCCCTCAAGTCTGGGGCTTGGCTGTGCTGACTGGGGAGCCAGTGGGTTTCTCTGGACGCCCCCTGGCCATCCGGGGAAGGTGCAGCTCCTGAGGCTCAGGGCCTCCACGTGTCCCCGCAGAGGAGACCCTGGGCGTGCTGGTGCCCTGGCTGAGCACGCTCACTGAGGGCAGCTGCCTCTGGCAGCGGGTCTGCTGGCGCCTGGTGGAACAAGTGCCGGACCGGGCCATGGAGGCCGTGCTGACGGGGTTCGTGGAGGCCGCTCCGGGGTAAGCAGCCAGGCGCTCTTCCCACTGCTGACGCTTCCCTCTCTGGGGTGGGGGTCCCGGACTCTCCAGAGGCTGCCGTTCCTTTGTGCTACTTTTCCTGGGTGCTGTGCTGCAGCCAGTACCCCATGTTGGTGCCACGGGGTGTGGATGGTGGTCCCTCCCTGTCTCGTGGCCGGTCCCCCGTTAGACTTACTGTTTCAGGCTGGCAATTGTGTTGGTTAGGCAGGTGACCACCTGTGTAATTTCTTTCTTTTTTATTTTATTTTGAGACAGGGTCTTCCTCTGTCACCCAGGCTAGAGTGAAGTGGCATCATCACAGCTCAAATTCCTGGGCTCAAGTGATCCTCCTGCCTCAGCCTGCTGAGTAGCTGGGACTACAGGCACCACCATGCCTGGCTAATTTTTTCTATTTTTAATAGAGACTGGGTCTCGCTCTTGCTTAGGCTGGCATAGAACTTCTGGCCTCAAGCAATCCTCCTGCCTTGGCGTCCCAGAGTGCTGGGATTACAGGTGTGAGCCACCATGCCTGGCCTCTTTCTCTATTTTTATAGTTTTTTGGTTTTTTCTTTAACTTTTATGTCGTGTGGAATTTTAAGTGTTGAATGAGGGAGAAATCCAGCTGTATCTCTTTGAGCAGGCTCTCCCTGGAGATCAATAGCTTCTCACTATCTGAAGGAAGCAGGAGTCTGTCAGTCTAGACCAAGGGTCTGTAAGCTACTTGGGCCAAATTTGGCCCCTCGCCTGTTTCTGTAAATAAAGTTTCACTGGCACACAGTCATGCTCTGGCTGCTTTTTGCTATGGCAGCAGAATTGAGTGGTTGCTGCAGAAACTGTGTGACCTGTAAACCTAGAACATTTACTCTCTGTCCCTTTACAGAAAAGGTTTGCACCCCCTGCTCTAGTCATTCACCGTGGACTTGGTCAGAGCAAGGCCAGGACGCCTTCTGTGCTGACCCCTCATAGCTCAGGGCCAGGCTCTCTTGGGGTATCTGCATTTAGGCACAGGAGAATGAAGGATTAAGGCCCAACTGAGATTGTCCAAGGACTGGCCCAAAGGTTCACAGCCAGCAAGTGGCAGGGCCCAGCATCAATCCTGGATCTGTCGGCCTCCGGGTTCATGCTTTCCCCTCCCCTCCCCTGCCTCTGCTGCCGCCCACCTCTGCCTCGTAGGCCTGAAGCCCTGTCGCGACTACTGGGGAACCTGGTGGTGAAGAATAAGAAAGCCCAGTTTGTGATGACCCGGAAGCTTCTTTTCTTACAGTACCGATACATGGTGAGAATTCAGGCGAGGGTGTGGGTGTGGGCTGCCCCAAATCACAGAATTGCTACAAAAAGTGGACTTAGAACAGTAGTCTGTTGCCCAGGAAGTGTTGCCATGATTTGGCAGTGGGCCGCAGGAGTCAATGCAGCGGTGGATCCATCCTGCTGTTGATGGGCCCTGCTGTGGCCAGGTCTGGGCCAGTGCTTCATGTGTCGCTTAACCCTCTTGACGCCCAGAAGCTGCCCTCACCAGGTCCACTCTGTGCATGGGGGTTGACAGGTCAGGACCTAGGCCGTGTGCTCCCCGACCTGTGACTGCTGCTGTCCCTGTGGCCTGGAGCCAGGCTCTGACTTGAGGGCTGGCCGCTGGTCAGAGCTGGGTGGGCATCTCAGGCTGGGGAGCACGACAGCAGAGGCGGGTGTGCAGGCCAGAGCCAGGGCACACCACGGCCTGTGGCTCGATTGTCTTCTCAATGAGCAAATACTTGCTGGGTACCCACTGTGTGCTGAGTTCTTTCTTGGGTGCTGAATATCCCACTGTGGGCAGAAGAGCCACAGGCCCTGTTCGTGGGGTTCACATGACAGGGAGGGAGGAAAATGCCGTGTGTGTGCGCCTCAGTGTGACATACCATGTGCTCAGGGTCCAGGGCAGACAAGGTGCCATGGGGCTTGGTGAAGATTTATGTGATGAGATACCCGAGGGGGCAGGATGTGGCCCCAAAGACAGGGCCTGGCCTGAGGGCCAGGGCGGGTGGCCTCAGAGCAGGAGTGGCCAGGCTGGCCTGAGTTGGTGCTGGGCCCCCACGTGGCTGCGCAGAGCAGGAGGGTGGGGAGGAGGGGAGAGGTGAGGGTGGCCAGATCCAGAGCACCCTGTGGCACCTTCATGGTGTGACAGGCAGCTGGAGGGTTTGTGCAGAGGTGACAAGACCTGACTGTGTCACCGAGACTCCGTCTGGCCGCTGTGCAGGAGGCCAGGGCAGAGATGACCCTCACTCACACCTGCCTGCAGTGTGGTGAGGCTACCACATGCGGAGCCCTGAGCGCCCTGGGGCACAGCGCAGTGGGAGTCGGGGGAGGGTGGGCGTCGCGAGCTTTACACAGCCCAGCCGTGTTTGGGGCTGGGGGGCAACAAGAGATGCCCTCAGCAGGCCCCTGAGGGAAGAACAACCCAGGTTTCCCACCAAGCATTTGAGGCTCCTGAACCCGACCGAGTTCTCCGTCTTTCAAGCCCCTGGAGTGTGAAACAAACCAAGGGGACGAGGCCATGGAGAAGACCCACAGGTCCCAGAGTGGACGTCTGGGGTCATGGTCCTGGGTGGCAGGGCTGTTGGACTAGAAAGCAGCAGCCAAAGGGAGTAACTTAGCAGTTTCCAGCATATTCCTCAACTCAGTGACCCAAGGAGCAAGTAAGAAGTCGCAGGAGCAAGGAGGGGGCTCAGAGCGGAACCTGATAACGGTTCCGTGTAGAGGCACATGGGATGCAGCAGATGTAGCAAGAGGAGGGGGATTTATCACCTTAGACACTTGTGTGAGTGAAGGCGACGAAGGCAGAGTAAAATGGGAGCGGGGAATCCAAAAGAAGGAGGCTCCGAGAAAACCAAAGAGAAGCCGCACATGTGTTGAGGGCTGACTGTGTGGAAGTGGAAAACACGCCAGGATGCGTGAGTTGAGGTGCAGAGTCCTGGTGTCGTGTGTGACTCCATGACAGGAATCTGGGGAATCTGCAGTGCTGTGAATAACCCCGTGGCAGTCAGTCTGAAAACCTGGATGAAATGGCAAATTTACTCAGAAAAATGTTGTGCCCAAGTTGATGTGTGCAGGAGAACGTGCCCCTGCGAGGCCAGAGCTCTGGGTTTTGCGCAGCCAGGAGGCGGAGGGTGGCCCCTGCACGCGCTTTCCACTGCTGTCGGCCCAGACCCATGTCTGCCCCAGGCTGCTGGTGTGCTGGCTCTCAGCCCCAAGCTGGGCGGGTGAGTGCTCTCTGCCTGGGAGACAGGATGCCGGCTTCTGTTGTAGACGCCTGTGCTGCAGAGCCTGCTGGGGTACCTGGCCATGGACGGCCAGCGGCGCCCGCTCCTCCTGCAGGTAAGTCCTTCCTGTCCCTCTGTCCCTGGGGGGGTCCCTGGGAGAAGGGCTGTGCAGGGACCACCTTCTGGTGGGAAGGGCAGAGAGGCTGGCTTTGCTCATGCTGGAGCCTCCCTTGGGGAGGCCGTGGGTGCCGGTGAGGAGATGCTGGCACCGAGGCCCATGTGGTCCTGGGCCGTGCCGCCCACCAGGTGCTGAAGGAGCTCCTGGACACCTGGGGCAGCAGCAGTGCCGTCCGACACACGCCCCTGCCACAGCAGTGCTACATCAGCAAGGCCATCCTCATCTGCCTGGCACACCTGGGGGACCTGGAGCTGCAGGACAGCCGGGACGGTGAGCAGGCACTCGGGTGCCCCCTGGCCCTGGGCACCCTTAGGTGCTCAGGGTACATGTATGGTGCTTCCAGAGTTGCTGGCCAGCATGATGGTGGGTGTGCAGTGCCGCCTCGACAGCAGCCTGCCCCCCGTGCGCCGCCTGGGCATGGTTGTGGCCGAGGTCGTCAGCTCCCGCCTCCACCCTGAGGGGCCTCCCCTAAGGTTCCAGGTGAGTGGGGCTCTCCCCTACATGTCCCCTCCGCGTGGCTGGCCCAGGTCTTCTGAGAGGCTGTCACTCCAGCCCCCACATCAACTCACCTTCCCGGGGTCCAGCCTCGCGGGGCCTCCGTGTTGGCCATGCTGAAGGTGGAGGCTTGAGGGGGGTCGCAGGTGTAGCCCTCAGCTTCTGGGGGGCCAGGTGGGGTCAGGACTGAGCGCCTGAGCGTGTGTTCCCCCAGAGCAGACTGCTTGGACATGTCTGCAGACTTTGTGCAAGTGAGAGATCTGGCTGAGGCTCCGGGTGAAGGGAGCTGTTGCCTTGGGGTTTGTCCCCTCCCCTTGTCTGCTGAGCCCCTGGGGGACTCCCAGCTCCTTCAGGAGAAGGCAGGGCCTGTCTGGCCTTCAGCATACCCTGTGCTACCCTCAGCCCAAGGTGGACACTTAGAAAGTTGTTTTTGAAAGGTGACTAGCTGTCTGAGGCCACGCCACTGAGCGAGACTGGGCTGTGAGGGCCGGCTGTGCTTCTGTCCCTGTGGGGAGGTGCCGCCGGTGGATGTCGCTGACGCCGCTTGTCTGCACCTACAGTATGAAAAGGATGAGCTGAGCCTGGAGATGCTGGCCTTGGCCACCCCTCGGCCGACGGGGGATGGCGCCTCGGAGGCAGGGTGAGGGTCTCCGTGCCCCTGGCCCTGAGTCCGTGTGTGCCTGGGCCACTGGATTCCAGTTGCCGGGGCAGGAGTTAAAGGGTGGGTGGGGTGAGAGAGTGTTTCCAAAGGACAAGCAGGTTCTGAGACCGGAGGCTCGAGGGGGCCTTGAAGGGTTTGTTCTTACTGTTCCCTAGAAGCCCGTCCCTGGCTCCAGCCCCTACAGAGACCCCTACGGAGACCCCCACAGAGACCGTGGACAGTGGTGTCCCCCAGACACGGCCAGAGGGCTCCGACTCGGAGCTGGACAGGTAGGGGCGGGGCTGCTCAACCCAGTGAGCCTGGCTGCCCGCTCCCCTGCTGGTGGGCACTGCAGCCTCCACCGCACGTGGGGCAGGGGCAGCGCTGTGGCCCTTGGGCTGGCCCGCCCTCCCTATTCTTTTTCTTTTTAGTCTACAAATAAGTGCCTGCAGCTCTTGCCCCCCACAGCCACCGCAGCCCTTTCCAGACAGCTGCAGGGACCCGGCGTGAACTCTAGCATCTTTGGGAGGGAGGAGGGTGCTGAGTCTGCAGCTCCTGGGGCTTCTTCTCATGGGCTGTGGGTGCTTCCGCGTGTCTGCTTTGTTTCTTCCACAGCGATGATGAGTTTGTCCCCTATGACATGTCAGGGGACAGAGAGCTGAAAAGTGGCAAGGCACCCGCATACGTCCGGGACTGCGTGGAAGGTGGGTGTGGGCCCAGGAGGGCCTTGCTGGGCTGGGTGCGGGTCTCATCCACAGCTGTCTGCTCTGTGGGGTGGTCCCAGCCCCTCGACAGCTCTCGTTTGTCACTTGGGCTGCCAGGAGGCCCTCGGCAGGATGCCAAGTGTGGCTGCTGGCTCCTCCTGGCTCAGGGTCAGGGCTGAGAGTGACCGAGGCTCGTCTGGGTTCTGTGCAGCCCTGACCACGTCTGAGGACGGGGAGCGCTGGGAGGCGGCCCTGCGGGCCCTGGAGGGCCTGATCTGCAAGAATCCCGAGGCTGCCCGGGAGGTGAACAGGCCGGGGAGGGTGGGAGAGGTCGGGAAGGCCTATGGTGGCTGCTCGCCCTTCACTGTCTGCACTGTCATGGAGGGTGACGTCTGGCTTGTGTCTGTGACTCAGTGGCTGCTGCTTCTGCTGGGGTGGGCGGCAGGTGGACAGCTCAGGCTCTCAGCCACAGGCTGTGGTGGGGCCATGGGGCAGGTGGCCAGGGGCTGCAGGCACCCTGATTCCTAACCCCTATGTGCAGGTGAGTGTGGAGCTGGCCAAGGTGCTGCTGCACCTGGAGGAGAGGACGTGTGTGGTGGGATTTGAGGGGCTGCGCCAGAGAGCCCTGGTGGCCGTCACAGTCATGGACCCGGCCCGGGTGAGTCCAGTGCCCTGGCCAGTGCAGGCGCAGCAGGAAGCGCTCAGCACTGCAGCACCTGAGGCTCTCTCCTGTGCGTGGGCTGGCTGTGCGGTGCCCGAGGGCGCCCCCGGGTGGGCCTGTGGGGTCCTGGCCCACAGTGGCTTCCTTTGCACACTCAGGTCGCTGAGTATCTGACCTCGCAGTTCTATGCCCTGAACTACAGCCTCCGGCAGCGCATGGACATCCTAGACGTAAGTGCCACTGGGCCTCTGTCCCCCTTGTCAGGGCCACGCTGCCCCCATGCCTCGGGATCTATGAGTCTCCTTGTCGCTGGACCGAGAGGCTTGGACAGGCTTCTGTCTGCTGCGTTGGCCGCAGGTAGAATTCAGCAGTGGCGGAGTTAGGGCTTCGGCAGCTGAGTTCTTTTGTTTTTTTAAGTACTGGTCTTACTGATATAATTCACATGCTATAAAATACACCTTTTTAGGATAAATTGTGGGATATTACTGAGCCATAAAAAACCTGAAATGCAGGTGCATGCTACAACACGGGTAAACCCTGGACGTGTATGTCCAAGCCAGTCTCAAGGCTGCGTATCGTCTGGTCTCGTCTACGTGAAACGTCCAGGGAGTCGCATCCATGGAGGAGGCAGGACGGGGCGGGGTGGGAGGTGGGTGCTGGTGATGGTTGCCCAACACAAATGCACTTATTAACGCCATGGAAACGTACATTTTAAAATGGTTAAAATGGCGAATCTTATATTTTGCCACAATGAAACAAAAAGACCAAGAGGGCATCAGAAAGAACTCGCCATGTTTAAGTGAACGATTCAGTGGTATCTAGTATACCTACCCCGTCCAGCTCCGGAGCGCTCCCTTTGCCCCGCAGGGAAGCCCCGTGCCGTTAGCTCTCACTCCCACCCCCAGTCCGCCTCCTGTCTCTGGACTTGCCTGTCCTGGATGCTCCGCGGAAATGGAGTCATGCGCCACGTGGCCTTGGGTCTGGCTTCCTTGGCCGACATTGCGTCTGGGGGCATCTGCCTGGGCCTGTCCCACAGCACTTGTGCTCGCTGAGGCTGAGATTTGGGAGAAGGGAGGGTGGTGGTGGCGTGGCGGAGCTGGCGAGCTGTGGGCAGCAGAGGCGTGCCGGCCTGGGTGCACCCTCTTCTTGGGTCATCTCGGGAGCCCTGTGCCCCTCCCCCACCCCCCACCTATTGTTCCCAGGACACCCCCCCCCTTCCCACAGACCACGGTGGCCACGGGCACTGTCCCTGGTCTTGGGCTGTGTGTACACTTGTGGGTAACTTTTTGAGAGTGTCGTTCATCCCCAAAGTGATGGGACTGCCCCGGGTGTTTCCTCCCCCCAGGTCCTGACGCTGGCTGCCCAGGAGCTGTCCCGGCCTGGCCGCCTCAGGAGGGCTCCCCAGCACAGCCACCCTAGTCCGGGCGCCCGCTGCTCGCTGCCATTGGCCGCCTCCCAGCCTGGCAGCACTGTGGCTCCTGACTGGCGGGTGGTCGTGGAGGAGCGGATCAGAAGCAAGACCCGGCGGTTCTCCAAGGTCAGCCTCGTGGGTGTGGGCACTGTGGGCGATCAGTTACTGCCAGGTGCTGTCTGCAAGGAGGGGGCGGTGCCAACACTGGTGGCCTTGAAGGGAGGGTTTACGGTATAAACTGAGGGATGTGACAAGGCTGCAGGACAGTCAGACCGGTCCCGGGAGTCTAGGTCAGGAACAGACGACCCGCAGGTGCTCTGTCGTCGGGGCCTGTCTAGGCCGAGGCTGGTCTTGCCCCACTCTGGGATGCTTGGGGATGTCTGGAGACTTTTGGTTGTCACTGGGGGTGGGCTGGAGACCAGGGAGGCTGCTCAGCGTCCCGCAGTGTGCAAGGCAGCCCCCACTGAACGTCCTGTGCGTGAAGCTGGGGATTTCTGGCCTGAACCACTGCAGCCCGAGTCCTGTCACTGCCCACATGGGGCCTGGGAAGTGGGGGGGGGGCAAAGCAGTGGCCCAGGGGAGCTGAGATGGGCTTGGGGGCTGCACAGCTTTGTCTGTGCTGCATGGGTGGGAGGGGCTGCTGGCTGCCTGGGCCTTGCACCCCCGTGACCGCCACGTGGTGTTGGCAGGGCTCCCCCCGGCTGGGACCGGCGGGTGGTCCCAGTGAGTTCAGCTCTGTGGCTGGCTGCTTCTTCTTTCCCCTCATTCAGCGCTTCGACAGGTGAGTAGGTTTTCCCAGGCCTGTGAATTTGGGGAACAGGAGCCCTGGACACACCCCTGTGGACGAGTTTCCCAGGTTGGGGTCCAGTGGGTTTTGGGCACGAACGGGGTCATGACCTTCACTGTGGTTTTTTGTAAGCTTAAATGATGCACAATGTTCTGCAAGGTTCCCTCTGCCTTGAGCTCTGTGGTGAGGTGTTAGTCATCACTGTCTCTGTTCCCAGATGTCGGCTTCACGGTGGGGCTGGTGTCACGTGTGCCAGCAGACGCTGCTCTTGCCCTGCCTGCTCCTGCCCAGAGCTGGGTCAGGGTGTGTGGCTCGTAGGTGGCAGTGGGAAGGCTGGGCCTGGGTCGCAGTGCAGCGGGGGTGGGAGCGCTCAACCCAGGGCCGGGCCGTGCCAGGCAGCCTGCAAAGTGACTGGGCACCTGGAAACACCTCCTATGGCTCTTTTGTGCCACATGGGCTCAGGGTGCTGAATGCAGGAGGAGAAGCTTCGTGGTGCTTCCTAGGGTCTCCCTTGGTGGCCCAGGAAGTGGAAAGCCAGCCCTGAGGTGCCCGTGCTGCACCATTTGCTCAATTCTGTGTTGTAGGCCTCTGGTGACCTTTGACCTTTTGGGAGATGACCAGTTGGTTCTTGGAAGACTGACTCACACCTTAGGGGCCCTGATGTACCTGGCTGTTAATACCACAGTGAGTTGGGAGGGGGGAGTTGAAGGTGCTGAGCACGGCGTGGCTGTCCTGCCCAGAGGTGGGGGATGAAGTGCCCCACACCTAGAGCACATGCCTTGGCCTCACCTGGCCCTGGGGACAGGTGTCTGAGGGAGAGGCTGCCTGTGTGAGGTTCCGCAGGGCAGTGGAACGTCCCCTCGCCTGTCAGGTGGCCCCCCCTGGTTGCTGGGGTGTGGGGATGGGGTGTAGGCCCCCACCTACCACCCCTCTGCTGGTCCCCAGGTGGCTGTGCCCATGGGCAAGGCCCTGCTGGAGTTCGTGTGGGCCCTTCGCTTCCACGTCGACGCGTGAGTGGCCCGGGGAGCTGGGGCGGGGCGGGGGTCGCACATGGATGCAGAGGTGTCATAGTCAAGGCCACATGGAGCCTCATGGTGGCTGGGAGGGAGCGTGGCCTGGCACTTCTCAAACAGGAAATGTGCTGGGTGGGGGCCGGGTGGGGCTCAGCCGCCCTGCCTCCTTGCTTGGCAGCTACGTGCGCCGAGGCCTGCTGTCTGCTGTCTCCTCCGTCCTGCTCAGCGTACCTGCCCAGCGACTGCTGGAGGACCTGCCGGACGAGCTGCTGGAAGCCAGGTCCTGGCTGGCGGGTGCGTGTCGGGCCGGGTTATGTCCGTGAGGCAGGCAGGTGGCCGTCCGGGCATGTGGAACAGCTCCCGCACCCGGTCTGGGCCTGGCCCCAGTCTGGATGGGTGCGGGCCTCCTCATTGGTGCCGAGAGGCTTGTGGTGGCCTCAGCGTGGGGAGCAGTGTGGCCGCTTTGGGAACCCTGCAGGGGAACCCAAGAGCAGAGGCCCTCACTTGGGAGTCTGCGTTCATTCCCGAAGCCTCAAGTCCAGACAGGCTCTGGGGACCATGGAGCGGGCACCACGCGCCTCCCCCAGGCTCACCCGGGGCGTTTGGCCACTTTGCTCCTCCCGCTTGTGTTCTTTTTGTGTTTAAAATTTTTATTTTTTTTATTATTTTTTGTTCTTAGTGGTGGGGCCTCGTTCTGTCACTCTGGCTAGGGTGCAGTGGCATCATCGTAGCTGACTGCAGCCTCAAACTCCCAGGCTGAAGTGATCCTCCTGCCTCAGCCTCCCGAGTAGCGGGGACTGCAGGCGCCCCCACCACGCCTGGCCATGTATGTTCTTTTTAAAGTTAGTTCCCGACATTGTGACCCTTCACCCCTGGGTACTTGAGCTGGGTCTAAGCATAGGCCATCATGACCCCTCAGGATGCCACTCGGACAGAACGTCCAGACCCAAGGGCCTCACTGCCCCAATAATGGCCTTTTTCTTCCCTCACAGCCCTGAGCCCACCTCCCTGGGCGCCTTCAGTCGGGCACGACTCCCTGGTGCCTTTTGTTGTCTTGCTGCTTTTGAAGTCTGGAGGTTGTCTTGTTGGGCACCCCACGATGTGGTTTCACTGACCCTGCCTTGAGCTCCATGTGTTGGTCAGGACAGTCCCGGCCAACGCTGGCTCCTTTAGGACTTGCGCTGCAGGAACCCGTGCTGGGGTCGCTGGCGAGATCCTTGGGGTGAGGTCGTCCCTCCTGTGGGGATGGCTGGTGTGTCTGTTCTGCCCCAACCATCTCCCCACCTGGGCATGGGCTCCTGCCTTGGGGCACAGTCCCGGTCATCTGCTCAAGGGTCTGCCGAGCCCGACAGGTTTGAATGGGCATTTCCCATGGGAAGTGGAGCCTGGTGGGGCCAGGGGTGAGGAGCAGAGCACAGGATTGTCAGGCACAGGGAGGGCAGGCCCTGGCAGGCTCTCCCTGTCCCAGGGTCCCTGTGCTCAGGGTGGTGGCTGAATGTGCGTGTCTTACCGCCAAAGCCTGTATCTCTGAGAATCGGGGCAGGTGCTGGGGGGGGTCCTTCTTTCAAGGGGGGGTGAGGGCCCCTTTTGGAGCCCCCGCCCAGCTCCCCTCTCAGCACGCTGTCACTGACTTGCTGGGGCAGCTTCCTGCTGTCTAGAGGAGGAAATTCCCTCCTTGGCCATGTGGGGAGCTGCCAACGTTGGCAGGGCAGGGTCCCACATTCCTCCCGGTCCCTGGGCCTCCTGCTTCCCCAAGGACTCAGCATGTCTGGGGACTTTGTGGGGATAGAAGCACCAGGTCCTCAGCTGGTCCTTTTAGCTCAGGGCATGCAGGGGGCCTGTGGTCAGGTTGCACTGTGGCTGGGCATAAGACATGCTCGCAGGCACAGATTCCCCTAAGGGTCTCCAAGGGGTGCTGGGGGTAACCCCACTAGCAGAGCTTCCAGTGGCTTGCCAGGCTTGAGGCAGCCTTGGTGAGGGCCCTGGCATGATGGAGACAGCTGGAGATTTGGCTCTGCCCCAAGGGGACAGTGCATAACTCTAGACCCCCAGAGGCCCACCCCAGCCTCCTCCAGGGGTAGAGGCTGTTTCCCGACTCCCACCAGGTGATGGGCAGCCCCTCGTGTGTTCCTGGGTCTCCTGCCTCTGTGACTGGGCATTGTGGGTCTGGTGCAGCCCGGCACAGAGTGGCCCTGCTGGTGTTCCCAGGCTGGGTAGCCCCTCCCCCATGGGTCCTCGGTGGCCACCCACCCCCACTAGCAGCGCAGTCACTGTTCTCTCTGCACAGTGCGGCCTGCAGAGGAGGGGCTGGGGCCTTGGGGGAGATTCCCAGGCTCCTGTGCAAACCCCTGCCCCCCACCCAAGTCAGGCCTGGTGGAGGGAGGGCTGCACACCTCCATCTGCCCATCTGTGTCTCTCGCAGCATTGCCAGGCCCAGGGAGGGGCTTTGCTCCTCTTGGGCTGGTTTTATCCCAGGGTGGTGCTTCAGGGGGCGGGATGCCCCATGTGTCCCACAGTGGAGGGTGTCCCCATCACATGGCCCCGGCCCAGGTTCCCAGCCCCAGGTGGAAGGAGGTTGCTCACGCACAGGGACATGACAGAGCACCCCTTGCCAGGCATCTGAGACTGGGGCCTCAGTCAGGGGTGCAGGACCCACATGCCCAGGTCAGGCAGGCGGCTTGTTAGGGAGACTCCAGATGGAAGGAGAGAGCAGCTGGTCCTGTGCCGCTGCCTCGTGCTTCATTTCATTCTTATCTTTGGCAGACGTGGCTGAGAGAGACCTGGATGAGGACTGCAGGATGCTGGCGGGGAAGGCTCTGCTGCTTCTGGAGAGACTCAGGGACAAGCTCTTCCCACCTGTGCCTTAGTCCCCTGCGGCCTTTGCCCCCGACAGGAGGCCCAGCCCCCCCAGGGCCATCCTCTGCAAGAAAGGACGGCCAGGGGCCCTAGCAGAAGGCCCCAGGAGTGGAATGGAGGCGCACCCAGGCAAGCATCTGGGCTTTGTAGCGGCTGGGTCTGGAGTGGCGTCCGGTACTGAGTGTGCAGATGCAGGAAGGCGCTGCCCCCGCCCGCACCCCAGCTGCTATTTATAGCCCAGCAAGTCTGAGTGTGCAGCTAAAAATACATGAAGGCCTGGGCACTACCCCCCACAGGACACGGCAGCCCGAACACTGGAGCTGGGGCTGGGGCTGGGGCTGGGGCATTGGCAGGAGGAGCTGACCCCCCCAGTGAGGGCAGAGCAGCAGGGGAGGGCAGAGGGAGCAGCCATCTAGGGCTCCAACACTCCTCGAGAGCCACCAGGAAGGGCAGAGTCCTGTGGGTTTCTCATGTTGTGTCCCCAGAAGAATAAAAAGCAGCAGGAGCCCAAGCCTAGCCTTCCTTTGTGGTTCTGACTGCTCGGGCAGGGACTTCAGCGCCTAGAGGGACTCGTGCGCGGAAGGAAGGGCACAGGCCTGAGAAAATAAACTTTACTGGAGTCACAGGAGGGCCAAGGCGGCCCCAGCTGTGGTGGGCTCTGCTGGTAACAGCCAGGTAACCATCGGGTAGGCCTGAGGAGGAGCACAGTGAACAGGGTAACAGGAGTCCCTGGTCCTCTGGGTGCAGGTCATGGAGTTGTAGAAGTTTCTCAGGCTTTACGGTATGTAGTTGGGAGAACAGTGTGGGAAAGGCGAATCCAACTGCCTTTAAAGGAACTAATCCAAAAATCTGCAGAGCTGCTCAGTGCCTGGAGGCAGGGATGGTTTAGAAATACAAATGCACTCTTCCCTCGTGAACGCGGGAGTGCAGTGGACACAGCCAACACAACCCCTGGGCCCTGGCGGCTGGGCCCGTGTCCTGCCACAGCTCTGCTTGTGTATTCCAATACACAAGGGGTTTTTTTGAACAAAAAAGCTGCCTTTGCTGCTACTGGCAACTGGAAAATTCCAGAAGATGCTTCCAGCGGCAGGACACTGGCTCCCTGGCCAGGGGCCCCGGCCCATCAGGGGTCATTTTCTACCTCTTCCACCACCTCCTCGTCCACCTCCCTGTGGTCCTCCACGCTGTTGTGGTGGATCCGCTCGGGCACGACGCGTGTCAGAGGGAGGCCAAGGCCCTGGAGCACGGCGTCCATGGTCCGCTGGCTCACGTAGTAGGACATGCTGGCGGAGGGAATTCTCTTGCGCATCTCCTCCAGGTACTTGTAGGCCTAGGGCAGAGTAACAGCCAGGTACTTGTTGAGTCCACGGTGAGAACCGAAGGAGCCATCCCATTTGTTTGCTGGAAAGAGGTTCCTAAACTCCCTCAAGGTACCCAGCTTGCCACCCTCGGTCAGAGGAAAGCCTCCCTGCTTCTGGGGGGCACTTTCGGGTCCAGTGGTCTGAGGCTTCCCAGTGTTTACAAGGGGATCGTGGTGTCCACAGACAGCACATGTTTCAAGTTCTGAATGGTTAACACGATAGGCTGTCATCAGTATTTTTTCATTTCTTTCAAGGCTGCAGTGAGCTATGATCATACCACCTCACTCCAGCCTGGGCGACAGACTGAGACCCGGTCTGAAAAAAATATGCTTTTGGGTGGCTCATTGACATCATTGTGCAGTTGACCCACATGTACAGAAGGCCTCTGCCCGGGGGTGCACGGGTGTTGTGCAAAGCCCCACGCGCTCTTAAAAGGAGAAGAAATGTGAGAGAAAACACCTGCATGTGAGAAGGTGCTTAGGCATTTACCAATTCCCTGCCGTGCCCCAGGCGCCGTGCTGGCCACATGGGACACGAGTACAAAGAGGAACAAGCTCAGGACAGGGTGAGAAGCCAGGCCGGGCCCAGGTCTGGGAGCAGCAGAATTTTGAGAAGGGCTGACAAGGGGAGGGAGAGGTAAGGAACTAATCGGGAGATGGGAAAAGACCCTGTTTCAGAAGGGGCCTGTGCACACGTGAATGCAGCCAAGGTCCAGCACCTGTGACCCCTGTGTGTACACAGCTGGCTTCACGAAAGGCAAGGAAGCATCTCCAGAAGGAGGGCAGTCACCACAGACGGGTGAGGGGCAGGGGCGCAGAACAGCGAAGACAGCATGTTATTGCATGTCCTGACTAAGGGGATATCCGACACAGTCTGTAAGGATTTGGCTCTGATGACAGGGCAGCGAGGACAGTGCACAGTAAGAGCAAGGAGCAAGGAGGTTTTCTTTCTCCCACCAGGAGGAAACATGTGCATGCCTATACTTTCTCTGTTTATTTATCATTTTGGGTTTTTTTTTTTAATTTAGAATTCCTAAACCCCACAGGCTTCAAGCAAGCATAGAGACAATAAAGAAGTTGGTGAAATATTTAAAATATGATTTTTCTGTTAATGTTGACGATATAGCAATCTGAGCATCTCTATAGTCCAATTTTGTTTTTATACACAAAATTGTAGTTCTCCAAACAGCCTGCAGTGGTGTGCGCCTGTGGTCCCCAGCTACTGTGGAGGCTGAGACAGGAGGATCACTTAAGCTCAGGAGCTCGAGGCTGCAGTGAGCTGTGATTGTGCCTGTGAATAGCCACTGTACTCCAGCCTGGGCAACTCAGCAAGACCCATCTCAGAACAAAACAAAAACAAAATAAAAAAAAAAAAGGAAAACTTGTTGGAATTAGACTGAGCTTTTTTGCAACAACAAAAGGGGTCAGTGAGTGGAAATGGTAGGGGCACAAGGAAGTCTGAGTCTCACAGTGCTGACCTTTCAGACTTGGGGAAACACCACCTGTTGAATAACTTTCCTATGAATTCTGGAGACTATAGCCCAGTGAGGCTGGCACTGTTGGCACATTTCTAAAATTAATTTGTCAATACTTGGTTTGTGAGCGCTCAAGAGAAGCAGCAGAGAGATTCCCTAGGCACTGTAGGTCACCAGATCTATCTGCTAGGGGAACGCAACCGGCGCAGCACTGCAGGCAAGCACTGGGACCGCAGCAGGGTCCACATGGTATCTGTCCTTGGGAAATGGAGGAAAAATGCAGGTGGGTGGAATTCTTTCTGTTGGCTGCCACAGAATTATGATTAAGAAATGATGAGGAGGGAGGCTTCTGATAATGGCAGCAAAAGTCATATTAGATCAGGCCTCCCTGACAATGACAAACTTGGGGAGAACAGTGGCAAGCAGCAGAGCTGGAAGAGGGGTAGCACTGGGTAAGTTTCCTGCTTGTTATAACTGCTTGCCTCAGGGCAGGCCCCAGTCAGGGCCACTGTGGGCACAGAAAAGGCACAAAGAAACCTGCACTCATCCTGGCTTCAAGAACCAGAATAAAAATGTTTTTTTGACCATAGCAGTTGGAATGTGAGGGCAGAAATACCAGAGTAGAGCAAGTCAGAGGGGAGCCCAAATTCTGAGTATAAACTCTGCTCTATTCACTAGTTGACCCGGCACAAGCTGTGTGGTGGTGGCGGGGTGGGCAGACTTCAAGAAGTCCAACTAGAGCTACAAGTATTGAACAGAGATTTCAGCTGCTAATCCACCACAGGAGACTTTGAGTTGAACAAAGGCGATTGCCTAATAAAACACGTTTAAAAAAAGAAAAAGAGCAATACTCTTTGGAGGAATATAACAGAATCCAGAGTCTCTACAATGGATTATCCACAATGTTCATGACACAAAAAGTTACTAGACATAAAAAGAAATAGGAAAACATGACCCATACTCACGGGAAAAGGCAAATAATGGAGATCAATCCTACATGACCCAGATAATAGAATTAGTAGCAAAGATTTTAAAGCAGCAATTATAACTATGCTCGAGGATATAACGGAAAATATGTTTTTAACAAATGAACAAATAGGGAATTTTAGCAAAGAAATTCTAGAACTGAAAAATACAAAATTTAAAATAAAAAATTTGCTGGAGAGGTTAAAAGAAGATTCAAGATAGTTAAATAAAATCAGTGGATTTGAAGACAGATCAATATAAATTATCTAATCCAAAGGACAGAAAGAAAAAGAAGACAGAAAATAATGAATAGTCATCACAAATGTATGTCCACTTAATTTGAAAGGCCTAATATTTAACTGGGGTCCCACAAGAACAGGAGAAAGAAAATGAGGCAGAAACAATTTTGAAGAAAAAATAATGATAGCAAATTTCACAAATTTGGTGGAAGACATAAATTTACAGTTCCAAGAAGCTCAGAAAAAATAAAATGAAAACACCTACAGACATCACTGTGTGACTGCTGAAAACCAAATATAAGGAGAAAATCATGAATGCAGCCAGCAAGGGAGCAAGAGGGAGAGAGACACATCACATACAAGGGCACAATGATACATCTAACAGCTGACTTCTCACCAGAAACAATGGGGGCCAGAACATAAAGACATTCATGTGTGGAAAGGGAAAACCTGTCAAATCACAATTCTTTATCTGATGAGAATAACCTTAACGAATAAAGGCAAAATAAGGACATTTCAGATTTATGAAAAGTAAGAAAATTCATCATCAGGAGATCTGTACTTGAAAGAATACTACAGGGAGTTCTTCAGTTCAAAAGGAATGATATCACATGAAAATTTGAATCATTTGGTAAGAAGTAAAGAACACCAGAAATTGTAAATCTGTAGATAAATATAAAAGGCTATTTCTCTCCTTTTAATTTCTTTAAAATACATTTGTTTAAAGCAAGAATTATAACACTACTGTAAGTGTTTATAATGTATGTTGATACTACATATGATAAATATAGGTGGGGATGTGAGTGGGTAAACAGACCTATATATTTGCAGAGTTCATGAAGTAGTATGATATTAGCTCTAAGCAGACAATGATAAGACAAGAATGTATATGGTAATCCCCAGAGTGAGCACTGAAAATATAATGCGAAGAGAGAGAGAGAGAGAGAGAGAGAAAGAGCTGAGGCTAGTGTGGAGGCTCACATCTTCAGTCTTAGCGCTCTGGGAGGCCAAGGCAGGAGGATCACCTGAGGCCAGGAGTTTGAGACCGGCCTGAGCAACGTAGCGAGATCCTATCTCTAAAACAAATAGAAGAATCAGCTGGGTGTGGTGGCGTGTGCCTATAATCTTAGCTGCTTGGGCAGGAGGATCGCTTGAGCCCAGCCCAGGAGTGTGAGGCTGCAGTGAGCTATGATGATGCCACTGCACTCCAGCCTGGGCAAGACAGTGACAGACCCTGTCTCAAAACAAAACAACAAACAAAAAGATAAAAAGCTGACAGGATAGATAAAATGAAATTCTAAAAAATAGTCAATTAATTTAAAAGAAGGCAGGAAAGAAAGTTCAAAGGAACAACAAAAACTGATAGGACAAACCAAACAAAAATGGTAGACTGAAATCAAGCCATATTAATAATTATATTAAATGTAAGTGGATAAAACATTCCAATTAAAAGGCAGAGAGTATCAGAATTTTAGAAAGACCCAACTATATGCTATCTACCAGCAATGTACTTTAAATACAATGACACAGATAACCAGAAGGTAGGTGGAAGGAAAACGATAGGCCGTACAACACTAAGCGTAAGAGAGCAGGACTAGCTGTACTAGTGCTGCATTAGGTACACTTCAAAAGAGTATCACCAGAGATAAAGGGGGGCATTTCATAAAGATCAAGTCAGCTGCCCAGCTTACTGCCTGGAAAGAGTTCTTAGGCCATAGTGCAGAAAGAGGGTAACCAAACAGCTGGCAGTCTCTCTCTGCTGAGGAGAAAGTTCTGAGTTTGGGGAGGCCAAGGCAGCTAGAACTCATGGAATAGAGTACTGGACAAGAGAGAGCAAAGAGAGAGAGACACCATTCCAAAGACTTGCGGCGGGTTCTGAGTCTCCAGCTGGGTAATGAATAGTGCGTGTGTGTGAAGAAAGCAACTGAGGCCAGGGAAAAACCATTGGAAATGATCAGGTGGAACAGTCCCAGAGACTGATCATACATGGTCATGAGTAGTTCATGCTCCACCTGCCAGAGTGGAAAAGACCTCCCAATATATGAGGCATTGAGTAGAGTGGAGCTCTCGGTAGTGGGGCAAAATTAGCCCTAGACACAAGCCTGTTCTGGACCCACCTAAAAAAGCTAAAAAGCAAGCTGCAAAAGAATCAAATTGTTTCCAAGTAACTTAACCTCACCCCAGAACAAAGCTAAAAAATATTTAAAAGAATACACACACACACACACACACACACACACACACACATACTCCATCATCCAACAACCTAAAACATTTTTAGTGTCTGGAATCAATAAAAAATTACCAAGCATGCAAAGAAGCAGGAAAATATGAACCATAATAAGAAGAATCAGTAAGTAGAAACAGATCCAGAATTGACACAATAGAGTTAGGAGACAAGAACATTAAAACGGCTATTACAAATGTATCTCATATGCTCAAGAAGGCGGAGAAAAGTATAAGCATAACAAAGAGAGACAAGGAAGATATAGAGAAAGAGCCAAATCAGATTATTAGAGATGAAAATTATAAGGTACTCAACATCATTAGTCACCAAGAAAATGTAAATTTAAACCACAATGAGATGCACACCCTCTAGGATGGCTAAAACAAGAGTGTTGGTGAAGAAGACGAGGAAAAACACTTGGGCAGCTAAGTAAGTTGTGAGCTAAATTAGTCGCTTTTACATGGAACACCAGTTTTTTTAAATGACTGAAAAATAAACTATGGTGACTCAGAGCTCGGGTGTACGGCAGACATTTTCTCAGAAACGAACAAAGTGAGCCTGTCGCTTTAAGGAAGTGAGTAACAGCCCTTTACGCTGCTGACAACATGTGAGCTCCTAAACACAGAGTTTCAGAAGCCTCACGTGGCAGGACGCTCCAGCGAGCAGTGTCCAGGCCTCACCATCTGGTACTCCTCCATCTGCAGGCAATGCTCCACCAGGAAGCCGTAGACGTCCCCAACACGGACGGTGCTGTCCAGGTCTGGTTCCTCTAGGAGCAGCTCACACTGCCGGACGGACTCCTTGGGGTCCTCCGTGTATGTCCTGCAGAGAGCGAAGATGAGGCCTGAGCCCTGAAGCCATGAGCACGTGCTGCTTGTCACAGGTCACAGCAGATGCTTTTGTCCTACAGGAGGAGCTCTGGGGAATGGTGGGATGAAGTTTTTTGTGAAGTTAATTCCCATGAATTAAGTTAATTCCTTCATTTGTTCATTCATTCATTCAACAAACTCTTACTAATCACTTGCAGTGCTGGGTCCTGTGCTTGGACACTAAGATCAAAGACTTCTAACCTTTAGTTCCTGCCCAAGGACAGCCTAGAGGGGACAGAAACCTCTAGGCCAAGTGTGACCCAGAGAGGACATGGGGGTATGTGGATGGGGGTGTGTTGACAATGGCACACCACCTTGCACAGGCAGCTGACAGGAATCTTCCAAGCAGGTGTGGTGACCCCCAGAATTATCTGCCCATAGATAAAAACTGAGAGGTATCACATAAAAATTTAGATTCTTGGCCTTTCCTAAAAACTGAGACAATGCACTGCCCAGGCCTCCTCCCCACAGGCCTGGAGCCCGGCGGCAGTGGACCCCGTTGGTCACCACGGCCCCAGCCACCCTGAGTCACACAATGGCTCCTCACTCAAGATGACCTGCCTGACCCCTGCATACCCTGAGCAGGGGCACACCTGCCCTTGGACACACCTTTTCACCCAAATCTCCTCATCCTCCTCCCCTCCCCCACCAGATTTCTCTCTCAATGTCTCTGGGGTGTTTCCAGAACAATCTTCCCAAGATTGTGCCCGGGTTCTGAGGGAATTCCCCACGAGGAGCTCAGATGTATTTTAAGCAACACTGATGACCCCTGGGTTCCTATCTAGTTGCCCAAGGATTTCCTGCGAAAAATGTTCATCAGAAAGGAAAGCTTGGTCTGGTTCCTTGCCATCAGCCTTGCTCTCCCAGTGAAGGGGGGCCGGAGAACCAAGAGGCGTGGGGGAACCTGGGGCTATTCCAGAGGCCCCAGGTGTAGTGGGTGTGGTGCAGTGCAGGGTGGGGTGGGGCAGAGCATCAGCAGGTTAGCCCCAGGTGTGCCTCTGGCCCCACCCACTGTCTCCGGGGACACACCTGCGGGCTTGGATGAACCTCTTCACCAGCGCCATCTTGCTCTGCAGCTGAGCCAGCTTGGTCTCCTGGTCCAGGGGGCTCGAGGCCTTGGCCTTGGCCAGGCACTTGTAGGCCTCAGTCAGTGCCCCGTGGGCTTTGTTGTAGTTCTGGTATTCATCAATCTCCACCTGTACCGAGGAGAACGTCAAGACCCAGCGAGGCCCAGGACCTCCCATGCCCCTCACTGGGCCTGCAGGAGTCCCAGGGAGGGTCTGCACCTGGGCACAGGCATCATAAAAGCCCGCCAGCAGGTCCAGGGCTCGCCCCTTGGTGTAGAAGCTGATGATGTTCTTCATGACCTCTGGCTCCTTCCGCCAGTCCAGGGACTGCAGGTAGTTGGCAGCCATGACGTAGATTTCCTTCTGCCTGGAGACACCCGCGAAGAACACGATTTTCTCTGTGTCCCCAGACTTGAGCAGTGCCCTCATGGCCTAGGCAGAGAGAGCCAGGGCTCAGGTGCGTGGGGCGGGGGACCTGGGGAAGCGATGCTGCAAGTCTGGCTTCACAAAGAGTGGCCCAGGGCTCCTGGGTGAGAGAGGTCCCATCTACTGCACTCCCCTAGACCATAAAGCTCTTGCCCTCTCTGAGTAAGTGCAAAGAAAAACGCAGAAACGCACAGCGGGCCACCATCTAAATGACCGTGAAATGGCTATGAGAGTGGCTCGGCTGACACTCACCTTCAGCTTGTTCCCAGCCTGTGTGTACTTCTTGGTCGCCAGGTGGTAGCTTCCCTGGCGCATGCAGCAGTTTGCTATCTGCTCCAGCAGCTCCCGCCGGGACTCCTCAGACAGGTCCTTGGAGTCCTTGGACACAGTCATCTTTTCGGCCATCTCCTCGGTGATGGTCATATTCTGCTCCAGGCACAGCTGCAGGGCTTCATGATACTGCAAAGGTGCCAAATAAACCAAGAAGGGGCTGCTACCTGTGAGCAGGTGAGGAGAGCCGAGGGCCGACGTGGCGCCCTCACTCCTGCCCTCTAAGGAAACCAGGCCCACGGCTCAGTGGTGGCCACTGTCTGCATGTGTAGGGGACAAAGATGTTTCACACCCACCAACCTAAAGGACACAAGGCTCATTCATGTTACTTTCTCTCATGCTACTAATGTTAACATTCTAGAATGTAATGAAGGAAACATGGAGCTCAAATGAATATTATATTTGTTGTAGGAAAAAGGACACTGGTAATTCATGTTCTTCTATAATTCTTTAAAAATTTTTTAAATTAAGTGTTTTAATTTTCTTAAAATTTAAAGAAAAAATTTTATATTCTTTTTTTCTTTTCTAACATCAACTCAAACCAGAAAAAAATTTTATATTCTTCACTTAAAGACATGTCTTAGGAAAAAAAGAATTTTGTCTTCGAGGTCATCCTACCTCAGTACGTAAGGCACTGCCATGTGCTTTCTGACTGCTGTGTTGGGTTCCACTGTGCCAAGGAACCACTGATTGTTCAACTCATCCTGTTGATGACATGAGGGTGACTGTCCTGTGCTGTTACAAAACCTTGTGTGTGGCGTTCCCTTGTGCGTGCACATGTCACCTGAACGCGTGCGACTGTGTTGGTTAGGATGAATTCCTGAGAAAAGGAACTGCAGGGCCAAGGGAGGTGTGAATTCCACCTGTGATAGGTGTTGCTACGCTTGGTGCTGAGTGATTCGTTCTGTGACATTCCAGTGGGTTTTCTCACCTTTTCATCTTTATTAGTCCAATTCATGAAAAATGGCACCTCTGTGAGTTTTGATCTCTGTATCTCTTATTATGAATACGACTAAGCATTTTATGTTAAGGAACCATTTACATTTCCTTTTTAATAAACTGTTCATGTTCTTTGCCCTTTCCATTTGAGTTGCTGGTAAATTTATTACTGGTTTAAAAGAACCTGATAAATTTTAAGAAAATTAGCCTTTTGGGATATAAGTAAAATATGTTTTTTCCCATTTTACGATTTATCTTCACCTTGTTTATAGTACTTTTTCCCAAGTGCTATTTTCAAATTTATATTTGGTTGAATTGATTAGTCTTCCAAAAAGCCTTCCTTCCTTCAAGACTGTGCAGGGCACTGCATGGCAGAACTGCTGCTGTTTCACCGTTATGCTTACATCTTTGACCCACCTGGAATTCACTGTGATGTGGGGGTGAGTAGGGGTTTAACTTTTTTCCCAAATGGCTACCTGGTTGTGCCAACCCTGTTTACCGAGCCCGTCTCTCCCCAGCACCGTGCAGTTCCCTTTGTCACATATTGAATGTACTTACGCCAGTGACTCTGTTTCTGAATGTTCCAATATTCCCCCTGATCTGTAGACCTGTTCATGCACCAGCCACAATTATTTTAGATTTTATGATATCTTTTACTATCTGGGATGTTCAGTCACCTCTTAGTCTTCTTTTCCAGATTTTTCCTGGCTGTTCTGGTTTACCTAGTTTTTACTGTGAAGCTATGGAATCAATGCCTCTAGTTAGAGAAAACCCTTTGGTGTTTTTCCTGGGGTGCAGACTACTTTAGGATGGATCTTTCTAACCAAGAACACGGCGTGTGCCTTTTCATTTGTCCAAGAATTCTTTAATTGTTCAGTAGCAAGAAACAAAGCTGCATGCCTAATTTGGGCTGCAGGAAGAATAATCTTTCAATTTGGACAGGCTAATTTTGTACGATCAACAATTTCCTGTATCTCCATTAGGTTTCTATGAAGGGGAATTTTTCTACTTAAAAAAAAGAGTGTACACACCATCAGAGTGGCTACTGTCCAGGAAAAAACCAGACAATAACAAGTGTTGGTGAGGATGTGGAGAAACTGGGACCCTGCACAGCACTGGTGATAATGTAAAATGGTGCTGCTGCTGTGGAAAAATAGCCTGGAAGTTCCTCAAAAGGTTAAGTGTAGAATTACCATATGATCCAGGAATTCCACTTCTGGGTAAATACCCAAATCCAGTGAAGGCAGGGTCTTAAAGAGATGTCTTCATGCCCACGTCCACCGCAGCAGTGCTCACAGCAGCCCAGAGGTGGAAACCACCCATAAACTCCCAGGGGTCCATCCACACAGTGGACTACTACCCAGCTCTGACACCTGCTACAACTTGGATGGACCTTGGGGACATTATGCTCAGTGAAATAAGCCAGTCACAAAAAGCCACATACTGTCTGGTTCCACTTATTTGACTCCCTGGAGGAGTCAAGTTCACAGAGGCAGAAGGTATCGTAGGATGGTGGGCGCCAGGGGCTGGGGCCGGGGGATTGGGTGTTAGTGTTCAGTGCAGACAGAGTTTCCGTTTGGGAAGATGAAAGAGTTCTGGAGATTGGTTGAATAAAAATGTGAAAGTACTTAACACTACTGAACTGTACACTTAAAAAATGGCTAAGATGGTAAATTTTCTGTTATACGTATTTTACTCCCCCTGCCGCCACACACACAGAGGAGAGTTCAATTCCCTGTTATAATCTGACAACCTGTGTGAAGTGGGCAGTATGTCTCAGCTTGTCCCCAGGGCGCTTCACATCCAGGGCAGGGTGCAGCCACAGCCTTTCTTGAGAAATCATAACCAAGAGAGACAGTGAGGCCGTTTCCGCTGTATTTGTGGAAAAGGTGACCCTGGAGCTGTTGTGCCTGAGTGAGCCCTGCGACCCTATACCTTCTTGGCAGCCAGCAGTAGCTCCACCGCCTTCTCGTACTGCCTGTGCTCGATGAAGAAGTCTGAGCAGCGGGCCAGCAGGGCAGGGTCCGACTTCTCATCCAGGTCCTCCGCTATGAGCTGCAGGGCCACAAACTGCTGGGTGGCAAAGGCCAGCTCCAGGGCCTTGGAGAAGTGGCCAGCCTGTGGACAGTGTGGGCTCTGAGCATCAGCTGCCCCAGCCCTGGTGCCCCAAGAACTGGGCCTTGCACAGGCAACATCCCTGGACTCTGGCAGGAGCCTCGTGCCTTCTGCCCCCTCCCCCAGGTCCCGGCCACTGCCAGGGGCTGGCCCTCACCTTGTGGTACAGCATGACCGCCCTATCCATCTGCTCGCCCTTCTCCTCGTAGTATCGGGCTGCCTCAATCATGTCCTCTGGCGAGCTCAATAGGGCCAAATTCATGAGCTGGTCGTCCAAGCCGTTCTCCTGCAAGAGAGGGGCGGGGCTGTGCAGGCAGCTCCCGCCTGGCACCCTGAGCCCACTTACAGTGTGAATCCACCCCCCTTTGGTTTGATATGTTGCTAAGTGATCTTTGCATCTAATGCCTTCCTGCGCCTGACTGCATGCCAGGCTTTTCAGATGCTTCCTGCTCTATTTTACAGAGCACTGCAATACTTGGCCTGGAGGGTTTCCAGAAGTAAGACCCTGAGTTGGGACATTTTTATCGGTGCAGAGTGTCCAACAGCTTTCTATGAAGGGTCTTGAGCAAGGCCATGAGCCACAAGCCAGCCCAATGATTCGCTCAGGAACCCTGGATACTCGGAAACACCGAGCGACAACTCAGTGCTCTGCAAACAACGTTAGTGACAGGATGCAGGGATGCGAGAGGCAGGTAGAGTATGGAGCAAGTGGAGGAAACCACCAGGGGCAGGAGTGTTCATGATACAACTCTCAACTGTTCTTGAAAACAGCAAGGAAGAACTATTTTTCCACCTGCCGGGCTGAACTCCTGGAGGCCACCTGCACCCTGAGTTACCTTGCACAGGCGGATAGCGTTGTTGAAGGCCTGTGCCCGTGCGTAGAAGTGCACCGCCTGCTTCACCTCCTCCTGGCTCTCATACTGGCGGGCAAGGTGATACGATGCTGCCAAGTTTCCGGTCTCATTGGCTATTTCAGCAGCCTAGAAAGACACCCAAAGAAGCCCAGGGGCCTTGTCTCCAGCAGCAGGCCGACCCCACTGGCGTGCCCTTACCTTCTGAATGTTGCCCTGGAAGCAGCAGATGCGGACCAGGGAGAAGTAGTCCTGTGCCAGCTCGTAGTAGCGCTGCGCGGCATCCATTTCTGCTTGACTCTCCAAGTACTGGGCCCACCACCTCCACAGGGTCCTGTGGAGCCCCAGAAGCCATGGGTTCTCTGCCAGGACCCCACTCCCACCCAGGATGACCTCCCACCCCCAACCCCGACGCCACCCTCAGAGTATGTGACATGTGCCCTGCAAACAGGAGATGTCGGACACCAAGAGAGAGGCCTTCGGCCCTGAAGGGAGAGCCCTGCTTGGTGCCCAGGACCAGCTCTGAGAAACCACAAGGACGCTGCCCACTGTTGTACGTGATGCTTGTGAGCAAGGTACCAAGCAGGCCCCCAGCCCCCAGTGGGGACACTTACTTGTCCTTCATCTTATTGATGTAGAGCTCCAGGGACTGCAGGTCCTCCGAGAGCATCCTGGGCCCCTCAAAGCGGTGGGTGTCTGACTTCTCGTAGCTGTGGAGGGAGGAGACAGGAGGACCTTGTTCCTTCCCATCTTAGCCCTGTGATGACCAGACGGGCCAAGAGGCAGCGTCATAGAAACACGTCAGAGCAGTGGCCTGTGTGGGGTGCGTGCCCAGCGTGCAGCTCACGGGGCCTGTACACACACTGTTGGGAGGCAGCAGGAGTTTCCTGCATAATGCGTAACCCTGGAGGCTGGTCCTGCCTCAGAGCTGCCCATACATGTTCTAGATCATGGACATGGATCTAGGAAGAGCACCTCCCTTGGAAAGGGTGACACTGTGGCCAGGCCCGCAACGGTGGCTCATCTGTCCTCATAGAGGCACCAAGCCTGATCTGTGCTACAGCGAGTAACATGAGCAATGGGACAGACATTTTTCTTTAACCTGCCTTGAAACCTGAAGTAGGCCAGGGTGTGAGGGAGGGTGGCCCCTGAGGCTCTCCTAAAGCTATGGACCCTGAGACACACTCTTCCTCTGAGGACCTCTGTGGCCACCTCACCACAGAGGCAGCCAGACCCCACCCCAGAGGGAGTCAGGAAGATGCCCCATGTCCCACAGCCCCCTTCCCGGGCCCCATGCTCACTAACTAAGGGCCAGGCTACAGTCAGCGCTGGCCTCCAGGTGCTTGGCATAGTTGTAGTAGGTGGTGCGCAAGTGGACGCGGTCATGGAGCTCAGCGACTTCCATGGCTTTCTGCCACTGGTCCGAGGCCTGGTAGAACTTGTTCAGAAGGTCATAGCGCTGGCATTTCTTATACAGCTGCTCGGCGTCCTCCTGAAGAAGAAGGGCAAGTGTCATTGTATTTGGTCTCCACACACCAACGCTTCAGAGAGAGACTGTTCCAGGAGAGATGCTGGCAGTCACCAGCTGACCTGTCCTGGTGCCTCCCATGCCACGAAGCTCACTGACACCCAGGGGCCAGCAGGGCGGCCTCTGCTGCCCACGAGCTTACGGCAGAGACATGCAGCACACCACGCACAGGGCTGATGCGTTCAAGACAGATGCCACAGGCCAACGTGGCATTCCTGTCCCACAGCTGGAAAGCAAGACCGATGCACTGACCAGGGGACATGGCCCCATCATAACCCAGCAGCTGCCTTGCCCCTGATCCACCCACCTCCCTGCCACCCTGACCCTCGGGGGCCGCTGCACCAAACCCCGGCTGAGGAGGGCCTGCTTAGGGCCCCTCTGCCCTCACCGCGTCTCCCTGAGGCAGCCCTGAGGTGGAGGTGTCTGCCTATTGGCCTGTCTGTCCCAGAGAAGGCTCCCAACTCACCAGCATGCCCAGCTGTATGGCCAGCATGGCCACTCTGGCCTCCAGCTCTGGCTCCCGCTCTGCCTCCCGCAGAGCTCGGGCCCCACGGGCGTGGCCCATGTTCCCCAGGCACACCTTGGCCACATCCAGCCGCTGTGTCTTCACGCACATGCGTGCCATGTTCTCCCAGACGGCCTCACTGTGGGCAGAGAAGGGGCTCCATGAGCTTCCTGCCCGGTGCCTCAGGCCCCTTCCCCCTTGGCAATCTGTCAGTGCACACGGCCACCAAGGAGGGGCCTGCAGGCGGCCTCAGGGCATTGCTCCACACACAGAGTGCAGACGGCACCATGGGTCATCGCCCCAGAGGAATGGAGGTGACAGAACTTGCCCCGAGTTCCACCATGGGGGCTTCTGGAGCACAGGGCCAGGGGCTGCATCTCATGGCCTCCCTGATCCCGAGGGCCTTGGGAGACAGGAAGCAAGGGTCAGAATGACCTTCTGTGCAGGTCCTCCTACGTCTTTCCCCTGCTCTAATCAGTCTGTCTACTCACAGCAAACACTGGCTTCTCTTTCTCACACGCACAGAGTCGGCTCACAGACAACCTGCTGCTCTCACCTGAGCAGGAGACACTGGAGAGCCCCCGGTAAACCAGCCCCCTGACAGAGGGGCCCCTCACCCAACCTGCCCTAACAGTCAGGGCGCAGAGCCTGGGGAGGTGGGGTGTGGGGTCCCCCGGCTCAACCTGGGACCCGGAGCAGGGCCTGCTCCCCAGAGGACGACCCAGCCCAGCGCAGAGTCCCACAGGGTCTGAGTTCTGCGTGGCTGAGGAACGGAGCCCGTGATTGGGCAGCCCCATCACAGCACAAGCCAGGAGAAATTACTGCAGCCTCTTCCTGAGGTGTCCTAGTGTGGTCCCCCCTTCCGACGCCGACCTGGGCTTTCTGCCCTGGGTTCCTTCTTGGTAGGTTGCTGGGCTTGGTGCGAATCTGGAAATGACCCAGACGGCTAAGATGGCTGATCTGCTCCTGGAGCCCCCCTGGGGGACACGACACTCTGTAAAGACAGAGTGTTCACGCATGGGCATTGTCCCATGGCCAGTCCTCAGGGGGCCTGGGCAGTGTATGCTTTCTGGCCACTCAATCCACGGTGGTCACCGTGAGCCAGCCTTCCTCAGGGAGCCCCGGCAGCCCCTACCCAGCCTGTACCAGATCTAAAAACAGGGCTCAAGGCCTCAGATAAAGATGCCCTTTTTACCAAACGGCTCAGCATGGCCACTGGACAGCAAAAAGGCAAAGGAGAAAGGTTTACAGGTCACACTGTCCCCTCCCACCCCAGCAGTGCCGTAGCGGCACACTCGGCGAACCCCGGATGGCCTTGGGGGCTGGGGGACGTGTCCACGGGAGGCCCTCCCCGCACATTCCAGGCCACTCCCTCCCCGCTGGCCACGGAGGCAGTGCCAAGGGGCTCAGAGGGCCGAGCTGCCCAGGAGAGGTGGCCCTGCTGTCCTGAGTGAGGGGTGCACGGCTGTGTGCCACCCAGGGGGAGGACGAGCTCGTGCAAACAGGGCGGTCAGGGCCCAGCCCCACCGTGGCCAACCCTCACCTCAGCTTTCCTCAGACGGAATCTGAGCGCAAATACTTCCAAGACAGAAGCGCCGGGTGGGCAGAGCCAGTCACTGCCGTCCCGAGGCTGGGGTCTATCTCCTGGGATGGACATTACTGTGGGTATCTATGGTTGAAACGCTGCATGTCCAGGTGCCTTTCCTGTAGCCAATGTATACTTCCTGTATGTTTTTGGATTTACTTGGGTCCTGCTAGAACTTTAGTTAATTTAATAGATACGTGCTACTGAGTGACAAGGGCAGGGAAGATTCATATTTTAGCAACAACCAGTGTACGGTGACCACTGCCCGTGGGAGGTTAATGTGGCAACTTATGGCCCAGCCAGTGCCTCTGCAGGGTGAGGCAGGACATCCTGGGAGCCAGGGCAGTGTGTGTGTCCACACCCTGCCCACGGCACCTGGACGTGAGCTGAACTTCCCTCTCCTAGTCTGGGCTCAACACCCTCATGCTGGGCTTCTCACGACACCAAGGGGTTCATGCCACCGGCAGCCTCGCGGACTCTCAGGGAGCGCCATGCTGAAGGACTGCATGGTGGTAGGGCCTCTCAGAAGGGTCAGGTCCCTGGAAGCACCACCTGTTTCTTTCTCATGGAGGCTGGTTTGCTTTCCTCGTCCTTTCGGCTTCCAAATTCAAGTCACTAACAGTAGCTGTGAGGCTGCAGATGCCTGAGAACCTGCTTAGGCCCACACAGCACAGCTCTGGCTCTTTCCCCAAAGAGGCTGTTTTACACTCAGTCATGTGGGGGTTTCAGCCAAAAAAAAATCACCTTCTTTGCACTTAAACTTCTTTCTTTATAATAAGCAGAAAACCAAAGCTTGTCTTTCTCGTTTACCCTGAAGTGCTGGTTAAATGCACGTGGAAGGACCACGGGTGTAAAAGACCAGTGTTTATAAACGGCCCAGACAAAGCTGCCTCTGCTAGGGGGTCTCCTGGCCCCACCCCAGGATCCTGTGGGACACAGGTCAAGCCCGGTGGACGAGGCTCTCCAAGACACTACTGGGTCTAGAAATGTCAGCTAATGACAGCACATGGAGTGCAGGGATCAAACCAGAGAAATACTCTGTTCTCACCACACAGCTTCTAACAAATTCTACGGAAACGACAGAAGAGAGGTTGTAGCTCCTCAGAGACTTCTCACTTCTCCACCGGCCGTGGGTGGGCTCAGGTGCTCTGGGGGTTGGAGCCGTCCTCCCAGGGCCGCTGCACACACTGAGCGCACGAGGCCTGTTGACTGCTCCATAAACAGCAAAATGCTAGTTAGATACCAGATCTTTTTAATTCTCCCATTCCAAATGGGAGAACCTTTGGGGAGAACATTCCAAATGGGAGAACATGATTGGAACCTTTTAAAAAATAATCCATGTTTATTCTCGACTGTCTCCTGAGGCCAGGCATGCGGGACTGGGTGGGATGGGATGGATGTGTCTCTGCACAGGGAGGGTGTGGCTCCCTTTCCTCTGCCTTGTGAAAACAAATGGTTTGTGTTCACGTCCCGTTAAAGTGGAGAACAGGCCTGTAATCCCAGCACTTTGGGAGGCTAAGGCAGGAGGATTGCTTGAGGCCAGGAGTTTGAGAACAGCCTGGGCAACATAGCGAGATCCATCTCTTAAAAAAAGTCAGCTAGGCGTCGTGGCTTGAGCCTGTAGTCCCAGCTACGTGGGAGTCTCAGGCGGGAGGATCACTTGAGCCCAGGAGTTCGAGGCAGCAGTGAGCTATGACACCACTGCACTCCAGCCTGGGTAACAGAGCGAGACCCTGTCTCTTAAAAACCACAAAAAAGTGGAGGATGACCTAAATAAGCAGAGAAACCTGGCAAATGACCCGTGGGCCCAGCCAGGCTCCCCTATGCTCTGAAGTGCCCTGTCTCTCCCACAGGGCAGGCTGTGTCCACCTGGGTCAGGCCACTCTTGGGGAGGGGTAAGGGCGGGAGAAAGAGGCCCGGAGACATGACTCAGCTTTGCTACGGCTCCCTGCACATGTGTGTGACCAGGGATTCGTCCAACACGTTGCTACTTCCACCAGCCTTCCATCCTGGGAACTGAGTCTGCACCACGCAGGGGCTCTGAAAAGCACGCGCTTCCGTGCAGCACCAGCCAGGCAGACAGATGCTGGAAATGCCCCTCTAAGGGCAGACCCAACAGGAACCCCCTTCCCGCTGGGCTGAGGCTCACCCAGCTGAGCTCAGACTTGCTGGACCCAAAGAGTTAGCTGCAAGCTTCTACAGAATACATGCTCTCAGCCAGCTGCGTCCTTCTGGCCACCAGAACTGTATCAACCCCCCATCCAATTCCTGACATTCTCTGCATGCACAACTTGCCAAGGATCCAGGGGCAGCTTTAACTCTAGTGCAGGGTTCTGGGGTTTGTGCATCTGACATAAATTCCAAGAAGTAAACACCCTCTTAGTCCCCATCCAAGTCCTGAGAACTTCCTGTTGTCCAGGCGGTCTGTGGAAAGCCACACATCTGTACTTCATCAGCTCTGAGTGCCTGGAATAAGCAGCAGATGGGCAGCAGGGATGCCGCCCCAAACCAGCCCTGCTTTCTGCAAAGCCCTATGTGCTGCCGCAGCTCTGCTGAGACCTGGGTCCAGACAGCGGGCGACTAGAGGATTAGCAGCTTGATGTCCCACCGAAAGGCAAGCTCGCTGTCACCAAGTCTTCTTGCCATTTCGGTTCTGTGCTAAGGCTCCGTGTTTGTTCAAGCATGAGAGCAGCAGATGCACACTTGGGAGCTGCAGTTAGACTCCAAGGCAGATCAAAGACACCAGCGGCAGGGAGGAGAGGAGTCCCCTTGGGGGGAGCCCTGCCATGAGAGCCACAGACCCTCTGAGAACAGTGTCACCTCCCAGGAGGGACACTCCTAACCTCTGCCCTCTTGTGCCCACCCTCCCACACCTCGGAAGCTAGAGGTCAGGGTGTGTGGCTGAGGATGCAGGGACCCGGTGGCCTGATGGCAGCCCTGCCAGCAATGCCGGGAGGGCAGAGCTAATGATGGCAGCTGTGACTCCGGACTTCCTAGCTGCCACCCCCTGGGGAGCACCTCAGGCCCGTCCCCATGGTGGGCGCCTGGCCACGGCCACCTTACTCAGCCCAAGGAAAGGACCAGACAGGGCTGCTTCTCCTCTGGGCTTTGAGACGGCACTAGCTCTTTTACTGGACATTAGTCATTTAACCACTACCTAAACATAAGTGATAAATAAATTCTTTCCTACTGGAAACTTTGGGGAAAACGTCATTTTCAAGACAGCCTGCTGCACTGTGTGCTTAGAAGCATGGATGTTTGAGACGCTGCACCCCACGTGCTCAGACGAGGGCGCGTGCAGGAGGGACTGTGGATGTCTGCCCAGGTCCTCTGGGCCTCCACAGAGCGGTGCGGGCAGATGTACCGCCCCGCTGTGCACTCCCTGTCAAGTTCCTGCTGCCAAGAACATGACCACAGAAAGGCTGGAGTGAACAGACAAGAACAACAGGAACAGCAACTCCTCCGGCACACACCACGTGAAAAGGGAAAGTAGCAAGAAACTCAGCCCACACATGTGCTACAAACACCCATGGGAAAGATCCTAAAATGGGCAAAATCCCTCAGAGAACCCACGGACAGACATTTCTCAGGGTGAGGATTCACCCAGAGGCAGAGCTCAGGGTTCCTGCCTCTCTGGCACGTACACCTAGTAGGCGGGGCCCCTCGCTTCACGTGAGATGTGCAGGGCCACACACCAACGAGACTGAAAGGACCAAGCCCGGGAAACGGGGGGCTCTCAGGGCAGGCCCGGGCTCAGGCCCAGGCCTGGGCATGGGCAGTGCATGAAGGCAGGAAGCGCTCAGAGGCTTCCTGCTCCCTCCTGAAGCCCTGGCACTAACAGAACCTTTTCCGCTGAATGGTGCCTCGGTTGTCTGCACTAAGAATGGTTTAAACTGGACGTAGGACACCTGCATCCTCTCATCCATTCACGGACGCTTGAAGCCCCGGCGGGCTCTCTCGAGGCGGGACACAGAATCCTGAACCCTCCTGCTGTGTCTGTCCACTGGTGCTGAAGGGTTCTGAGCACACAGAGATTCCTCTGAGCTCCCAGCAGCTTACTCTCTGTGTGACAACACGACGGCACACAAAGTTACCTGCCTAGCCCCTCATCTAGCCGTGGGGGAGGGGCCGTTTCCATCAGAACAAAGCACGGACCAGGCCAAAAACCACATTTGCTCCATCCCAGGCCTTGCTGGGTGCCCCACCAGCACATCCAGAATTCTACCCCTTCTTGCCACCTCAAGGATGCCCTCCAGCCCAGAAGTGTCCAAGTGTGGTCCCTGACTGGTCAGGTCTGGGCACACCTGCTCCCCCAGGCATGTGGGTCTCTGCCCCACCCAGAAATCCCTCTGCTATCTGTGCCCGACTCGAGGGCAGAACCCCAGGGATGGAGGCAGGCCTGGCACATCATGGGCTCACAGTGCTTATCGTGCTGGGGAACAGCTGGATGGTTGGGTGGGTGAACAGTCGCCAAGGTGAGCAACTGGCCCTTAGGATCCCTCCTGTCCCCAGGTGTCCGCAGCATCCCCAGACCCTGGGTCCCAGCACAGGAGCCTGCCTCTGCAGCCAGCCGGGCTCCAAGGCAATGGGTGAGACGGTGGGTCTGCCCCGTGCCTGGCATCCCTGGCCTCTCCTCTGGGACAGGAAGGTTGCGGGGGGAGCAGCAGAGGGGGTGCCCTGGAGCAGGGTCTCAGAAGTCTCCCCAGGCCTTTCCCATCAGGAAACACATCCTGTTAGTGTCTGGCTGCAGTGGCAGGGCTGCTATTTGTTGCAGTTGGCTACGCCCTCCAGCTCACCAAAACAGCCTCAAAACAACCATTTCCTCTCTGCTGAGAGACGGAGAGAACGCGAGCTGCAGTGTACACACACACACACACACACACACACACTTCCTTGCAGCCCGTGCTCTGCTTTCCAGGACCTGCCATCTGTGGTGGAGCACCTGGACGGGGCCCAGGCAGCAGAGGGGCAGCTGCCGAACCTGCACTGCTCCCGCACCCTGCTCGGAGGACGACCTGGGGCCCGACCGCCACGCTGCTGCCTTCCTCTGAGTTACTTTCTGTTTTCTGCTGCTGCAGGGGGAGAGGCACACACAGCCTCCTTTGGCCTTTGCTTCCCAGGAAGACGGCACACTCACGACTCTGGATTCGTGCTGGTGCCCCCGTTTCCTCCCCGGGATGGGCCTCACAGCGACCGGCTGCAGCACAGGCTCGGCCCTGCTCCAGGTGCAGGAAGGAGGATAAGACGGGGCCGTGAGGCGGGCTCACCTGGACATGTCCTATGGGCCTATCCCGACACCAACCCCTCCAAACATCTCTGCCTGGCTGGAGCCTCCCACGCTACCACCGAGAATGAGCGGCGATGTCCTCTAGCCACCGCTAGCAGCATCTTGGCTCTCCCTGAATGCACAGCAGCTGACTGGGACTCGGGATTTCTCACAAGTGGTAACACCAGTGGTCAGCGATGACCATCCAGAGACTCGTGGCCGCGGCTGTGCTGGTGGCCCTGGTCTCACTCATCCTCAACAATGCAGCGGCCTTCACCCCCAACTGGGTGTACCAGACACTGGAGGACGGGCGCAAGCGCGGTGTGGGGCTGTGGAGGTCCTGCTGGCTGCCGGACAGAGGCCGGGGAGGGCTGGGCCCTGGGGCCAGGGCCGGCCAGGCAGACACACGGGACTGCGAGGCACTGGGCTGGGGCTCTGAGTTGGCCGGCTTCCAGGAGTCCCGAGGCACCGTCAAACGTAAGTCTGCTATTTTTCTGTTGCCTTCAGTGTGGCCAGGGCCCATGGGCACAGGGAGACACGAGATGTGCATCTGGTTAAAGGGTCGGGGGAGACAGGGGCACCAGTCTCCCAGGGAACCTGGGTTGATGGCCACCCTCTTCCTGGCGAGTGAGGGCCACGCCACTCTCCTGCCGGCATAGATTCTTCCTCTGGCTGCTTTGCACAGGGAATTCATCTTATGCAGTTGGGGCCTTGTTCTCTGCCATTGTGGACAGGTACATTAATCAAAACAAGGAAAGATACTCTTCCTTAATTGAAAATAAATATTTTTAGTAAGCAAAATAAACGAGAAGTGTAATATGTGGTTGAGCTGTGACCTCATTCCCATGGCTGTCGGGTCTTTACCCTAGAATAGCACAGACGGAGGTTCCAGGGTTGACTCCAGATGGGACCCTCGCTGGGAGACCGGGGGAGACTCCTGGGGCTCAGAGCATGGTGCCACTCGGTTTTCTCCAGTCGTGTTTCCTGAAGTGCAAGTTCTCCCCATTCTGTAAAGCTGCCGGTGAGGGCTCTGGCTTCCAGGACCCTCAGCCTCTGCCATAGAACCTGTGTTTCAATGTTGGACCTCCCCACCTCTTCAGAGACAACACTGGTCTTTAAACATAGGGCTTAGGTGATGCCTCTGCTAAATGCTTCCAGAGAGTGTTCCTGAGTTCTTGAGTGGCACGTGCCGCATGCGCGACTGTCAACAACCCCACACCATCCCCGACCTGCTGTAGTCAAGCAACCGTGGGTGGGGACACCAACCCCACTTCACAGGCAAAGAAACTGAAGCTTGCAGAGAACACGTGGCTCAGCTAAGGTGCTGCAGAGGAATTCAACCCCCCACTGTTCACCGCAGAGCCCCTTAGCTGTAGCGCACAGCCTGGACCAGTCACCTCCACTCGGGTCCTTTGGGAGCAAGGAGCCACAGCCCTCTTCTTAAAGATAAGAGCGCATGAATAATTCCAAAATTTCTACAAGCTCTCAAAACTCAGGTGTCTTAGGGAAGCCAGACAAATACAGCTGAACTTGGGTGTCTGTATGCCTTGCTGGTAGAGGGCCCTCATTCTGGATTCTGTGGTTGTTCTGACGAAGAACGAGAGCCGGCAGCCCTGCGGCTCTGCAGCCAAGACGCTGGTAAAGGCAGCAGCTTTGCACGGTCCTGGACGTGGGGCCAGAAAGTGGGCAGGGGCTCCTGGGCCAGGGCTCTCATGTGCTCTGGGACCAGCACTGGCCTCTCTGTTCCACAGAGCACCCCTGGAGGGAGGGAGCCCCTCACTGGCCTCAAGGCCTCCTAACTGCTGCCATGTGTATGTCCTGGCACCATACCCAATGCCCACAGGTATCCCGGGAGCCCTGGGTGGGGTTCAGCCTCTAGAGCATTTTGTGTGTCCACCCTGCCTGCCCCGCCGCCCACTTGATGAGGCCTGGCCACCTCAGGCCAGCAGGGCCCCCAGGCCTTTCGAGCCCTGCTGCCCGCCAACAGCTCATCCTCCTCTGACTTTCACGGCTCTCTCCTGTAAGGAACGGCGTCTGCAGGCAGCCAGCCCTCGATGAATCCAAGCAGCAAATGTTTGTTCCAACAACCGAAATGTCCGAGGGAAGCTTCTCATGAATGAGGCTGACAAGGCTGAACTGAGAAAAATGAACAGGCTAAATGGGTAATTTTGGTTGCTGACAAAACTCCTAAAAGCTTTGTGTGACTAAATGTGGTATGAACAAAGCAGCACTAGGCCGGCACTTCTTGAGGGGAAATGGCAGACCTCAGCCCACGGGCTTGGGCCTCAGGCCACATGCTCCATTCCTTGAGGTCCCAGGGTGCGGGACCCACCAGCGTCTCTCCTGGTAATGCTGATTTCCTCCTCCTGTCGCTGGCTTATGCCTTCTCCCCTCGGCAAAGCTCATTCCCACAGTGCCAACCACTACAAATCGGCCCACACGGCCTCCCCACCAGCAGCTGCAGTCCTGGTGCACCTGTGCCCCCGCTTGACCAAGGGCCGCCATTGGCTACCACCTTCAGTCAGAAGGCATGGGAGCTCTCCTGCAAAGCTCCACCCCACAGCCTGAGCGGGTCAGCTTGGGGCTAACCTCTCCCTACACACCCAAGCCATCCTGCTGCCCAAATCACCTAACATACATGACAGGCCACGTCCATCTGTGCCTCAGGGCTGCAGGTGCCGGATTACTCACATGACCCTGCGGAAGAACCAATCTGGGGAGGGGGTGGGGGCATGACAGGCCACGGCACATGCCACATGCCACAAGTCATGCTTCCTTGAGAGCACTAGGCTGTCCTCAGAGTCTCCAGACACCATGCGGGCTGGCATGGACCTCTCCTGCCAGCTCTGTGCCCTAAGGTCCCACCCCACGGGGCACATGCAGTCGGAATCACTCAGTGCTGCAGCTCACAAACACTGCAAGAAGCCCGCCTGAGGAACGAGGGCCGTCCCCAACATCCTGGGCTCTGGTTGGGGCACCCTGAGCTGCTGGGCATCCCAAGGGGGGCTGGGTCCAGGACTGAGGGTTCTGGTGCTAGGATCATCCAGGCCCTCTGTGCCTCTCCCACGAATGCTGGGCCATCCCTAAGAGGGTCATGGGGGATCTTCCTGCCAGCTGGCTGTTCTGTAGCCTGCAGTGACTGGGACTTTTATTTCTGAGCAGGGGCCTCTTTTTCCCCGTGAGGAGCTGAGGGGGTCCTGGGGGACCTGAGGTCCACCTCCCAGCCTAAGTTGGGGTTGGTCCCACTTTCTGGTCCCCATTGTCTCTTTGTCTTTACACATTTATTTCATCTTTCCATATTTCATGTATTCTGTCAGGCCCTATAAGTCCTTCTGGAACAAGGCGGCACATGAATAAATGAACACATAATTGAATCTTCAGGCAGATGAGCGGAGCCCAGCGCTGCCTCAGGGGGAGCCCCCACCCTTCTCTTGGGTGGCTCCAAGCGTCTCTGCACAACCCGCGCGCACGCCGATGTAAGACACACCACGCATAGGGCACGTGACAGAACACTCGGGCTTTACCCACTGCTGGACCAGACATGCTGGAACCATGTTCTCACTGGCACCTTTAAGAGTCAGGGTGTGACTGTCTAGGGCCACACATAGGCAGCAAAGGGCAGGTGAAGCACTCAGGAATGAACACCAGCTCTGGGAAGATTCCCTCTAGGTGGCTGGGTGCCTGGCTCTGAGCAGAAGGCGGTTTGGTTAGGAGCGCCACCTCCTCTGGCACTGCAGGGGGTCTGCAGGTGCTCCCTGCTGTAATCAGCAGGGACCTGGGGAACCAGGTAGAGGGGGCTGGGGCCACCATGTGGAGCCTGTGCCGTGGTTACAGCACAGGCTGCCAGGAAGGGTGGCTGGGAGGGCAGGGCAGGAGTTGGTTGGAGCCATTCCTGGCTCCTGAGAGCCTCAGTCCTGGCCTCACTGCACCAACTGCACCAGCCTCCTCTCTGTGGCCCTGCCCGCCACGCCCCTGCCCCCATACACTCAGGCCTTTCCCGCCTCCACAGCAGAGCTGGGAACCCAGCCAGAACCCAGTTGGCCAGGAATCTAAGCAGCTCTGCTGTCTTGTACTGTTAATGTTCCACATGGTATTTCAACACCCCCCCCAAATTCTATGATCTTTTAGAATAACAGAGCCTTCCAGATGCTCACATAAATGGTAAAACTAATTATGAAGTGAAGTGTTAAGATGACAGAGCATTATGCACAACACCAACCTCCATAGGACAGTCACAGATAGTTTTCCAGATCACACTGGAAAGGAACCTTCTGGAGCACACACTCATCCCTAACACCAGGACAGGACACTTTTAAAACATGCAGGCTTGAATTTGGTCTCCTGCACGTGGTGTGTGGTCACATTAGGGCTGGCTGTGAGGACCACGTGAGTCCCAGCTCCTGTCCACCTCCCCTGCATAGGTCAGGGTACCTTCAGCCTTGGAGGAGGTGAGGATGCTGAAGCCCCAGTGCCCCCATGCCTTGTGCCTCGGCGAGGCGCAGGAGGTCCGTCAGTGGTGGCGGTCACCTGGCCAGCAGTGTGCTCTCTCTCCCGCTCTTTCTAGTGGAAGGCTCTGACTTCCCAGCAGCCCAGGGGCCTCTGTGCTCTTTACACAGTATGGGATGCCACCCGAGGCTGCACAAGGAACGTGGGAAAAGCCTGGCCCCGAGGATGGGTGAGGGTGACCTCCCTCAAGCCCCAAATGACAGGAGGGGATGCCATGGAGGGAGGCAGGTCGAAATACACGGGCAGGACGGGCCAATCCTTGGTGGTGGGAAATGGCACATCATCTTCGAAAGATTCCGTGACTCCATGAGCCTAAATATAAATGCCGAATACCGAGGAGCACAAATCAGATGCCACCCAGCCTGGAGACGGGTGGTGCGTGAAGGCCTCCTGGCGGACAGCGCTCACGCGGCACAGGGCCCCATCAGCAGGCCCCCACTCTGCTCTTGTGGCTGAGTGGCTTATCCCATGCTCCTGCTGGCCCCACGAGGGGAGGTGTTGCTTCTCCTCAGCTTCTCCATGATGCCGCTGATGGCCCTCGGACACAGCCAGCTCCCGAGAGCAGGCCCAGGCAGTGCACGAAGGCCTCTGACCAGCCAGGGGAGGCTCCTGAGGCCCATGGACTGTCACCAAGAGGCAGTTTCGGCCCACTCTCAACAGTGGCCGCCAGCCTGGGTCACTGGAAGGGACCTGCCGCCTATTCTGCAGCACACTGGAGCCTGTGCATAACCGTGCACCCATAGTAAAGTACTGTCTCATCACTGCTTGCCTTTATCTGGGGGAGGATAAAGCTTCTCTGCTTCAGAAGAGCGACCCCCCTAAAGTTCACCCACCAAAGGGTCTGTCTCCCCCAAACTCATGTCTGTGTCCCCTGCCTGCCTGACTCCTGCACCAGGGTGTGGGTGGGGAGCAAGAAGGCAGGCCTGAGCCACAGTGAGGCAAAGTGGGCACCGGCTCTGGCCACAGGCAGAGCGACGACTGGGCAGGAGGGGCGAGGGGTGCCCAAGGGGGGCCCTGGGCTCAGACCCAGGGTGGGCTCCTGCTCTGTCCCTGGTGGGGCAGGAGGGGCCCAGATGAGCTGCTTATCCCTGTGGGCCCATGCCCCTCCCCTGTAAGGAGGGAGGGGAAACAACACCGGCCTCTGGGGGACCAGAGCTGATGGCACCAGACAGCAGTAGACATGGACCTAGCCCACAGTGGCTTTCCTGTCAGGTCAGCGCTCTTGCAGCAGAAGCTGGAAAATAACACTAATCAGGCCACCAGCATGGTGACCCTGAGTGTGGATTTCCCTTTCCCTTTTCAACCCACCACGGTAGCTCTGAGCACTGTATCAAACCCAGAGGAATGGCTGTTCCAAGACGACAAAAATCACAGAGGAAGGCCTATCCCAGGGGGGCGTGACCACTGCAGCCAGCCTGGGGCCATGAGGAGCCTCCAGTGGTCAGGGAGACACAAGGGCTCTCGGGTGGCTGAGGGGGAGGCCATGGTGCTTCCAGAAGGCTCTGCCCAGAGCAGGCACTGGATGTGCCTACTTGCCTTTTCAAAGGTGTAACAGACGCCAAGAAAGTGAGTGGCCGTCACAGGACCTGCCTGGCTGGGGCCCTCGGACTTGCCCCCTGAGCAGGCTGCCCCTGCTAACCACCTGCCTTCTCCCCCCACCTGCAGTGCAGTTCGACATGATGCGCGCCTGCAACCTGGTTGCCACGGCGGCGCTTGCCGCAGGCCAGCTCACCTTCGTGCTGGGGCTCACGGGCCTGCCCCTGGGGTCATCTGACGCCCAGTGCTGGGAAGAGGCCATGGCTGCTGCGTTCCAGTTGGCAAGTAAGTACCCCGGGCAGGCGGAGGAGCTGTGCCCTCAGCCCCCATCAGGGCTGGCAGGCCCACCGGGGCCTTTGGACGTCATGGGGATACCCTAGGGCCTTTGGTGGTCTGAGGGGGAGTTACAGGTTGCACCTCTGTATGTGGCCACAGGCCACTGAGAGACCCCCTTGGGGCATCCTCCCCACCACCTGCTGCTGTGGGCAAAACAAGACAGAAATACACTCAGACCCACCTGCCTTTCCATCTCTGTCACACCCTTTCCCATTTTAAACCCTGAGACGGCACGCCAGGGCAGGGGGCATTGTTCTTCTAAGTCTGTGGGATCTGAGACCTGGTGGGCCCTTCTGTAGCCACGTGGAATGGCCTGCGTCACTCACCTCCCTCAACGGTGGAACAGCCAGGGAAGAGCAGAGCCAGCCCAAGCCCCCCCTGCCGCCTCCCAGCTAAGAGGTCCAGAGCGCAAATGGTGAGGCAGGCCACTGTGTCACAGCTTCCAGTGCAGGCCCTTTCTAAGAGCAGTACAAGACCAGCGCCGAGTACATGGTAAGGTGCGCGCACATGCTCCTGCCTGGCTCTGACACAGATGCCGACGGCAGGCCCACACGAGACACCAGCTTCCCCGAGCTCCATGCAAGTGTGGAAGCCGGCTGTGTGGTGCTGGGGCGCCAGCGCCCAGGGCCTCCTCCGACACCCTGGAGCCCACCAGTCCAGGGCTGACATGGGACAGGGCATGAGAACACCTTGCCATCTTTTAAGGGTGACAGCAATGGAATTGTTATAAATAATCCATGTAAAGTTCTGGGGAGTTCCGGACAAGTGGTAGAAGCCACGGCAGCTGTCCAGCTGGAACCCCCGTCAACCAGAGGGGTCTCTGCTTGTTTTCCCTCCACTACTGCCCATCTGGCTCGCTCAGAGCTTGAAGGATCATGAAGCTGGGCAAGTTCAGGTGTCCTGCTACTCACTGGGAACAAGTCAGCTCAGTGTCTGTGGAGACAGGGACACAGATGAAGCCGCCACACATCAGCACGCAGCCAGCGCGGCCAGTTTTTAGCCGACTCACCTTCCTTTCCTTCTTGCTGCAGAACCGCAGCATCTCCCAGTGTTGGGGACACAGCCCCAACAGGGGAACTGACTGAGAGTCTGAGGTGAATCGTTCTATGAATAATGGGTCCTGGGCCCTAATCTTTCTTGAGAAACGCAATTTCCAGAATGAGGCTGACAGGCTGTGGCAGGTGTTTGTGTGGTGGAAGGTGCCCCAAGTGGGAGTCAGGACACTGGGCCATCTTGGGCGCTATTGCTAGCACAGCAGTGTGGCCCTGGGTGAGTCACTTCCCCACGAGGTTTTGGTGGAAGAGCACAAGGCTGGTGTCAGGAGAACTGGAATTGTATCCTGGCTCCGCCCCCATCAGCGTGAACTTGGGCACACCCTGAGCCAACGTGAGTCTCAGTTTACATGACTGTGAAATGGGTGCTCTCTGCCACTGATCATGAGAATCAATGAGATGGGGGAATGTTATCGAGGTTCACTTCTGCCCCCTTCCCTCCTCCATAACTGTGGTGAAAACATGACATCTGGGTGATGGTACTCATTCAGGAAGCCACAGCACTGCCCTCCGCCGACCTCAGCACCATAAAACAGAGACAGTTTTCAATCACACTGAAACCACTGGTCTATGTCACGTGTGACTATCTGAAATTCCATCCCTTGAAGAAGGAAATGGAAGATTTTGAAAAAGTCATTAGAAATACCGGGTTAAAATAAAGATATTTTAGTGGCAAAAAGGAAACAAAAGTAATAGTTTTTGATTCTTTAAAAAAAAATTTTTTTTGAGACAGAGTCTTGTTCTGTTGCCTGGGCTGGAGTGCAGTGGCATCATCATAGCTCACTGCAACCTCCAACTCCTGGGCTCAGGCCATCCTCCTGCCTCAGCCTCCCCAGTAGCTGGGATTACAGGCGCCACCATGCCTGACTAATTTTTCTATTTTTTGTAGAGATGGGGTCTCGCTCTTGCTCAGGCTGGTCTCAAACACCTCAGCTCAAGCCATCCTCCTGCCTTGGCCTCCTAGAGTGCTGGGATTACAGGCGTGAGCCACTGCACCCGGCCAGTTTCTGGTTCTTAAAATAACTCCTTCCAGCAGGATAATCAAATCAATCACTGTATTTCCTAATAAATCTTGAGAGTCTTATTTGGAATTATTAGGAGAACCACTATACATTTGGCACATCAAAAATGACAGCTTACTTCCTGCAAACTCTTATTTCAGGACAGGATAGTGGTGTTTTTAAATAACATTTTTTAACAATCAAAATGGGGAAAAGCACCCCAATTAACTAACATCGAGTTGTCCTGCAGCAATCCCAGGGATGCTGCTGAAGGTCTCCTGAGGGCCCTGTCTTACACAGGGGCAGTGGTGAGGGGGTGGGTACTGTGTTCCCTCTCCTGAGTATTTCCAGGCCAGTACAACCTCTGAAAAGGTCGGACCAGGTTCTGTTCAAAAACCATCAGACAGGTGGCGACCAGGGGAAAAGGCCAGAAGCACCGGGTGGCGGCCTTCAGCATTTCGGACAGCTACTCTCTCCCCCTCGGTTTCCAACCGTCACCCTAACAGGTCTGTTTGGCCCAAAAAGGAAATGCATTTTGGCCCTGTTTAGACTGGTTTCATTGACAAACAGGACAGAGAGCAGCTATGTGCCTTTCTTCTCTTGTGCTGCTAATTTTAGAGTCGAGTTTTTTTCCTGTGCTCGGGGAGAGACTGAAGGGCGCCAGGATGTCCTGTCACAGGACGAGGAAACGCCTGCTATTACCTGTTATGCAAGCAGACCTCGATCCCAGCACCCCGGCCGAGGTGGGGCAAGCAAGCGGGTAGGATGCACATAAAAAGAGAAAGGGAAAATACACGGGACAGCTGGGGAGGCAGGAGGGTGCCGCACACCCAGAAGGGGACTCCGTTATCCTAGAACTGGGAGGGCAGGGGTCTCTGTTTTCGCTTGTTCATTCCACAAGTCTCTCTGGGCGCCCCACGCCTGGGCTGTGAAAGGACCATTCTGCCCCTCAGGGCTACAGCCCCCTCTTCCCTGCCCTAAGCCCCAGAGAGAGCAACTAGGCGCGGGGGGCCTGCCGCAGGCCGCACGGAGCTCCTAGTCTGCCAGGAGACCTGCCGCAGACCTTCTGCTCTCTCGTCCATTCTCCGCCTGCCTGCTCCTTGCCTCTTCTCTCTTTTCCACTGCACCTCCGCTCTTTTGTGTTCTGTGCTCTTGCTGATTTGGGCAGATGGGCACAGGCAGGGAAGGAAAGAGCACTGAATGGGGGAGGGCAGGTGATACATAAAGGTAAGACGGTCATTCCAGCTTCTGATTACTGCAGCCACCGCTCAGCCCTGGCACCAGACACTTGAGCAACTCCGGCAATAGGGCAGAGAGCTGAGGGGGAGCTTAGCTCCAGCTACAGGCGGCTTAGCTTAGGAGGCTCCTTAGCCCTCTGTGGTTCATGAGAATGTTCCGAGCTCTCAAGTGTGTCTGGCTGGAGCACAGGCTCCAGAGCAGGCTGCCTGGGTTTGCTCCTGGCTCTTCTTCTGGCCAGCCAGGAGTCCCTGGGCGAGTCCCTCCACCGTGCCCTGGTGCTCTCCGTGAGGTGGGAAGAGTGACCGCCCAACCCACAGGTGTGCCGTCTTCAGTGACGTGCACTGGGGTTGTTCTAACTTTCCCCACGGTCCTGCTGGGTAACACCCACACTGAGAAGCCCTCAGTCCCAAAGCATGGCCAATGTGCTCCTTGGTGCAGAACCTGGGCTCTTCACCCCAGCCTGGGTGAGTGCCAAGGCATAGGGAGAGCCCCGCGAGGCACTCCCACCGTCCACCCCAGGTGGGCAAACTGTCCTTCTCGGTGAGGACTCTGCCAGGCTCCAGATGTTCCTGGGGTAGTGCCCTCATGCCTACCCCTCTGGTTTTCACACGGGTACCGTGGGCCTTGCTTCCTGCTGCTCAGAACTAACTAACCAAGCTTGGCCTGAAGATGACATTTTTTAGATGGAACAATCTAGCAGCTGCTCACACAGAGCTCTGTACTTGGGTCAAGTGGCATCTTGAAAGGGCAACTCCTTGGCCATGACTGAAGCTGCCAGAGCAGCTGCGCTGTCTACCACAGTCCAGTGCGAGAACACCACGGCCATGCCCTGGGGTCAATCTAGTGAGTTCATGGCTGTCCCCTCGGTCAGCGCCCACATGGCGCTCTCCTGCGTCTGTGTTATGACCTGTGGCATCCTTGCTGTAAGAACACTGGCTTAGCAGGGTCCCCCTATGTCTGGAGCTGGGGCCTGGCAGATGAGAGCAATCCTGACCACCAAGGCCCTGCTTCCCGCCTGCTTCCGCCTTTAAAACAATCCCCCTTTTGTCTCCACTAGCATTGTAATGTGTTCAGCCAACTTCCAATCCTTTTTGGAAAATGGTGGCATATAACTAAAAAAATCTCAATCATTGCCTCAAGGACACTAGAAATGGTGCCCTGGATGGCACCAACCTGTCTCCGTGGTAACCAGCATCATTCTGAGAAAAAGCTGACTTGCAGAAGTCACCTGCTTTATGTTTATTCTAAATGGCCTTCAAAATGGCATTTAGGTTTTCCCTGGGAACATTCTCAAACAATTTAAAATCTTTTATGGAAGCTAACCAAGAGGCCCAAGCCCTCGTGCTACACATAGAGTTCTGTTTCTCCCAAGTAGGTAAACTTGCACTTGTTCATTTTCTGACTGCTCGCACCTCAATCTGTACCACTTGGCGCTTCGGAGTTCAGTGTCATCTGCAAACTGCCTTGTTTCACCGTACACGTTGCAATAGCTGATGGACATAATGTTCACCAAGGCCGCTTCCAACGCTGGGCCCCAGGACTGGGTCGGCAGGTCCCTCCTCCTGACACAGGCCTCTCAAGTGCAAGTAGGATGATACTAAGAGTGAGTTTGCTGTGGACCCTGGTCAAGAGCTCCTAATAGCCTTGTCCAGCTTCATGTCTGCTGGCTTCCTTCCTCCACTTCTGGAACGCGTAAGATTTGTTCTTATGATGGCAAAACTTACATACACACTAGGGGCCCCTTAGTCCATCCCCCAAAGATGCTGATTTATCAGTCCTCAGGCAGTTAGCAGAGTTGATGAGCATTTACTGAACTGGCACCTCACGAGCTGGAGGGGAATTCTGATGTTTGCTTAGATGCAGGGATCTTCTCCGAGAACTACACAATTTTTTGTTTCTTACAAGTACTTTGCTTGGTCTGGATCACTCACTGTCTTTTGTCCCCACTCCCCAGGCATCCGTCTCCACCCAAGCACACCTGCCCTCCTCTTCCTTCCCTTCTGCCTTCTCTCACTGCTGGGACTGCCACAGCCTCGCACTCCCCTGGAAGCCCACGATGGCGGGAATCCTACCTGCGCTCGCTCACTTTTCCCCTCCCAGAATCTCTCCCTCTAGAGAGAATTGTTTGGATCACTCTCCTGTTCCCACTCACAACTTGAAACTGCCAGCCACAGCCGGGCCTCGAGATGCCTGCTCGTCTGTCTGCCCTATAAGGCTCCGACGCACGGGGTCCAGGCTCAGGCGCCGCTCGCTGGCTTTGCAGCTCTATGAAGAGCGCCAGGGGTCAGCCCAGTGTCCCTCCACTCATGCCACCTGTATGTTTGACAGTCCCTCCAAAAGGAAGGCCTTGTGACAGACGCTGAAGCCCCAGGAAGCAGGCAGGAAGGAAAGGAGAGGGGAAGGGCCGTGGGGTTGGCTGAGCTGAAATTCACACCGCCCGCGGCTGGCTCACAGGAAGAGGCTGTTTGCTTTGGCAACATAACTTCATGAAGATGGAATTGATTCCATGTGCACAATGTAGTGTGTTTGCTAAAACTCTTCCCTTAGACTTATTTCTAGAAAACTGATTAACATCACTGAAAAATTTTGGGAGAAAAGTCTTTAGGGGAAAGGACAATGGGGAGAAAGGGACTTTCACATCAAGATGGGGACAGAAATGCTTGCAGCCTCCCTCCCCGCCACCTTCCCACCACCTCCCCCACGCAGAGAAGTCTATGAGTGTGCAAGGCTGCTTTACTCCAGAGTAGCATCCACAGCATGGTGCGATAACCCAGTGGACTTCATACCCTTCTTACCAATGTCAGAGATGTACAGTGAGTGTGTGTGGCCATACATGCCTCTGTGTTCCCATGTTTTTGTTTGCTGTTTACTGCTCACACGCAGAACACACACAAGATTCCCTCATACCATGTGTCTACTTAGTGCATAAACTCTTCTCTGTCAGTGTAGGATTTGGACGATTGTCAACCACAGGAGCCACAGGATGCTAACAGATGTGTCCCCTGAGCCCGCACCCTGACCAGCCCCATCCTTACGCCCGCCGTGTACTCAGGACCACACGGCGCCTGAGGTTCAGCACCGGGGCCCAGTGCTCTGGTGGGTCCTCTGTATCTCACCGGTATACAAGAGGACTGTTCTAAATTTATAAACTGTGTCTCTGTCTACATGTATTCTAAGTTGAATCAAAGTGAAACAGAAGTCAACACTGGTCTTTACACAAAATAAGTGACGTAAATATAAAATTTTCGCTAACCTTTTTTCACACAAGGTACAGACCTAAAGTTTTCCTTTCTACTAGTCTGGGAATAAAAAAGCCAAGAAAAGTACAGCTCTGAATTGCACCACCAGTTAGAGAAGCAAGACACCCAGAACTCTGCTCAAAACTAGCCCAGTGCCACTTATTGCTAGATTTTCAATAAATAGTTTTCAAGACTAATAATGAGAGGTGGGGACCTGCCTTGTTCATTTTACCTTGTAAACAGGACCCACCTGTCAGCCTTGGTATTTACACCTAATCCACGGTCCTCATCAATTTTCCAACTTGTACTTTTAGGATATAGGTGGCTGTGCCTAGGGCGTTTGTGCACATGTGTGTTTATACTTCTTTAATCAATTTATCTATGCTCAGTGTTCTTTCATCTTATATATTATTAATAAAAAATAGTGTTCTCAGAAGCAGATACAGCTCTGAAACCTGAGTTTGTGTACATGGTAGGCAATACAGCTAACTATAGGGGGAAAGTAATAAATACATTAAAATAACCTACCCTATTTTCAAAAGCATATGATATTCATCTTAAGAAAATCATTAACCAGAATAGAGAACCCACAAATAAACCCACACATTTATACTGAACTCATCTTCGACAAGGGTGCCAAGAACATACAGTGGGGAAAGGACACTCTCTTCAATAAATGGTGCTGGGAAAACTGGGTATCCATACACAGAAAAACGAAACCAGCTCTTTATCTCTCGCCATATACAAAAATCAAATAAAAAATGGATTAAAGACTTAAAGACCTGGAACTATGAAACTACTAAAAGAAAACATTGGGGAAATGCTTTAGGACATTGGTCTGGGCAAGGACATCTTGAGCAACAACCCCCAGAGCACAGGCAACCAAAGCAAAACTGGACAAGTGGGATCACATCAAGCTAAAAAACTTCTGTACAGCAAAGGAAACAATCAACAACGTGAACAGACAGCCCACAGAATGGGAGAAAAATATTTTCACACTACCCATCTGACAAAGGATTAGTATCTAGAATACATAAGGAGCTCCAACAACTCAATAGGAAAAAAATCAAATAATCTGATTAAAAATGGGCGAAAGATCTGAATAGACATTTCTCAAAAGACATACAAATGGCCAACAGGTATATGAAAAATGCTCAACATCATTAGTCATCAGAGAAATTCAAATCAAAACTACAATGAGATATCATCTCATCCCAGTTAAAATGGCTTTTATCAAAGACAGGCAATAACAAACACTGGCGAGGATGTGGAGAAAGGGGAACCCTCGCACACTGTTGGGGGGAATGTAAATTAGAGCAACCACTATGGAGCACAGTATGGAGGCTCCTCAAAAAACTAAAAATAGAACTACCACATGACCCAGCAATCCCACTGCTGGGTATATATCCAAAGGAAGGGAATTCAGTATATTGAAAAGATGCTGCACTCCCATGTCTACTGCAGCACTACTCACAACAGCCAAGATGTGGAATCAACCTAAGTGTCCACCAACAGATAGCTGAATCAAGAAATTGTGGTACATACACACAATGGACTACTATATAGCCACAAAAAAAATGAAATCCTGCCATTTGCAACAATATGGATGGAAATGGAGGACATTACATCAAGTGAAATAAGCCATGCACAGAAAGACAAATCTTGCATGTTCTCACTTATATGTGGGAGCTAAATATTAAAACAATTGATCTCATGGAGACATAGAATGATGGTTACCAGAGGCTGCGTAGTGGGGAGGGAGGGATAAAGTGGGGGTGGTTAATGGTACAAAAATATAGTTAGATAGAATGAACAATACTTGACAGCACAAGTGACTATAATCAACAATAAGTTAGAATATACTTTAAAATAACTAAAAAAGTGGAATGAGAATATTCCTCACACAAAGAAATGATAAATGCCTGAGGTGATGGATACCCCAGTTACCCTGATTTGATTAATATACATTATATGCCTGTATCAAAACATCACATGTACCCTATAAATATACACTTTTTTTTTTTTTTTGAGACAGAGTCTCACTCTGTCGCCCCAGGTAAAGTGCCGTGGCGTCATCATAGCTCACTGCAGCCTCAAACTCCTGGGCTCAAGCCATCCTCCTGCCTCAGCCTCCTGAGTAGCTGGGACTACAGGCCTGCGCCACCATGCCTGGCTAATTTTTTCTACTTTTGGTAGAGATGGGGTCTGGCTCTTGCACAGCTGGTCTTGAACACCTGACCTCAAATGATCCTCCTGCCTCAGTCTCCTAGAGTGCTAGAATTACAGGCGTGAGCCACCGCGCCTGGCCCCCTATAAATATATACAACTATTATGTACCCAAAATAATTAAAAATAAAAAAAATTTAAAAAAAGAAAATAGTTAACACTCATTTGTTACAAAAAGTACTTAAGAAAATAAATAACAATAAAATAGCAACACAGTTAAGTAGCCCCGTGCTGCTGGCCAATGCCGGGCAGGCCGAGGGACCCTGGCCTCTTGGGGCCGGGATAGCACATCTCTTGCACTGCTGGGGAGGGCAGCCAGCACAGCACCGACTTGGGGCCAGGAGGCCAGGCTGCTATTCTGCCTACACACTCTGTGAATTTGTTCCATGATTTAATATTTTCACCATTTATTTAGAGTTTGGAGTGCCTTCTCCACACGCTGGAACCACCAGGTATGGGGCCTGACAAATACCACCCTCTGGGAGCACGTGCCCATCCCCTCGCCCCTGGATCCCCCAGGCACAGTGGTGAATTCCACCTTCATCCTCCCAAGAGGAAGGCCAGCTCCCCAAGGACAAGCCAATGGAACCTTGGCCATCTGTGTGCACTTGCACTGATGCCTCCAGTGGCCCTGGCACAGAGGGGAGGCTGAGTGGGTCTGCTAGATACAGGCACACGTGACTAATCTAAACGGGTCCTTGGGAATCAGCGTGTCCTTCTACGAGCTTTGTAAGGCGCCACGGTAGCGGCACCAGCTCCAATGCAGCATCTAGGCAAGGCTGGCTGGCAGGGTCCTGTCCCTCTGATGGGTTTGGTCCCTAAAAAGCTTAGGTTGGCGTCCCCTCGCCTCCTCTGCCACAGACCCACACTGCATTCTATTCCGTTTCCCATCTACTCTGATGTGCCTCGAATTACTCACTCAACAAGTAACTGTGGAGAGCCTTCCCAGGGGAAGTGGGTCACGCTCCAGCCCCAGGGAGCCCGCCCTCCAGAGGAGACAGCAATGATGACGGGTGGAGGAGGCCAGGTGCTGTGAGGCAGGCAGGGGTGCTCCAGGCTAGGCCCTGAAGGTTGGGGACAGGAGGGAGCCTTTCCTCCCTAGGCTGGTCAAGCCAAGGGACAACAGTGCGAGGGTAAAGTTGAGAGCAGGTGGAGCTGGCAGCTCAGAGGAGCAGAAAGGGGCCGGAATGGCTGCAGTGTGATGGCAACAGGGAAGCCATGAGAGCTGGACACCAGGCAGGGCCATCAGGCCGAGGTGCAGAGTCCCAGTCACAACAGGAAGCCCTGGGGGAGTTTTAAGCGTGGCAGAGATATGCTGTGTGTTTTATGAAGATCACGGTGCAGCTGTGGGAGAAGTGTGTCCAATCATTAACGTCCTCAGCAAGGCCAAGCAGCACAGCCAAGGAAACCTGGATACATGAATCCTGTCCCACTGCCACGCCCACCTTCCAGAAGAGAAAGTGCCTTCAGCCTGTTAGCTGAAGAATCTAAAATTAGTTGTATTTCAGTCTTTTAATGTTTCACGGTAAAATATATACACAAAAGAATCAATAAAACACGCACGTACTCTTGCCAACATAACAAGATGAGCACTGAGTAGCCTCTCTCCTTCCCAGAGGTGACCGCTCTCCTGTGCTGGGCCAGTCACTCCCATATTTTCCATACAGCTTTATTCCTGCTCTAAGTTTCCCTAACAAGCAACCTTTGGAGCCGAGCCTGCTTGAACTGTGTACAGATGAACTGTTCCATGTGTGTCCCTTATGACTTCCCGACTTCCTCCTGGGCCACCACGTCCCTGAGACACCCTGGTAACACAGGGGCTCACACCATCTGCCCACGAACTCTTCCTCCCCACGGGATGGCTGTCCACTGCTGGGCTGTCCAAAGCTTGTCAGCCTCCTACGGACGTGCATTTCGAAGGTGGCTGATTTAGGGCCATGACTATGTGTAAGTTTCATTCAGTTATACTCCTGGGTGTGGAATTGTGGGTCCCAGAGTAATGCTACACTGTTTTCTGAGTGGCCGCAGTCAGCAAAGTCCCTGGTCAGTGAAGGCAGCTCCCTCTACTTTGCATTCATGCAGTGCTTGTTTCCTCCCTTTCTAGTTTTTGCCAGCCCAGTGGGTAAGCGCACCTTAGTCCATTCCAAAAGGTTTAGGGTCAGTTCCTCCAAGTTCTCATAATTCACAAATCTCCACAAAAATATCTTGCAATGAAAGTACATCCAGGTTCTCTCTCTTTATGCACCAGTGACGGAAACTAGTCAGATGGCAGAACTGTGAGGGAGTCAGCCCTGCTCAGCATCTACCCTGGAGGCTATGGGGGGTGTCGGTGTCCAATTCCTTTATGCTGTCCCATTTTGATGAAAGATGTTGTGGAACGGGAGCTGAGGCCACAGGTTGAGTGTCTGCATTCTTCCTCAGGGTGGATGCCTGATGGAAGCCAGCCACTGCCGTCTGGGTAAATCCCTCTGACTACTCTGGCCTCTGGTCTTGCACCGCCTGCCCTGCTGGGCCTCAGCTCCCCACCCAAAGCTCCCACTGCACACACTGCCAGCCGCCCTCACCCGTGCCTCTCATCCCAGACGCACACTGGCACCCCACATGCTCGCCCAGGCACCTGCCCTGCCTCCCATGGCACCTCTTCCGAGTCTTGAAACAAGCATAACAAACTCCCTTGGCAGAAAGTGTCCAAAGACGACATTAAAAATGAGAGCACATGTTGGAAGTACTTTCATTTCATTACACAAAACACAGGCTATAATTCCTTTATCACACTGATGCAAAATCCACACCATAAAACTGTAAGCAGAGGATACACTCTTCGCTGGCAGAGAAACGTCATAGTTAGTATGACTTACAAATAGAATGTTGCTTTTAATAGAATGGAAGTACCCAGGAGCTCTCCATGTACAAAAACTCCACAAAGTATTATAAAAAAATTAACACAGTGATTAGTCACTGTCATTGTTTAGGACAAAATGGAGGTAGATACATGTTTAATTCACACTTTCTGAAGGGTACAGTGAGGACGAGATGATAATGCTTGGGTGTTCAGCAAAATCAAGCCTGTTACCCATCTCTCTCTCTCTCTCTCTGTGTCTATCTCTACCTCTGTCTCTGTGTCTCTGTGTCTGTCTCTGTGTCTCTCTCTGCATCTTTCTGTGTCTGTCTCTGTGTCTCTGTCTATGTGTCTCTGTGTCTGTCTCTCTCTGTGTCTCTGTGTCTGTCTCTATGGTGCCCTTTGCTCTGTGGCCACACAGGGATGTGTATGACTTGGCTTCCTGAGGAAGGCAGGGGAGGCTGTTGGCAGTGGAAAGACCCGCATGAACAGATGTACGGGTGTCAATATGCAGGCCAGGTGGAGGGACAGCAGGGGGCTCAGTGCAGCCAGAGCCTAGGGAGGGATGTGGATGAGTCCGAGAGGGGCTGCAGAGTTTGATCCGGTCCAGTCCGGGTTACAGTCTCTGGCACTTTGGTTACAAGAAACAGACTCACCCAGGTCAGCCTGACAGAGGTAGGGGTGCTGGTGGGGGAGGGTGGGGCTGGGCCAGGGCAGTGTGGGGCCCCCTGGGCCCACCAGGCCTTTGCTTCTATCCCACTCTCCTCACTCCTGTTGGACACGACTCCAGCTCGGCCCCAAGGCTTCCTGGACAACCTCTGGTGTGTCCCTTCAGCTGCAGGGGGAGGAAAAGGGGCAGCTTCCTAGGCGGCAGGTCGGTGGCAGCCTTTCCTCCATCCTGGGGCTCTGGGTTTCCAGCGGGTTAAGACCTGCAACTCTATCAGTACTGCCTTCTCTATCAAACAGCAGAGGTCTGCTGTCCTAGTTGACAGATTCTGGGCATAAAATCTTGACTTTCCTAAATAGTAAGAACTACTAAAATCAAGTATTTGGAGCTCATTAAAGATAAAGCTATAAAATGGCCGGGTGTGGTGGCTCATGCTTGTAATCCCAGCATTCTGGGAGGCCGAGGCAGGAGGATCACTTGAGGTGAGGATTTGGAGGTTGTGGTGAGCTATGCTTGGGCCACTGTACTCCAGCCTGGGTGACAGAGTGAGATCCTGTCTCAAAAAAAAAACCCAAAAAGTGAGCCTGGTGTTAACTTTTAACTGAACATGGACAAGCCCACGTTGACTGAGGTAAGCTCATGACCCACCTGCCCTGTTCTGGTTTCAGACTTAGAAGGAGAAGAAGAGGGCACAAAGGAGCAGGAGCAGGAGCAGGAGGAACTTGGAAATTCTAGAGCTAGATGCTTATACTCAGAAGGGAGAGAAGAAACCAAACTTACCACAGGAGCCTGACAAGGCCTCCAACCTCATTTTCTACCCTCCTCCCTACACCTGCAGACTCCAGGCCATCTTGAGTTTTAAAAGAAAAACTCTATTTCCTCTGAAAGCAAAAGCTAAGAACAAGAAAACTCTTATGAACACAAATTTGGACTAAATTAGATACCAATCTGAGTCATTTCTAGATAAGATAGAAAATATGTGTGTTTGCTTTTACTTTGAATGAATTAAGATTTACAAAGGTCAGAAAGAGATCTAACATAATTTAACACAAAATTACTGCTGGCTTTGTCTGGGATGAGGAACAGCAGTGAGTTGCTGTTGCAAGTGTCAGTGCTGACCTGAAGGACAGGCCTGACACCTGGGTGGGTCACAAGACCACCATGCCAGTGACAGACTGTTTCCTCCTGGAGCCAGCAACCTAGAAATGATTCTACATCTGAATTTTCTTTTTTTAGAGACAAGGTCTTGCTGTCACCCAGGCTGGAGTGCAGTGGCGTTGTCACAGCTCACTGCAGCCCTCCAACTCCTGGGCTCAAGTGATCCTCCCACCTCGGCCTCCCAAAGTGCTGGGACTATAGGTGTGGCCCCCTGCATCCGGCCTTCCATGTCAGAATTAAGCAGACACACACCACCCCTCCACAGCCACCAGATCCAAGAGTCCTAAGAACCCACAGAAGGCTCTATAAAAGGCAGCTCAACACTAAGTAACTGCACCATAAAACAGGCTTGTCATTCATTCTAGGAGGACAGAGGGTTAGGGAAAGAAACGGAACTTGCCTTTTGGTGTGGGCTCTAAGTCGAGTTTCTGAAGTCCTTCTCTGGCTCAGAACAAGGCCTTCTAAATACTTCTCTTTTGTTGCAGGTTTTGTCCTGGTCATTGGGCTGGTGACTTTCTACAGAATTGGCCCATATACCAACCTGTCCTGGTCTTGCTACCTGAACATTGGCGCCTGCCTTCTGGCCACCCTGGCAGCAGCCATGCTCATCTGGAATATTCTTCACAGGAGAGAGGACTGCATGGCGCCCAGGGTGATCGTAATCAGCCGCTCCCTCACGGCGCGGTTCCGCCGCGGGCTGGACAATGACTATGTGGAGTCACCGTGCTGAGTCGCCCTCCTCGGGGCTCTCTGTGAATACCCACTGTCACAGAAGAGTCTACCAACCAAGGTACTCTGCCAAGTCACTGTCACTGCTTGTGCAGAGGCACATGCTAAGCCTGGGTTCCCCATGTACACACATGTACGATACACATGTACCTTTACTGTGTTATATATAAATATATATATATATATTAAAAAAATGTCTATACATGATGTGTGCCACGACTTTCCCTGGTCACACATGTGGCCTCACGTGCACGCACTTATCTAGGGTAGAGACCAGAATCTGAGACACGGAGCAGGAGCGTGTGGCCACCCTGCTCTCCTCTGTGGTTGGGATTAATTTATTCTGCACCTGCTGGGAGGGGCATGCCCAGCCACAGTTTACTTAGGTAAAGCAGAACACCCAGGAAGATTTTCTTGAAATAGCCACGATATTCCTTGAGCGAGTCGGAATTATTACCAGAGAGTAACAGTTTCACGACACAAGCATGTTAGTAGTGTACATCTTGCTCCTATTTTTCTTTTTCTAAGTTAAAATAAATGTAAACCTCTTAACTCTGTCTAAAACTTGTGTTTTGTCCATCTCCGCTGCCACATGAGTGAAGAGAATTTGATCAAGTTTTCTGTAATTTTCTCAGGCTGACGTTAAAAAGAAGGGTTGAAATGACCTTTTCAAAGACCCACTGGGCACCTGCCCCTGTTCATGTTTCCATCCAACTGAGTCTCGGAGCCCTGTTCCTCCAGACTCTAAAAGCTGTGGCGGTGACAGCAGATCAACAGCCAGTAGAGTAAAAGGGAAGAACTCTACGTGCTTTAAATAAAAAAATTCAAAGAGAGTTGGTTCATTTTTTTCCCCAAGAAAAGTCTTCAACCTATCTTCAGCTGAATGCTTGGTGGGCTACAAAACACCTCCATGATCCACACTGATTCCAAGTAACAGCAGCAATTCCAAATCTCCTAAATCTGTAAGAGGTGTAAAAGCTGTAACTCTGCAGGTTGGCAGAAAACATCGAAGATCTACACCTCAGGGGTGTAGAACCTGGAACCCAGAACCCATCTGCCTGACCACAGGTGTAACCACGGTCCTGTGCCCAGCCTGGGTGCCTCCTCTGACCGAGAGCATCCCACAGCCACCCAGAGGCAGGGATCAATGTCAGCATCTGCTGGACAAGGAAACTGACACTGGGTCTGGGGGGCACCGTGCAAAGCCAGGGCCTGGCCACCTGGTTGCCCCTCCTCGAGTAAACGCCTAGGTTTGTTGCTTTTGACCTTCCAGCAAACATAAGGTGATCAGTTTAGATTTTGAAACCTGTATGGCCCCAGGAATTTGTCTTCAACTGACAGTAACTGAAACACATTTATGGACTGACCACATAAGACACACCTGGCACACAGCATGGAGAAAACCAGTTCGTGGCCTTGGTGCAGCACACCAGTGCCAACAGTTGGCTCTTAGCTTCCCCCACTCGACTTTTTTCCTACAAGGGATTTTTATTTCTAATCGCATGCTAAAAATAATTGTTTTTTAAAAAGAATAATGGGATATCTAAAACACTGTACAATTTTGCTCATATTATATACATGACGACTATGTAACTGTACATTAAAATTTTAACACTGGCCACGTAGTCAGTCATGGTCTATAATCATGTTTATATTCAGTGAAAAGTATTCAAAGAGGCCGGGTGCAGTGGCTCACACCTATAATCCCAGCACTCTGGGAGGCCGAGGCAGGTGGATGGCTTGAGCTCAGGAGTTCGGGACCAGCCTGAGCAAGAGCGAGACCCCGTCTCTACAAAAAATAGAAAAATTAGCCAGGTGTGGTGGCACACACCTGCAGTCCCAGCTACTTGGGAGGCTGAGGCAGGAGGATCACTTTAGCTCAGGAGTCTGAGGTTGCAGTGAGCTGTGGTGACGCCACTGCACTCTACCTGGGGCGACACAGTGAGGCTCTGTCTCAACAAACAAACAAACAAACAAAAATACGTAATCAAGAAAGGCCATGCGTGCCACTTGGTCTCTCCGGCACATTCAAACCCAGAAGCCCTCTCGTCTGCACCACGAGTGTGGAAAGGCTGTTCCCGTGGGGATGCAGGAGGTTTGCCCCACCGTCTCAGCAGGACAGGGGCCTGGGGCTATGCTCCCTCTCATATGGCAGGAGCCAGCACTGCAAGATGAGGGAGGGCTCGCTGCAGGCAACCTCGCTGCACACGCTTCTTTTCCCACTTTTGTTTCATTCTTCCATAATTTTTTTGCCCTTTGGAAATTAAAATCTGTCAAATGCTCTTGTGAGGAATTTCTGAATCCTCTCAAGAACAGACAGGAAGGTTGTGCTTACAGACAGCTTTTCACCGACAACCAATTTCAGAGCAATTTTAACTGCGCTTCACCTTACTGTTTTTAGTGTTTAGTTATCAAAACTTTTTCTGTTTAGGAGCAATTATTCCCAGAGGGACAGGTATTACGAACATTTAGCAACTGAAAAACTTTTGATGAGGAAGCATCTAGAACACTTTAAAATAAACCAAAACAATCGAATAATCGCCTGAGAGGCTCCTGGCACCACAGAGGCCGAGAGCTGGGCTCACCTGCCTCCCACACCCAGTTGTGCGCCACCAAGCACCCCTGCTGTGTGGCAGTGCACCAAGCACACCCTGGCCTCTGTGAGCTTGGTGGCACTTCACTGAGTGGAAAGACCATGAAATATATAATGACATAGTCAGAGAAGAGTTGATGGTTTAAAAAAATCTTATTTAGAAGGAAGGCATAAAGAAAGGAAAGACTCTAAGAGGTGTGCACATCAACTTTTGACATCTCAGTGAATGGAATCCTCACCTTTTGATGAGTTTGATAGATTTGAAAGCTTCGTCCATGTCACCAATGGTGACGAAAAAGCTGAAGTTGAGCATGGCGTCCCGAGTGGGCTTGTCACAATCCTCCAGCCCGACGAAGTCCCGCAGGGGTCTCCTGGCCACCATCTGGGGGACGTGCTGGTACCCAGAATCCGACCCGCCTTCTCTCTCTCCTTCTCCAGGCTGAATGACAAAAGGCCCCATTTGTGTGTCAATTCACATGCAAAGCTAATGCCTGAACCCCAGTCTCTTCCTCTAGATTTTTGTCAGTTAAAGGACAAATCCATCTGCAGACAGATACAGATACTCAGCAACAGGCCCAGGAGTCCATGCCAGAGACACTGAAATCCTTAGGATCACTGGAAGTCATCATCGCTTTAGGGTCTGGTTTCAGATAATGGATAGCATGAACTTACAGCCTCTAACCCACTAATAGCAAATCTTCAACAGTGAAAAGTGGCTATAACAGTTCCCATCTCCCAGGTTTGTTTTTGTGAACTATAAAAACTTTTTTACTAGCTACAGGTCAAGTCAGACATGTGTATTTATCTGCAAAGTCTCTTACAATTAAGTAACAGATGCATGGTTTCAGGTAAAATTTTCCAAAACGACCACCTGGATTAGTTGTGTATCCTCCATTAGTGTTTGTCAGAAGAGTCATCAACTGAGTACAGCACTCCCCCAGACAGGCACACGAAGAGGAAGACACATTCCTATAGGCTCCAACACAACAGCACAATCTTGCAGAGTGTGTGGGGCCAGCCTCCTCACCTGGGTGTCTTTTTATACCGGCACCTTGAAACAGGAGCTACTGAGGGGATGCTGCCCCCCACCACAGGCCCCCTCCCCTTTAATCATGGCGCCTTCCTCAGGGCAAGAGCCCCACCTCTCGTCTACTGCTTCCTCTCTGCAGCTCCCATTTCTCTGACGTACACATGTCCCCCCGTGTAAAGGGGATCATGACATACCCTCCTTGGATCAGGCTTCTCTGCAAGTTACTGGTCTTGTATCTGCTTCTACCCCATGCCTTTTTTTTTTTTTTTTTTAAAAACACGGGGTCTTGGCCCTGTTGCCCAGGCTGGAGTGCAATGGCACAATCAAAGCTCACTGCAGCTTCGAACTCCTGGGCTCAAGCGGTTCTCCTGTCTCAGCCTCCTGAGTAGCTGGGACTGCAGGTGCATGCCACTGTGCCTGGCTTCCGTTTGACTTCTTGAAGGCTCACTTTGGCACCTGCCTCCCCAGCTCAGTCCCAGCAGCTCCTCCATCTCAATGCTCCTTTACAAGCTGACCTGCAGCACCAGTGAGTAGGCCTCATGGAGGAGACAGCACTTGACTTGGACCTTGAAAAACACTGGTGGGACTTGTCAGACTCAGTTGCAGATAGGGAGGCCCTTCCAGGCACAGCACAGAGCATAAAGAAAGGCCCCGAGGCAGACTTCAGACCAGGGTGGCTTGAGTTTAGAGTCCATGGGTCACACCAGGCAGGATGCTGAGTGCTGAAGAGTTTGGGCTAATTCTGCATTAAGTGCATTAATTCTGCATTAACTTCCAGAAAATGTACATGCACAAAAACAACAGGGAATTCCTGCCTGCTCCGGCCCGACTTCCCGTAGCAACGTTAGCCTTGGTGTGGATCTAATGGGAGGCAGTTGGCTGTGTGAGCACTCCTGGGTTCTCATAATTCACCACACCCTGTTCACTTGCCTGGGTTCTTGTGCTGGCCCTCATCAGAGCCCTGTGAGGGAGGGACGGATTACCCCGTGTCACAGCAGACTGGAATAACCTGCCACCGTCACATGGTGCAGGGGCTGGGGACTGAGAGCTCCTGGACTCTCTCACCCACCACCCTCGAATGTGAAGGCACGGGAGAAACCAGGCTGAGGAATTTAAATGTAGGCAAATCATCTGAATAAGGGCAGCTTTAAAGGATAAAAATGCTTTGTGGCTATTCTTCACTAGCACTTTAAAGGCTGAGTGACTAAAACTTCCTACATTGCAAACATAGGGACACTAAGTATTTCCTACATCACAAACACCAGCAGAAATAGCGGCTTGTGTCATATGCCCAAGCCAGGACCAGAACGGATCAGCTCCTCTGAAGCTATGCTAAGTGCTAGGGCACCCTGCTCAAATAAGGAGCTGGCACTGAACGCCTCAGGCTTCCCAACTAACCTTGTTAAAATGCATATGCAAGCTAAGCAGAAAGTATCAGTGCACTGACAACTGTCGCTTAAAATAAAGAAAGAAAAGGCTCTTGGGAAACTACAAAGTTAAGGTAACAAGACAATCAAGTGGGGGGGTCTGTACTTACAACCGCATCATACACGCCTCCTCTCTGGAACAACAACTAGGAGTGGGGGGAACACAAAGGAAGGTGAGAAATGGGAGAGAGAAAAGACAAGACACATAAATGTGTGGAAGAAACAGAAATCAACAGCATGAAATTAATGGGGGAAAACTCAACAGAAATAATTAAAAATACTTTTCCACAACTTTTTGAGTTCTCAATGAGAAATTAATGCACTTAAGGAATACAAAAGAAGAACGAAATTCATTAAAATGCCAGTGTGGTGACACTAACCTATGACACAGAGCACAGAGCAGGCCCCGCCATGTGGCACGTGGCATGGACACCTTCCCAAGCCGCACAAAGACAAGCCCATTTCAATGAAGGCAGAGGTGTGTCTATGGACTGCTCGTCACTCCTACGGCTGTGTATTTTGCTTTACATGGTGACCCGGGGAACCTGAAATCACCTGTGCCCAGAGTCATTCTTGTTTTGAATGCTGAAATTACCACGCACAAGGTTCCAGCACAGCCCCAGAACCAGAGACCTGCACATACCTGGCCACATAACTGCCACAAGTCAAGGGGCAGCACCTTCCACCCTGTGTCCTTGTGTCCTTTATATCAAACCCTTTTAAAGTAAATAATAGCCCTGGGAACAGTGTGGGTGGAGCCAACAGACTTGCTTTTGACTGTGGCAGCTAATACAGTAAAGTTGGCGTTAGCTTCTGTGGCCACACAGAAATAACTATACATAGACCTACACGTCTTTCTTCTTCTGTAAGTGTCCCTCTGGTACATTCTCTCCTGTCCCAATTTAAGTAACCCCCGACCCCACCTTTGGTTACAGAAGTAACATATGCTGCTTGTAGAAAGGGTTTCACTCTGTCGCCCAGGCTGGAGCGCAGTGGCACAATCACAGCTCACTGCAGCCTTGAACTCCTGGGCTCAAGTGATTCTCCCACCTTGGCCTCCTGAGTAGCTGGGACTACAGGGGCACCACCATGCCCGGCTAACTTTTCAATTTTTTGTAGAGATGGGGTCTTGCTATGTTGCCCAGGCTGGTCTCAAACTCCTGGCCTGAAGCAATCCTCCTGCCTCAGCCTCCCAAAGTGCTGGGATTACAAGAGTGAGCCACCACGCCCAGCAGAAATATGTAATTTTTAAATAGCAGCTAGAGCGAAAAAGAGGAAAGCTGAAAGGGGTCAAGGCTTTAGGGGGAAGAGCCAAGAGGGAAGGGCAGGAGTCCTGGCCCTGAGTCATGACAGGAGCTCCTTCACCTGGTGACACTGCTCATTGGCGTGACTTCTGTCTCTCCCAAGAGCAAAACCACTCCTCCTTATTCTTCCCAGCACAAGATTTCAGTGTTTGCTGGGATTTCAGGTGGCGCTTTACAGCAGATGGCTGAGCTTGTCTCCTGAGAGGAGAGCCCCAGGGAACCTCAAGGGCCAACTCGTACTTCAGTGCCCTGGGACACTTGCAAGAATACAGCCAAGCAACGGGGGAGGACAGAAAACACCTGTACACATTTCATGGGATTCGTACCTTTTTTGTGAAGTAATAATGGGGCACATGCATCCCCAGAAGAGTCTGGCAGGTGGGAGGCCGGGGGAAGCTGTCATGAAGCAAGAAACCGTGCTCCTCAGAAATGAAGAACGACAGGATCAAAACCTCTGCCTGAGAAAGAAAGAAAAATATTGTTCTGTTTTTAGTTTGGCAATACAATGCTCTATCCTGCTTCTACTTCCCATTTTCACTGTCAGAATATTTACATATCCAGAGAAAGCAGAGTGGAGCATGTGTGTACACAGAGAATCGATCAGCTCTTCTCCTCGGGGCATGTGGCCGCCACACGGGCCTCCACCAGGTGTTATCAACCCTTCTTTGGCTCCACTTTGGAAAACCAGCCCACCTCCTGGAACAATGCACCTCATCCAGGCTGCAACCACTGGACCCTTCTGAGTGAATGATTTGCTCTTAGCAAAGACTGATCAGTCTACCCTGAGTTGGTGACTGAAATCCCCAAGAGCTCTTGTGTTTTAAAAGTTCTCCCCTTCAGTTTGTTTACCCTGATTTAAAAATCAACAATACCAACAACAAAGAGTGCCTCTACTCTGCTTCCAAAGAATAGGGAATACATAACAAAGAAACTAGGCACTCTGTTGGATCTGTTATACATGATTTGGAACCCCAGACAGGACTGCATTCTCTCGCCTGCAGCTGCTTCTGACCAGGGGCTAGTAAGAGTCTCGTGCTCCACCAGCTGCGCTAGCCGGGTGGGCACAGAGCAGAAACTATTAAGAGGTGCGGGGAAGGTAGAGCCTATCCTTGCTACCGCCGTATGAACCCCTGTGATTGCAAATCAACATCACCGAAGACAAGAAGAGGTATTTGATCAAACTGCCGTGACAACAAGGTTCATCTCTCACTGGTTACTAGTGTGCTGCTCATTGTTTACCTAGAGTCACCACCACACCTTCTACCTTGGAGAAACCGCCAAATGCCTCTGGTATTTTGTTTCTCCCATTCCAATGATAGAGATGCCACCTTGATACATTCTACCATTTGGTGTTTCAGAACCAAGGACTGGATTTGCTTCTGGAAATCTCAGGGTGTCGACACTGACTGCAGATAATCTGAAGGGTGCCAAACTCTTCCCATCCTGGTAAGGGAAATCCTTAGGCATGAAGTCAAGTCCTCAAGTTTTAGGCCAGCTGCCCTTCGCTAGCTTATCTGAGGACCATACACATAAATTCCTCTTGGAATGAGTGGGTTATAGAGAGGCACACACAGACCAATGGCCTTCTCCAGGGAACGTCAGACGTCCCACAAGACACAGACTTGGAAAGTGTCAGGCTCCCAGCCCTGGTGGTGGTGGGGAGACGGGGCCCAGGGTCAAGTTCTGAGAGCTCATCAGAGTGGAGGTGGGAGGCCCCGCAGAGGCTGGGAGCTGGTGAGCACAGAGGGCAGGGACTGAGGCGCAGGTGAGTCAGACTGGGTGGGAATAGGCCTTGTTCGAGAGCCGTGGAATGCTGTGGAGTGAGGAGTGCGGCACGCTGCCTCAGATGCAAACACAGGATGTGCCAACACCAAAGGGTTACTTCACGCTAACTGTTTCAGTCAAGAGCTCTGCCCTAGTGAGAGAATAACACCTAACAGCCGAGAAAACAACAGAACCAAACACAACACTGGGTCAGACCAGACAGACAGGGTAGAGCAGCCCATGGGCGTAAACCTTAGAGGAGACACACACATGCCCTAACTTTTCTGCAGAGCTCAAAAGGATTTACCAATTGTAAATTCATAGAAACAGTTTTGAAGTTATGGTGATGCTCCCTCTGGTGGGATATGTGAGGCAGATGCTCTACTCCACATCAGCGAACTGTCATGACCACTTTCCCACAAACCCCATTAGGAAGCTCTCGAGCCTGGCACACAGTCACCAGGTGTATCTAAACAAACACGACGTGGCAGGTGGTACCATGGAGCTGGTGTGGGGCTGCCTGTCTGCAGACTGCAGCTGGGTGCCCTGTGCTTCCTGCACCGCAGCTTCACACACGAACAGCCGGGGCTCGCTCTGATCCCAGAAATGGCTCACGGGAACGCGATTTGCCAGTTTCTCATCTGCAAACAGGTGGCTCCTAGGAGAAAAGGGAAGACCCATCCTCAGCACTGAGGAGAGCACCCCGTTACCGTCACCAACTTCCCCACACTAATCCCAGGGGTCTCGCAGGGCAGCCCTGGCCATGACTCCACCCGGGCCAGCATCTGCAACCAGCACCGTGCACTGTTGGAATGTGTGCTCAGATTTTAACAAATTGGTTAAGGGTCTGGGTAAAGCCTGGTTTGAGGGGGACACAGAATCATGATGCTTGGATGCTGGTGGTCTGTGGAGGGTCCCGGACTCTTCCTGTCCTTTCCCAGGACTTGTGGGCAGACCTTACAGCGGGATGGTGCCCCCTGCTGGGCTGTACTGACACTTGGGGGCTTGTGGGTTGGGGACCAGGGCCCAGGGCTCAGCAGTGACCCTCAGTGAGGCTTTCCCACCTACCCTGGGCCCTCCCATCTCTAAAATTCCATGTTTTATGGGCCCAGAACTCGAGAAAGCACTGTAGGGAGACAAAACGAACTGGGTGGCCAGGAATGGATGCGACCTCAGCGGAGGGCAGGCACCGAGGTGAGAGGCTGTAATGAACCCAAGGGGTGGGTGGACGCTGCGGGGCAGCAGGGCTGTGGTGGCTGTGCAGGAGGCCAGGAGCTGGTCTTGCAAAACACGAAATCCCTCATGGGTGCCGCCTGTGCCCCACACTGGAGGGTCCCGTGGCCACGTCCTGCCCAGCACTGTGCCAAAAGCAGGCAGATGTGACGAGCGTGGTGTTCTGGACAGGGCGTTTACCAAGTGCCCACAGGTTGGTTCCTTGAAGCAAGACTGGCCTGGCCAGGGATGCAGAGTGGACAAAAGGAAGGTGGTTAAGACTCCAATTTGGGAAGTCACTCAGAAGCTCCTGTGGCTCACCAAAAGGGAAGCCACGAACAGCAGATGAAGACAAGAGAAAAGTGTGAATTAACAGACATTTCAAAACAAGGAGAACAGGAACTGGGGTCACAGGCAGCAGGGATTAAAGAAAAGGTTAGTTCTGAGGTTTGAAACCTGGGTGGCCAAGAGAAGCGGCACCAGGGGTGAGAAACGGAACTCAGAAGCGAGGCTGAGGCAGGTGTCGGCATCTAAGGTGGGGTAAAAAGTTTAAGGCGACATTTTCTGAAGCCGGAGACGGGGCTGCGCTCGGTGGGGAGTGAAGACGTAAGTGTTCAGTGGGGACGCAGCAGCGGAGGGCTGAGGTGGAGCCCACCAAGTGAAAGAAGGTTCCAGAAAAGGATCTGACAGGAAGGTGTGTGGTAGAGAGGCCAGGAGAATTCGGGGAAGGCTGGACAGAGGAAGTGTGTCTGGAAGGAGGGGCCCTTAGTGCTAGCAAAAGCAATCAAGCATTAAAAAAAGTCACCAAATCCAACATTTTTAATTCTTCTGCTCCTCTGTGAGCCACTGATTCAAGCCTAAAGGTTTCTGCTTTACGCGTCTCTGTTCTGCTGTACTTTGCCGCACATACACCCACCCAAGCGTTAGCCCCTCCAGCGATGGGAAGCAGCTCACCCCAACGCTCTCCCACGCAAGGTCTGCTTTGCTTTGGTGCCTTACTGTGCAGAGTCAGTTACAGACCGTAAGTGAAGTACCCTAAGTACTTAATGCTCTATGAGTGTGTTCTTAGAAGCAAAAGGAACTACAAATATATGTTACATTAACTCCCTGAAGAAAGACAATTATTTCTTCTAGAAACACATTCTCTATGAAGACAAATGCCCTCCCTGCCATCAGAGATGCTGATGGGTCTGGGGTCCATGCTGTGACTCATGGGCGATTTCCATGGGCACTTCGGCCACAGCCCTTCCAGGAATTTCCACTCAACCAATTCCAGAATCTTAAACCTGGAGAAGAGAGACTAAGGACTCAAACATATCCTGAATGCCCATGTGTGCTTCTGTTTTACTTTTTATTTTTATGACTAGTAATTGCTAAGGTCTTTTGAAGTGTGATGTATAAAACAGCAACAAACTACCTAAAAGTTGAGAAGTAACCAAATATTGTTTTCAACATTTTTTCCAACAAAATCCTCCCAAACCACAATCTTACTTAGTCTCTTGCCCATTAGGGGACAGCGTCTCTCTCTGATCAATTTGTCCAGTGTAGAAGTCGAAGACAGTCGCTGTGTCCATTTCAACGTCATAGAAGCAGATTCTGGAATCTGGGCTGTTGTCAGCCTAGGGGAAGAGAAAACCAGAAAGCTTATGGTGCCACCTGGACCAGGGGTCATGTGGGCTGTGCTCAGGGCCAATGCAGCACATGTCTGAGAAACATGCCTGGTGTCAACCAAGTGCACGGGCTGCTTGGCTTCCGAGGAAGCCTGCTTTCAGCGTTCATAATCTGAACATCAATGACCATTTATCCAACTGAAACTGTTTTTTGTTTTGGTTTTTTTTTTTGAGACAGAGTCTCGCTCTGTCGCCCTGGGTAGAGTGCAGTGGTGTCACCATAGCTCACAGCAACCTCAAACTCCTGGGCTCAAGCATCCTCCTGCCTCAGCCTCCCGAGTAGCTGGGACCACAGGTGCGTACCACCCGGCTAATTTTTTCTATTTTTGACAGAGACAGGGTCTTGTTCTTGCTCGGGCAGGTCTCGAACTCCTGAGCTCGAGCAATCCTCCTGCCTCGGCCTCCCAGAGTGCTAGTATTACAGGTGGGAGCCACCGCACCCAGCCTTGAAACCGTTTTTGAATTTACAATTTCAGAGAACTAAAAACAAATTCTAAAAAATTGTGTCCAGCTGCTCTCAATATTGACTTGAAATGTTATTTTAGTTGAGATAGATTAAACAATGCAACCAGAAAGAATCTGGATTCTGATAAACCAATTCTCACACAGCTGTGTGAAAGTGAAATACATTTCATGAAGATGGAGAATGGCTGGGCAGTTGCATTTTGGGGCTGGCACATGAGGTGGTGAGTGTCGTCCACCGTAAAGAAGGCTGAGAGCAGGGGAGCATCTCAAGGCATGGCAGCACCGTGGTGCTGGCAAAAGGCCAGATTCTGCACCTGCTCCTCAGTCCCGGCTGAGGGTCCCAGTGCTACTCCTGGGAGGCTTAAAAGGTTCTACTTGCTTGTTCGCTACAGCACCATTCACAGGGCCAAAAAGTGGAAACAACCCTAGTCTCCATGGACGAATAAATGAATAAACACGTGGCCTATCCACAGGAAGGACTATTACGCAGGTTGGACGCAGTGGCTCCCGCCTGTCATCCCAGCACTCTGCTTGATCGAGGATCGCTTGAGGCCTGGAGTTTGAGACCAGCCTGGGAAATGTAGCAAGACCTCACCTCTACAAAAAATTCAAAAATTAGCCAGACATGGTGGCACACGCCTGTACTCCCTGCTACTCGGGAGGCTGAGGCAGGAAGACTGCTTGAGCCCAGGAGTCTGAGGTTGTAGTGAGCTATAATGACGCCACTGCACTCTAGCGCAGGCAACAGAGCAAAACTCCATCTCAAAAAAAGACAAAAACAAAAAAAGGACCATTACGCAGCCATAAAAAGGAATGAAGCACTGATGTGTGCTACAACACGGGTGAACCTCGAAAACAATATGCTCAGTGAAAGAAGCCAGTCACAAAAGACCACATACGAAACGACCAGAACAGGCAAATCCACAGAGACAGAAAGCAGACTGGTAGTCACGAGGGGCTGCAGGGAGGGGGCATGGGGTTTTCTTTTGGGATGGTGAAAATATTTGGAATTAGACAGAAGTGGTGGTTGCAAAACACTGTAAATGTACTAAATGCCACTGAGTTGTTCACTTTACAATGATTAATCCACCTCAATTTTTTTGAGAAAAAGATACGTTAGCAACCCTAAAGAGCACCTTGGGTTGTTACTAACTAAAGTCAGCATTTCAGATAGTGGGAGGAAGGATGCGGGTAAATACTAACCTATGCCCCACCAGCAGCAACAGCCCAACAGAGGAACCGCCCTGAGGCCAAGTGTGCGGGTCTTTTATGTGTCAATCTCCTAAAACTGCACCCAAACACTGCCTTTCATATTGAAATTGTAAAATAAATGCCTGTTGAATTGAAAGAAATAAAGTGGAGCCTGGTTTCAGGCCCAGACAGTCTGGTTAAGCCCCTCTGGGGGTGGTTTAGGCCTCAGGCCATCTAAGAGCTGCCCAGGAGATTCTAATGTGCAACAAGGCTGAGGACCTGTTCTACACCCACTTTTGTGAAGATATTTAATGATTTTCACGAAAGCAGGCTGTCCTCTTTCTGGAATCTTTTTCTAAGTGCTCGCAGTTCCAAAGTTCTCTGCCTGACCGCACACACGGGGGTTCTTGGGCAGCTTCTGCCAGCAGCTCAGGCCGCCGCATTCCCCACACTCCCTTCCATCTGCGCTCTGCACCACGGGGCATCTCCTCACTCCTTCTCCCCTCATCCTGGCCAACCTGCCCCTGAGGGCAGGACCCTGGAAGGAATCTGGGCTACAACATTTACTGGCAGGTCCTCGATAATAAAGTCAGGGCAGTGCAGGTACAAACACGATAGCTCCGCCTGCTGCTACTGTCTCGTGGCTCCTGGCCCCTTACCTCCCTCCTCTTAGCCCTCGCACAGGGAAAGCACCTGTGGGCAGGTGCACACAAAGAAACTGAGGAAAGGGAGCTTCCACTCCAACACCTATTTCCTCCGTGACCATTGGCACGAGGTCCTGTAATTTGGCCTTGTTCGGACAGAGCTCACCCGCCAGCTGACACAACTCAGACGCCAGCTTTGGGTCCAACGCACCCAAAAAGCAGTGCTGGGGGACACATGCTAAGAACTCAGATAGACTGTGGAAAACTTTATTCTAGCAGATTCTGGAATGGTAAACGGGATATAAGTATTTTTTAAAAGAAGGTAAGAAAATGAAAATTTGCCAAAATTTTAGACAAAAGAAGATACTATAAGCTTAACAACAATGGAAAAAATCACAAATTAAAATAATCAGTAGGTTTGACTACATACAAACATAACCTTTTGAACACCTTTACAAACGCTATAAACAAAATGCGAACAGCTGCAACAGACTGGATGGGCAAAGAGCTGCCTCCATGCCCCCCCCCAGGCTCTGGCCACAGCCCGGCCCCTGTGGCTGCCACAGGGCTGGGGCTGCCTGCCACCGCACACTCCTTTATTACAGTCGAGCCCTTTCCTTCGCATTTTCTTCTGTTCCCACAAGTTGAGTATTCCCGATGCCATGCGAGGAGGCACAGGGGCCTCACCTGCCTGCCCTGCCTGCCCCGTGCTGTCCCCTGGGCCCTCCTTCCCCACCCGGGGTGGCTAGGACTGCCAGCACCACCAGACCGGTGCACACAGTCCCTGGCCCCCATAAGCTCCGCTTCTGTTTCCCTGCATGTACGGCCTGGCACTGCCCGGCTGCTGAAGGAATGAGGGGAACCATCCTGTCCCCTCGGGGCTCCAGCTGCCACCTTCTCCTCAGGGGCCCCCTGGCCGCACCTGCTCCCTGGCTTCCCAGGGCCCAGCTGGGTTCTCAGGGCAGCAGGGGCCACTTCTTTCATCCCTGAGCATCTGCCTTGGGGACATTCCCACGGTCCGTTTGGCCCCACCTCCAGCCAGGCCACATGCCCCTCCCTGCGCCTCCAGCTCGACAAACCCACCTTCCCCCCAAAAGGCTCTTCACCTGGTTTTCTTTTCCACCCCCAACCAGCTGCTGGGGGGGCCTTCTGACAGCCCCACAGCCAAGGCCAATTGATCAGCAAGCCCCACCTACCACATGGCCAGCAGGGTCTAGCTGGCCAGCCCCTCCAGGACGGCCGTGATGGGTGCTAAGCGGACTTTGGCACCCACCGCCCATACCCCATCCACCTCCTAGAAACAACCCTCTAGAAAGATGGTGCTGACACTACCCTCCTTCCCTCCACCCGGGTCACAGTCAGCCCCCCAACCACGCCAGCCTGACTCATCCTCCTCCCAGAGGCAGAGCCTTGGTGAGGACGCGTTCTGCCGACGCAGGCCTCTGCCCTCGCTGCTCCTCTGCCCGGATACCGTCCGTCCCCGTCCCACTCTTGCCTCGTATCTCAGCTGCACTGTCACCTGCTCAGGCAGCCGCCCCCGACCTCCACGGCAGCTCGACTCTGCCCTGTTCCACTCTCTCCTAGCACAGCTCTTGCCACAAGTTTGCATTCACTCAGTTGCTGCCCGCGTGACTGCTGTGGGCACCTCTGCACCTGCAGTGCCTAGCAGAGCGCCTAGTCGGCTGCAGGCAGCCAGTCACTGTCCCTTGAATGAATGAAAGAACGAACGAGCACTGGAGGGCGGTAAACGGCCAAGAAGGCCACCACGGGGGTCTCCATGCCTAGCTGCCCCCTTCCTTCCAGACCCTTTGCAGGCGGCTGTCACTGGCTGCCTGCACAACGACGTCACTACTCTAAGCAAGATGCTGGGAGGTACACCTTCAACAGTCCCTGTCATCTCTATCGTGCCAGACAGGACTGAGTCGGGTGATGAAGAAACAGAAGAGAAGAGGTGAGGGGCTCCCTGAAGGAGGAACAACTGTTTCCGATGAAATAAGCAATGAAGAAAGCTAGGAAAAGATGGAAGGTGTGCAGGTGGGGTTAAGAGGACAGAACCACGCGGAGAGACTGGCAGAGAGGAGAGGAGGGAAGGAGGCGCTGACCAGCGCGGCTGGACATGGAGACCCGCATGGGAGGAGCGGGCGCAAGGCGAGGCCAGAGGCCCAGGGGGAGAGGCGGAGTGCGAGAACAGCAGGGTGAAGGGGAGGGGTGGGGCAGACCCCAGCCTGGCCTGTGCACCTTGACTGAGCCCCACCTTGCTGAGGAGGATGCTGATCTTGTTCCCGGAGGCATTGCATCTGAGGGAAGCCAGAGCCCCCACCCCGGGGAGCAGCTCGGCCAGGTTCTTGCAGTTGCAGTGCACTTTTGCCTCTCTGCGGGAAAAGAAAAGGGCCTCAGTGCAAACCAGAGCTCCACTTCCCTTGTGCATCTGCCATTTACCGTCCACGGGCAGGTCAACCTTTGTTCTCGCCCGAGTTCTGCTTGGCAACTCAGCTGCTGTGTGCGCCGTGGCACGGGCCAAACAGGGTGAGTTTTTAAACCTCACAAATGAGCAAATATGAATGTGTATTCTTAGTCCCCTTCCTCTTCTTACCCACAAAGTAGCTTATTAAAAATGCTGTTCTGCACTTTGCATTCTTCCCTTTACACTGTTCTAGTGATTTTTCATAACAAAATGGGGATTACTTTATTATACTTAGTTTGGACAAACTAAACATTACTTAACTATTCCCCTGCCAGTGATATTGTTTCTAGTTTTTTGCCCATATAAACAATACTAGATATGCGGTGGTAGCTCAGTATCAGTTTTTTACTTTATTCACATTTCCTCAGTTCTTCTCGGATGTCTTTTATCTGTCCCAGGATCCCATCCAGGATCCCACGTGACATTTAGTTGTCATGTCACCTTGGGCTCCTCTTGGCTGTGATAGTTTCTCTGACTTTCCTTGTTGTTTGATGACCTTGACATTTTTGAGGAGTAGTTGGATGTACTGTAGGATGCCCCTCCATTGAGATGCCTGGTGTTTTTCTCATGATTAGACTGGGGCTATGGGTTTGGGGAGGATGGGCACAGAGATGAAGTGTCATTTTCATCACGTCATATCAAGGGCACACGCCATCAACCTGAATCATCACCACTGACGCTGACACATGCCCTGGTGGAGGTGGAGTCTGTCAGGTTCCCCACTGTGCGGCTACTCCCCCTTCCCAGCCTGTGCTCTCTGGAAAGAACACCTGTGGCGTGGGCAGTTAGGGCACGCTCCCTCATGAGGGTGGGTGTCCACATGAACTGCTGCGGTTCTTCTGGATGGATGTTTTGACTCTTCTCCCCCATCTATTGCCTTGATCATTTATATCAGTGAGGACTCCTGTATATTTACTTTTTACTTTCGGTTATAATTCACTGCTGCTTTACTTCTTTTGTTGCTCAAATTGTTCCAACTTTGGCTACTGGGAGCTTTTTTGGTTGGTTCTGCATCTCTTTGACCCAGTCCTATCATTGTGAGGTTTTTTTTGTGTGATTGGATTTTAGCACCTGCTTACTTTCTGGCACCACAGGACACTACAGGCTCATTTGTATATTTCCTGCCCCAGTCCCAGAATCAGCCATTTCTCCAAGGAGCCCTGGCTCCTGTCACTGGAGGATGGTGTTAGAGACCGGGGTCTGGGCATTGGGTGTGCTCACTGCTGCTGGGGTGCTGTTGCTCTAGGCCCTCTGAGCTGGCAGAGTGAGGGGATGTGCGCACAAACTGGAGCACAGACACACCCCTACAATTTTCTCTATGTGCAGTCATCTACATTTATATTAAACAAAATGTGAGTTTGTACTAATTCTCCAATGTTAATCAATCAGCTCATGGGTCATTCCCGCCTCTTTCCCGGCTTATCTGTGACCTCCCCCTTCCAACTGTGAGACACTGGCTCCTATTCTCCGCGATCCATTTACTTAGTTGTTCAATTCCAGCACATACATATAATAGCATTAGAATTGCTAACCCATACCCCTGTGGGAAACAACTTTATCAGCTAGAGAACAGTGCTCACGTGCAGCTCCTTCTGCCCTTAGTGCTAGAGTCCCCACTCATTCCCAAAGTTGCTTAGGGCAGCACTTTCTCCCACACCCTTCAGTGAAGTTGTTTCACACATTTGTAATACAGTCAGATTGTTTTGTTACCATCTGTATTCCATCCTGGGGTCTCCTAACGTTCTAAATGATTATTTAAAAATTTTCATACATTAAGGTTCACACTTTCTGCTGTAAAGTTCTATGGGTTTTGACAAATGCACGATATCCTGCATCCATCATATAGAAAAGTTTTGCCACCCCAAAAAGTCCCCTGTGCTTCAACTATTCAACCCCCCTCTCCTCCCCATGTGGCTCCACCATCATGCAAAGACTAAGAACTTAGGTCAAGACATAAGGCATTTTAAAAAATGAAGTGGCAAGTTAATGTTGAAATGAGAACTCACTGGATTTTCTGGCTTCTATACCACTTTCTGCCCACCACATTGTTTCCTAATTTTAAAAATGTAGTACTTTTATTTGGACAAAAACTGTACCTTCGGGAAAGATCAAAGCTTTTAAAGTGAGCTAAGTCTGTCCCTACAACCAGGAAATTTCCACAGATATCCAAGAAGCAAGGGTTCCCCTCAGTCTCAGAGAACAGGAGGAGTTGTTTGACAGTCCCCTGTGGAAAAGAAAAGAACAAAGAATTTAGGAAAGCAGCTTTTGTAGGATTTCATTTTTGTTACTAAACATTATTCACGTATAACCTCATACACTCCACTCAGCCATTCAATAAATATTTATCGATGGCTTAGTGTGTGCCCAGCACTCTGTTAGATCCTAGCGCTACATGGGGAAAGATGGGGCCCTGCCCTAGAAGAGCTCTGGTGCTTACAGCCCAGAGGGAAAAACAGACGGCAACTGGGCCAACCAACACACACACGATCTCAGCTAAGTAAGTGCATATCGGTAATGAACAAGATGTTAGAAAAGTACCACCTGTGGCAAGAGGGTGACCCCCCATCCCCTCAGGTTGGTCTGGGAGGCCTTGTTTACAGAAGTGTTTTGTTAAAGCCCCAATAATACTTTTAAGTTATAAGTGTCATGTGAGTGGTTACCCTTGGGTGGGGAGGTTGGTGAGAGGAAGGGAACCTTACTAGGATGCTAGTTACATCCTGGGTCCATCCCACGTGTGAAAGTCACCATGCTGTACACCTAGGCACAAGGTGCCTGCTCTTTCTGCATATTATGCTTCAATAAAATGTCCAAGAAGAGAAAGTCTTGTCTGGGGGCAATGGTTAAACCGAGACTGAGGAGAGGAAGGAGACAGCCATGGAGAGCCTGCGCCAGCATTCCAGGGAAAGGAGGTGGCACATACCGAAGCAGGAAAAAGTCTCTGTGGTCCAGGATCCTGGAGGCCGAGGCGGCGGGAGTGGCTGGCACTGAGCAGAGGCCACAAGGCAGCACTGCCGCAGGCCATGGGGAAGAATGCGATTCTGTTCTAAGTGAAGGTGGAAGACCGTGCAGGGTTTTGAGCTGGGAAGTGATTTCATCACTTATATTTTCAAAGTGTCCCTTTTGCCTTCACACACTTTGGAAAGCATGGTCCACAGTCCCACCTGAGCAGACTTCATGGTTTGCAATGTGTCTTTCCCACGGGTGAGCTCCAGTCCTCTGACTGAAAGGAGAGGCTCCTGGCTCAGCAAAGGCGCAGAGCCTCTCACCTGTGTGTCTCCTCTGACTGTCCCAACCACCCTAGTCAGCCCCACTGCACGGGCACAGAAGGTACCTTCCAGGGAGAGAGCAGTGCAAAGCCGAGAAAAAACAAGTCAACATGCAGTCTGCACGCCTGGCTTCAACCCCACAGCCTTTGGGGTGCGGGTCCTCCGCAATCAGTGACTGGCCCTGCCCCTTCCGGCCTCACCACTGCCCCCACCCCAGCCACGGGAGGCGCAGGCAACACTAGGAAACACACACAGGGCTGGGTGCCAACGTTCTGGTCCAGTGGGGTATCAGTCAGGGGCCAGAAGGCCCTGCATGTCTGGAATTGCTGCACTGCCCGCATGACTGACATGGCACGTCCACACACGCTGGGCACGCAACAAGCTCCCGAGAGTACTAACCTCCCCTTACGCACGTTGGTGCTGCCTTACCTGCTACCATCGACACATATTTCTTATGTAATTTAACAGAGCAACAAACAAAAAAAGGACCCAACTCATGGAGCTGTGTCAGACGCCCTCCCAAGCCCTGCTGATGGGACTTCTCAGTTGGCTCTGTTTCCCAGCTGACACTGCCCCGCACACTGGCACTGCAGGTCCTGTCTCTGCTGTTGCAGCTGCCCCTTCCTCTGTCCATAAAGACACGGTCTCTCTACCTCCGTGTCCAGAATACGTGCCCCATACACAATTGCCAAGTCAGGCAGTGCAATGTAAAAGGACTGGAGAAGGCGGGGAGGCAGCAAGGAGGGTGGCTTTCCATGGCTGGGATGCCCGTGGCTCTGGCCTCCTTTCCTCCAGCATCTCTCCCACCCGCCAACAGGCTGTGAGAAAACACGTGGTGCCAGCGGCTGTGACTGTACCTCTGTCCTGGGAGGGCTGGGGCCGTGGGGCTCCTCGGCGCCTACCACCGTCTTCTCTACTGCCCAGCTGCAAACTAGAAATGACAACTCTACGCCAGGGGAGCAGACAAGCAGTGCGGGAGCTCCGAGGACATGCACATGGCAGCCCCAGGAAACTAAAAACAGGTCCCAGGGAGAAACTCAGAGCCAGATAAAAACCACACAACAGCTAAAACCAGGGTTGTGACAGATGCTCTTGACCTATCACAGAACTCTGCTGCACGTAGTGGCTTGAATGTTGTGGTCCCCCAAAAGATATGTCCACTCGGAATCTGTGAAAGTGATCTTATTTGGAAAAAGGGTCTTTGCAGTGGTGATTAATGATCTTCAGATGAGGTTGTTCTGGCTTAGGGTGGGCCCAAATCTGATGACAGTTGTTTTTATAAGACCCAGAAGACTCAGACACGGGGCAGGGGGAAACACCATGTGAAGACGGGGCAGAGACTGGAGTGAAGTATATACAAGCCAAGGAACACCAGAGATTGCCAGCACCACTGGCTGGAAGAGGCAAGGAACAGATTCTCCCCTCACAGCCTCCAGAAGGAACCAACACTGACAATACCTGGATTTCAGAATTCTGGCTTCGGGAACTGTGACAGAAGAAATTTTTGTTGTCTTTAAGCCACTCAGTCTGTGGTAATTTGTTACAGCAGCCACAGGAAGCTCACATACCACGTCACCCCCAGATCCCAGGAGTGTGTGTGGGATGCGGACAGGGCAGGGGGTGCCTTACTCCACACTACCTGAAGGGAACAAAATGGTGTGCCGCAAGCCTGTCATCTTGGAGGCAATCACTGCTGTCAATCACACTGGTCCCATCCATGCAATGCATGCAGGAAACAGCCTCCAAAGACACTACGTCCTAAACTGACAGCCACTCAGCCTTCACCACGCAGGTTAAATCCAGCAAGCCTTCCCTCCCATCTCACAGCCCTGTGTATTCAAGGTCCTGCTCACTGCAAAAGGCCCTTGCCCCATCTCCTGATGTCTGAAGTCACAACAGCCATAGACGGAGCCGCGTCCCAGAATCCACTTTTACAATCAGCCACCCGATGGGGGATCTGATCTCACCAGGTCAAGTGAATAAATAGGCTCTGGCTCAATCTAGAGACAGGATTTTGAACTCTGCTCTAATTTTCTTTATCATCACAGCCCACTTCAAATTTGCTGTGGAGCAGCAATTTACCTGCCAGGTTCGAACTTGAACTCGGTTTGGCTCCACCGTATAAACGTTTTCTTCATGCATTGCTAACACTGGAGACTCACACAGGAAGGCACCTAAGATGAAAGATGGACATCAGGACAGCAGCAGCCACTCTCTTCACACTTCCTCAGAGTTTAAGAGGCATTCTCACACATAGTCCCTACTTCGTGTGGCCCTCACAGCAGCTTCATGAGGGAGGCATTATCATCTTGCCAACGAGGAAAATAAGGTTGTGAGCACAGGGAACTGCTCAAGGCCGTAACCAGCAGCGACAGCTTGTGCAGGCTCTGGGCCTCCTGCCCCACACCTCTCACTACAGGTGTCTCCTCTTTTCTCCTGTCCACAGCACCTGTGACAGTACAATCATTTAAGCAAGTGTCTGCTTAGCTTACGTGGAACTTTGGAGGCTACCAGCCCTAATCTCTGGCTCTAAAGGGGTTCTTATTTAGTTGGGAGATGACACACACAAACCAGAAACTATCTCAGCACCTGCTGTGTTGGTCCTATTGGGGAAAACAAGGATTTCATCCTTGCTCCTAGGGAGTCTGTGCACAAGAGGGGAGAAGATGTGAATTATCAGTACACTACAGGGCAGAGTATGAAGATGTTATAAGAGAACTTTTGGCAACAAAGAGTTAGGGGATAAAACCAAATCAATGCGGGCAAGATGTGAGGGAGAGGAGCACGACCGCCCCAGAGAGGCAGGAGATGTTCAGACAAGTCCTATGAGGCAAGAGAGCCCCGAGGTCAGGGTGGGTGAAGGCAAGAATCGCGCAGAAAGAAGGCAAGCTGAGGGCGCACATCCTGACTGCCAGGTCACTGCAATAGGCCAGAAAATGTCCCCCAAAGACATCAGGTCCTAATCCCTGGAACCTGTGTTACCTGATACATCACAAGGTATTAGGGTCTTGTGATTATGCTGGATCATCTAGGTATGCTCTAGATACAATCACAAGTGTCCCTGTAAGAGGGAGGCAGATTTCGGACTGGGGGCAATATGACCACAGAGCCAAAGACTGGAGTTTTGTGACCATGAGCCAAGGATGGCTGGCAGCCACCAGAAGCCAGAAGCAGCAAGAAAGAGACTCTCCCCCAGAGACTCCAGAGGAAGCCTGGCCCTACTGATGCTGTGATTTTGGCCCAGTGAAATGGATTTTGGACTTCCAGCCTGAAGAACTATGAGAAAATAAATTTCTGCTGTTTTAAGCCACAGAGTTTGTGGTAATTTCTTACAGCAGCCCCAAGAAACTCCCTCATACAGGCTATGTGCTGAAGAGAGGAGGCTAAAGGCAGCCAAAGTAAAGGGAGAGAGTTGGAGAGATGGATGGGACATGAAAGGCAGTTTGCGAGTGAAAGAGCATCTCTGAAGAGCCACCCTGAAATATTCAGACAGTGGCTGGCCCTGATCAAGACACCATGGGGCTGGAAACACTTCAGAAGATGGGTGTGTGGCCACCCTCTTCCCTGGAAGGGACCTCATGAAAGCACTGTGGTTGTTTACACTCATGCAGCCTTATTCTTGAGCCATTTAGGAATCTGGGAACCCAGGAGGGCTTGCTGGCCCCAATCTGGCCACACCTCTTAATTACCTTGATTGGCCTCAATAGTGTGGCCCCGGAGGCCCTGGCAGCACGCGCCAGAGCTGTAGCACTGACTCCAGAAATGCAGGCACAGGCACAAGGACTGACACGAGTGTCCCTCCAGCCCCTGGGTCACCCCTGACCACACCACAGGCACCAGCACCCCTCTCACTGGGTGGTGAGAAAATAAAGCCAGGCGCTGGTGGTCCCCTCTGTGGGGCTAAAGACTCTTACCTGCATTTCGTAACGTGGTTCCAGAAGGCTCAAAAATCACCACCTGTTTTCCATTCCACACAGCAAGAGCATCCTAAAAAGAACAACAGACATTCAAAAAGCAAAGGTCAGGCAAAGTAAGATGCAGCCTCCGGATCCACTGCACACTTCCAAACCTTTCCTTCTCCTTTACATATTCCCAGCATTGCCACTCCATCACCCTAACGTTAGGTCAGTGAGTCCTTCATGGACACAGGTTAAGGCTGTTTTGCATGTTATGTAAAATACCCCTGGGTTTTCATTACTATTTTAAGAATATGACGTATACGGAGACTCAGGAAATAAGACAATCCAGGTGGAACCTCGAGTGCCCAACCTGCCACCCAGGCCCTTGCTGTCTTGAATGGCCCAGTGACTGAGCAGGTCTCTTGTCTGTGTTGAAGATCCCTCCTCCAAACCACGTCACCCATGGCAGTCACCTTGGTGGCGAACACTCCACTGATGTGCATGTCCATGCGCAGGCTGTGTGCTCCCCCCGTGGACAGGAAGGACACATTGAGTAAGCTTGGGGAGACCTGCACGGCGGCCACATGCTGGTGGAAGTGTGACGCCATGGCCTGCTCGCTGAGGATTGACACGGAGTTGATGTTCTTTACTGCCAGGAGGTTCTTCCTGGAGCCCCACTTCATTTCCATGTTGGAAGAAAAGGAACCAAACGTGTGAACAAAGCAGAGGAAAGACAGTTAGGAAAATGTTTATACACATGAGGAGTCATAAACCATTTTCCAAGCACCATTTTCTCGTTTAAAAATGATTTTTGAAAAATTTTTATAAAGGTAAAATGTGTGCTTTGTAGAAAAATTTTAAAATACTGATACTCGAGAGTTGAGATTCAGTGGGTGGACACCTGTGTGGCTATTCTAGCTGGTGTCTGTTCTGAGTGGTAGGGTGTCTTCTGGAATTTGCTTTTCTAAGTGTGACATGGGGATGTTTATGTTTTATAAATGAATAGGTAATTTACACAATGTATTAAACTATCTGACTTTCCTCTGCTGACGTGGAATGCCAGTTTCATAATTTCATATGAAACTTCCAAATCTACCTAAAATATTCATTTTTCAACAAAAAGGTAAGAGCTATGCAACGCAGGAGAAAATGAACCAAATACGGGGGGAAAAAAACAGGCATCAGAAACTGCCATGGAAAGGTCCAAATGTTGGACCTAGCAAAGACTTCAACGTAGCCACTATAAATATGTTCAAAGTACTAAAGGAAACCATGCTCAATGAAGCAAAGGAAGGTATTATGACAACGTCTCATCAAACAGAAAATATAAATAAAAAGAAATTATAAAAAAGAACCAAATGTTCAAGGGAAATTAAAATGTAAGTCCACACAAAAACTTGTACACGAATGTTCACAGCAGCATTGTATCCATCTACTGATGAATGGATAGACAAAAAACGTGGTCTATCCGTACAAGAGAATAGTGCTCAGCCACAGAAAGGAATGGAACTCGACACGTGCTGCAACGTGGATAAACCCTGAAACACTATGCTAAGTGAAATACGCCAGACACAAAAGACCACATGTTGTATGATTCCATTTATAAGACATGTCCAGGACAGGCAAATCCTTAGAAGACAGAGGGTAGACTGGGGCTGCCTAGGGCTGGGGAAGGCGAGGGTGAGCAATGACTGCTAAAGGGTGCAGATTTCTTCCTGGGGCGATGAAAACGTTCTGAAACTTCTTGTAGAGATGGTTGTAAAACTGTGAACATAACAAAACCTATCTCGTAGGTGAATTTTATCTCAATAAAGCTGCTTTTAATATACATATAGATGCATACAGATGAAGACAGATACAGATAGAAGGAGGGGTAGATAAGTAGACAGATAAATATTAACTAATACAGATCCTTAATCCCTTATCTGCAATTCAGAAACCCAAAAGGATTTTAAAACTTTTTTATTATTGTTATTTTTATATAGTCTTGAGTTGAGTAACTGAAAAAAATAGGTTCAAAACCAATTACTTCCTCCACTTTTTTTTTTTTTTTTGAGACAGGGTCTCGCTCTGTCACCCAGGCTGGAGTGCAGTGGCACGATCATAGCTCACTGCAGCCTCGAACTCCTGACCTCAAGTGATCCTCCCACCTCAGCCTCCCAAGGTGCTGGGATTACAGGCATGAGCCACCGTGCCTAGCTACTTCCTCCACTTTTGTGCAGTGGAAAATGAGTGCCTTGGGTGCCCTGCAGACTCACACCTTTATCTGCATGATGTTCCCTTTGAGTTCAGTGGGTGTCTGAAGAGTCCACCTGTCCTTGCCCTCCCCACCTTGGCTGCTTGGAGGGCCCGGTGCTTTTCTCCACATGGCTACTCGCCCTTTATCAGTCCCAGCTGCCAGGAGACCTAGAGGTGAGAACAAAGCATGTGGTAACTGAGGTGAAGGAGGGATAAAAACAGCAATGAGCTCCCTTCTCTGACCACCACCTCTAACCCATCAGCCTTTGCCCCATCCAGGGCCTCTCTGGCCTCTCACCTGGCTGCTTCTTTCCTCACAGGTGCTTGCTGCTCCCTGGCAGCACAGTGCTAGTGTGTGTGGGTGCTGCTTTTTCTCTGTTTCTTTCTGTTTCCTTGAGCCCAGTGCTCTGACAGTGCTCAGCACGCAGCAGGCACTACAGGAATGTGTCTCCGGCTCATTTATCCTATCTGTCCTTTGTGTGTGTGTATACATGCCCACACATACATGCACATATGTGCACGTGTACACACACACGCTCCCTGCACTGGCCTTCCTGTGGGATTTCAGGAGGGATGCAGACCAATGTACATGTGGTCAGTTTGTCACATTTGGACAAGACCCTCTGGCCTTCCCATGAGATAACAAAGCTGCAGAGTCACCTGCTCACCCTTGGCTGACTTTACTCAAAAGTGACTAACATTAGTTATGACCAAGTTGCCATCTCTGAACAGCCCCCAGGTTTCACCATGGTTATTCTGTAGCCTGAGCACCGTGCTTGAAGCTGGCTCTGGTTCTCTTGAGCCAGGCCGGGAAGTCTCACCTTTGGCCTTACAGTAACAGACGCAGTTGATGTTCTCTCCTGTTTCAAAGCCAAACTCCTCATCTGGACTCAGTATGTAATTCTCTCCTCGTTCCAAATCCCAGAATCTGCAATGGAAGGAAGAAAACCCCATTGAGGGGCTGCATTAGTGGCATTTCCCGCTGCTCTGAGGGTTTCATTGAACCTGTGGAGCAAATGTTAAAAATCAGTCAAAAGACATGGGTCACCAGCTTTCTGATATAGAAGAGCGATACTGTCACACTGAGGACTATCTCACCCCTGCTTATAATCAGAGAGAGCAGCTGTTAACAACAGGTGGTTCACATATGGCATGAGGTCACAAGGAGTACACAGGAACTCCAACTACATGCAGCAACACAAGAGAGCCCCCCCCAGATATCACATCGAGCTCAAGCAGGTAGACACAAGAGAGACTCTAACAAATGAGTCTATTTATACCAAGCTCAAAAAAGCCAGCAAAGAGATCCCATGAGAAGGCACTGGGGCAGTGCTACCTGTCAGGGCAGGGAACCTGGAGGGAGAAGAGCAGGGTGGGTGGGAGCTCCTGGGGTTTCTTATGTTTTGTTCCTCCATCTGGGAGCTGATCACATGGATCTGTCCAACATGTGAAAATTCATCATAGCATGTGCATTTCACTGTACATATGTTATACTCAAACAAAAAGCGTTCGTAGAAGAGCCTGGTCCTGGGAGAATTCTCATCCGGGGTACAGGGGAGACAAACTCTCACCTGAGGACCGTTTCCCCTACGGCCATCACGAGAAGGCTGCCCTCAATCAAAGCGATGTCTGCCCGGTGACCTGTTTTCCCACTCAACTTTACCTGCATAAGGAAAAAACAACCAGAAAGAATCAGGTCGCTCTTGCGGACACTGCCTTGTCCAGATTTCGTGAGTCTGAAGTCTCTGGTCCTCAGTGACTTCACGGAGACTCAGCAAGTGCAGGAAATGCAGGGCGGATAACGGACACTGGGAGGCAACTTTGGTGTTCAGGATGCGTGGGCCAAGGCAAACCACGCCGCGCATATTAATACTGGCTGCGGAGTGTGTGGCATGAGATGGGTGCCCATCAGTGGCTGTGTTTCCACAGTGATTACTAAGTAGGGCTGGGTGCTCCCATTCAGCCATGACCACACCCTCTGGGCAGGTCTTACCATCCCATTTTGCAGAGAACAGACTTGCCCAGGGCCCACCAGCTGGTGAGCAACTGAAGGGGTACCTGAAGCCAGGTACCATGGACTGAACTGTGTCCCCCCCCAAATTCATATGTTGAAGCCCTAACCCCCAATGTGACTGCATTTGCCTTTAGGAGGTAATTAAGGTTAAATGAAGCCATAAGGGTGGGTGGATAGGTGGGTGATCTGATAGGACTGTGGCCTTATAAGAAGAAACACCAGAGAGCCTGGACTCCCTCTCACCCTCCCTGTCTCCCTCCTGCTACGTGACGACATAGGGAAAAGGCGGCTGTCTGCAAGCCAGCCAGGGGGCCCTCACCAGGAACCAAATCGGGCAGCGCCTTGATCCAGAACTTCCAGCCTCCAGAACTGAGAGTGAGAAATGCCTGCTGTTAAGCCACATGGTCCTGTGGCAGTTTTTTTATGATGGCCCTAGATGACTAGGACACAGGCCCATGTGACCAAGTGACTGCATCCTCAACTGCTGTTACAGGATGCAGAAATGACCAAATAAACACTGATTTAGAGGAAAAAATTAGTTTTGTAATATACAAGAGTATCTTTAGGGAAAGTTCAGTGTTCTCCAAGAAGCATGGGTCCCTTTGGTGTAAACCAAGAAACTAAAGGGAGGACAGCCACAGGCAGGGTCCCAAGCAGGAGCGCGTGGCTCTGGCACCTTTACAGGTCTCCCATACGGGAGGGGGTCCCAGAGCTGATGCCGTAAGATACCTTAAAGGATCCTCAGTGCCTTTCAGCAGCCATGTTAAGACATCCACTACCCAACGAGGGTAAGTGTAACACACACCCATCAGGTAAAGCAACGTGCACACACGGGCAAAGGGTGGATGGGAAAGGTCTGGCACCAAAACCCCACCAACAGATACCTAGTGACGGGCACGGGCAACACCCTCTTCCTGCACACGGTCAGAAAACAGGGACAATGGCGCCCGCCCCACCCACTTCTGCCCAGAGGGCGAATGAGAGGCTGGGAGGGAAGCAAGCTATCCTCTGCCGCTCCCCAGGCCTGTGGAGGGCGCGGCCTGGGAGCAGGAGCCCAGGCTCTCTCCTGATGTTCCCCACATCTTCCCAGTGACACAGGAAATCCCCTTCTCTAGCTTCCCTATGAACTGAACATGGATAATAAATAACGACACTAAACATTCATAGCGATGTCAGCCACCCTACACAAAGATGATAGGTTTTTGGTCTTGCTAACCAAACAGTCTAATGAGGCCTGAGAGAATCTGGCCTGGAGCTCTTGAGTGTGACCCTGCAATCCCACAGCCGTGGGCGGGTCCCTTGGGCCCTCCCCCCGCCCCGCTCTCCCACCCACCTTCATCACTTCTTCGGCTTCACCCTCAGGAGTCAGCACATACAGGGACAACAGGAGACTTTCCGTGACCACCACCAGCGCCTCTCTTTTCTCTATGTAGAACAGCGTCTGGATCGAGCTGTCTGTGGACGCTATATGCACAGTCTTGCCCTTCTCATCCACGTAGTGCACTGTCCCTGGGGGCAGAGGCAGGTCACGGCACAGGCAGCTCCTGGCTTACCTCTGCTTCCACGAGCAGCCATTTCTATCTACTTAATGATATTTTCAAAATAAAACATCTTTGTTATAAAAATTTAAAAATAAGACATTTGCCTCTCGTCTCACAAGCCTATCTGTGAAACAAGCTCCATTTCACTGTCTCCCTCAATTCTTTCTCCACCACTGGCTCGGAGGATTTTAACATCCACACTGTTGACCCCTCTGATTCCATAGCCTTGGAACTCTTTGTTCATCTCAGTCCACTAACTTTAGGTGCGCTGTGTCCTCTCCACTGAGGCCCCACCTGACGACCCCCTCTGTGGCCCCTGCTCCCTGTCCCTTCTGCCTGGGTGCTGCTGCTGTGTTGTCTGCATGCTGCCAGGCTCGCTCTGGGCCTCCCTCCCTCTCAACCTCCACCAGCTCCTCCCGGTCTGGGCTTCAGGAATTCGCTGTGCCCAGCCTGGAATCCCTGAGCCAGCTCCAGCGCTGGCCAGCCGCTCCCGCTGGCTCCTTCCTTCCTTTCTGGGCATCTGAGCTGGGTAGGTAAAGCCCCCGAGTTCTCGGGGACCCTCTGGTTCATTTCTGCTGTTCTGAGGGAGCCCAGTCCAGGAGCCTTCTCACCCTCCTGTCTCCTGTCATCTTATTTCCAATGGATAATGAGTTCTTATTTCCCCGAAAAGTTCAAGGTTATCCAGAGGCTAATCGTGACAATAACTGGTATTTAATAAGCACATATTATGTAGTAGGCTCGGTTCCCAGCACTTTTACAGGTAGTAACTTGGTGGACACTCACACGCTCCCTGTTTTCCACATAAGGAAGCTGCACGTGGACTAACTCGCCCCCAAAGCCCAAAGCTCCTGAGCAAAGGGCAGGGATCCCACCCCCCAGCTGGGCTCCTCCAGGGCTCCGCACACCCCCAGTCTACCATCTTCCCCTGAAGTGCTGCGTCCCCACGCCCCCTTCTCGCATGCCCCTCCTAGCTGCCCCCAAGTGCTGTGCCCACTCCCACTCTGATGTCCCTCTGGGGTCCTCCCAATCCCCCCTCCTTTGGCTCTGTCTCTCTACCCTCTAAGATGAAAAGTTTCTCTAATTTAAAAATTACAGACACTTCACAGCCTATCTGCTGTCATCTGCTCTCTTTTTCCCGTCAAGATTAAGCTGCTTGGTGAAACCAACAGCAAAAGCCTCCTCTCCTCAAACCTCACCACCTTGGTGCAGCTCTCAGCTCCTTGGTCTCTTCCAGCAATGGATACACTTGTGACTGCTTCATATAACTGTACAAGACTCTTTTTCTAAAAAAATAGAGATGGTGTCTCGCTTCGTTGCCCAGGCTGGTCTCGAATTCCTGGCCTCCAGCAATCTTCTCATCTCAGCCTCCCAAAGTGCTGGGATTACAGGCGTGAACCACTGTGCCCTGCCCAAGACTCTTCTGACCTCACAGTGCACTTATTCCAGCCTTAGCTGGGCAGCCTGTCCTCCTGCGTACGCGGAAGAACTGTCAGAACCAAAGAGATGGTGCCTCGTGCTGACCACCCAACAAAGGCTGGCTGGAGGCTGCAGGCTAGAAGTGAAACCCTATCCTGCCCTTATCTCAGCCCCAGATCCTAGCCCAGCACCTGGCACACAGTAGGTGCTTGATAACGGCACAGACTGCATAACAGGAGTGCCAAAGAACAATCTTTTCAACACTGTCTCTGTTGCTGTGCAGTCAGAAGGTAATCGCTGATAAAAAGCTTCCTCATGAAAACCCTTCAAACACAAATAAAGCCCAATTTGTCTCTATCGGAACAGAGTGAAGCCATTCTCTGAACACTGGGCAAGTGCCTGCAGAGAGCTGCCGACGCGGCGCTCTAAGACTGGCACACATGCAGCCTGTTATTATTTTAGGCAGAAACAGCATCCATTAGTTTAAAAGCCTTATCAGACACCCTTAAAATGCTTTGACTCCCTAGAATCACGACCAAAGTTCCTCACCATCCACCAGACTGACGAAGAACGACAGCCCCTCCTGAGAACCCATCTTCAGGAAACCCCCAAAGCCGCTCTTCCTCCAGTTAAACATGTCCAGGGCTTTTTCATCGCCTCTCACAGCTGCCTTCGCCAACTGAACCAGGTCCCTGAAAGGAAATGACAGAGAAATCGAGACTCTTCTGCCACTCCTGGAGTGACTTGGGCCAGAGCCCCTCCTAGGTCAGGAGCAGACCCTCCAGCCCCTGCCCGCCGCGTGAACAAGTCCACAGGTCACCACGTGAGCCCCGCACTTACGTGCCCGGAGGGGGGAGCCGGAAGATGCAATGAGTGAGGTGTTTCCCATACTCATGTTTCAGCAGGGGTGTCCCCTGGACCCGACCCCTTTGGTCCAACCTCCATACAAACAGGACACCAAGCTGGAAAAACCCAACACCACACGCATAGCAAACATGGTCTTACAGAATGACTGATAGAAAGCAAGTTAAACTGTGTTGTATACTTATTTTCTTGCTATACATTCTAAGAGGTAAAAAAAAAAATATATATATATATATGCTTTTTTTAAATTATAAAACTACATGTGCACCACGAAAATTTCAAATAATTCAAAAGTGTTTGAAGAAAGAACAAGAAGCTCTTCTGTGGACCCTCTCTCCATCCTCACTCCCTAGAGATAGCAACTGCTATGTATGTTCAATTTTTCAAAATAAACTTTTAATTGTAGAATAGATTCGGATTCACAGAAAAATTACAAAAATAGTGCAGAGAGTTCCCACACGCTACACCAAGTTCCCCTATTGTTGGATCTTGGGTTGGCATGGTACATTTCCCAAACTAATGAGCTAACACTGTTACATCACTGTTAACTGAAGTCCACGCTTGGTTCATGTTCCCTCAGTTCTTCCCTAATGCCCTTTTCTGTCCCAGGAGCCCATCCAGGGCCCCACAGACATTTAGTCGTCACGTCTCCTCTGGCTCCTCGGGACAGTGTCCTGGGCTTTCCTAATCTGCGACGACCTGGACAGTCTTGAGGAGTCTCCGCTGGGGTTTGTGGGATTTTTTCTCATAATTAGCCTGGGATTGTGGGTTCCGGGGAGTAAGACTACACAGGTGAAGGCCTTCCCCGCACATCGTACCCAAGGTACCCATCACCCACACAACTCATCCCTGCTGACACTGCCCTGGACCGCCTGGCAGAGGGCGTGCTGTCAGGTTTCTCCCGACAGTGACTCTTTCCCCGCCTTTCCACCCTGTACTGTTTGGAAAGAAGACACTGTGTGGCCCACACTTAAGGAGTGGGGAAGTTATGCTCTACCTTGTCAAGGGTGGAGTTTCTACATAAATTATCTGGGGTACTTCAGCCTGGGAGATTTGTCTCTTCTCCGCCATTTACTTATCTATTCAACTGAATATTTATACCCATGTGGACTCTTGAACATTTACTGTCTATTCTGGGTTACAATTCTGCGCTGCCTTATTTATTCTGTTGCTGACACTGTCCAGCGTTGGCCACAGGGAGCTCTCTGGTTGGCCTGTGTCCCTTTGCCATGCCCCCACCTGGTGGGTTTTGTGAGCACTCCCTCACTTACTCGCTCTCTAAGGTTCTCTAGGTTCATGTTATAGCTGAGTCCTAGAATCAGCCACTTCTCCAAGGAGCACTGGTTCCTTTTATTGGAGAATGGCACTAGAAACTAAGATCTGAGTGGTAGCTATCCTGTATGTTCAATTTTAAAGTCATCAAAATCTAATTAATTGCAAAGACAAGTGCTAGAGAAGTTCGAGGGAGGGAGGTGACAACCCCCCACCACAAGTGGCTGGGGAGGGCCCTGTGAGCGGGACTGTGCATTAAGCTTTGCAAATGGCAGTATCTCACATTCCAACCTGAATCTGTGCGCTTGATGCCCAAGCCCTCCTCAGGACTGTTTCCTGGCTCAAGGCTGGGGGGCATTTTAGCACATGGTACCCTCTTCTTCCCACCCCCACCCCCAGCAACATGGACTCCAAGATCCCCAGATGCTGGAGAACATCATTTTTACTGTATACAGGAATAGGATTTTCAAATAATGTCAGGTTTAGAGGCAACTTATACAACGAACTTCTAAGAAAAGTTCTGAAAGATCCAAAATAGTATGTAACGTATGAGTGTACATATCATACGAATAATATATATTATCAAACTGATTCTTCTTGACTCTTGTCAGCTTGATGAAAACAAGAAAAACACTATTGGTGTCTTTGTGTTTAGTAATTCTTTTTTTAAAAAACCAATGCTTGCATAGTGAGAACACACACACAGATATAGAAATGAAAATATCCCCTACCCTGCCTTCTTCCTAGGGCCAAGCACTATAAAGACCCCCACGTACCTGCACATCGTTTACACACACAGCATCTTCAGAGATGTTCATCTGCCTCACCCTTCACGTGCAATCATCCGGGACTTTTCTTACATAACTGACTTTAGAGATCTTTATTAGCACATACAAACTTCTAGCTGACAACTCAACCAGGTTCCTAAACATAATCAGATAGACACAGCATGCCCAGATTTCTAGGCTGCTGCTTCGGGGAAGTTGTTGGATGCAAGCGTTTAAGAGCAATGATTTCTGCTCAGCCAGACGAACAAGTACCTGTTGTTCTGACAGGACAGACACAGCCCACTATGATCGGGAGTTAGACTTCTCCCGATTCAGAGGAGGGGAAGCCAAAGGATGCAATAAGCCAGATGTTTCCCACCCTCAGGTTTCTGCCAAGAGCCAGCAATGAGACACAAAGTATACCACTTAGAAACTAACTCTGCTCCTGTCTCCTCTGCCACACCCTCCTACTCCTCGTTCCTAATTCTTTCTCTTATTTTTAAATTATTATGGGTACACAATAGTTGTATATGTTTATCCTTATTCCTAATTCTAAACACTGAACTGCCCGGGGCTCCATGCTTGGGTTTTCTCTTTGTTTTTTTTACCTCCCAACACTCCCAAGGGTGTTCTTTTGTGTTTAGGGCTGTCTCTTCACTATCCGCAAATTCCTTCTAAGTTATTTCATACAGTATAATTTTATACAGTAAGACTGTAAAGAAAAGCTATCCCCTAAGTGAGAAATTATCCCTATTTGTGAAGAGCAAGAGTTTAGAGTACCAAAGGACTAACGTGAAGTTGCAATGCTCTGCATGAGTGTCTCGGTGGCTTATTAGAGAACAAAAGGACTAAAGCGGTGGGTGCTCTAACCATGTGTCAGTGAAAAGCCGTGTTAGAGACAGGCTTGTCATTCATCAGGGCACAGGTTACTTGACCCTCACACTTGGCTCAGCCAGAGTCCCGCAGGAAGTGAGTGGCCTGGCCTGTGTAACATTCTCTCCTCTTCTCTAATGATGGGACTTCTAAGAGACACCTAGTAGGATGCCCACCCAATGTCCCTTTCTGGGGATCGCCCACCTCCCCAGGCACTGCTGACTGGTGCACCTGTGGGTGTGAGCTGGACTGCAGGGTCCCCTCCCTCAGTCTGGACTTGGGACAGGGAGGAGGAGCAGGTGGTCCTTAGCTGGCTGTGCTCTCCTCCAAGACTGTGGGACACTCCAATGGCCTCAGGTTAAGGGCACCTTCTTGCTTCGGCTGATCTGGGTTGACTCCACTGGTAACCACAGCAGAGCTCTGGCAGAAGGGCAGAGAAACCCCTTGCACCAAGCCTGACGAGAAGTCCCAGCAGTCTGTTCATTCATTTGTTATTACTTCTCTTCCTGCTTGAGGTCCTCATTAAATTAGTTCCAGCACAACCTTGGATTTTCTTAGAAAAATTAGGTATTTCTGTTTTTAAATATCCTGACCCACAGGACTGGATCAGCTCATACCTGGGTTTCATTTTATGCCTGAGTAATCTATTTTGTTAGTTGCTTCTTAGTATGGTCAAGATGAGAATGATGAAATTTAATGATCCTGAATTATTTTATTCTAATGGGGGATTTGCAGACTTCTGCAGCACAGAGGTGGGAAAGATCACCAAGGAAGTAGGCATCTGGAGTCAGACCAATGTCATTAGGTGGGAATTGAATAGAAAAATAGAAAAAAAATCACCCAGAGAAAAAGGACAGCATGATAGAAAAATGGGCAAATAATATGAGCAGAAAAAGAAACCCAAACAGCTCCTATAAATGATATTCATCCACAATAGTAAGAGAAATGCAAATTACAACACTACTGAGATACTACTTTTCTAAACAAAGTTCTGAAATTTTGATACAACATTCTGTGAGGAAACAAATGCCAGTGTGTTGGTGTTTAAGTCCCACAGAGGGTGGTCTGGGCAACGTCCACCAGACCACAAGAGCACACGCCCTGGACCCACCTGCTCCCCTTCCAGACATTTCTCTAAACATCCACTGTGCACAATGACAGAAGCACCATTTTCCACTTAGCCAAAGATTAGAAACCACTGAAATGTTTATCAACGGGAGGCTGGTTAACCAAATCATAATACACTCATATAACGAAAAGCCAATTAAAAGAAAACAAGATAGGTTGCTATTTACCAGTGTGGAAAGATGTCCAAGATCCACTGTAAAATGAAAAAAGCAAGAAGCAGAACAGTGTGTACAGGACACTACCACTTATGTGAAAAAACATGAGGAAACTCAGGAGACAATACCCTGTGTGTGATACTCCTGCCAGAAATGTTTAATTTGAGAGTATCACAAGGAGACAATCAAACACATCCAAGTCAAGGGACAGTCCACAGAACCACCAGTCTGCGCCCTCAGAATGCCAATGCCATGGAAGACAAAAGGAAGGAAGGAAGGAAGGAAGGATCAAGGAACCATTCTTGATTAAACAGAAATGGTGGCTCAAGGCAACACTTGATCCTTCATGGATCCTGGATTAGGAAAAAAACCAGCTATTAAGGACATCACTGGGACAACTGGAGGAATTTAACATGAACTGTGTACAAGTAAATAGCACCACGTCACTGTCTGATTTCCTCAGTGTGATGACTACATTGTGGCTATATGGGAGAATGCCCTAGTTCTTAAGAGATCGACATCTCAGTGAAGTTACCATGTCTGTGACAAACTCTCAAATACTCAGAAAAAAAAATACATATAGAAAAAAAGCAGATGAGTCACAGTGTTAACAACTGGTGAATCTACGTGAAGGCTACATGGGTATTCCTTGTACTATTCTACTCCTCTCAAAGTTTAAAAATTCCCACATCAAAAATTAGGGAAAGAATGCATTTGTATGTGCCTGAGTGTGCCTGAGGAAACTGGAGAGGTGGTAATTAGCTGTGTGTACTAGAGGGCAGGGAGGGGCTGAGTGGACAGAGGACGGCTGGAGAGCCTTTTAACTCTGGATGCCTTTTATACTTTTTGAACTGTGAAACATGTGAATGTATTACCTATAATTAAAATAAACAAACACATTGTGAAATTCCTGCCATGCATTTGTAAATCAAATTAGACCTGGACCAGGATTTCTCAACCACTGTCCTGCATCACTCCCTCTGTGGGGTCTGTCCTGCGCACTGCAGGATTTTGAGCAGCATCCCGGGCCTCTACCACCCACCGGATGCCAGCAGAATCCTCCCAAGTTGTGACAACAAAAAATGTCTCTAAATACTGCCACACGTCTAACCAGGGGCAGAATCAACCCTGGTTAAGAAGCACTGAGCTAAACAAACAGGCCTAGGGGCTCCTGGGCAGCGAGGCACATGTTCATGGAAGCTGGTGATTCTGGGATGCCGTGAGAGCAACGGTATCTCAGGCATTTACCCATCTCCGTGAGCGTAATTTCCTAGCAAAGTTCATTTCTTTGCCATAGAGTGGGAGCATAGAATGAAATTTCCAAGGTTTGCTTCTAATATGAAACAAAATCTGTAATTACATCTGACAAGATCAATTAAACCTGGCAACCACACATTTCAAATAATTTGGTCTTTAACATCCTTCCCAACGTGTGTGCTTAAGAGCACAGTCAGGGGATGCAGAGATCTGAAACCAACAGCCAGTGCATGTTTACTCACCCCGTCTCCAGAGAGGAGGCAGTTCCCGTTGGTGCTCCAGTTGAGGACAGTGATGTCGGCAGTGTGTGTCAGGGGCACCGTGTGCTGCTCCTTGTCCTGCTTGTTAAACACTATCACTTCTCCGGTCTCCCAGCCAATAGCCAGGATCATCCGTGTTGGGTGCCAGCACAGGGAAGCAACCTGGAATGACCTCTCGACGTGCGTATCAGGCACACGCTCACCCTACATCAGACAAGAGGTAAAATTTCATAGCTCGGAGAGCGGCAGCTACTTTAAGAATTTCTGGCTAATCCGGGGAATTGACATCAGCTACAAGACATAAAGAGCTGTTTGTTGAGGAAATGTTTTTGGTAGGCAACTTTCATAAAAACATGTCAACCTTGCCCCTAGCTAAGCCATCAAAGCAGAAGGTCACTTACACTTAGCTGACACCACCACCAGCTTGTCAAGGAGTGCAGGCTCCTACTCACAGCTGCTGGAGGGCTAAAAAGCATTGTAATTGGTGCGGCTTCCAATAAAACCTTATTGCAAAGATAGGCAGTGGGCCAGTAGGTGAAGTTTGTGGCCCCGAGGTTCACAAAGTGTGGTCCAGAGACTCCAAGACCCTTTCAGGGATCTGAAAGGTCAGTTATTTTCAGAATGATACTAAGAAGTTATTTCACATGAGACTACTGTGGAGTTCTTCCAAAGGCTATGTGATGCGTGATGATGTCGTCAATGACAACTCATGAAATACGTGCTTATATATTGTGTTTTCTAGAATTTTCTAAAGAAGTAGCTTTAGGGTATCAGAGATTAACTCAGTTTGTTCTCAGTTCTTCTACTGAGCTTAGTAGCCATCTTCTGTGACCTCATCATTGTCCAATAAACCGTTATTTTGAAATCCTAAAGTTTTCCTTGTGCCAACTGGAAACACAGAAGTACAATTTGTTGATTTGCTTTGTAATAGTATATTTTACATTTTCTAATTTTAAAAATTTTATCTAAAATTGCTGTAATTTTGTAATTTAAGAGTATTTATTAAAAAAATTTATAATACATGTTAGAGAGTTGTCCGACTCCTGGAAGGGAGACTCTAGTCCAAAGAAACTGGCCAAAACTGGGCTTGGGACCAGGCACATGCTGAGCCATAAAGCAGGTGTGGCCCTCGCATATGGAGAGCCCACCAGGAACCTGGGGCGCTGCTGAGCACCGGGGTGCAGGCTGTGCGTGCATATGTGCACGTGGGGGATTTCCCGGGAAAAGGCCATGAGCCCCTTTCATCTGAAGGATCAATGCATCCACTAGGCAAAGGGATGGGGGGGAAGGGGACTTTGGTGCGGATGGCACAGCTCCTGCAGCCACAAGGATGTGGAAGGGTGCGCCAACATCAAGGAAGGGGGAGCACTGCACGACAGCAGAGGCAGGCCTGGGGGTGCTGGGGGCTACATCAGGGATTCTACGCTTACTCGAAGAGCAACGCGGGACAGGGAAGTGGGAGCAGGGACTGACTCCACCTGTGATTACAAGAGATGGCTCCGGCCACCACGTGGGGAGCAGAGGCAGGAGGCCCATGAGGACGCAGCTGCTTGAGTGAGGAAGCTGTGCTGGTGTCTAGGAAAGAGAGGACAGGAGCCTGGACGAGGGAAGGGCCAATGGACGGGGGGGATGTGGTGGATTCGCCAGAGGTTCTTGGGGCAAAACTGGGAGAACCTGGCAATGGACTACAGGGTGGGGGTGGAAGGTGTCAACAGTCATTCCCAGGTCCCCATCCTGGGTGTTGGGCAAGGGGAGATGCCAAAGGTAGACCTTTGCAGGGGATGTGGAGCAGGGCAGGGGTGGGGACAATTTCAGTTCGGCTGTGGACTTGGTGAGTTTGAGGTCTCTGAAGCACCTGAGGGATGTCACGAAGGCAGCTGGATCCCTAATTTTGCCTTCCCAGGGAACTCTGGCCAGGGGACTTGCGCCTATAAGTTGTCCATGGAGACAGTGACTGAAGCCTCTGGGGATGCTGAGATCATGGGAGAAGCAGGAGCAGGGCAGGAAGGGGCCTTGAACATGCTGAGGAATGCCAACAGGATTCACAGTTTGGAAAAGGAGGAAGGGCTGGCAAAGCCTGCTGAGGAAGCTGGGCAGAGGAAAGCCCCTTCCCCACGTTCTCTCCCATTCTGCCATGTGTTTCCTGGAGGACATTCCAGGAGTATGAAAGCCGCACAACACTCAGGGAGTGGGACATGGGTTACTGATGACTGTAGCTGCTTGGGTGAAGTTACGGTGGCAATGGGGAGATTGCAGAGGGTTGAGGAGCGAGCGGGAGAGGAAATTCAATTTTCTTGGCGAAGCATGAGGTGAGCGGGCACTTAGAGTTGGGGGGGTGTGCTACAGAAGTTCCAGGAGATTGGAGAAACTTTCTGTTATGGATTGAATTTTGTGTCCCCAAAAGATGCGGTGAAGTCCTATCCCCTGGTACTTGTGATGTAACCTCCTTTGGAAATACAGTCTTTGCAGATGTAAGCAAGTTAAGAGATCATCATCAAAGTGGCCCTAATCAAGAACGACAGGTGTCCTTTTGGGAGGAGAACAAGAGGCTTAGACACAGAGGAGAAGGCCATGTGACACCAGAGGCAGAGACTGGAGCAATGCATCTACAAGATAAGGAACATCACAGATGGCTGGCAACACCAGGAGCCAAGACCGGGGCACAGAACAGATTCTCCTCACAGCCTTCAGAGAGAGCGAAGCCCTGCTGACACCTTGATTTTAGACTCCTGGCCTCCAGAGCTCTGAGTGAGTACATTTCCGCTGTTGTTTTAAGCCACCCAGTTTGTGGTGATTTGTTACAGCAGCCACAGAAGACTCACAGTTTCAAATGGCCAATGTGAACAGTCAAGGAATGAGCTGGCAGGAGAATGGTTTGAGACCCACGGACAAGGCCGTTGGGCCATTTCTCGGTGGGGAGGGTGAATCGACTGTGGAATGTGTCTCATGTATTCCTAAATATGTCCCCAAACCTAAATAGCAGGGATAAAAGAATTGCCCACATACTAGGGCTTTTATGATATTGGGAATTTGACCTTAGTGAGAACTGAAGATAGTATTGTTTGTTTTCTTAGTGAAAAAGCTACAGTAGAGCTGGTTTGATCACACACACACACACACACACACACAGAGAAATACACACGAGAACAAAAGAAAAACAAGGGCCAAAGTGAGAATCTTTGCTTCCGAGTACTCACTTGTTCCAGGTACATATCCACACTGCCTCCCGAGGTTGTGTTGACAGAGGCAACCGCCAAGAATGGGTGGATAGGGTGCCAGCTGATGTGTGAGGGCAACCTGGCTGTGTCCGGGGCTTCTACCCGATGGTCAAAATAGAGGGCCATGACCAAACTCAGACCTGGTCAGGGATGAGCACTGCAGGGAACAAAACCACCAAGTCCAGTCAGTTTTAAACAAAACAAACAAAACAACTGTATATGGAATCAAGAAAGGGACACGTCACAAACCTACAATCATTAGGCATTCAACAACTTAAAAATGTTCCTTTGGACTGACACAGGCCACTTTATGTGGAACACATTGCTAACAGGGAAAAAATATAAAATCAGAAGCAAGGGATCGGACCTGGAACACCCCAGGGTGTGATGGAAAAGAATAAAACTTGTTGCCGTCAAAGAAAGAAAAAAAGAAAAGCTCTGTAGCCCAGATGACACATGAAATCCTTGATAATTTTTATTCCAGTCATAACAAGGACAATTTATATTTCTATAGCTGCCTTTTAAGCAAAAATTTCAAACAAAATGAAAGCAAACTGTTCCGTAAGAGAGTAGTGGTACGCAAAAAACCAGTACTCAATTTCTGATAAAGCATAAAACCCAACACTGTCTTCCACCTCTGACTCCCAGGTGGTAGAAGACAGGATTTCTTTTTTAGACAAAGAGAACAAAGCCCCAGCAACTGCAGAGAAGCTGAACTCGATTAGTTACACGGACTTAATTAATCAATCTTTCCTCTCACTCTTCCTTTTAGACCTGGAAAAGACAGCTGTACTGTCCCTCAGGAGAGGAGGGATGGTAAGTGAAGTGATACTCTGAGTACTGCCTACCTTTCCATACCCCAGAGCCAGTTTGGGGAAGTTAACTGGCAGGGAAGAGAATATCTGTGGGTTGGTTTGCCACCATTTAAAATTACATTCAACTTCATACCCATTAGGATGACTATTGTCAGAAAAACAGACACAGTAAGTGTTGGTGAGGATGTGGAGAAATTGGAACCCTTGTGCATTGCTGCTGGGAATGTAAAATGGTGCAGCCGCTGTGGAAAAGTCTGGCAGTTCCTCAAAAAATTAAACATAGAATTACCATTTTATTTAGCAATTCCACTTCTGGATATGTACTCAAAGAATTTAAAACAGGTTCTTGAACAGATATTTATAAACCCACGTTTACAGCAGCATTATTCACATTAGCTAAAGAGTGGAAACAACCCAGGTGTCTACTGATGGATGAATAGATAAACAAACTGTGGTCTAGTCATATAATGGGATATTATTCAGCCTGAAAAAGGAAGGAAATTCTGACACAGGCTACAACATGGATGAACCTGGAAGACATGATGCTAAGTGAAACAAGCCAGACACAAAAGGACAAATACTGCACAATTCACTTATACGAGGTGCCTAGAGTAGCCAAAATCATACAGACATAAAGTAGACTGATGGTTGCCGGGGGCTGGGGGAGGGACAATGAGGATTGAGTTTCAGTTTGGGATGATGAGAAATTCTGGAGATGGATGTGGTGATGGTTATACAACAACGTAGATGTACTTAATGCCACAGAACTGTACGCTTACAAATGATTAAAATGGTAAAGTTTATATTTATGTGTATTTTCCAATAAAAAATTGTTCAAAAAAATTAAAAACCTGCAAATTTCTATCAAGAAAGGCATAGGCCAGGTGCGGTGGAAATCCCAGCGCTTTGGGAGGCTGAATCCTGGATGAAGATGTTTATTAGGATCAGAGACCCCATTTTGTAGAGACCCCATCTCTACAAAAAATAAAAACATTAGCTGGACATGGTGGCGTGTGCCTGTAGTCCTAGCTAATTGTGAGGCTGAGGCAGGAGGATCACTTGAGCCCAGAAGTTTGAGACCAGCCTGGGCAACACAGTAAGATCCCATCTCTACAAAAAATAAAAAAAAATAGCTGGGAGTGGTGGTGTGTACCTGTAGTCCTAGCTACCTGGAGGCTGAGGTGGGAGGATCACTTGAGCCCAGGAGTTCGAGGCTGCAATAAGCCATGACTGCACCACTGCACTCCAGCCTGGGCAACATGGCAAGACCCTGTCTCTAAAAATAAATAAATACAGAGTAAGGCATAAGGAACCACACTATTTACTTTTAGCAATACAGCAGTTAGTCGTCTGAGAGGAAGCTGGGAAGGTTCAGTTTGGATCTGGAGAAGGAAACGCTCTTCCATGAGAAGCTGGAAGACACACGGGTATAAGTGAATCATTTACACTTCAAACGTTTACCTTTTTCCTATGCATGTATGCCCTGAATACTAAACAAAGTCACAATTTTTGAAGTTGTGCTGTCACCACCATGGACTTAAAGAGTGCCAGCCCAAGGTGCCCAGTGGCATGACCAGCTCCTGTCTGCAGGCATCTGGCTGGGAGGGAGTAAAGAAGGGCAGACACCACCTCCTATACACACATACACACACAACACACACACACGTGTCACTTAGGTGACATCTACACTGGTCAGGGCCCTGCTTTCTTTCAGTAAAGTCCTTGTGCAAACCTTCCAACAAAGCCATTAAAAGTGAAAACACATGAGATCAAAACCTGGCTGATTAAAACCTTTTAAAATGAATTGGAATGTGCTGCAGCCAGCCAAGAGTCTAATTCCTGGGCTATGGGAAATTTATATTTAACAAGTTTACTTTGTGAAAATATTTCTCTGAAAAATGAATGATACATTAGTTTTGTTGTAATAATGAAGAACTATAATAGCACTTGAATAAAATTAACCTGATTTCCCCTGTATTTTTTATTTAAAACGTCGTGGGAAGTATGAGTGCTAAGCGTCCTTTAAATTACTCTTTCCTGCCTGGGGTTTTTGCAGAGGCTGTCTCCCCCGTGCCCCTCTTTTGGGCACTCAGAACTCCTCCTCTCCTCCGGGAAGCTCTCGGGACTTGACTTCTACGTCGTCCTGTGCTTTTGCCCAGTGTCCCCCCACGACCTCCTACTTCCCCACAGCTGCGTTCCGAGCTGCCTGGACGTGCGCCTGACCGATCCTCCCCCCACACCACCTGCCTCCCCGGTGCAGCCCCAGCACAGCGCCCCACACAGACAGGCCCTCCGCGTGAATCCCCACGCACACCCGTCAGCAGGGACAGGCGCCCCGCTGATGCTCGTTACTGTTTCTGGACACGGCGTTTTTTCCGTCGCGCGGGCTGGAGTGCAGTGGCCCGATCACGGCTCGCTGCGGCCCCCAACTCCCGGGCCAAGGCGGGCCCTCCCGCAGCCCCCCAGGAGCTGGGAGCACCGGTGTGCGCCCCCACGCCCGCCTCACTCTTCAACGACTTGCGGAGATGGGGTCTCCCTCCTCCCGCCGTCTGGCGAGTTAGTTGTCAGCGCGTTACAGGCCAGCCTGGGTAAGTCCATTTTCACGCAACGCACAGTTTGTCCATCCTTCCCTCCACTCGCATCTTCACGCGTGTCCACAGCGAGCATTACCCCCCTAACTGCGCTTCTCCTCGGCGCCGCCGCCCTGCCGAGCCCACCCCCCAGGGCGCACGTCCCGAGCCTCCGCCCGCCGGGGTCGCCGCCGCCTGCGACGCGCGCACCGGGCCGCACGTACGGTTTTCACCTTCGGCGTTTCACCGGGCGCAGAACGTTTTTCTTTCGCTGTTCTCCCCTGCCCCGCTGTTACCTGGGGTCGACGGCGGCCCCCCCGGCCGTTCCACACGGATTCGCCCACCCCTCGGTACCCACCGCGGACGGCGGCTGTGCCCGGAGGAGGCAACCACGGCCCCGGGGGCCGGACACCGCGCCAAGCACGCCCCGGCGTCCGCCGGACCCGCAGGAAGCCCCGGGGCCGCGGCGGCGGGTCGGGGGAGGGAACCCGCAGGCCCTATCCCGGCCCCGTCTCTCGGCCGCCGGGACCCCGGAGGCCACTCACCTCTGCCAGCCAGCCCCGCTGCAGTGCGTTGCCGGGACAACGCCACGCGAGGAATGCGGAAACAGCCGAAGGGGCGCGAAGCCGACGCCGAGGCTGCCGGAAACAGCCGAAGGAAAGCGAGAGTACTCGGGCGGCTCCGGCCGGGCGCCCCCGCCGCGCGCTCGGAAGTGAGTCACCAGGCGGGGAGGACAGCGAAGGGCGGGGATGCTCTCCGCGCGCGAAGGCGGCGCGGGGCCCGTTGGGGCCTTCGCTGTCCAGGGGCGCGAGCGCACGTTGCGGCCCTGCGGGGGTAGATCGGACGTGGGGGGCGACGGAGACGGCGGGGCCGGAACACCCCCTTCGCCCACACCCTCTTCGCCGCCGCCCGGCCTCAGACCGGCTGGTGCGGCTCGGGGGCGCACCTGGACCTCATTCCGCGGCGTCGCCGGGCCGCCTACGCAAGTACCCGCGGCCGCAGGCCCGTCCCATGCGGGGGCGGCGCGCCTGGCCAACCCGGACGTCAGCTTTGAAACCAGACCCGCCCCTGGGAAACAAGCGCCACGAGCCCACGCTGCGGGCCGCCTCGCACGGGGATCGGCCTCTGAAAGCCGCACCGCGAGGAGCCCTGAGTAGTAAAAACACTCCCGTGTCGCCCTAACGAGAGCGGTCCAAGCGCCCGGCACCGCCAGCTGCGTCCGCAGCCGCCGCGCGAGCAAGCGCGCGCGCCTCCCTCAGAGGCACCGCGCCCTGTTCCTCGGACGCCGGGTTCGCGCCCGGCGCCAGGCTCGCGGCTACGGCGGCGTTTTCTTCTCACGCATCCGTCAACACGGCCGTAGCCAATCACAGCCCGGGCGCTGAGCTATTGGCTACCGGTTCACCAATCCGAGGAGACGCACGGCCCGCACGGTCACGGGGCTGGCGTCACAACAGTACTCGCGCCGCAGGCCCGCCCTCTCGCCTCGGCCCCGTGCCCTTGCGTGCAAGGGCGCGCGCTCGCTTCTGACCAATGGGAGCGCCTGTGGGGGCGCGCCCGCTGGAAACCCCGTGCGTGCTCGTGCCCGCGCGCGTCGCTCCACCCCCGCCCCGGCGCGCCGGCTCCGTGGTCTCCACGGGCAGCCGTAGCCGGAACTGCTGCTGAGCGCGGCTGCAGCACCGGCGCCGCAGCCCGGGCAGCCGCACGCCGGCCCGCGGAGGGGACGCGCCGGGGCGACCGTCTCTCGGCCACCGCTCCCGAGCCGGACGACCAGACCGGCGAAGCGGCCTCGCTGCAGCCGGCGCTCGGGGACCGGGGTGGCCGGCTCGGCCGGTCCTACGGGCGCCCGGGAGGCCCCGGGGGGCCCGGGAAGCCAGGCTGCCGCGGGGCGTTGATGAAAAAGGTGACCGGAAGCTGGGCGGTCGGCCGCCCCGCCGGGCTGTCACGGCGAGCCCGGCCCAGCCCGAGCGCCCGCGGGCGGCGTCTGCGGGAGCCCCGGGCCGTGTGCTGCGCGCGGGGGGCTCGGCGGGGCGTGTTGCGTTGGCGGCGCCGGTGTGCAGCCGGAGATCTGCCCAGAGGGAGGTTTCTGCTCGTTCCGTCCCGAAGCGTGACGAAGGGTGTCGACCCGGGACGGGGCGGGAGGTGACTGCACCTCTGTGAAGCGTCAGGAAGTAACGTTGGAGGTTTTCAGCAAATGATTCCATCTCCACGTTCTTCTTTGCCGCTAAGGAAAAGGCGACGTGCTCTCCGTCCTGAAAAGCTTGTCTCTCTGTGCTCCGTTGTGTCTTCGGCAGCGAGCCCAGCAGACGGGCGAGTCCTTTCTGCTGCGGCTGGTGCCTGTGTCGCCTGGGTCTTGGGTCGACTGTGGGTGGCTTTGGCGGGACACGTCTCCGGGGAGCGGGGTTCTCCGCTGTGTAGCCCGGAGAGGGGCCTTTTGGGATTTAGGTTTCTTAAGTAGAGATGGATGGGCTGAGAGTGAAAAGTGAGAACTCCTGTGCCATGAAGTCCTCTGAGTTTGGGGATTTGTCTTGTATAGTTTTGTTCTTTGGCAGTTTTATTTTATTTTTTTTTAAACTAGCATGAACTCAAGTGATTTATAAGATCGGTTCCAAGAGAGGAAAACTGCTACAGGTCATTTTGGGGCAGAATACATCAGAGTAGTGATACCATTACGACTTTTACCAGTTTCCCAATCTTTCCGAGAGGTCCTTGACCACGTTCCTGTATTTCACTGTGTTGGTGCCTCGCTCTTGATTTCCTTTTAAGTGGAAATGTACCCTCCTCAACAGTTGTGTTGAGCGTAGTTATTACTACCTGTTGAGGCATCTAATATTTATCTTTCTTGTTTCATCACGTGCACACATTGCTGACTATTGCTGGGCTGCAGATGTTGGTGTGTACCTGATTCTCTCGGCTTGGCTTTGACTGGCTGTGCGTTCTGGGCTGCAGACATTTTAAGTCATTGCATTTTGTTGCTGACGTTTTACATGGCGGTGGGTAGCAAAGTTAATGCAAGAATTTTATTAGCACGTACCGACAGTTTTAACACCTTTCTCTTCTACCGATTCTTGCAATTGGACCAGGACCCAACCGGGCTGTCACCCTCCTAGGTGGCTCCAACCTGTTCCGTGCAACAGGCTCCTTTGTTGCAAAAGCATTTTTAATTGGTAAATCCCCACAGCAGCACACGTCTCCCACCCCGAGAAGACTCCCAGAGACCCGGAGCTTATTATTCCCTATGTGTGTCTTAAAATAAGCAGGCGGACCGGCGGCACTGGGCCACCATGGAGTTCCCCGTGCGAGCGGGCGGGCCCGCGCCTCTCGCGTCCCGGGGCCGACGTGGGCCGCTCGGCCCTCCCCCGGGGCCAACTCTGGGGGCCGGCGCGCGGGGCAGGTGCGCGGGGCCCGGAGCCCCGCGCGTTTCGGGGGGCGGGGAGGGGGTGGGGACGAGGGGCGAGGGCTGCGGCTGCGGCCCGGCCGGCCGAGGCGGCGAGGGAGCGAGGCCGGCGCGCAGGGCCAGGCCATGAGCCGCAGCCCCGCCGGGTAGGGGGCTGCGGGCTGGGGCGGGGGGGGGCGGGCGGCCCGGGACCCGCGCCCGCGTCCCGGAGGCCGGGGCCGGGCCGGGCCGGGGCCCTCCGAGCTGTCGCGCCCTCCCCGCGGGCGCGCGGGCGGCGGGGCGCGGGCCTCGGCCGGCCGCCTCCCGGGCAGAACCCGCAGGGCCGGGCGCGGGCAGGGCCGGGCGCGGGCGAGGCGGGCAGGGCCGGGCCGGGCCGGGCCGGGCCGCCGAGGGGTTTGGAACAAACAACGGCGGCCATGTTGAGAGGGCGTCGGGCGCTCAACTTCGCGGCCGCCGCCTCACCCGCCGCCCCCCGCTCCCCCGCGCAGGATGACAGTGAAGCTGGGCGACGGCGGCAGCGGGGAGGAAGGGCTCAAGAAGCTGGGCAAGCGGTCGGCCGAGGACGAGTCCCGGGCAGGAGCGGGCGCCGGCGGCGCGGACGCGGCCGAGGAGAGCGGCGGCACAAAGAGGGACGAGCAGAGCCCCCGGGCCGGCGTCGACGGCTCCCCCGCGCCCCCCGGCGCGCCGCGGGCGCCGTCCCCGCCGCAGGGCAGCCCGCAGGACCAGCACCACTTCCTCAGGTCCAGCGTGCGGCCGCAGAGCAAGAGGCCCCGGAAGGACCCGCCGTGCGCGGTGGGCGGCGGCTCGGGGCCCCGCGGAAAAGGTAGGGCGGCCCGAGCGCGCGGGAGACCCCGGCCCCTCTCCTCTCGGCGGGCCGCGGGCCGGGCAACACCCCGGCCCGCCCGCCCCAGGCCTGCAGAGGCCGCTCACCCTGGGTGGCACTGACTGGGGCGTGGGGGATGCGTCCCCCTCTGAGAGGCCGGCACTTTCTGCGTCTAGCCCGGGTGAAGACGCAGTGAGTATCCTCTCTGTGGGGCGACCGAGGTCCCCGCAGGCTGTTTCCTCCCCGCAGGGTCGTGGACGGCGGTCGCAGGTTGGCTGTTACGCGGCGGACCATAGTTTAGAAATGGGAAGAGAGAAGTACCTGCTGTATCTCTTTCCCAGACGTCGGGTGGTGGAAACGCAACAAAGGAACAGACTTTTGAAACTCAAGGGGAAGGCTGATGAGGGAGAAGGACCCAGGGGTCTGCCTTTGGCTCATCGTCCCCTGCTTCCTGCGTCCGGGCTGGAGGGTGCGAAGGGCACGGGCTCTGCCAGTGGCAGCGAAGGTTTACTCGGGGCCAGGGCCGCAGAGGGACTTCCCCTGGGGCAGTAGGTGGTGAAAGCAACTGTGGCCCACGTACACGAGCACCCTGGGCAGGGTTTGTCCTTATATTCTGAGGTGGCTGAGAATGTTACTGCTCAGCTGGGGTCCCTACCAAAATAAGAAAACCAAATGGCAATGTTCCCCATCGGCCTGCACTTCGTTGTTGTGTGCTGTTTCTTATTTGCATTTCAGCACTGCACTTTTTCTTAATTACACAGGTGAATTGTTCTTAACTTCTTTTTGTTTCGGACCAACTTTGCAGCACTTTTTATAAGCAAATTGATCAATTTCTTGTCATCAATTTTCAGTGAGTTTCACATGAAAAAAATTTTTCACTTAGTTCCTTGGGAAATGTGAATTTAAATTTAGCAAATGGTCTCGGTAGTTTTAAAAATTGTTTCAAGAGTTAACAGAGAACCAGTTTTGGAGATCTGTGCCAAATGCGTCCCATTAAGCTTGCTTCTCCTGCCTTATTCTCGACCAGAGAGGGCCGGCATCTGGAATCGTGGCCTTACTAACTGGGAATGAATTTTGGTGTAAGTATACGTACTTACGGATGTAAATATAACGGTAACTTAGTGTCCTTCAGGATAGAACTTGCCTCATGTAAGTTTATTTTGGTATGAAAGTTACTGATTGATTAATTTGCTTTACCGGCTTTGCTTGTTTTGTAAAAAGTACTTTTTCATTGCTAGTTACAGGTATATCTAAGCCCCCTGGGTCTGTGTCTGAACTCATGTAAGCTCCTTGGGTACCTTCCAGGGTTTGTCATTAGTGGTTTCAGAAGTCCTGGGCCTAAGGTTCCGTTGGCGTTCCTGGACCCCCTTACTCTGGCCCTCTGACCTCACTCTGTTCGCTTGACCTCTTGACTTTGTTTTTCTATCAGAGAGGTGTCCTTACCTATGAAGCAAGGAACAGTAGTAACTGCTTTACTCTGTTGAAGCATGGTTGCTAAAATGAAATAAGGTGTTGGTGCAAAAACTTTCTGTAACTTGTACTTGGCTACCTGTATATAAGGTGAGGTGCTGAAAGTTCAGTGTTCGTTCCAGTAAATTTTTGGCAGTAGAGTAATGAGGGGATGTTTGCTTTTCTTTGCTTAGTAGAGAGTGGTTTGCTGAGGTAGAGAATGTTTCCTGGGTTAGCCTCGTGCTCAGACCGTCGGTGCTTCTGTCCCTAACTCTTGTCTCAGTGTGTGGCTTAGAGCAGCAATTGATTTTCATTACGTTTTATATTAGTAAAATGCAAATTTGTTAGAGTTTGTGTTCTTGGTGACTTAACCTATTTTCCTACTGTAGCAAGCAAATATTTCTTTAAGTAAATAATAAAGCTAAACTATAATGGTAGCCTTTTGGAGAGGAGTGGGAAGTGGGTCTCCTTTGCTTCACAGAACTTCTTGGCCAGCTTCTGGCTCAAGCTTCCTGGTGAGGCCTCCTGTTGGCTGCTCTCTGCTCATCAGCTATGTGGATCCTTTGGATGTACTTTGCTGTGTCCAGGATGTCCCTTCCTCCATGCTTCAGGGAGACCTATGCTCAGTCATCGTCTCCATTACTCATCAGAAAAGAAGGTCCGGTTGTGACAGCACTCCCACCCTGTGCACATTCTCTAGCTAACCCTTGAGGACAGTCCTGGGAGGAACATCTCTCTTGCAGACTGTGAAAATCTCCACCTGGGGTGGTGAGCATGTCTCGGTAAGGGACTGAACAATACTTCATTTTTCACTTGAAAAAATTGTAATTTCTGTTATGTATAAGGAGTACTCAGCTCAGCCATTGGCAGTTCCTTTGGTTCATTAGTTATCCCTCTTGCCAATTACAATCTCTCACGCTCTTTTTTTTTTTTTAAATACAGGGTCTCGCTCTATTGACCAGGCTGGAGTGCAGTGGCACAGTAATAGCTCACTGTGGCCTCCAACTCCTGGGTTCAAACCATCCTCCTGCCTCAGCCTCTGGAGTAGCTGGAACTACAGGCGCCACCACACCTGGCTATTTTGCGGGGGGGGGGGTGGATAGAGACAGGGTCTCACTGTGTTGCTCAGGCTGCAGTTTCAATCTTAATGGGCCTGAGAACCTTGCAGTGAATTTGGAGGAAAGGAAAGTTCTCCTTATTTGGCTTTTCTCCATAAAACTGTGTTTTCTTTATCTATAAGAATAGACCCTTTTGTTGATTTCAATGAAAAAAAATTTTTTCTAGTATGATTCTAAGTTAAAATCTTTTCTAATTGATTTAATGCCTATGTAGCAGGCATCTTGCATCGCTGTAACTTTGCTTTTTAAATGGGTGCAGAAACAAATTTATTGTTTAAATCATGTGTTCAACCTAAACAGAAAGTAAGCTACAGACCAGAAATCAGTGGATCAGCTTGATTCCAAAACAAATGTTCTTTGGGTTCTACTACACCACCAGCGTGACCCTGGGACGCATTTGAGACCACAACTGTAAGAACATGGGTTGGGAGACAGAGTCCCTGACGCTCTCCCCTGTTTGGCCAGTTCATAGTCTGGCTGACCCTGGGCAACCTAGTGCGTGTTTGGGATAATACCTCACCTTGATAAATAATGTAGCAAAACCCAGCTACAAGGTGGTTAATGGTCTCCCAGTGCTTCTGCTATGCAAAATGTCCATAGCTTTAAGGTTACAGAACTGCAGGAGGAGTCTGCATAGGCTGGCGGAGGGGGCGGCCCACCTGTGGGGGCGGGTAGAGGTCCCAGGAATGCTCCTGAGCTGGTGCCCTGTTGGAGTTATTTGGCTGGGAGGACACTGGGAGTGGGTACAGAGACCCTCTGCTTCCTTTGGTCCCCCAACCCCTAAAAACTTTAGTTCCATTGAGGATGGGGAAGTGCATCATTTCCAAAATTGGGCATTGTAGTCTGAAGTGATGGTTGCTTGTGCTTAGGAATCAGTAAACAACTATACATAATTTACTCTTATTTACGTTTTTCATAATCTGTGGACTGCTTGTAGTTTCTAGGTGTTTTTAAAAGATCTTGAGCCAGGCGTGGTGGCTTGTGCTTGTAATCCCAGCTACTTGAGAGGCTGGGGCCAGAGGATTGCTTGAGGCCGGGTGTTTGAGCCAGGTGTTTGAGACCAGCCTGGGCAACAGGGAGACCCCGCCTCTATAAAAATAAAACAGAAATTACCCGGGTGTGGTGGGGCATGTCTGTAGTTCCAGCTACTCAGGAGGCTGAGGCAGAAGCATCATTTGAGCCCAGGAGTTCGAGGCTGCAGTGAGCTGTGATGACACCGCTGTAGCTCCAGCCTAGGTGACAGAGCAAGACCCCATCTCATAAAAGTAAAAATTAAAAAAAAGATATAAAATATCTCATTTGATGTAGTCAACCTTAGCAAGATTGGTACCATGTAGGAGAGTGGTTTGAATCATCAGTGAGGGGACCTGGGTTCTACTCTCAGAGCTGCCACATGGCCGGTTCAGTTGTGTGGCAGAGGGAAAGTTGCTCAACATGCTTGAACTTTAGGTTCCTTTTAAAATGAGTAGGGTAAGCTAATGGCTGAGAGCTATACTTACCTTAACAGTCAGGGATGAAGGACTCAGCTGTGCAGAAGGCATTTGGATCTGGTATGTTCTCAAGAGCATCCCAGAAGGTAGATTCACTGAACTCAGCATCTGTCTGTGTCTGGTGGGCCCTCTGCTCAGTCCTTTCCTCTGGGAGAGCATCAGGCAGGGAAGGGCCAGAACACGGCCCTGCTCCATCCAGACAGGGACCCTACCGTGCCTGGCGCCAGCTCCACCCCTCATCTGTGCTTGGATCGCTCTCATTTACTCTGCGTCAGGTGCTCATGCTGCACCCCGGGCTGGCTGGGTGAGGTGCAGTGGCATGTGCTGTGCAGTCGCTGCCCTCCATTCTCTCCTGGAGGGGGGATCACCACAGGACCACTGAGGCTGGAGTACTGTGGTTCCTCTGCCAAGTCTGATCCAATAAATGACGTTTGTTAAAGTTAGATGCGGTGAAGACCGTGGAGCCCGCCGCCATGCCTGTGCAGGGATGTTAAGGTGTGCTGAGAGCGCACAGACTTCAGTGAGGGGAGGAGGAGTGGAAAAGGGTTTGCTCCTCCTGACTCTGTCCAGCAACAGCTACACACCCTGCACGGTGCTGTGCCGGAAAAGACATGACAGCCCAGGCACGTGGTCTTACTGTGTGACCCAGACCCACCTGTGCTCTGCAGGTGGGGAGAACTGTGGCCTGGGCCACTTCAGAGAGGTGCAGTGATGGAGCTGTGGAGGACAGAGAGGGGAATGTCTGTACACAAAAGGGTCTTAGTAAAGTATTAAGTTCAAAGCTGTACAAATTGCATTTGTATCATGTCAAGAGAAGATAAGGTAGATGAGGTAACATTTGAACATTGGTTTGAAGGCTGAGCTAATTTTCAAATACATATTTTTAATGTTAAAACTAACGTGGTTTCTGTGATGTCTGTCTTTGTGGGATTGTCTTTTGCTGATGAAGTATACTTTAGAATTTTTATTTTTGTGTCTTATGTTATATGGAGATATAAAGATGTTAGAGAAATGATTCCAGGTAGCAAAGTTATAGATGTGAAAATTAGCGTTGTCACATAAGGTGGTATATGGAAGCATTTTGTCATATTAAGTAACTGCAATGTTCTTAACACTAGAGAACAACATGAGAAATGCCCAAAAAAGAGACATATTCCCGGGAGTTTGTGGCTTACTTGGAATATGAAGAATTACCTACAGAAAACAATTAGAAAATCTTCCTGTTGTTCAATGAAGCAGGCATATGCTTTTATTAGAAACCTTGGGGTTCTAGTTGTGTTTTTCTCAAATATTTGTGGGAGAAAGGGGAGAGTCTTTGAGGGAGACAACCCTGGTCAGTGTGTGCAGGACGACGCTGAGCTTTGCAGGTGCCGAGGATGGGAGCCCAGGCCAGGGGAGAGGAAACAGTGTGGGTGATGCCCGGGGCATGTTCCAGGTTCCACGTCATCTTCAGAGCATGGAGGAGAACGTCTCAGAGGCTGATGCCCCAGCTGGGGTCTCTTGCAGGCCTGGCTGGAGCTTATGGACTGGACCTGTAGAGACTGATGGAACGATGAGGGATGGGGGGGTCCCCACTGGCTTACTGCACACCTGCCTGTGGAATGCCTGGCACTGTGTGCCAGTGACGACAGGGAGTGGGGGGAGTGGAGGGCCCTGGACTCATCCACTGAGGCTGTACTCTTACTGGGACTTGGCTTGCTTGAAGTATCCCCCCATGGGAACTTGGTGGAGATGGTGTCCCCTCGGCCCTGTCTGGGGCTCTTGAGAACAAAGCTGCTCTGCCAGCATCTGACGTAATGTCCTGTGTTGGGAGAGGCACAGAAGGCCCTGGGAAACTGTGGGCACTTTGCCTCCTGTCTCAACCATGACATGTTGTGAACTGAGGTGGATGTGTTAGGCCTTGGCAGTTTGTGCCATCCTTGGCCTCCTGGGAAGGGTCCCTGCCCTCTTGTGCTGCAAACACAGGCCACAGGATGCTTCCTTGTGCTGGGGTTGGGGGTGCAGTCAAGCCTGGATACACGTTTCCATTAGCTGATCTCAAAAACGTCTCTCTGGCTCACACCTGTAATCCTAGCACTTTGGGAGGCCAAGGTAGGAGAATTGCTTGAGTCCAGGAGTTCAAGACCAGCCTGAGCAAGAGTGAGACCCCCGTCTCTGCAAAAAATTAAAAAAAAAAATTAGCTGGGCATGGTGGTGTGCTTCTGTAGTCCCAGCTACTCTGGAGGCTGAGGCAGGAGGATCGCTTGTGCCCAGGAGTTTGAGGCTGCAGTGAGCTGTGATGATGCCACTGCACTCCAGCCTGGGTGACAGAGCAAGACCCTGTCTCAAAAAAAAAAAAAAAAAAAAAAAAAAGAAAGGAAAGAAGACCTGTCTCTAGCTGAGAATGAAGCACGGAGGAAACTCGTGTATTCACGAGTCCCTGCACCTCCGGGACGGTTGCTGACTCCCTTGCAGTCAGTCAGTCTTCTGTCTCTTGATTTTAATGTTCCTAACCCAGGGAAGAAAGTTCACTGAACTGCAGAAAGAAAACTCCAGGATAGTGGGTTAATGCTATAAAATATGACAGTTTGTAATTATATCATCTGTATCTTACCTGAATTGAGTCACAAAATTGTATTTTATTTTTAGTTTTTTCAACAGGGAGACATTCTCCAAAGTCCTAACCCCTGCCATTTATTACCCTTATGGATTTGGGTACATCATTTAACTTCTCACCTTTCACAAACTGAAGGGGAAACAAGTTTCCTGCACTGTAAAACTCTGATCCTATAGCTGTGTGTGTACTAAAGGAGCCACCACCGTGACGTCCCGTTGCCCCAGTGTGTCAGGATGGTGCGCACTGCTTAGCATTCAGAGGTGTTCAGATGGTGTGGCGTGGGGAGAGGCCCAGGTTTGGAATGAGAAGGTTGGGCTCTGGTTTGGTTCTTGCTGCCTAGTGACCTCAGGAGTTTTCAGGCTTTTATAGCCTCAGTTTCCCCATTTCTAAAATGGGGATAATAAATGTGCATTGTGAGGACAAGATGAAGCAGCGCATTTGAGTGTGTTTGAAAGGTGCTGTGTAAATACACAGTCCCTTATTTCCAGGCCCACTGGGTCCTGAGCAGCCACGTGGCTTTGTGGGTGAGCTACTCCACCTGTGCCTCATCTTCTCCAGTTGAAAGGTGGGGATGATTTTGTGTGAAGGTGGTAGGAAGGGGTGTGGGTGATGGCACTCCAGGCCAACCCAGGCTGCGTGATGGGGAAGAGAACATGGAACAGAGCAGGTAGTTGAGCTTGTCTAGTGCTAGGTGGAGGGACAGGCAGCGGGGAAGGGACACCTGGGCCCCATGGCTGCATCCCTCACGTGCTCTGCAAGGTGGGCTGCAGCAGGGGTTGGAGGTTTGGGAGACCAGAGGTGAGGCTGTTGAGTGTCTTACTCTTGTGAGAGATGGCATGGAACTGGCTTGGGGAATTTGCAGCAGGACTGGGAAGGAAGAGGAGCAGGTGGCAGTGGGGGCCGCTGGAGGATGGTGGCACTGAAGCGGGCAAGAGGGAAGGGTGGGGTCGGTTCGGGAGGTCCCAGGGGCCTTTGGTGTGCTGGTCCAGGGCTGGCTGGGGGCAGAGGGAGCACCGAGAGGGCCCCATCTTCCACTGAGCCTCTGCTGGGTGTGCGGCCTGTGCTTGGGGGGCCAGGCTTGGGCGTGGCAGTCACACGTTCTTGCTGTCAAGGAGCCCCTGGGGGGGCCTGTTCTTCTCGCATCATTTTACTTGAGGTTTCTCGGATGCTGACTTCTTATCACGGTCTCAGAAATACGGTCACGGATGAGGCGTCGACTCTGACCCCTACTTTCTCTTGTGCTTCACACACCCACGCACACCCCCTGCAGACCCAGTCGTGTTCAGAATCGTGTTCTCTGTCCCTCTGTCGCCTTTCCCCATCTGCCCCCAGGAGCCTCACCCTCCGTTTCCGTCGGAGGGCGGGTGGCCTCAGGGTCGCCGTCGCATTCTGCGAGGTCTCTGCTCCCCCTTGTTACTCTCACCGTGCTGGAGCTGGAGTTGTGGGAGCCAGAGTTAAAGCAGGGAAGCCACTTCCTCCTCGGAAGTTTTGGGGAAGACCAAATGCCACGTTCTCCTTCTCTGAGCTGGTGATTCTGCTCTACTTCTAAGAAGCTTTTGAGGTCTGGAACGATGGGCACTAAACGTTAGAAAGGGTTACTCAGGTGATGTGCTTTCCTTTGTGGTTCCTCTACTGAGGAGGTGTCATTTTTGAAAGGCTGAACATCTCCAAATCTCACCCCTGGCCGCGGGAGAGTGTCACCCCGAGGAGCAGTCGCCGCCTCATCAGCCCTGTCAGAGCCTCTTTTACTGCTGTATCTTCTCACGTCTGCCACTTTGCTTTGTCCTGCTCTGGGCCTTCCATCCCTTTCAGCTCAGAAATGCCTCCGTTCTGTTGTCCTTTACTGCTCATTCTCCTGGCCTGGGGTGGGCAGTGCTGTGATCCAGTAAAATCTCACAAAATTTAGCAAGGCATCTGGATTATGGAATTTTGGAAAATGTGCGCCTGTTTCTTTCAGGTATGTACCTAATGCCCGCGTGGGCTGGCAGAGTAAGCCTGAGCTGTATGGTGGGGCTGCTCTGCAAGTTGTGATCTGGGGAGGAGAGAGCTTAGCGAGTGTTACCTAAGAAACTGAAGATGACCCTGAAGTCCTTTGTCGTGGGGGTGCGGCTGTGGACAGGCAGCCCTTCCTCAAGTGACTGCCCATGAGGAATTACGGCCTCCAGATGGGCCAGGATGTCTTGTAAAGGTGGCATCTGTAACCTGTTCTTCAGTTTGCAACAAAAGCATCTCTGACTGGAAATGAAGTACAACCAATTATCCCTGGAAACTTACCCTCAGTTGCCACACCTGTGAAAACGTTTGGGAAACACCAGGTTCATCAGGTTTGGTTTGGTGCAGAATGGACGAAGTCAAATAAGGTGCCGGGTGCTTCCCTATTCAGCCCACTTTGTAGCACAGAGGATCCCTGAATGGCATTTCTGTTGTGTGCGCAGGCTGGGATGGGACGCACTCTGAGCCTGCCTTTATTCCCTGACAGTGTGTTGAGGACTGTGAGTATTGAACACTCAAACACTGCACTGTCTGGTAGCTTTCTGCAATGATAGAAATGTTCTGTGCTGTCCGCTACGGTAGCCATGAGCCACATGTGGCCGTTGACTACCAGAAATATGGCTGGTGTGACTGAGGAACTAAGTTTTTTATTTTTTTAATTCTAATTAATTAATATTTAAATTTAAGTAGCCTCATAGACTACCAAATTGGACAGTGCAGCTCGGATAAACCAGCGTTTTTGTGTGCCTGATGGCATTGTGTCATGAAGTCAGCCCGTTGCTACACTGACACATCTTTGCAAAAGACAGACCCGTTCCACGTAGCTGAGTACGTTTTGTGTGTGTGAAAACGTTCAGCCTTCTGACAGCTGACTGATGGGATCGGCTGATTCGAACACTCCTCACTTTGAAGAAGTGATGCAGACCTGTGGCGTGTGCTCTGACGGGCTCCACAGGGCATCAGGTGGGGCCGGGTCTCGGCCTCCCTCATGCTCTCCAGCAGCTCCTGCACCAGTTTTTGGTGTTTTTTCCAGAGATAGTCTTTGCAAGTATATGTGGATTAGCAGACTTTTGGTTTTTCATTTCTATTATTTTTTATGATCTCCTGTGAAACTCCTTGTCTTCATCCCCCTCTTTGGCGGCAGACCCCCACTGAGGGAGGGAACAGAGTCCCAGCCAGCACGTGGCTGCCCAGGGAGGGCCTCCCTGTGGCCAGAAAGCGAGTCTTGGGTGGCAGAGCCCAGGATTATCTCGTTAGGAAAGCATTTTAACAATAATCTACAATTGTTTGGCTTTTGCTCTTTAAACCATTTTTATTTTTATGATCTCATCTTCACCCTTGTTGTAAGATTGTTTCAGAGTTTGAAGGTTTCTCAGCATTGTATTGTCCCGCAGTTCCATGGGAAGAGACTACTGGTTGTCACAGGGATGTGCTGGGAGTTGCCACTTCCTCCGAGAGCAGAACTGGGATGGGGGCATGAGTGTGTTAGGCCATAAAAGTTGTTATCTGCGACCTTTGACTCTCCTCACTGCCTGCCTTCTCAAGGGAGCCCAGAGTTCTTAGCCTACAGCCCGGAGTGTTGAGCTTGTATTTTCTTGTGCTTTTCCCTTCTAGCCTTGTCTCCAAAGGCTCAACTTGAGATCAGGAACTGATGCTTCAGTAGACTTTGCCAGGTTACCCCTCACTCTCAGAACACCAGATTCTGTTGGTGGAGATTGATGAAGGATAAGGAGTTTTAAGACTAAAGATTCTTAGGCATTCGTGGTTCATATTCTGAAGTATTGATTATTTCTAACAGAAGGTAGTGTTCACAAATGTTTAAATGTTTTCTTGAGTTTGAATCTCAACCCACTCATTGGTAAAGATGCTAAGAATATTTCAGCCAAAACCTCATTTGAAAAGGAAAGATGCAGTGAAATGTGATGTGAGACTTCAGTTCTCGAGGGGACAAGAGCTCTGTCCCCGTCGTGGACGGGGCGTCCTGGTGCTGCTGAGCGGTTCCATGTGAACCCTCTTTTCCCTTTTTCTCACTGCAAAGACATTCTGAAGAGTCCTTTGGTCAGGTGAGGGCTCTGTCCTTGTTGAGCGGCCTTGCGGGCACACGGTGGGTCCTGGGTGCTTTCCCGCTGGCATCGTTGGCTGAGGACCCCTCTTTCCCCGCCCGTCCTGCCTGCCCGGCCCTCCAGCTGCCCAGGGCAGATCACTGTATAGTCCTTTCTCTCCAAGCAGCCGAAGGTGGTGGATCGTCGTCTGGAAATGTGTCTGGGGTTGCCCCCACCGCCCCTGCAGGGGGCTCGCGTTCCTCCTCCCGGAACTTAGGGTCTTCTGGTGGTGAGAAGGAAGAAGGCAAAAAGGCCCGGCGGCAGTGGGAGTCGTGGAGCACAGAGGACAAGAACAGCTTCTTCGAGGGGCTGTACGAGGTGAGTGAGCTGTGGAGGCGTGAGGCAGCCGGCGCACCCAGCCTCTCGGTGCCTGTGCCTCCCTGCTGTCTGCATCCCTCGCAGGGCCATGAGAGCAGCAGGTTCCCACGGGAGCCCCAACAGCGGCTAAGGCGGGGGGGTGCCCGGCCTCACCCTCCGACCTTTGCCTTTATCTCCTCCTTGTTCCTTGAGAAGCCGTTCCCAGTGAGGTGATGTTAGGAAGCGTTTTTGTTTGCTGCTTTTACTTCCTGTCCAAGATTGTTACCTGTTGTCTCTCAAAGACACTCTTGACTAAGCAGTGGTCCTCTTCTCTCTGGACCTTCCCTCGGACACTGAGTGGGGGGCAGGGGGCACTTGCCACATCAGTTACAGTAGCCAGTTAAACACTCCCGGCAGCTGACCCGGAACAAGATGGACAGTCCTAAAAATAGAGGGCAGCACTGCCCAGTGAGATGCTGTGCTCCTTGCTCACTCTTTTTCCTTGTGTATTTTTTTTTTAAATCCTTATGATTATCATGAACATACTTTTTTACTAACATTAATTGCATTTTTCACGGTGTTTCATAGTTCCTTTGTTCAGTATTTTTTTGATACCTATAAATATTCTGCTTCAGATGTAGACAAAACTATGTTCTGTGTGCTCACTGTCTGTTTTTGTAAATACAATTTTATTGGAACCCAGCCGTGCCCATTGATTTACGTGTTATCTGTGGCTGACTTTGCACTGGCGGAAGTCAGTAGTTTTGACAGATACCGAGTGGCCTTTGGGGTCTAGTCTCTACCTGCTGGCCAGTAGCTGCTCTACTGAACCATTCTCGTATTGATTATTGAGGTCCTTCCAGATACTGCTGCTATAAACAATGCTATAGTGAACATCTTTGTGCACCTCCATATTTTAGACGACTACTTTGGCATACAGTTTCAGAAGTAGGTTACTTGATCAATGAGCCTTGTTCTTTTAATAGCTAATTAATTGGGGTGATGGAAAAGTCTTGCCAAGCTTGGGAAACAGAAGGCTCCAAAAAGGAATGAGGCTTTGGAATTTAAACCATGATGTGTTTATAGAGAGATTAGAGAAGGAGACACTTTTGAATTCCGGCAGTGAACTGGATTGCAGGCTATTCCCATGGCTGTGCTGCTCCCTCCTGCGGCTGACGGTTAAGTTCTGACGACACTGATGTGTTTGTGTGATTTGACCCTGGTTGTCCAGAGAAAATGAAGTGTGCACACGACTCTTGTTTCAGTAGATGTGAAGTCATTCAAACAGATACAAATGTGTCTTTTTTTTTCCCCTTTGAGAGTTTTAGAATAAAGCATAGAGGCTGTTTTTGTATATATTGCATCTCCAAGTTGTGCCTTCTTTAAGCTTTTGTTAGGCACAGAGGACTGTGGTTCCTGGAGTGTTCAGAACCAGCAACCATTGCTGATGGTTGCCTGAGACACTTACCGCAGTGGTGTGGCCCTTCCTTCTTGGGCAGACGCAGGCTCTGCAGGGGCCTGGCTGCCCAGCTGCAGGGGCTGCTGTGGTTGTCCCTTGAAAGTAGCAGAGGGAGAGCCCCTTGTTCACAACCCTCTGTACCTGTCTTCAGGCGAGTTAGCTCCTCTCCTTGGTGGGCCACCTTCTTGTTTAGTTTTTCTGCCAGGTAGGTGTTTGTCATTAGATCTGCTGAAATCCTTGGTTAGTAATAATAATTGGCTAGTGTGATCATTTACTGCTTGCTACTGTTGGTGCTGTGTATCTCAAAGCGTGTGAGTGTGAGAGAGAGAGAGAGCAAGTACTTTATTTGTGTCATTTTGTATTTCTGACCAAAACCTGTGGAACTCTGGTGGGTCTTGATGTATCATGTTGGGGTTAGGTGACCGCTAAAATCTTGAGCTGAGGGACTACGGTGGCTGAGCACAGGCCTCTGCTCTGAGGAGTGTCCCTTCTGTAAATGCTAGTCAAGGTCGCTGCCTTTTTGATACACATACGTGTCTGACTCAGATATGCTTCTAGTGACAGAAACCCAGCTCAGTGCAGCTCAGGGTGGAGGACTTGAGTGAGTTTCATAGCTGGGAGGAACGGGGAGGGGCTCTGCCATCGGGCCCTAGTCTGCCTCCCCCCAGCATGGGCCATCTCCTGGCCCCGCCCTAGTTAGGGCAGCGCTGGACATGAGCTCAGATTGGCCCCTTGAGTTGCCACCCATCCAGACTTCCCTGTGGCCAGGGCCCTGTCCCCACTGCTGGTGGGGAATGGGGCTGACACCTGAGCCTGCTCTGCCTCTGAACGCCCTTCCTGTCAGCAGTGGTTCTGTGCAAAGCCTGCCACTGGTTTTCATTTTCCTTCTTACATTTGTCTGTCTGTCTGTGTTTATTTTTGCTATATAATTCCTGATTTCCTACCTTACATCACACAGCCAGTGTCCTGTGCTTATTTTTCACCATGTCCAGAATTGCTGAAGGCCTCTCTCTGCGTGCGTTGTGAGACACCCTCTTCTCTGCACCTGCCTGCACCTTCCCCATCTCCTTTGCACACAGCTGGGCTTTTTTACTGTCTCCACGACTCCTATAGATGCTGCGAGTTTCTGTCTCTTCACCTCCGAATAGCTTTCTCTTACTTTCAACTTTGCCAATTTTTTGTTGTCGTGGGCTTCACTATTTATTTATCTAGTTCACAATTAAGGACAGGGTACTCTGGTCATGCTAGAAATGCAGGGCGGCGCCTGCCCTCATAGGCTCACATTCTTGGTAGGGAAAGATGATGAAAAAGCGCATGCTGCCAGCTGTCAGCAGACCTCGGGAGGCAGCACAGCTGAGAACCCGGGCTCAGAAGTCACAAAGCCTGGGCCTGGTCCCAGCCTGGTGGTCAGTCAGCCTCCCTGGGTTTCCTGCGCCTGCTGCGCAGTGAAGCAGTGGGATTCGGGGGCTGCTGCGTTTGTTTCCCCTCGGTTCTCATCTAAGGCTGAGGGACGTGGAGGGAGGGGATGGCATCTGATCTGGACTCTGAATGAAGGCGTTTCAGACACACCTTTGCCTTTTTATGTTTTACCTGCCATTCCTTTTTTAAAACAATGAACTTTTTAAAATTTTTTAACTTTTCATTTTGTAACATTTCAGACTTTTTAAAAGTTGCAAAAAGAGTACAGAGAATTCCCACGTACCCTCCATCCTGCTTCCCCAGCGTCAGCGTAACTGCAACGTGACAAGCGACGCAGGGAGAGGAGCTCTGTGCGATCCTGCTCGCTCACCACAGGCCTTTCTAGGGCCCAGCAGGCACCCCCCGGTTCTAGGCCAGGGCCCATTGCACTTAGTTATCATAACTCCTAAGGCTGCCGCAACCTGGGACAGTTCTCAGTGTGTGTCTGTCTGTCTGTCTCTCGCTCGCTCTTTCCCTTTCCCTTTCATGACCTAGACACTTTTGAAGACGCCCAGCCTACATTCTACATTTGGGTTTGGGTTTATCCGCAGTTTCCTTGTGTCAATTTACGTTACGTGTTTCTGTCAAGAATGCCACCGTGGTGACGTGTCCTTCCTGGTGCGTCCGATCCAGAAGTGCACGATGCGAACTGTCTCGGTCCTGGTGACACTGGCCGTGGTCACTGTGTCAGGGGCACCTGCTGGGCCCTGAGACCGTGTGAGCGTCCTGCTTACCATTCTCTCTCCCGCCGAGGTCAGTGCCCGTCGCCGCCACGGTGTCTGCCCGGTGGCAGCCTTCTGCTTGCATTGTTCTTTCTACAAATCCATGTGGGGAAGGGCCCCCCATCCGGGTAGTTATTCAGTTGTTTATTTACACCCATATGGACTCACGGGTGCTTGTTCTATTCTACGGGTCATGATCCATTCATGTCGTTGCTGGTTTTGTCGCCCACATGGCTCCATGTTTGACCACTGGAGCCTCTTCACGTTGGCTCCCATGTCCTGTCAACGTGTGCCTGTCACCCTGCAGCACGTTCTCACTTTCTGGCACCTTCAGGTATTTTGGGCTTGCCTGCCCTAGCCCTGAAATCAGCCATTTCTCCAGGGAGTCCTGGTTCCCTTTGGAAAGTGTATTTGGAGACCAGGAGCTGGGTGCTGGGGAGCTCATTGCTGCCAGGGTGCCCTTGCCTCTGGGCCCTCCCGGGTGCGTCTTCTGAGCTTGGTTTTGGTGAGATTATCTGGCAGTTGGTTCTCTCTGTGGTATAACCTGGAGCAGCACTGATGGTGCGCCTGGAATACAAGTTCTGTTCTGGAGTCGAAGTTGTACTCAGCTTTTGCATGGAGCCATTCCAGGAAGGGTCAGCCCACAGGTGCGATCAGAGCATACCCTGTGTGGGTCTCTTAGTGTTTCAATATGAAATGCGTTCTGTGTGGTCGAAGCTATGAAGGTGTTTCTGAATAGTCAATCTATTCTTTTATTTTTAAAGTGCCAGATATGTGCTACTCTGAGTGCCTCTTTTGTCCTCTCCTGCCTTCCGGTGGTCTCTCCATGGGGGTGTCTCAGTTCACGGTCCCTGTAGAACCCTAGAGATTAAACCCTGTGGCCCATGGCAACCTTGGTTTCTCCCGCTTGGGTCTCTTGCCTCTTTGGGATCCAAGGGCCGTGATAGTTCTGTCCCCGACCTTCTATTGTTTATCCTTTTTCCTGATTAAAACCTAGGGTTCTAGGAGATCAAAGCTGAAGTCCAGACATAAGAGCTGTGAAGGACAACCTGCTTGTCCATGCCAGACCCCGTCCTCCCTTGTCGGGAAGTGTCCGCCTCCCACAGAAGGCTGCATTGTTTTAACCCGTGTGCTTCTGGACTTTATTTTCCAGCATGGGAAAGACTTTGAAGCTATCCAGAACAACATTGCCCTGAAGTACAGGAAGAAAGGCAAGCCCGCGAGCATGGTGAAGAACAAAGAGCAGGTGCGCCACTTCTATTACCGCACCTGGCACAAGATCACCAAGTACATCGACTTCGACCACGGTGAGCGAGGTGGGGCCCAGGGCAGTGCCAGCTTCTGCTGGAGTGCGGTTTCTGCCAGTCTCACAGGACCTGCTTTCTGGCATTTCCTCAGCCAGCTGCTCGGCCTGGGATTTCCTTGCCCTGTGCTTTGGCTGGTAGTTTGCCTGGTAGCTCTTGGTCAGCTTGAATTTGGAGGAAGCTGCCTGTGTCCCGTGCTCCTGGGTTCTAACTGCTGCTTTTCTGAGTTGTGTTTTGTGTGTTTCTGATGGTGTGTGGGTCCTGGGTCCCTAACTCACCTCGGGCCTGGTCCCCCACTGTAAGTGAGGGCCTCTGGGGTCCAGCCAGGGAGTCAGGCTGCAGACACTGTGCCGGCCCTCCTCTGAGTGGGGGCACATTGGGGGTGGGAGTTGGGCGGGGCTGGCACTTGCCTGCCTGGGTGGTGGTCAGCTCTTCCAAGCTCTGCTCATCTGTATTTGAATCTAGATTGTGCAGGCGCATCTTTAGTCACGTGACTAGGTCACCTCCAGGCACACTTTTGGCTCACAGCACCGTTTGGCCAGCTGCTGGCGGCTTTTCTGGGTGGCACTTTGTCCATCATGGTCTCTGTCCCATGGAGATCTGGCCACCTACCATCTCCACGTGTCAGGAGAACCATCTCTCGTCCTGGCACTCAGTGTTGCTCTTTGTTCCTGCAGCACACTCTGCATACTCACTTCTGCCGGCACCTCTGCTCACCAGACCCTTCTCTTTACCACTCACCCTCTGCCTGGGGCAACGGTAGCTGTGCTGCTCCTCCTTCAGCCTTTGCCTATGCCCTCGTGCCCACTGGGAGCCTCTTGACTCGGCCATTCCTGCCTTGTGTGCTGTCCACTTTGGCTGTTCCCGAAAGCTCTCTTGAAATGAGAAGGTGGCCAGCGATTTGTAGAGCGGTTGGGAAGTTGTTTGGTAGATAGTGTCGACACAGGAGTGGGATTCCACAGGCCTCCATCAGCATGCTCTGCTGCTTTCTCAGCCAGGGGGGGATGCCTCGGGGACGCCCGGGTTCCCAGTGTAGACTCCTGCGTCATATTCTCCTCCGAGGCTCAGCGTGCGTCCTCAGGGTCTGCCAAACCTGGGCTGCTTCCCGTGTCGATTTCAGAAGGCACTTAAACAAATGTTTCTTTTCTATTTTTGTCACCTCTCTCCCTGAACAGCCTCCTAATCCTACACTCCCTCTGGTGCCTGGCAGTATCATTCCTCTCCAGCCTGCCCCTCCCATCAGGGATGAAGGGTGGATGCTTCCACATAGCCACTGTGCGGGTCAGACCCGACCTGATCCTATCCCCTCTCTGTGTGGGCCTATGCTTTCTTCCCTCCCTCCCCCACCCCTTCCCCACCTGGCACGGCCGGTGCCCGCAGCCCTGGTGTTTCCCGATTGTGTGTCTTGGCATGGGCCTGTGTGAGGCAACTTGTTTCTGTGAAGTCATAGCTCCCCTAGGTTCTCTGATGGGTCCCGCTCATCTCTCAGCCAGTGTCCGCCAGCCTCTGCCCGCACACACTTGCGTGAGCCCCAGACATGGTCAAGCCTTTTGCAGCTGGGGCTGGAGGTCATCAGGACACTGAGTTGCCTGGGTTCCTTGTGTCATGCAGGGTGGCAATAGGTTTTATACATCGTATGTACTCGTAGTGGTGCTTTTGACTGGGTTGAAAAGCAGCCATCTGTAGTGTATGGTGTTTGTCTGACTCATTAAGCAGAGTGAGAACCAAAGCACGTGAGCGAGAACACACACATCTTCACTCCATTGTTGCTCGGGAACTGTGGCCTTCCCGTGTGCTTCGGTCTGGGATCCGGTTAGTCTTGTTAACCTGTGTGATTTCCACACAGATTACGAGTCCCAATGGCCGCCCTGCCGGTGTCACTGCAGAGGGCAGTGTCTACATATGTCCACGTCTCTCTGCTGGTGTTGCTCGTTGTGCGTAGGTTGTTTTACAGGCTCAACGTTTGGACAAGGCAAGCTGTGTTCTCCCCTCTGAGTCTGGAGCAAAACATGCAGGAGCCGTGCGAGGAAGCACGCAGAGGGATACTGCTCTGAAGCCCTGCTGTGTCCTGGGGCTCCCTCCCCTCCAGCCCGTGGCCCTCTTTCCCATTGTCACTTTTTTGTGCTCTTGTGCTCTTGGTGTTACTTACTTCTCTCTGGGTTGTGATTTTTTCCTTGTTGCCAGTTCAAATAGTGGGATCTAAAATTTCTTTTTTTTTGGAGACAGGGTCTCCCTTTGTCGCCCAGGCTGGAGTGCAGTGGTGCGATCATAGCTCACTGCAGCCTCAAACTCCTGGGCTCAAGTGATCCTCCTGCCTCAGCCTCCCGAGTAGCTGGGACTATGGGTGTGTGCCACCACACCTGGCTAATTTTTTTATTTTTTGTAGAGATGAGGTCTCGCTATGTTGTCCGGGCTGGTCTCGAACTCCTGGGCTCAATGATCCTCCTACCTCAGCCTCCCCCCAAAATATTTTTTAATTAAGATATAATCCACATACCATAAAATTCATCCTTCAAAGTGTACAATTTAGTGGGTTTTAGTATATTTACAAGATTTTGCAGCCATCAGTACTATTTAGTTCTGGAATATTTCCATCATCCCAAAAGGAAACCCCGTGCCCCCAGCCCTAGGATCCTCTAGTCTACTCTCTGTCTCCATGGATTTCCCTGTTCTGGACATTTCATGTAACTATAGTCATACAATATGTGCCCTTTGCGTCTAGCTTCTTTCGCTGAACATAGTGCTTTTAAGGTTCATCCGTGTTAGAGCATGCATCAGAACCTCGGTCCTTTTTACAGCTGTGTGATACTCCATCGCGTGGAGGGACTACATTGTGGTTACCCAGTGAATGGTGAATCTTAATGTTCCCTGAGTTCTGGTCACCTTTGGGCACGTCTGGTGAGATCCTGGGTCTCAGGAAGGTGTCACGGACCGTTGGCCATGGTGGTAGCAGTGTCCTAGACCCTCAGGGCCATTGGAGGTCCAGAAGCCTTGTTTTATATTTTCAAAACCTTATTCTCCATTTACTAATGGATCTTCCTTTCCTTTCCTATTATTATAAACAGAGCCAAATGTTACAGCCTTGCAAAGAGGTCTCTGGGGAGAGAGCCAGAGTGTGCTGCTGGGCAGGAGAGCAGAAGGGACGAGCATCCTCCGTCCCTGCTCTGAGCTGACCCAGGGCTGCCTTGACTCTGTTGGACCTTGGCTTCTGTGTCGTAATAAGGTTCAGCTTCATATAATCAAAAAAGTCAAAATCACAGTGGCCAAGCGCCTCAGGCTTTCCACTCTCTCACGCCAGAGACGCTTGGAGCTGCGTCCAGGGCGGCGGGGCCCAGGCCCCTCCCATCCCTCTGCTTGGCCATCCCTAGTGCGTCGCTGTGTCCAGGACAGCTCCAGGCAGCGGCTCCTGAGGAAAGAGCGTGGGCGGGAGAACACGCTCCTGCTCAGATCAGCCTCCTCCAGGAGCTCCTGCAGCACTCTGCTCACGCCAGAGGCCAGCGTGTGGGGTGCGGCCACGTCCAGCCATGTATCCTGGCCCGTTTGCCTCACAGATGGGACGGGCTGCTGCTGAGGAGGATGGAAAATGAATGTCGGGCAGTGCAAGCATCTGTGCCCTGGTTGCTTTTCCTGCCTGGCCCCCAGTTCCGTGATGTGTAGACCCCCTTTGGTTCCAGGGCTGCCCCCCACCCCCGGCACCTGGGTACATTCTGTGTGTGCAGAGATGGGTGACAGAACAGATTTTGTGCTGTTCACGTCCACTGCCTCCGCCTCCTCCCTGAGAACCGCCTGTGCTAAGCGTTCTATTTTCTCCTCCAGGGGACGTTTGCCTGTTAGAAGTAATTTTCTAATTGCTCCCCCCTTGTTTTTGTTTAACTTTTTATTTGAAAATTACAAAAACAGCACTGTGTTCTGTACGCTCTCCACCTAGCATTCCCTGAGGTTAATAGCTTGCATGGCCAAGGTGCACTGATCAAAACCATGAAGTCATCATGAGCCCCGGGGTCCACCCTGTGCGTGTTAGCTGAGTCACCCTTGGATGTCTCAGCTTTCTAAGCGTTGTCCCTTTCTCGTGTTGCAGTGTTCTCTCGAGGGCTGAAGAAGTCATCCCAGGAGCTGTACGGCCTGATCTGCTACGGCGAGTTGCGCAAGAAGATCGGGGGCTGTGAGTATGTGCTGCCTGTGGCGGTGCCCTGCAGCTCCCCAGTCGGGGCCCTGCTGTCCTCGTCACCATAGATCCTTAGTGCCCGGGAATGCTTCTGTTTTCCCTCTTTCATCCTGAAAATGTTCTGGTAACAGACAAATTGAAGAATGTAATGACCATGATGCACCTTCACTTAGACTCACCAGGTGCTCACATTTGCCCCGCTTGCTTTCTCTCTCTCTCCCTCTCTCCATGCATGCACACACGTGCTCTCAGACACACACATGTTCACACACATATGTGCCACCACTTGACTGTAAGGCATCAGCCCACATCACCTGAGAGCCTGGACATTCTCCTGCACGACCACTGTCCCTCTATCGTACCCAGGACAGTGAGCAGAGATGGGCACAGTAATCTACCTGACCTTCTGCCGCATTCGGACTTCCCCAAACACCCCCAGACCTCAGCCCTGGCTCCTGTTCACGGCCGTGGTCCTGCCTGTGACTGTGGGTCTCTCTGAGTCTCTGACCCAGAGCAGCCTGCACTGCTTGGTCCTTCACAACACTGGCATTTTGAAGAGTCCAGGCCTTTGTTACGAAGCGTCCCTCACTTTGGATTTACTTTGGTTGTCTCCAAGTGACCAGGTTCCCTTTATACATTTTTGGCACCAGCATTATATAGGGACACTCCAGCCTTCCCGAGCGCCTGTGGCCAGTGCCTCTTGGCCCTGCCTGTCCTCCCTATGTGACCTCTCACCCTTCCAGGGGGTATTGTAAGGATGCTCACCACGGGCTGCTGCAGAGGTTAAATGAGATACGTGTGGCCTTACCCAATCGGCTCAGGGCGCATGGCGGACTGGGAAGGGTGGGTGTCAACCCTTTACGTGCTGTGCTCTGGCCCCTGCTGTCTCTTGTCTCGTCATTGCTCCTGGTGGGCAGCTGCTGTGGGTTTGGGAGGCACTGCCTTCCTGCCGTGTCTGTGCCTGCGCAACCAGGTGCTGCTTCTCCTCCAGCCTGCCTCTCCACGCCTCGGCTGCTGCACTGGCCTCGTCCTAACTGCGGGGACCAGAGCCCAGCGGACAGCGCCCCTGCTCCCAGCCCAGTCTGTGGGCCTGCCGTCCTGGCTCCTCTCCCACTTCTGCGCCTCCTGCCCACCCGCCCTCTTGTTTGTCAGCTCTGCTCTGCCTCTGGAAGCGCCTGGGTCCCGGGACCTTACGCTGCAGCTCTCTCAGCCCTCATCTTCCAGAAAGAAAAAGGAAAACCCAGTCTTGACCACGTGTCCACACTCCCCATTGCCTGGGCCTTCTGCACCGCCACCCGGGTCCCAGTTCCCTCCACAGAAGCTTCGTGGGTATCTGTCTTTTTTCCCCGGCCTGCCTGTCAGCCCCTCCCCAGCTGGCGTTCCTCCCGTGGGGGGTGCCCTGGCCCCCAGCCCTGGGGCCTCTTCCCACGCAGCCTCCGCACCTCTTGCTCTGCCCACTGCTGACACGCCTGCGTCGCAGGTCCTCGTTCTTCATCCCTCCTTGCTTCCGGCCGTTTCTCACCCAGGTGGCCTTGCCCAGTCCTGCGGCTTCAGGTGCCACCTATACGCAGAGGACTTGCGTCGCTGCCTATGCTCCCATGATGACTGCCCACCTGACCCAGGACGCTGGGAGTGCCAGCACTATCCCTGCCCCCAAGCCCTCTCCACTCTTGATCATCTCGCCCGCAGCCCCAGCACAGAGGCAGCTGCTCGCGGCAGTGCCCCGGGGGCTGCCCTACCGCCCCTTGTCCGCTTTCCCAGCCCCTCCTTCCCTGTGCACCTCGCTGGCTTGGGGCAGGTTCTCGGACCCCACCTTCCTCTGAGTTCTGCTTCCTGTGCTGTGTCCTTTTCTTTCCTTGCCCTAACTGGTGTCTGTTCGTGGTAGCACGTGGGTGCTGCAGCCCCTCCAGGCATCTGCGACTCCACCTTAGTGTGTGGACTCATCCCCTTGTCCATTCCCTGCTCCGGGACCTTGGGCAGCTTCTCTTCCCCCCAGAGTATCATGGGACTCCCTGACCAAGGGCCTTTGCACTCAGGCCCCAGGCCCATCTTCCTGGTCACACCTCAGTCCTCTGCTGGGTGCCCCCTTGGTTGCAGTGGGCTCCTGCTGTGCCCCGGTCCCGGTGGGAGCGCTGGCTTGTCCCTCTCGGCTCAGCTGTGCATCACACGCAAGTGCACAGCACACTTGGAGCTCACGCAGAGCTCTCAGCACCCAAAGTTGTCACAGCCCTTTGCCCGACCAGAGGTTTCTCCCCTCTGAGCCTACCTACCACTCGCCCTCACTGACCACATGGTCACATGCTGGGCTCCTTGGTGCCCTTGCTTCGCCTCTTGTGTGATTTCATGTCTCTTTTGGGACCTGTTAGTGTCCCCAAGTGCCTGCACATTGGTAGCTTGCTCTGGACCATTCAGAAACATGTTGACAGCTCAGTGGTTGGAACGTGCTTTTAATTAATGTGGCTTGTTCTGCCTGAGGTCTCCAGACAAACGTGAGTCCCAAGGCAGCAGACTGAGTCTGCTCTGTTCTTGGGGCTTTCACATGTGTGGCCCGTGTTGGCATTGTCTTAGCTTCTGCACAGGCTGGTGTTATCCCCAGTTAAAAAGGGACCTGGTGGAAATAAGTGACATGTTCAGCAGGTGACAGGGCGGTTTGGGGCACGGCAGCCGTGCAGCGCTGCACCCGGGCGGTTCCGAGGCTGGCTCCTGGTCCTGCCCGCCTTGTGTGGACGTTCCACCCGCGGCGGTTCTGTGCTCAGTGCCTCGCCTGGTGACCGGAGCCTGGAAGCTGGTGGTGAGGGTCCTGGCTGGATTCGGCTGAAAGCCGCACTGGGCCAGGCTGTGTCCCTTTTGCACCAGCGTGTCCCCATGCTTGCCCTTCGCGGTGCTCTTCCTTCCTCCTGGAGGTCCGATTCCATCTAGTGCTGTTCCCTTCATTCTGGAAAATGTCTTTTCTCTTGGCATGCAGTTGTGCCAACTATGAATTTTTTTAGTTGTTGTTCATCTGAAAAATCTTTATTTTATCTTCATTCTTGACAGGCGTTTTTGCTGGGTGTAGGATTCTGACTTGACGGGCTCTTCTTTCATCCCTCTCACGCTGTCGTCCGCTGTCCCTCGCCTGTGCCGTTTCTGACAAGGGCCAGTGGTCCCCTGTCCTCGCTCCTCTGTGTGAGATGCGTTGTTTGTTTCTGGCTGCTGTTATGAGTTTGTGTCTTTGGTTTTCAGCCTGGTTGTGTGTTCATGGGTTTTTTCCCCCAAAACATGCAGAAGAATTCAAAGAATTTTACAGCGAGTACCCAAATGCCCACCATCTGGGTTCTCCCATTAGCGTCTTAACCATGTCTGCTTTCTTGCACACCTGAAGACAGTGACAAGTCCTGACATGAGGGGAAATGGGGCATCTCTGGGAACACAGAGTGTGTCAGATTCATCATTTGGCAGGCCTGGGGGCTGGGCCAAGGGTCAACACAAGGCATGGCCGGGTACAGAGCCCATCGGAAAAGCGCATGCAGGGCACAGTATGGCACCTGAGGAAGCATGGTTGTCTGGGTTAGGGACAAGCAGAAGTTCAGAGTGGTGGAGGGTCTGGGATGGGTTTGGGGAGGAGAGATCGGCTGACCGTGCAGCGTGCGGTGTGCCTGCCTGGGGAGGCAGCTGGGCAGGGACGTGCGGGCACATGCCAGGCACCGTCCAGGTGAGCGGAGGAGCCGGGGCAGCGGACCCGCTGGTGTGACTTGGAGCAGGGGCTGCAGCTATGGTGGGGGTTTGATCCTGGAAGACCGTCAGTATTTGGAAACAGGATTTGCAGTCTAATGAAGACAGTGAGACGGGAGTCGGCAATGGTTTGCTCCTAACTGTCATGTCTCATTTGCTCGTTTTCCCATTTCAAGGTATGGACGACAAGAATGCCAGCAAGTTGAATGAACTCATTCAGGTTGGGTAAGTCACAGTTTTGTTGTGAAACATTACTTACTCCTTTTGGGTGTTTGCATTTAATCTCTGAAATACAGAAGTTGAAATATGTATGGTTTTCTTCCTTTTCTCAGTGAGGACCCTTGGAGTTAAAACTTAGTATCTTCTTGGTTACATGTTCAGTCCCAGCAAAAGGTGCTGGGCCTGGGGGAGCAGTGACTGCTGGGGCCTTCGCCACCCGGGGGCGAGAGGGCAATGCCGCTCCCCAAGGTGCTCGTGGCTGTGGCTGTAGTCCTGGTGCAACCCTGGTCTTAACTTTGTCCTGCTCTTTTTCCTTCACCTGTGTGCGTGTCTGAGTGTTAGTCACCTTGCATTTTTCTTGCACCTTCCTGGGCCGCTCTTGGTGCCTCTCCCTGTGCCTTGGGTGCCGATGCTCCCGTGCTTGGTTGCTCCTCACGTCCCTGCCCTCCCAGGTTCACATGCTCTCCTGGACACGCAGCCTTGGGCCCTGGCTGTTCAGGTGGCACCTGCTCAGCCCTGGCTGCTTTTGACGGTTTCTCCTCCAGAGAATCCCAGTGCCAGGAATGTGCTGGGTAGAAACATCCTACCTGCCCAGGCGCATTTCTCTGGTGGCTCTGTCACATGCCCACTCGCTGTGATCGTCGGGTCAGCCTTTGAAGTCCTTCTTTGCTCTGATGTCCCAGTGCCGTCTTATTCAGCCTGTCCTGTCTCTGTGCTCTGCCGTTTGGCTGTTTTAACTCTTCCCAGGGCCTCTGCTCCCTCTCCTGGGTGAAGGGCTCCAGAATCTCACTTTTTCCCCCCGGCTCCTTGTTGTGGATGTACCACCTACCATGACAGAGCACTGCTGCCGAAGCCATGCCTGGAGCAGTGCTTGCTGGCTTCTCCTCTGTCTGCAGGATGTCACTTTCCCCTCAGCTGCTCCCCCACAGGCCCAGTGTCACATGGCCTGCAACCTCCCACCCAGGTGTGAGCACCTGCCAGGGGGCTGCCTGCACACCTTTCCCCTCTGGTACCAGCACAACAGGTGTCGGATGTGATTTCGAGGCTTTGCTTATATGAATTGCCATCAGTTTGGAGCCAGACCTTGACAGTACTTAAGTTGCATGTGTCACTGCCAGGGGAAAGAGCTGTGACTGACCACGGCCACCAGAGAGCACAAGTAGCCTTAGAAAAATGAATGGGGCTTCCCAGAGGAGGTCTGGGCTAGTCCAGGACGCTGGGAAGAGGGCTCCAGCCGTGCTTGGTTGCTGTGGCTCATCGCCTGCCCGGGCACCCTCCCGGCCGCGGTGCCCACCTGCCACATCTGCTCCGCCTCTGTCATGTTGCAGTTACGTTTGCCATAGGCTGTTTATCCATCCTCTGTGGAGGGATGCTGGGTTGCTGACAGTTTTTTAGTGGCTGTGAATAAGCAACCAGGTTTCGCCTCCAGGTTTTAGTGTTTCACCTGGGTAAGTCCTCGAGGAGGAGCTGGGGAGTGTGTGTCTAACTTGTGACTAACTGCCAGCCATTTTCTAGAGTTTGAGTTGCAGTTGCTCCCACACTCACTGGCACCTGGTCTTTCCAGTTTGTTCTAAGCTGTCCTCGTGGGTGTGAAGTGGTGTCTCACATGGTTTGATTTGCATTTCCCTGGTGACTGATGATGCTGAGTATCTGTCTTGTGCTTATTTGCCATCTGTATGTCGTCTTTGGTGACGTGCTTGTTCAAATCTTGCTCATTTTCTAATTATTGAGTTTAGAGAGTTCTTTGTATATTCTGATACAAGTCTTCTGTCAGATACGCGATTTGCAAACACTTCTCCCAGTCTGTGGCCTGTCTTTTCATTCAGTCAGTGTCTTTCACAGAGCAAAAGTCTTCGGCTTTGATGAAGCCAAATCTGTCATCGTTTCCCTCTATGGTTTATGATTTCAGTGTGGTATCTAAGACCTCTTTGCCTAAGCCAGGATCAGAGATGTTCTCCTGTGTTTTCTTTAGAAGTTTTACAGTTTTATGTTTAAAGCCTTGACTCACCTTGAGCTAATGTTTGTGTATGACGAGAACTCTGGGCTGAAGTTCATTTTCTTGCCGCTGGCTGTCGAGTTTTCTTCCAGCACTGTTGTCTGAATGGGCCGCCCTTCCTCACTGAGTTGCTTTTGCACCCTTGTCAAAGATCAGTTGACTGTACTGTGTGAGTTCATTTCTGGACCTTTTATTTTATTCCATCAATGTATGTGTCTTTCCTTTCACAGACAGACATTCATTTTTAAAAACAAACAAAAAATCTGTAGAGATGAAACAGAGATGGGTAAAAATTAGTTAGGTGCCCGTGGAAGACTCTTCCCTGATTTTAGCCCAAGAGCAATAGGAGCATTTAACTTGCTATCGTCCATACTTCTCGTGCAACCTCTTTCAATTAACTGTGACTCTCTTTCATTTATAGAATTGTAAAATTAAATTAAGGAGTAAATGAATTGAGGAAAGGTCTAAACTAAAGTTAAATCTTATTACATTGTTCACAGACCCACAGGCATAGAAATTTAGCTTATTAGATTTATCAAGTGACTTCGCAGAGAAGAAAATAAACCTCACATCAGAAAGGAAAGCCAGACCCCAGACACATAGAGGATTACTCTGTTAACTGTTTGTTAAACCCATGAAGGAGTTCAAGTAGAACCCTCCGTGTGTTATTCAGTTAGAGATCAAATCGTGATGCTTCCGCAGACAGTACCTCTTAAACCCCGGTACCCTGAGGAAGGCCTGGCCTGTTTTTCAGCTTCCGGGCTGCTGTGAGGTGGGGAGGGAGGGACCACGTCCTCGGACCGTGGCCAGGCCCGAGAGCCCTTCTTGCCTGTGAGCTTGAGCATGGCTCTTTACCTTGTACGGTGCCCCAGCTTCAAGCTGGTCGTAGAGCTTCCGTTAGAAAAGGATTGTAATCTGAGAATGGTTACCTAGTAATGAAAAAGGGGGCACTCATTTTCATTGAAAGGAAGAAAAAAAGGAAGTCACAAAATAGCAGTTTAACGGAAAATGTGATTATTGTAAACACAGGTGCCATATGACACAGCTCTGCCAGCTGTTTAAATCTTGCCTGCTACCAATTTGTTTTGGGGCAGATGGAACAAAAAGTGATGAGTGGAAAAGTCCATTTGTTTTCAGAGCACTTCATTGGAGGAGATTGTTTAAGAGTTGACTCCATGCTTAATTACCACTCTTTTGAAATGTTCCTCCTGGTTCCTTCTGCAGCCCTACTCCAACATCATTAATGAAACTGCTGTAATCCTAGCTACTCAGGAGGCTGAGATGGGGGATCACTTGAGCAGCCTAGGAGTTTGAGGCCAGCCTGGGCAACAGAGCAAGACCCCATCTCAAAAAAAAAAAAAAACTATTGTGGCACTTGTTATCTGTATATTACACCTGGGTTAAGGTGGTTGAAGAATATTATCTTAATAGTACATGTTTTTGTATGGAGGCTCTCATCCTCTCTGAATTATCCCTCCAGACAGAAAGGGAGTGGGGGCATGGAAGCTTTCTTCCTGGGGTCTTGCCTCTTTGGCCAGGCTTTCCAAGCTCTTCTCTTTGGTGTCTTGTGTTAGATTCCCAGCACAGAAGCTCAGTCAGTGCTTGAATGGGTGGATGGGTGGACAGAGGAGTGAGCGGATAAAAGGATGGTGGGTGGACAGAAGAGTAGGTAGGTGGACGGATGGATAGATGGACAGATGAATGAATAGATGGATGCATGGATGGATGGGCAGTTCAGTAAATAGATGGAAGGATAATGGACGGACAGATGAGTGGATGGATGGGTGAATGGATGGATGGAAGGATGGATGGAGGAGTGGACGCATGGAGGGGTGGATGGAGGAGTGGACGCATGGAGGGGTGGATGGAGGAGTGGACGCATGGAGGGGTGGATGGAGGAGTGGACGCATGGAGGGATGGATGGAGGGGTGGATGGAGGAGTGGACGCATGGAGGGGTGGATGGAGGAGTGGACGCATGGAGGGATGGATGGAGGAGTGGACGCATGGAGGGATGGATGGAGGGGTGGATGGAGGAGTGGACGCATGGAGGGTGGATGGAGGGGTGGATGGAGGAGTGGACGCATGGAGGGATGGATGGAGGGGTGGATGGAGGAGTGGACGCATGGAGGGGTGGATGGAGGGTGGATGGAGGAGTGGACGCATGGAGGGGTGATGGAGGGGTGGATGGAGGAGTGGACGCATGGAGGGTGGATGGAGGAGTGGACGCATGGAGGGGTGGATGGAGGGGTGGATGGAGGAGTGGACGCATGGAGGGGTGGATGGAGGAGTGGACGCATGGAGGGGTGGATGGAGGAGTGGACGCATGGAGGGGTGGATGGAGGAGTGGACGCATGGAGGGGTGGATGGAGGAGTGGACGCATGGAGGGTGATGAGGAGTGGACATGGAGGGGTGATGGGAGTGGATGGAGGTGGACTGGGCTCATGGATGGCTGGGGTGGATGGAGGAGTGGACGCATGGAGGGTGGATGGAGGTGATGACGCATGAGGGCTGGATGGAGATGCCATGAGGCGATGAGGAGTTCTTATTGATGGCTGCACCAGGCACAACCAGGACCTCTCTGTGAATGGCCTTATAAAACTTGCTTTAGCGAAGATTTTGAGGGTGATGGTAGAATCCACTGTGTAGGATATTGAGACTTTAAAATGCTGAAACTAGTCGTTTCCCAAAAAGGAACACTTTGTTTCCTGAATGGATTTATCCTTTTTCCGTTGAGGGTATCTTATCAGATGTGACACTGAGACTGCTCTTAGTCTCCCGATCGACAGAAGTCCCTTTGTTCCTGAAAAGTGCATTTGTGCCATTTGCCATTATTTCTTTTTAAAAATTATACAAGTGATATAAAATACATTCTTATTTTCCAACAATACATTTATAAAATATAAGACCCTCTCAACCACCCCATCCTACTCCTCTTGCCAAAAATAACCACTCATAATAATTTTATGTGTATCCTTCTAAATTTTTTTCTTAGGGAATTTATGTACATAAATGTACAGATACAAATATGGATATGTACAGATATGAATATGTAATTTTTGCATATCTTTAGACTCACACTGTATGTGTTCTGTTACTTTTTTCGCTGGTATTTCTTAGAAATTAAATAGGAAGTATAGAAGCAGCTCTCTTATCTGACACGATCACAACTGAGAGTTGGTCAGTTAAAAAAGTTGGTTAAAGCAGAAAGTTGTAAAAACAGCATGCACATACCCTGAGCGTTTTGTAAAACATAACAAACCCAAGTCATTCACCAGCCCATCGGATGGGGGGGCCAAAGCCTTTTCTTTGACTGGGGTCTACTCCTGGGAATTCCAGGTTTTGTTTTTGTTTTTGTTTCGTTTTATTTTGTTTTTTTGAGACAGAGTCACACTCTATCACCCCAGGTAGAGTGCAGTGGCGTCATCATAGCTCAAACTCCTGGGCTCAAGGGATCCTCCTGCCTCAGCCTCCCGAGTAGCTGGGACTACAGGCGCGCACCCTGAAGCCCGGCTAATTTTTCCTATTTTTGGCAGAGACAGGGTCTTCCGCTTGCTCAGGCTGGTCTTGAACTCCTAATCTCAAGTGATCCTCCCGCCCTGGCCTCCCAGAGCTCTGGGATTACAGGTGTGAGCCACCACTCCCAACTGCCAGGTTGTCTTTCTCAGATCAGAAACTCCAACCGAGATGCATCATTGACAATCTCTGGTTTCAAAACCAAACAAGGACATCAGGGCCCAAAATGATGAGACTTCAGAGCTCATCCAGGTCCCCAGTCTTTAATATCTGTCTTGCCCACACTTAATTTGACTGCTGTTTTTAAAACAACCTGCCTTTATCAAGTGTTTCCAAAGCATTCCAACTATATTTTTTAGAGCTTTTTTTTGCTTTTGTACTCATTTTATTAGTTACATAGTAATTGTTTAATTGAAATAACTCTAATCCATCTACAGCTATGCTCTGGGCCTGCCTACCGGTCACTGGGGGGAGCCTGTGGCAACCCGTGACCTCTGGCTGCCAGTGCCCGGGGTCCTGCCAGTGTGGTAAACAGAGGGACTGGGGGCAACACTGACGCGGCCAGGTAGTCACAGAGAGGTCACGGAGAGGTGGATACATACAGAGGTCACAGGGAGGTCATGTAGAGGTCAGTTTGAGAGGGCACATGGAGGTCACAGGTGGATTCAGAGGTCACGGGGAGGTCATGTAGAGGTCAGTTTGAGAGGGCACATGGAGGTCACAGGTGGATTCAGAGGTCACGGGGAGGTCATTAGAGGGCAGTTGAGAGCCCCTGCTTTGAGGGGCTGAAGGGAGAAGAACGCACAGAACCGGAGCAGGTGGAGGGAGGGGCGGCCGTCTCAGGAGCCTTCAGCGCGGTGGCCTCTCCAGGGAATGAGCTGACAGCTCCTGCCTTGCCAGTCACTGAGCAGGAGGGCACAGTGCATTTCCTGTAAACAGCAGGCGTCCCCTTGGGGTGTGAGGTATGGTCAGGAGAGGAGCAGCAAGGAGTTCAGAGTCACGATATCATGTCTGTCCCTGCAGCCGCCCACTGTCCTGGGAGCCCCACGTGGCGCTCTGTGGCCCCAGCGGCTGGGTCAGGTGCATGGCCAGGCCCCGCCTGCCCTGGCTCAGCGCCTCTTGGACACACTGGCCTTTCCTTCCTTCTATTCATTCAGAGGCCTCAGTGTTCCTTCAAAACTCTTTTCCCAGGGCCACCACTGTACGTTACAAAGGGAGGAACCTGCGGATCAAAGCGCCCATGTGCCGGGCTCTGAAGAAGCTCTGCGATCCAGATGGTACGTGTGGGGTCAGGGCCAGCCAGCATGTCCCATGGCTCACAGGGTCGGAGATGGCACCATCTTGTCCCGTTTAATGATGGGCGGCTGAGCTACAGATGTCTCTGCTGTTGCTTTGTGTCTGACCCCGCTGAATCCCAGTCCTGTGCACGGGCTGCTCTTTAACTTGAAAATCTCCTTGTTATAGCTGTGCGTCCATGCAGCAAGTCAAACTTAGCTCAGGAGCTGAACATTCAGACAGAGCAGCCAGCCATTGTCAGGACCCAGTCTCTCGTGGCCTCCCTGTGACCTGGTCTGTGGCTCTGCCTTTGCAAATGCCTGAGCAGCCACGTTGGACTTACTTTCTTGCCCGGCCTTCTCTGCCTTCCTTGCCTCCCTTCATGAGGCAGTCTGTCCAGAGCTCTCGTCCCGTTGCTTTTCTGGTGAAGCCCTTTGCCTTCTGCCTCAAGGTTGGTCTGCATGAGACTTTCATAGTCCCTCCCTGTCGCAGGCTTGAGTGACGAAGAGGACCAGAAGCCAGTGCGCCTGCCCCTGAAGGTCCCTGTGGAGCTGCAACCACGGAACAACCACGCCTGGGCCCGCGTGCAGAGCCTCGCCCAGAACCCACGCCTCAGGTAATGTGGTCTTCGGCATGTAGAGGCCCCAGCACTCTGACATCACATGAGGACACATGAGGTGTGGGGGCGACACTGTTGTTAGGGGCCTCAGACACTGGGGTGCACTGAGCTGCAGTTCCACACCTGGGCAGGGGTCTCACTGGCCGTGTGCGAGCCTTGCGGCATGTGGTGAGGAAGGTGAGTGGCTGCAGAGCCTTCCTCTTCCCCCACCAAGCCCTTGCCATTCCTCCCCCATGAGCTCCCTGGAGATTTGTGTCCAGTTTATGCACAGGGCACCCGCGTGGGAATGGGCCTTTTTCCATTTGTGTGTTTTTTTAAATTGAGGTAAAATTCATGTAACATAAAATGAACTGTTAGCCATTTTGAAGTTTACAATTCAGTGGCACTTGGTACATTCACAGTGCTGTGCAACCACCACCTCTGTCTAGTTCTAGAATATTTTTATTACCCCCAAAAGAGACCCCATGCCCGTTAGCAGTCCCTCCTCAGCTCTCACCCTCCCCCGGCCCCTGGCAACCCCCAGTCTGCTTTCTGTCTCAGTGGATTTGCCTATTCTGGGCATTTCGTAGAAATGCAGTCATACACAGAAGCCTTCTGTGACTGGCTTCATTCACTAAGCATGATGTTTTTGAGGTGCATCCACATTGTAGCCTGTGTCAGTGGTTTATTCCTTCCATTTATGTACTTTTATTTTCTTGGGATTAATTAAGGTTGTCCAGACCCACCCTTCTTAAACCCAAAAGGAGCTAATAGAATAGGGTGGTGGATTGTACCAATGCGCGTGTCCTGGTTGAGATCTTGTACTGGTACAGGGTGCAAGGGATCTCTCTCTCTCATTTTCTACAGTTTGTGTGAATCTACAGTGATCTCTATTGAAAAGGCTAATTTTTAGGAAAAGGAGCTGAGGGCTCAGTAAGTGCCCCCTCCCTGGTGCCCCTTCCAAGGCCCCTTTTCCCTTTTGGGTGCTGTCTTGCTGGAGGCAGCCTCGTGGCACTTCAGCAGGCCCCGTCCCTGCTGTCCCAGCCTCACCTGTCATCTCTCTAGGATGATTGTGGAGCTGCATCGAAAGGTCTCTAGCCTCATCGAATTCTTGAAGCAGAAGTGGGCGCTCCAGGAAGTGCGAATTGTATCTTTTTCCAAATAAAGCAAACCCTCCAAACTCCACAGCATGTGCTGCTTGGGGATAGGTGTTGCTTCCTAGTACCTTCATTGTGTGGGAGCCCATGGGGCGTTGCAGCTGTGCCATGACATGGTGTACAACTATAACCTGGAGCCCTTTGTCCGCTGGGTTTTGGGTGTTGAGCCCCCTCTCTGACCTCCTGCAGTGTTAGGACTCGGTCATAGCCAGCCCTCCCCAATTTCACTGGCCTACTCTCTGGCCCATGGGGTGTGGCAAAAGTGTTCCTGCCAGCAGGTTGAGCAGAATGACCAAGGGACAGCCTAGCCTTCTTCATGTCCTTGTCTGACTCCTATGGTATGTATCAGGTATGAATTTCCTAAAGATGCCAAGTGCCTGGGTCAGCACTTTTTGGTAGTGGCGTGAGGAAAGCCCTGGGTCAGGAGTCGGGGGCATGATCTGAGCCCCAGTGGTGCCAAGGGGGAGTGTGGCTGTGGTCTAGCATGTGCCTGGTGAGCAGCGTGACCTCGGTGCCAGCCAGTGCGGGGCCTTCCTTGACGGCGTGCTCAGCGGAAGACGCTCGAGGAGCAGCAGCCGCAGGATGCATGTGTTACGCCCACACGAGAGAAGGTGGCGCTCCACCTGTTCCCCGGCGAGAACTGCACACTGACGCCGCTGCCTGGCGTCGCCCGAGTGGTGCACTCCAAGGCCTTCTGCACAGTGCATTGGCAGGAGGGTGGCCGGTGCAAGCAGAGCGCCAAGGACGTCCACTCACTGCCCCCAGCGCAGATCCTGGGCATCCAGAGTGGGCAGGGCACAGCCCGGGGCCAAGTGAAGTGCCCACGGGGCAGTGCCGAGGGCAAGGGCGGGGGGCGGCCCCCTCCCACCGCTGACATGTCACAGAGCTCTGGAGAGAGTTCCCCTGAAAGCGCCCCTGGGGAGGGGGCCGCCCCAAGCCTGAGTAGCCCTGACGCTCCTGACAGGCCTCCCCCTGGACACCAGGACACTGGGCCACATCTCGAGAAGACCCCTGCAGTGGCTCCGGCAGAGGGTGGGGATGGCCCTGCCCAAGAGCCAGTGGCCATGCCATATGCCTGCAGCCAGCTCCCAGACTTGGAGGACGAGCTCTCGATCCTAGACCCCTTCCCCCGCTACCTAAAGTCCTGTCAGGACCTCATTGTCCCCGAGCAGTGCCGCTGTGCGGACACACGGCTGGGGGGCACGCACCCTCCTCCTGGTGGGGTTGTCTCCCCGGAGGCTCCCACCCCTGGCAGTAAGGAGGCTGCTGACCTTGCCCCAGGTGGCCCCAGGCTCCTGCCCGATGTTTGCACTAGAGACTTGGCAGACACACCTGCAGAGGAGCCCCAGGAGAAGGGGAGCCCCTCAGAGCCTCCGCTGCCTCAGGGACAGCCTGCCGCCAGGCCCCCAAAGGAGGTCCCCGCCAGCCGGCTGGCCCAGCAGCTCCGCGAGGAGGGCTGGAACCTGCAGACCTCTGAAAGCCTTACGCTGGCCGAAGTCTACCTCATGATGGGCAAGCCAAGCAAGCTGCAGCTGGAGTATGACTGGCTGGCCGTGCTGGGCCCTGAGCAAGCCCCTGGTGGGCAGGGCCAGGGTGCCCGGCCCAGCTCTCCACCTGCCACCTTCCACAAGCAGCGCCTCCTCCGCTGCCTCCTGAGGCTCATCTCCACCGAGGTCAACCCCAAGCTGGTGAGTGGGTCGGGGCTGTCAAATGAAGACAAAAGACAAGCTTTTAAAGAGTTAGAGTAGTTTTATTCAGAAGCCATGCTGAGGACTAGAGGCTGAGGCCTGCATCCCTTCGGCACAGTCCCGGCAGACTGCTGCTGCCCGTTGTTCCAACTCAGGGTGCATGTACAGGCTGTGCGGGCTCAGCGCCTGCACAGTCACATCAAGGTTTGGGTGTAGGTCTGGTTGCAAGTTGCAGGAGCACAGTCACTAAACCCCGTCAGACGTTATCTTATGTGTAGGAAAAGGCAAGGACCAGGGTCATTTATCTTTTAAGGCAGTAGTCCCCTACATTTTTGGCACAAGGGACTAGTTTCATGGAAGACACTTTTCCACGGAGCGGGGCGGAAGGGGGATGGTTTCGGGATGATTCAAGTATATTTCATTTATTGTGCAGTCAAACCTCTCTGCTAATGACAATCTGTATTTGCAGCCACTCCCCAGCACCAGCATCACCTCAGCTCCACCTCAGATCACCAGGCATTAGATTCTCATAAGGAGCCACAACCGTGATCCCTCACAGGCGCAGTTTACAGTAGGGTTTGCACGCCTATGAGAATCGAATGCTACCACTGATCTGACAGGAGGCGGAGCTTATGCGGTGATGCAAACAAGTGATGGGGAACAGCTGTAAATACAGATGAAGCTTTGTTTGCTTGCCCACTGCTCACCTCCTGCTGTGCAGCCGGGTTCCTAACAGGCCACAGACTGGTACTGGTCCACGGCCCGCGAGTTGGGGACCGAAGTTTTAAGGAAAACAGTGACTTGGGCAAATGATGGGCTGTGGGGGAGTGGGCTCTGTCCTGTTTTGTCTTCAAAGCATCTTTCCAGAGAGCCACATGTTATCACAGAGCCTGGGGCTTGTGAAATTATGCTGGCAAGCAGAAATGAGCAGACATGTCTTCCTATGAGACCACTTTGTCTGTCCTGCTGGCCTTGTGGAGGGAAGCCAGGCCCAGCCTGGAGGGCTCTCAGCTGGGTGGCCAGGGCCTGCCAGCAGTGTGGGGTCCACAGAGGAGAGACATGGTTCCATGGCGGGGGCCAGCAGCCCACAGGACCTCAGGTAAGGGGAGAGGCTCTTTGCAGACCACCCAAATGGGGGTGTGGGGGCACTTGTTGAGGCCCTGGTTCTCTGCATGGTGCCAGGAGTGCAGCGTTGAGTGGGGGTTCACGTGGGCCCTGTTCTGGGGGCTTGGAAGAAGATGACCAACAGGTAGCACCTTTGAGCCCTGTCATGCTCCCGTAAGACTGCCAGGCCCAAGCAAGCACAGGTTGAGGGTTAGGTGAGGAGCCGAGCCGCGTTCCAGCTCCATCTAAGCAACTGCTGCCGGTTTCTGCAGAGGGAACACCAGGTGGAGTTCCCGCTCTGGAAGTGTTATGGTGCAGGCCCTGGGGATGTCTGTTTGATAGAAATTAACAAGATGAGAACGGGAGTCACAGGCAAGGCTTTATTGGGGATCGTACACAAGGGAGGCAGCACAAAGGAAAAAGTGTTCGGGCTGGCTCCCTGGGGGGAGCTGGGGAGAGTTTTCAAGAGGCTTAGGCAGGAAGAGGGTGATGTGTAAGCAGGTAGAGGTAGAGGTTTTTTTGGACCTGCGTATTTCTATTATATGCTTTTTCACGCATCCTGTGTTCCATTAGCATGTTAACTCTCATCTCCTGGACGTGATTTTTAGCATTAAAATGAGACTGATGAGATAATAAGGAAAAAGGGTAAAGTCAGAATGGGGGTCTCTTCTGGCTCGAGGGGCTCAGATCTGTATAGGTCTGGCTTCTCTGCAGCCGGATGTCTTACCAGCTTATGTCAGCATTTTGTTCCAGTGGTCCTGAAAAATATTACTCCTAAGACAGATGGTCAGCCCTTTTCTTACACGGGTACGGGCTAGTTCTGGCGATTGGGAAACTATTGCGTTAGCCCTCCTGCAGCTAATGAGGCTGGGTTGCGCTGACTTCCCTGGTCAGGGGTGAGGGGCCTGAGTCCTGTCTCTATGCTATCGCAAATGGACTGTCCCCACTGTTGTGCAGGCAGTGTATGACGAGGTCAGAGACTGTCACAGAAGAACAGGGGGGATGTGGGTAGACTGCGATGGAGGAGCAGAGCTGGGGAGGGGCTGGACAGGGGGCCTGCGGTATGTGGGCCCCTCCAAGGGCCGCTGTCTAGGGGGCAGCTGACTGAAGCGGTCAGGGGTCCTCCAGAGGCTCCTTGTTTTGTGTGGTCCTGTAGCCTAGGCAGGGGTCCCCTACCATGGGGAGGCCAGTTAGCAGAGCCCACAAGTGGAGTGCAGAAGGTGCTGCTGATGGGAGTAACCCCATGCTGCACCCTCCAAATCTAAGTAGGATCACCTGGGTATAAGAGCAAGGTCCTGGGACAGGCTGCTCCCGAGATAGCGGTGTGTTATGTTTGTTGGTGAGCTGCTAGAGGAGCCATGGTGGGGATGCGAGCACCAGGGCCTCCAAGGACCGGGCTGGGGGGGTTTTGCGATCAGAACTGTGTGCGAGGTCTGTGTGAGCCTGTGCACTCATGAGCCGCGCCACACCTGCTATCCAGTGCCTGGTGTTGGTCGTGGCTCCCGCCCCGGTGCCCCTGCGTGGTGCTCAGCGGGAGAGGGGCTTGGTCCCCATATGGTGAGAGAGAGAGAAGGAGCCGGAGAGACGGGGCTCGCAGGGGTGCTGGTGACTGGGCCCAGTGCTCAGGCGCCCCCCAGGCTAGGCCAGATGGGGAAGGCGGCCTCCAGGGGAGCAGCGGAGAGGGGACTGTTGGGCCAGAACGGCTGTAGGATGGTTGGGTGATGAGTGGAGACCCACAGGCAGTGGATTTAAGGACTTTTCAGGTTTGGATCTTGGGGGGTCATGGGAGAGGACTGAGGAGATGGGCATGTCCAGGTGTCCTGGGAAGGAGGCGGGGCAGGATTCTGAGAGGCACAGCGGGCGTCCCAGCCATAGCCTCAGTGGCAGGAGGTGCAGGGCAGCGTGCATATGTGGAGGGCGGCAGCCAGGTCCTCAGAGCGCAGCACCCCAAGGGGGTCCCCGGCCAGCAGCTCACATCTCCCGGGCACTCGTTAGGAAGGCAGATTCGGGGACAGGTCCAACCGTCTGTGTGGACCGGCCCTAGGTGACTGGTCCGGCTCAGGTGTGGCAATCACTGTCCAGGCCCAGCTGAGGCTGAATTCAGACCCAGAATTAGAGAGGTGGGCCACCCAAGCCTGGGATTCTCCCCCTGCCGCTTCTCACCCGGCAGCCGCTGAACTGCTCGGATGGGGGTGGAGGCACGAAGTAGGAAAGGACGTGGGGTGGCAGAGAGGGGTGGGCCCGGGCTGTAGGTGCTGAGTGAGCAGAGTCCATGAGGCTGTGCCGAAAGCGCGGGCTGTGTCGTTCACAGGTGAGGTCGTACCAGGTGGGGCCTTAGGGGTGGGTGCCAGGGGTGAGGGGGAGGAGGAGACCTGAGAGGCCGGGTCTTCCCGGGGTGATGGGGCATCTCTGTGATGAGCCAGGGCGAGGGACCCAGGACTCGGCAGCAGCCACTGCACAGGCCTGGAGCTGCCACCTGGGCCTGCAAAACCCCTCGAGCTGGGGGCTTTGACTTTGCAGAGCGCCCTTTGGCTGTGATTGTGTTTGATTCTGGAAAGTAAGTCTGCATTTCCTTCCTCTGACTCACAAGCAGGAGAGGCTGCTGCAGCCATCTCAGTCTGGCTTTTTAATGCGGCTTTGTCACGTGCCATCCAGCACCCTCCCCCACAGCCTCACTCAGAGTGGGCGCAGACCAGGCCGCCCCCTCCTCCCTCCCTCCTGCCTCTGCCACCATCAGCGCACAGGCAGTGCAGACACGGAAGGATGCTCACGAGGGAGTGGGGGTTCTCATTACTTACCTGACCAGTGATCTTTAGAACTGGCGAGCCCCTGAATGACTCTGGGGGATGCCACGATCGGTGCCTCTGACCTGAGCTTTGCCATCGCACAAGTGCGATTTCAGGGTCTTTCTAGACTTCAGGGCACTCATTTCAGAGCTGTTTCTCATGTGCTGAGTTTGGACGTTGTTTGGCCCATTTCTGTCCCAGGCTCCGGAAGCAAATGCTATGTCTACAGCCTCGGTGAGGCCCTCCCAGGAGGAGCAGTCAATGACACCCCCAGGGAAGGTGGTGACCATCAGCTCCCGCAGCCCCCGCTGTCCCCGGAACCAGGCCGCCCTCCGCAGCAGCAAGACCTTCCCGCCCAGCTCCACACCTTGCTCCTCAGGTGAGGCGCGGGGTGACTGTGCTCCCCCATGCCTGGACAGGCCTGAAGGCGCCATCCGCGGTCCTAGGTGTCATGCTGGGCTTTAGGGGCTGAGGGTAAAGGTGTGCCTGAGACCTGGCCCTGCTGTCCAGTCAGCTGTGGTCCAGCAAATGGGGCAAAGGGACAGAAATCACTGCCTCCTTGTGGGGATGGTGAGTGCAAGGGCCTATCAAAGGGGCTTTGGGGTCCTGAGGTATAGGAGCCAGCAAGAAGCAGAGGTCAGGGTGGTCTTTGCCAGTCTGGTTACTTTGGGGCTAACATCATGAAGCCAGCAAAAGCCTCCATAATAGGTCCCTGAGAAGGTTGGTTGTTTCTGAATCTATAGCAATTGTTTTTTTTTAATATCTCAAATATCAGAATAAAGAAGGCTTCAGTTAGGGGATATGCCAGTAGTCCAGAAAGTCCTAGAAAAAAGGATGGAATGAGCTGCTGTCCACAGTGTGCCGTGGCCCAGCTGTATGTAGGAAATAATCTAAATTCAAGGTTTATAAATTGTGTTACTGGGGACATAAAACCCCAAGATTAGCATGGCCTGTTTCCCTGAGGCGTCAATTTTACTTGCTTTTAACCCATATTAAAACAGACTATCATAGCTAGATGGTAAATTCTACATGAATTTTAAAGGTAGAATAAGTAACTTGAACACTTTCTGTGGCTGTGCTCCTGTGTCCCCTCTCCCAGGCACAGAGGAGGTAGGTGCTACCATGTGTGAGTATGAGCTGCACTGGTTCCTCAGCTCTTCCCAAGACAAATCTGATAAGATTGGAATGACCGTGGAGGGAGGGGACCACTGGGGGCTGAGGACTGGGAGCTCCCTTCTGTCCTGTGCCCTGGAATGCTTCCTCTACACTTTGACACAAGGGTGTTGTCTCGGGTGGCATTGCTGGTCGTGGATGCTGTGGCCAGCGTCTGCCCAGGGTCTGTGCGCCAACAACTGCATCATGCAAGCAGCAGTCCTGCCTCTGCTCTAGTCAGCCTCCCAGAATTGGGCAAAGCTCTGGTCTGGCCAGGTGTACCAAAACATACATCAGATTTTTGGCTAAACAGACATGGTGTCCGGGTGTGTTAATGGTTCCCCAAGATTATTTTCCTTTCAGAGAATGTCCCTGGCTTTTATGTTTTCTCTGATTAGTAATGTTGTGAATAACCTGCCTGTTAAGTGCTGGAAGACTCCATTTCCTTGGGAGGAAATTTAGGCTGCTGTTGTGTTGGGCTCATGTCCTCCTGACGCTGCTTTTCTTGTTTCTCCTTCCCCTTCCTCCTGTTTGCTTCCTGACTATCTGGTCAAGAAGGTGCCAGCAAACTCTGAGTCCTTGTGGACAAAGGCGTGCTCATTGATGGTGGTTGTGTAGTCTTTTCCTGCCTTCCATTCTGATTTTTAAATTTCTTAATTCTGCGTACTCTTTAATTTCCTCTTTCTGAATTGAGGATGCTTATAGACCAAAGAACCTGCGATTCTAGAAATCCACAGTGTGTGGAAGACTGCTCTGTGGACTCTATGTCAGTGTAGTCTCACAAATCTACAGGTAAAGAATTAAGAGGGGTGGTCCCCACTGTGAATTTCGATGGTGGTTTGTAGCAGCTGTGATGATGAAAACAGTGAGCAGTTTGAGTCCCATGGTACTAGTTCTCAATAAATATTTTGTATTCTTTTATTTCTGTATCTGTTTTCTAAAAACTAGAGATTTAGACCAGGGTTCAGCAAACTATAGTCTGCAGCCCAAGTCCAGCCCACTGCATGCTGTTTGTAAGTGAAATTTTATTGGCACAGAGCCATGCTTATCTGCTTACCTGTTGTCCGTGGCTGCTTTGTGCTACAGAGCAGAGCTGCCCCAGACGATGTGGTCCACAAAGCTGACGTTGATTATCTGGCCCTTTACCAAGAAAGTTTGCTGGTGTCTGATTTGCAGTGGGTGACCTTTAAGGCTCTTCTAGCTCTCAGAAGTTTTTTTTAGATTTTATTTATTTTTTCATTCATTCATTTATGTAAAAAATAGAGATGGAGTCTCACTAAGTTGCTCAGGCTGGTCTTGAATTCCTGGCCTCACACCATCCTCCTGCCTCGGCCTCCCAAAGCACTGGGATTGCAGGCGTGAGCCACCACACCCGGCCCCTGGAAAGCCCTTGATGTGCTCTCTGCCCTTCCCCAAGCGTCGAACAGAGTGGTGAAGTGCTTTGTCCCATCCAGGAGGCCTATGATCTGCTCAAGATGGAAACAAGAATTTCAGTGAGAATGATAGAAAATCAGCCTTCTTATGGGATTGAGATGTAGGAAATTCCTTTCAAGGCAGCTGAACAGTTTGCCAAGAGAATTCCTTTCTGATTATCTTCCCAGTAGGGCTCCATTTCCCCTGGAGATGTTGCTAGGTGAGTATCAGGGTGTTGATTCTCCTTCTCCTTCTCCAGGTTTGCGAAACCCTCCAAGACCCCTCTTGGTGGCTGGTTCCTCTAACACAGGAAGCAGTGACTCAGATGGTGGCCTTTTTGCTGTCCCAACAACTTTGCCACCCAACAGCCGACATGGGAAGCTCTTCTCTCCCAGTAAAGAAGCAGAGTTGACTTTCCGTCAGCACCTGAACTCCATCAGTGTAAGTGCAGGGCCATGCTGCCCTGCATGCCGGTCTCCCCACCCTCCACCCCGTGTCTGTGGAAAACGTACCTTCAGGGGTCGGCTCCTGTTTCCCTTACAGATGCAGTCGGATTTCTTCTTGCCAAAGCCCAGGAAATTGCGGAACCGGCACCTGCGGAAGCCATTGGTGGTCCAGGTCAGGGAACCTCGTTCAAGTCTGCATGTGCCCAGCCTTGCGGCTGGGCCTCCCTGGCTCTCCCACTGGCCAAGCTGACCAAGACACACTGGGTTTCTTCTGTATCTCAGGTTTTCATGGTGTAAAATGGGGGAAATCCCTGCCCCTTTCTTCCTTCTGATGAATAGGATAAATGAAAACAGTAATAGTGAGCTTAATGGTACCTGAAAGTAAGGATAATCTTTGAACAACATTGAAAACTGCTTGCAAAAAAGACAAAGTTCTGGGGATTCATGTCCCAGCACTGTCTCAGGTTGGGATATGTTTAATTATTATCGGAATATCTATTTGCAAATATTTAGTCAGTGGAAGCAGTTGGCAAGGTGTATGGGTTGGCCAGAGGCCAGGTCTCTCACGAGCTTGTGACTGTGAACACTGGGAGGGCCTGTGGGTGCCAGGTGCGAACCACGGGCGTCCAGGGAGCTAGAGGCACCTGAGAAAGGGGACGTTGCCATCTTGAGGTACAGGATACGGGGAGTGAGGCTGGAAATCAGAAATGACTGTGGCCTTGGAAATTTGTGAATGCATTTTTTTGGATTAATGCTTTTGTTAGACTCTTAGAAATCTTTTTCTCTCTTGAGATTAGTTTATTTAGAAATGAGTGATTGCATGAAAGGTCTTAGGAAGAAAGATGCATTCTAATTCTTAGGTATTCTTTATTCAGACCAATTTAGTGTTAGTGTATTTAATCTTGGTACAATTAATCCTTTGCATTTGAAATGGGAAAATACTCCTGGCTGGGTGCAAGCTCCGTGGCTGTTTAGTCCAGGGTTGAAAACTACGGCCCAGGGGCCTCATCCAGCCTGACTGTTGTTTGTTCATTTAAAACAGCTTTATAGATACAAAATTCACACACCATAAAGTCACCCATTTAAAGTATATAAGTCAGTGGTTTTTAGTCTATTTACAAGGTTGTACAACCATTGCCACTGTCTGATTGCCCAACATTGTCACCCCAGAAGGAAACACTGGTACCCATTAACTCACACTGCCTTCTCCCCCCAGCCACCACTGATCCCTTTCTGTCTCTGTGGATTTGCCTATTGTTGGCATTTCCTATAAATGGGATCATGCAATATGTGGTCTTTTACACTTAATATTTTTGTACATAAAGTTTTACTGGCACACAGCCAGTAACTTATAAATTTCCGTACTGTTTGTGGCTGTTTCCCAGGGGCAGGGTCAAGTATGGCCTCAAAGCTTAAAATATGTCCTGCCTGGCCCTTTATAGAAAGAGCCTGCTGAGCCCCGTGTTAGCCATTGGCACGAAGCCAGCATAGAGTGTGCGTGGCTCACATTGTGCGTAGATGGCAGCCTGCTGCCGCCCCAGTGGCAGTCCTCTCTAGCCTCTGCCGACACTGACGCCGTGGGGCGTCGCTGAGGGTTAGGGAGTCCTCTCAGTGAGCTGAGTCCTCGATATGATAGTACAGAATGGCAGTTGTGTGCCTGGAGGCTGAAGTAACTCTTGGCACTTTTGGGTTGATAGACGCCTTTTGCTAATGTTTTACTCTGATTACTAACAGTTTCTGTGATTAATATAATTTCTTAGGTGGTAGTCATCACCATTCAAAAGGTGCCCTAAGCACATTACAGCATATTATTCGCATGCAGGAGCACCATGAAGGAGCAGCTCATGGCCTTAGGGTCTCTGGGCTACAAGCCAGGAACTTTATTTCCTTCACCCCACACGTGAGGAAGCCCAGAGTAGGGGGTATCTCTTGTAAAAGTTCACATCTAGTAGTTATAAACAGATTTGTGTGACTAGTTGCATTCCACCCAAATGCAGAACATTCTAGATTAAAAGGGGATGCTTCTGACATTCCGTCAGTTTTCCCTGGGAGAGGTTGGATTCCCGCGTTTGTCTCAGAGAGGACCCAGTGCTCTGAGGCTTGCTGTCCACAAGACGGGTCGTTACCCTACCTGGTTATGCTCAGCTCCCTCTTCTTTGGAACATCCCTTTTTAACTTAGTTTCCGGAGTGATTATTTTGGGGGCACGGGAGTGTTTTCATCACTTTGATTGTTGGCAATTTTTCCTTCACAGAGAACGCTGCTTCCTAGACCTTCTGAAAACCAGTCCCACAATGTTTGCTCCTTCTCCATCCTGTCTAACTCCTCCATAACCGGTAAGGACCTGGGGCTTCCTTGGGAGCATTTCCTCCTCCTCACCTGAGTGTGGCCTTGTGCTTGGGAACAGCAGGTGTTGATTTCTAGGGCTCCTTGAGTGACATTTCAAGCGTTCCTTTGTTCATTCTACCAACACATACTGGTGTGCCATTTGCTGGGCTGGCTGCAATGGCAGCAAGGTGTAGGCCCTGTGACAGGTGGCCTGGAGGGGCTTCTGCCAATGTGGTCACAGGTGGCCCTGTTTTGGATACCTCGCTCAGTTCAATTTAGTGGAGCGTCTGCTGCCCACTTTCCATATGTAAGGCCTTGTCAGGTGTCATTGGGGTGTATGAATCACACTTTCATATGTCTGTAAATTCACTGGGGCCCTGGCTCTTTGAAGTGAACCTTGCACAGGGAGAGTGCTTTAGTGAAGCACATGCTCTGTGATTTATCTTCTTTGCCAGCCTTGGCTATCACACTGACTTACTGCAAGACCCAGACAGCTGTCCGTTGCTTTTCCTCGTGCCCCCTTGTAACTGTGGGAGGCCTGGCAAGATAAAGTCCAATTGCAGTGGCAGAATCTCAGTCCAAGCGCGGGTGTTGTGGCTGCCTAGAGGAGCCTGCAGCTCAACTCGGGCACTCATGGCTCAGGGCCCGGGATGACAGTGGTGATCACAGCCTTTCAGCAGCTCCTGAGAGGCACAGTGTTGCCACCGTGGTGGGTGCCAGAGCTCCTTTTCCTGGCGGCAGCCTGTGTGACCTCTGACTCCCCAAGTCAGCAAGTGTTTGGAATGTTCAGTGGCTTCCACCTTGGCTCAGCCCCCGTGAACCTGACCGTGGCTGTGAAGGAAGCCTCTGCAAGGGATGGGCATGGCCGGGCGGCGCTGACGTGTCTGCTTTTGTCCTCGCCCTCGCAGGGAGAGGTTCGTTCCGGCCCATCCAGTCTTCTCTGACCAAAGCAGCTCTTTCTCGGCCGATCGTGCCCAAGGTCCTTCCGCCCCAGGCCACGAGTCACCTGGCCAGTAAGTGTGTGACCTGCACGGTAACGGCCACGTGTGAGGTTTCTGAGGGATGTTTTTGTCACAAGGTTTTTTAATGTTTTCTTCTTTGCATCATAATGTCTCATTACCCTTCAGAGACCATCAGAGCCCTTGGCTCTTGCACTGAAATGAGGTGTGAGGGAGAAGCTGTTCCCAAGCCCCCTTGGGACACGTTGTGGGATGTCAGTAGAGCAGAGATTTGAAGTGTTGTTTCTGTTGCCAGGTGCTATCGACTTAGCTGCTAAAAGTGCAGGCATCATCCCTGGGAGCCCCCTCCCCGTCCTGGACACCGAGGGCTTGTCTGGCCTCTCTGCACTGTCCTCAGAAGAGGTGGCAGCTGCCGTCTCCATTCAGGACTCCACTGCAGCCCACCAGAATGGAGACCCCATCCCTGCCATGGGGGTGAGTGTGTTTAGAAGGCTTGAAATTCAGAGTTAATAGCAGCTTCTGGGGTGGGAGACCAGGACATGAGGCTGAGATCACAAGGGATTCCAGTTTTGCCTTGTGAGAGGTCAGACCTCATGGGCTGGAGGAAGCGTCTGTACCGGGGGGCCACGATGTGAGTAAGCGCCACATGGCCCTAGAGAGTCTAGAGCAGGGACACATGTGGAGGGTGGCTCAGTCTGGGAATAACTAACCAAGGCAGCCAACAGTAAGCCTGGTGGTTTCTGCTCGGGCGTTACTGCATGTTTCTCTTGTCTGCGTAAGGAAGGGTCTGGGTGGCCTTTGCCATCACTCCTCGCCACTCCTCCAGGGGGTCTAGCTTCTCTGGCCTCTTGTGGCCTGCTTGAGGGCTGCCTCAAGGAGGGGGTGGGGACCCCATCAGGACTCCAGGGAGCCCAGCCCTGCCTGCTTTGAGGTCAATTTCTTGGTAGGACGTGAGTTCGCCATTGGAGTCAACAAAAAATCGAAACTGCAGGGCCCACGCTCTGAACGTGGCTTTACAGTGTTTTCAACCCGGATCCCTACCGGTTGACTGTCCCTCTGGCCATTAGGAGGCCAGGGTGATGGGACAGCTCTTACCCCTGGAGCTCCGTCCTGGACAATGGCTTGGGCAGAGTCTGGCATACTGTGCGGTGCTCACGGGTGGGCCTGCTGTTCTCGCAGGGCACGAGCGACCCATTTGTCAGCGTCCCCTCGAGGCCTGAGCAAGAGCCAGTGACGGACAGTTTCCAGGTAGAGTGTGGTCTTGGGCCATTGAGTGAAACAGCTGCCCCACAACCCCTCCAGTGCCCTGATCCCCATGCCTGGTCCTGCTGGCATCTCTCCCCTGGATCGCCCTGGCACAGTGGCTTTGTTGCACCCCCAGCCTCACCCCTGTGCCTACTGCCTGAGCTAGTGAATGAATATGTCTCCCACCCCAGACTCCCTTCCTCTCCCCGCAAGGCTGGCTGATTCAGACCCAGTCCTGGAAGGACTCCGTTTTCTGGCCAGGGAGGAGGAAACCGTCAGCTTGTAGCTCCCCTGGTACCGACTCTGTGCCTGTGCGCTATCGTAGTGCTGGCGGCAGTCGAAGCAGGTCTAGGCCACCAAGGCTTGGCCCTTGACTCTGACTTCTCGAGGGGTTTTGGGAGAAGTAAATTCCCCAGATGTGTAGGGGACTATGGCATGCATCGCCTGTGTCGATTTGCCCGTCACTCACCCGCCGAGCTGTGAAGCTGAGGTTGATTTTTTGTTACAAGTTCTGATTGACTGGTTGTATCTGAACGATATCTGTCTCTCAGCAGGGCTCGTCTGTCCTCTCCGTGTCTGAGCTGCCCAAGGCTCCACTCCAGAACGGACTCTCCACGCTATCCTCATCAGAGGCCCCCAGCACGCGGCTCTCTCCACCAGATGTCTCTGCTCTGCTGGACATCTCCCTGCCGGGCCCACCGGAGGACGCACTCTCTCAGGGAGAGCCTGCCACACACATCAGTGACTCCATCATCGAGATCGCCATTAGCTCTGGCCAGTACGGTAAGCGGCAGGGCGGCCACACTCCCCTTCCTGGAATCAGGGGTCTTGACCTCCTGCCTGAGCGTTTGCCATACTTGCTGGGAAGGTTCTAGTTCAGCTATCATTTCCTGAGAACTGGAGACCTGCCACCTGCAGGGTGCTGCCTGGCCCTGGCAGAGGCAGTGCAGATGGACAAGGTATGCATGGGACCTGAGGCTGTGGGGGGTCTGATAGGGTTGCTCCTGACCTTGAGACGAGAGGGTGGCCCACAAGGCCCTCCCCAGCACGGGGTCAGAGGGGCATTTTCCTAGCTGATTCGGAACGTGGGCAGACAGCCTGTGGGTGTTGCAGCATTTAGGAAGTGGCTAGACTGGTACCTGTGGGGCTCGGGCCGGCATGCTCTTGGGGTGACGCTCCTGGGAGCAGTGGTGTGGTTGTTTGTTGCTGGTGTGATTCAGGCTGAGGGTTCAGACGTGAGTTCACACCATGTTAGCAGATGGCCTCAGGCAGGTCACCAACTTCTGAGCCTCATTTTCAAAGCAGGAAATTGGGAATAGTGTCCCTCACAGGGCTGTTGTGGGCACCAGCGAGGTGATTCACATGAAGACTGGCGAGGGCCTGGCTTCATCCATGCTTGTTGCAGCCATTGTGGCTTCGCATCCTTTCTTGCCACGCGAAGCCACCCCAAAGGCTCTACAGTCCTTCCCTGAGAGCAGGTTGTCCATCCTGGCATGGGGGCCCTCGGGGTCCTGGGTATCCCAGCTCAGCAGCACGTGGCCGCTTGGCCGCACTCCCTCTCGGTGGGTTGGGGAAACAGGGACCAGACTTCTCCCCCACATGGCATTTCTGACCTAGGATTTTGGTGGCAGGTGAAGGAGTCCCTCTTTCTCCAGCAAAGCTGAATGGCAGTGATGGTTCCAAGAGTCTTCCCTCCCCGTCCGGCAGCCCCCAGCCAGACTGGATCGCCTCTCCCACCCACGACCCTCAGTGGTACCCCAGCGACTCCACGGACTCCTCGCTCAGCAGCTTGTTTGGTGAGTGTGTGGGGAGGGGCTCAAGCCCCTTTCCCTGACCAGCAGGGGTTGAAGTCTGGGAGATAGTGGGCTCTTGTTGCTCTGTGGCTGAATTCCCACTAGGGCTGTCTGCTTGTTTCTCAAGTGTTTGTTTTTTTCTGAGTTAATTTTTTTTATGCATAACTTTTAGGCATAGCTGGGACTACAGGCGTGCACCACCATGCCTGGCTAATTTTTCTGTTTTTTTGTAGAGACAGGGTCTCCTTCTTGGTCAGGCTGGTCTTGAATTCCTGGCCTCAAGCAATCCTCCCACCTCAGCCTCCCAGAGTGCTGGGATTACAGGCGTGAGCCACCGTGCCCGGCCTGGTTCACTGAGCTTTGACAAGCGTGTACACCTGGTAACCCACAACCTGAAGGGGACACAGAACGTCCCCATCACTCCAGGTGTGGGCTGTCTGGGCCCTCTCTAGCCCATCCAGCTGGCTGGGCCGCCCCACGGGGCTTTCTGCAGGACTCTCTGCTGAGGGCAGGGAAAAAGAAATTGCCTGTCCTCCCACACTTAGGTCCTCTCTCTGTGGTAAAATATTCTGAAGGGGATGGTCTGCTATCTTATGGCATCTTGCTGACTACAGATGGTAGAGTTCATAGGATATGTTCATTCTCGTCCCCCACCATCTGTCTGCTCATGGGGTACCAGGTGACAGCGTAGTGGGAAGGGGTATGTCAGGGAAAGACACGCCCAGCTACTGTTTCCCACATAGGAAGAGCTTCCCTTAGCATGTCAGGGACCCACCCCCTCATGGTTTTAGGGAGCAGCCAGGGCATGTGGATGGTTGTCAAGGCAGGCAGCCCCAAGGTGTGTTACATACAGTGAGCTCAGTCAGCCTGAACATGGGCACCGTGCCTGATGGCCCAGAGCAATTCAGAGTCCTGGGTCTGGGTGTTGTCAAGAGAGCCCGCACCTGCAAGTGTCTCCTGCTGTCTGTCACATGTAATAGGGTAGACGTGTGCAAAGTCAAACATAAGTCAGGAACAGTCGGAAACAACCTGAATACCCATCAGTGAGGGACTACTCACAGAGAACAAAATACGGGGGTGGGAGCAGTTGTTCCAGAGTGGGACACTGGGGGGCACCTGGAAAATGAGACACGCGCCTGTGCCCCAAGGATCATTATGTGGGAAAACCAGTTACCCAGTATCCATTCCGTCGGAAACACCTCGTGCAAGCCTGGCTGCCAGCCCAGCCTCAGAACCCTCCCGCTGGGCTGGTTCAGACCAAGCTGGATCTCAGAGTGTTTTCCTCTGGTTCTGTCTCTGCAGCAAGCTTCATCTCCCCAGAGAAGAGCCGGAAGATGTTGCCAACTCCCATTGGGACCAACAGTGGCACCTCCTTGCTTGGCCCCAGTTTGTTGGATGGAAACTCACGGGACTCATTTGTGTCCAGGTCCCTGGCCGACGTCGCGGAGGTAAGTGTGCAACCTTATACCTGAACTTGACCACCCAACCCCCACTCCAGAGGTTGCCAGATCCCTCCCGCAGACCTGTGGGTTACTAAGAACTGCTTGCCAGAGTGGAGTGTCAGGAGATGGCACATACATACCTAGGTCTCTGACTACTGCTGAGAATGGAGAGTGCGGGCAAGGCTGGTCTGGCATTTGTCCCTATGTGGTGCAGTGACAGACTCGATACCAGTTGAGCCCTGAAAGCATCCAGACTGGGAAGCCCTGGTGTCGGGTGGAGAGCAGGGTCTCTGAGGGCGGCTGGAGCTGAGCTTGGATCTCAGGGTGTACTTCACAGGCTGTGTGGTCTTGGGCTGCCTGGGTTTCCTGATTGTGTGGAGTGTGTGGCAATAACAAGCGGTTCTGTCATCACCACTCCCGTCCTGATAACAGGGAACCTTCGAGCAGTGTCTCCCTGCAGTGTGTCATGTCTGGCCCAGTGGAACTGGGTTGGTTCTGCAGGATGGGCAGTGGTGCTTCTCTGCCATCCTTGTGCTTCTCCCACACTCAGGCTGACAATGGTAAGAGTCACATTATGGCAGCTTCTGCATGTGGGGGGTGGAGCTCCATGTGTGACTCTCCTGTCTTGACCAGATGCAGTGTCCCTCTTTTGTTTGGCCAGGCTGTCTGCTCGTAGCCACCCCGGGGTCTGTCACGTGGTTTGAGTGTGGGCAAGTGAGGCTTGCAGGGTGAAAGGCTTGCTGAAGGACTAAAGATAAGATAGGTACATTTACCTGTGATGCAAGGTACACAGCAGCAGTGCTCAGAGAGAGATTTAGAGGAAGGGTAGACTCAAGGGGAGAATCCTCCATCTGGAATGCTACTTGGAGGGATTTATCCTGTTGTAAAAGTCCTGGAGCAGCATTTCCCAAATCTGGGTCCCAGGTATGGAGACAGTAGTAGGTATTCCTTGAGGAATTTGTAGGCTGATGCTTGAGGGAAACCCTGGATCAAAAAAAGTTCAAAAGATGTAAATCATGAATCTTGAGATGATGAACTTATGGGAAGGCTTCAGAGAATTCTGAGTCAAGCCATGATATGATTGAAAATCTCTACCAAATATAGACACAATAATACAGTGAATCTCCATCCCACAACATACAGCATTTCTTAACCTGTTTGGCCATAGAATCTTCATTCAGAGCACACCTTGGAGCACTGATGTTTCACAAGAAACTGGTCTCTTTCCTTTCCTGTGTTTGTGTGGACATTTATAAATATCCAGCTCCTGTGAAGACAGGCACTACACAAATATCCTGAGACAACATGCCAGGACCTCACTGTTCAAAGAATGGTGCACAGACCAGCTGCAGAAACACCTAGGAATTAGAAATGCAGATTCTCAGGACCACCCCAGGCCCCCTGAATTGCACGTGAAAGTGAGCGGCACGGAGCAAAGACGTAGTTGATGTTTGTGAAACTGTATGTCCTTAGCGAGTGACTTACACACATCTTTACCTGCAGAAAGGGCACGTGAGTGTTTAGCAAAAGGATATTTCTGAGAACTCTATACTTAACACACGGTTGTGTCTGTGAGATGGCCCTCATCGTCTACAAGCACAGTCTGAGACGTGTGTGGAGGGAATGGTCTGTTGGGGGATTTGACCAGAGGCGGGGGTGAGCAGTCTGTGGGGAGGTAGGGCTGGACTGGCCCTGGGTTGAGGAGGGTGGAAGCTGGCGACGGGACACAGGGCAGGAGAGTCACTTTTGGCTCTACATTCCAGAAACGAATTGAATCTGTTTGATGTTTCCCATAATATTAATAAAAAGTTTAAAATTTGGTTCATACCATAGCTCTACTCAGAGTTTTCCAGAGCCTTCTCATTCATTCACATTGTCATCAGTTCATTATCGAGTATTTATTCAGGGCCTACTGTGTGCAAACAAAGGCCCCTGTCCTCAGGACACTGCCACCCAAGCACAGGAGGCAGAGGATAGACAGTGAAGACAGCCTATTCCACGTATCCGTGCGCAGAGTCGAGCCCTGGAGCTGAGGCCTTGCTGTGCACGCCTCTTCCTCCCCACTGTGCCTCACTCGCTGTGTCATGGCCACTGTCTGTCTTGTGCCTTTGAACAAAGCCTGTTCCCACCTCAGGGCTTCTGTACTTGTTTCTCCTGAAAGGAACATGCTGCCCAACTTTCCCTCCGCGTGCCCCACCTCCTGCTCAGGCTCTAGTCCTTGGAGGGGCCCCCTCTGACCTCCCTCCCCCAACAAACTCTCCCCTCGCTGCTTCTTTCCTCACGCTGCTCCTCAGTCTTTATGTCCCACTGCATACTGTCTCTGTCTGTGACTGTCTCCCCCTACCCGGGAGTCTCAGGAGGGACAGCCCCACTCCCATCCAGCAGTCAGCTATGCCAGGCCCACAGCAGACTCACCATGAGTACTTGTGCAGAGAGTGTGTGTGGATGACAGGTCATTCTGAAATTCTCCAGAGCACACTGGGCTGTTGTCCATGGCTCGATTCCAGCAGGAGGAGTTGATGGGAGATTGTAGGGAGCCACCTTCCGCTGGGGCTGGCCAGCCAGCTACCAGCTGACTTGGCCCCTGTGTCTCTTCTGTCCTGCAGGTTGTGGATTCCCAGCTGGTGTGCATGATGAACGAAAACAGCATCGATTATATATCTCGGTTCAATGATCTGGCCCAAGAACTGTCCATCACCGAGCCCAGCCGCCGAGAGGCTCTGTTTGATGGTGGTGGAGGTGGCCCCCCCGTCGGTGACCTATCCCAGTGACCACACCTCAGGACGGGTATCCTGGAGACTAAAAAGGAGGACTTGTGGGGTGGAGGTCCTCATTTGTGGTAGATGAAACTCTCTTTAAGCTAGAGAGAACAAATCAAGCCCAGGACCCCCAGAAGATGGTCTCAACAAAGGCACCTCCCCCCCCCCCCCCCCCCCCCAGAATGTGCCCCATGCAGGAATGACTGGTCATGGCTGTGTCCCCACGGGCAGAGAGCAGTGATGTCCCGGGAGACCAGGACAAGTTCTTGGGAAGGGCTGGCATCAGAAATTGCCATGGTGTTGGAGCAGTTCCTTGCCAGTCCTGGGGCCCCATGTTAGGATCTGCATAGCAATGCCATTTCAGCCTGTGCTCTGCCTCAGTTGTTGTGTCGGACATTCCAGTGGGTTTTCTCTCTGAGGGAAGGGAGTGTGTGTGCCTTGGCATAGTTGCTGCGTGCTGGGGAGTTGTCATCTCCCCCTTCTCTGCAGGGAGACCTCAGGCCACTGCTGCATTCTTTCTGCCAAACTTAAGCCACGTTTGGGTTGCTCTCTCTGGAGGGGTGATGGGGCAGATTTGTCAGGTGTAGCCTGGGCTTCCGCCTGGTGGTGTCCACACCCCAAGACAGCAAACATTCAAAGGATGCTCTGGTCATGGGGCTGCAGCCAGTGCCATCAGCCCGGAAACACTCCCTCTACTGCTTCCCACCTAGAGGCTGTCCTGACTTCACAGGAAGGGGGCAGGAACCGCGTTGTATGCAGGTCGTGTAGACTTTATATATGGTCCTGCTAAGCTGGTTGAAAATGTTTTTCTTGTGTTTTAAGAATGAGGGAGACATGGAAGAGGAAGAGGAGTCCCTGTTCAGTTGGCTTCCTGCCTGTGTCCACTTGCAGGTTTCTCTACGTGATCTGAGATGTTATTTCTCTCTGTTGGGATGGCCCTAAGCACTAATGTGACTACAGATAAGACTTTCTTGAGTTCTTGAACTTCCTGTGGAACTTCCTGTGTGTTATGTTTGGCATCTGGGACAAATCTGCCTTTGCGGGGAAAGTTTTCTCTTCTTCAGAGCCTTCTCTTCCTTCCGTTGGCACTGGCACAGGGAATGCCTGATGTACATACTTAATCCCTCACGCATGCCTTTGCCTTGAGGCCTCCTGTTTCTCTTCTTCCTGTTCAGGGCACCCAGGCAAGGGTTTAGCTGTCCAGATGTAGTCAGAGCTCACTAAACCCATGCCCTTTTGGTGGTCTCCCTCCTTGAGCCCCCTGGGGTGACCAGTGTTGTAACTGCAGATGGCCCAACGTCCAGTCTTTCCCCAGAATGGAGCTAACAAGGGCTTCTTTGCCTTCTCAGCCTCAGGAGTTCCAAGCACACAAGTCACTGTCCAGCCATATCCAGTGTGGCCAGGAGCCACCACCGCAGTGTTGGCAGGTGATGCCTGCGCCACCATCTCACTTCCTACTTCACCCCCACCCAGCAGCTGGGACTGATTTGGCTTTTCTAACCCACCTGAACCTACACTTTCTCTGCTCCCTACTTTTCCTCTCCCCCCACACTCGTGAGGCAAGCAGCAGCCCTCATGGCCAGCCCCAGCCCTCTCCACCGCTTCTCTCCCTGTCCACAATGAAGGGAGCCTAGTGAGAAGGGGGTGAAAGGCCTTTGGCATGGGCAAGCAGGTGGGTGCCCTCGATCCTGCTGTCCCACCAGCTGCTGCGGCCGCTGTAGACCACAGACGGATGATACACTGCAGGACAGCAGGCTTCCAGGCAAGAGCTTCCTTTTGACTTCTCACAAGTTTTTCTTGGAGCTTTTGCCTCTAAGGTGGTTTCCCTCCTTCAGACCTTGACACAAGATCTTAGGAAAATAATCTCAAAGTTCTAGAGGGATGAAAAAAGGAACATGGTGCCACTTTATTAAAAGTGATAAACAGCAGTGTTTGAACCAGAGTATCTTTAAACTAGCTTGTGTTTTATGCCTAGTGTATTGGCCTCCTGAAGTCAGCGTCTTACTGAGCTAAAGAAAATCGGTGGCTCCCATGGGCGTCTGACTTTGCTGGGTCTACAGTAGGTCAGGACCAGGCTGGTTTTAGGCCAGTACAGCTTCCCCACGTTCCCACCATCTGGGGCCAGAGATGCCAAGTAACAGTGCAGCTTTGATACCAGGGAGTATCCAGTGGCGACACATGCTGAACGAGGGACGGTAGGGTCCTGAGCTGCCTGTTGGGACACCATGAGGCAGTGCACTGTGTCGGTTGGCACCTTTTTGCCCAGTGACATCTAATGGGGAAAACCTTGGAGGTTGGGGTCTGCTTTTGCAGACTCCTTATTATTTAACAGCACCTCCCACTTGGTTCTCCGGCATAGACTCCCTCTGGGAGCAGCTGACTGTAGCTGTTGTCATCAAGTGGGTAGGTAACTTAGGGACGAGAGACTGACTTGTCTCTCCTGGAATAAAACTGACAGGATTCCAGAGAATTCTGCTGCTTCTCCAGCAGCCAGACAGGTATGCGCACTTGATTGCCATATGAACGGGAAATGGTGTCACCTGTAGCAGAAAAACAACGGATGCATTTTCTTCCAGCCTAAGTGAATATTTACGCACAAACATAGGCAACTGTTAAAGCCTGGAATTTTCAAAAGACTCAAGCAGAGAGGCCGCCTACTTCCTGCATCTTCCTCTGCCTTTTCAACGGAAGTCGTGATAGTCTCGGTATGAACCTGTGGCTTCCTTTGTGCATTTGAGCATGTTGTGATTAAGATGAGATCAGTTTCTTAGAAAAATCTTTCCCTAGTCCCTCGAATGTTGTCTGGGGTCTTTCTGCTGATTGATCTTTTCTAAAGATTGAGACCAAATATCTCTGGCGTCAAGGAAGTTGGTGTTTTGGCTTTGAGTCTTGATTGTGAATGTATAGTGATGAGCACTCCATCCTTTAGAAGATGCAGAGGCAAGTTGAAGTTCATGCTTTCGTGACATTTTTTCATCTTCTGTATTGGGTAGGTGTAGAGTACTTGCTCAGGGAGTGGGCACCTTTGGGGTCATTTTCTCGTTTGATCTGCTTGCCTTCCCACACACCTGCAGGTTCTGGGCATCAGAATCCCATTCTTGACTCTCCTGTACAGTGGTCCCATTTCTAAGGGGTGTTCTCTTCAGTTTAACAGCATCTTTAACTAGATCACACCATTCAATCTAAACTTGTTCTGCAAAGCAAGTTGTGGAATACAAGACGCTGGGAGCAAGGGAGGAAGAAGACAGTTGTGTTTTCTCTTTAAGCATTGAGATCGAGCAGATGCATTGGTGAGGAAATATGGCACTTTGTCTTAAGAAAAAAAGGAAAGATTAATGTAAGGGGAAAAAAAAAAAGGAAAGAAACAGTAAACCTGTCAAAGCTCTCCTAATCTCACAATTTTTAGGTCATGTCTTGGAAGCACTACAGCAACCTGTGCCCTTTGTTCTGTAACAGGATGACTGGCTCTAGGTATGGTCTGGACAGCAGAAATTACTGCTGTTTCCTTTAATAATCGTTAAGCCATATCATCTAAGGTTTTCGGCTTGTTTGAGATGTGAATTTGTTTTATAGATTATAAATATACATATACAGTGTATGTACAAAGCAGAATGCCTGTCTTTCCTGATTATTTTTTGTACCATATTGTAAATTATATTATTTATTCTTGACCAATTTGGGAATAAAAGGTGTTTTGGTTATTTAATATAATAAACAAGAGCTGTTAAACTTCTGTTTAAATTTCCAGTTCAACTTGTAAATGTTTTTATTGTGCATAAATACATACTAATACTTGCTCTAACGATGGTCCTTCGACGGTCATTTGAGGGGCCTCGTGCCCGGTAGGGGCCGAGGCTTGCGCGCCAGTCTGGGGCGGGCAGGTGCGGCCGCTCGGTCGGCTGCCCCCGCCCGCGCCCCCCGCTCCCCTTTTCCGCCTAGGGCCCGCCCTCGGCCTCCAGCCTGCCGCCCAATGCCAGCACCCGACGCTGTGAGTGACGTCTGTTCCCACCAATCGGCGGCGGGCGCGGAGCCGGCCTTTCCCCATGCCTCATTGGGGGCGGGCGCGGGGGGCGGTGTCCGCGCCGCGATAGGCTGCGGAGGCGTGATTGGCGTGGCGGCGTCCAATGGGCGTAGGAGGGCGGCCTCGGGTACCTGCGCGGGGTCGAGCGGGATCCACGGCGGGGCGCGGCAGGCGGAGGGAGGCACCGGGTGGCGGGCGACATGTTCCAGGGCCCCGAGAGCGAGGGTGGCCGCGCGGGCTCCAGGTGAGGCTGGGCCGGGCGCGGGGCGCGGGGCGCGGGGCCCGGGGGCGTTGAGGGCGCGGCCACGTGGCGGGGGCGGCGGGCAGGGCGGCGGGCAGGGCGACCTCGCGCAGGCCCGCGGCCCGGCGCCGCCTGCTCTCTTCCTTCGGCGTGCGCGCGCGGCTGGGCCGGGCCGGGGCCGGGGCCGAGCCCACGGCTCTGTAAGGAGCTGCCCTCGACTCCGTCCCGCAGGGCGAGCGCGCGGAGGGCTCCCGGGGTCTGGGAACAAAGGTGCGGGGGGATGGCGGTTTGCGCGGCCTGCGCCTGTGCCCGTGCGCCCGTGTGCGTGTGCCCGTGTGCCTGTGTGTGCATGTGCCCTTGTGTACGCATGCCTGTGCTCATGTGTGCCCGTGTGTGCATGTGCATGTGCTCGTGTGTGCCCGTGTGTGTGTGTGCCTGTACTCATGGGTGCCTGTGTGTGCATATGCATGTGCCCTGTGTATGTGTGCCTGTGTACGTGTGCATGTGCCCGTGTGTGTGCCTGTATGTTTCCACGTGGTCATGTGTGCCTGTGTATGTGTGTACATGTGTGTATGTGCCCATGTGCGCCTGTCTGCACATGCCCGTGTGTGCCTGTACATGTGTGTGTGCCTGTGCCCATGGCTGAGTGGCTGTGCTTCTGCTAGTCCGTGCAAGTCCGCTCTCAGTTGGAAAGTACTAGGATGTCCTGGGAAGAAGACGACAACCAGCAGTGTTCAAGCAAACCATCATCTCCTTTACTCTTCACCACAGCCTGGGGAGGTAGGTGGTGGTCTCCCTGCTTTGCTGGAGGAGGAAACAGATTGGAATGCAGATCTCCTGACTTAGGTCTAACACCCAGAAACACATAACACTTTTTTTTTTAACTTCTAAAGCACTTTTGGGAATTTGAAGTCAAATAAATTAAGGTTGATGGGGCTGACAAGGTCTTTCATGCCACTTGAGCAGCCAGCTTGCACTGTAAAGTTTGGGGTCTTAAGATGTGTAAGATTTTTCTGTAGTATGAGCCATTTCTGTGGCACAGCCTCGCTGTGGAAGTGGAAGAGAATGTGTGTCTCACGACTGTCAAGACAATACTAAACGGAATAAGTACCAAAGAAAAGGCTTGTTCCAACTTGCTAAAAAACCCTTTAAATTTGAGGGAGTTAGGTCAGTATTCGGTAATGCTCCTAACCAAATAATTAACCATTAGTCCTTGGAACGGTGACTGTTAATCACTCACATCTCATCTGTACTGATGTGGGACCAGAAGTTTGTTCTGTATTGCTCAGAACGCGTTAAGTTTCTGGTGCCTGATAACCAGAGTCCGCACCACCTGCACCCGCTGGGCAAGGGGCTGCATTCCCCATGCTGTCTGAGCATGTCTATTCAGTACATTCCGTTTTTGTTGACGCTGCCTGAGTTCAAGCCATCCTCTCAGTAGCTGGGACTACAGGCGCACCTTTAACTAGCTGCCCAGTGTTTGAGTTTATAAGCACTGTGAGGAACACTGATGTTTTACTGACTTTTTGAGTTCCAGATGTTAGCTGCAGAGGTGGTGCTCTAAAGGAATGTTTCACGCTTCTTTGGGGATTCGTTTTTAGACAGGATGTTGTGAAAAGGAGAAAAATGTTCTTATAGGATGTTGAGGTAGGTAAATCAGAGACGGCGGTCTTGCTATGTTGCCCAGGCTGGTCTCAAACTCCTAGCCTCAAGCAGTTCTCCCACCTTAGCCTCCCAAAGTGCTAGGATTATTGGTGTGAGCCACTGCACCTTGGTAAACCAGTCTTAATTGGATGGTTAAATATATTAGGAAGCTTCTGCTTGGGATCATTAGAAGCTGTGTGTTTGCTGGCCATCTTAACAGGATTGAGTGGCTAGGCTGATGCCTTGTTAAGATTTACACTTTATTTTGCTGTGAAGGGAATCAAGTGGTGGCTGTAAGATTACCCAGGCAGCTTTTCCCCTCTTCAGACCCTACATCTTTTGTTTTCTTTCTGAGGGATTATCTTGTGTGAAAGGGATTTCAAACTGTAAAAGCATTATTCTTTAGCCACCATTAACCTGAGAACTTCCTTTAAGCTGTAAAATTTCTATTTGTAAAGAATTTAATCTGGGTCTATTTCTCACTGCTTGGCCAGTCCCCCAAATCATCTCTGAAACGCAGGGACAAGCTGTGGGAGGGTCAGGAGCACCGAGACCCTCCAGGTGAGGGTTGCCTTGGTCTCCACTTGAGCTGTGTGTGGGGCTTTTCTTCTTGTCACGGGCCCCTTAGTTTTTCTTGTGTGTTTTTAGTATCTTTACTGAAATATACGGAGTGGATACTGCAAAAGGAAAACAGTTGGGAAGCACCCCCACATTGTGAAATTGTCCCCAAATGTTTGAGCTTGCCAGCATCCCCCCACTCCCCATAATTGGTTTTACAGTGGGGGCTGTGCATGTGGCCTAGAGAAGGCCACACTGCCTTTGTTGTGGGCTCTGTCTTTGTTGAAAGGTCTGTTGAACTCCCAGTCCCGTTACTCGGAGCCGCCTTTGCGGCAGTCTTGGGGTTGGCGTGGTGGCTGCAGGCTGTGAAACCGGCAGTGCTGGCCCCGTCGCCTTTGTGATGGCAGCGGCCATTACCCCTTCCCAGGTGGCCAGGCCTTTATGTGCCATAGTCCCTGCTAATACATTCTGTGGTACCACTTGTTTTTTCTTGTTTTCAAATAAAAATTCAGAAAAGTACACAGACCAATATTAAATACTGTATTTCCACTGCCCCAAATTATCCTTTGGTTATTTCAAGTAACTATCACTTACCTCCTGTGTCCCCATGGAACCCTTTCCACGTGGAGACCACAGACTCAGTTTGGGCCTCGCCTCTTCCAAACTTTGGTGTTCCAGTAACACTCAATGTCTGTCACATCACTCACATGGGACACTGAAGCCAGCTATGCACAGATGCAGCTTTCCCGTTAAACTCAAAGCTCCTCCAGGGCGAGGACTTGCTCTTGGTCATCTGTGTGCAGGGTCTGTGCAGGGTTCCCAGTGACTGGCGCTTGGGAAATGTGTGCACTGGGTTGAAGCAAGAGAGAGAGAGAAGCAGAGGAGACCCAGGAGACACTGAGGGTCAGGAAGGAGTCTGAGAGCTGGAGTCAAAAGGTGTCTGCCTGCAGCCGGACCTGACGGCCACAGCGCCCTAGACGGTGTGAGGGGAGAGCCATGTTTCAAGTAAATCAGTAAAAGAAGAATTTTAACGCATGTTGGCATGTGACTTGATGTTAAGTTCAGGTGAGTTCTAAAGATTGCGGATCTGCATCCCTTCTTTCCAAAGACATGACTGTGGGGATCCAAGCATGTTAGACTTGCTGCAATTGGCCAAAAAAAGTACAGAGAATGACCAGGGCTGTGTGATTCATAAATGGGTATGGAAGTCTGATGGCCTTAACAAGGTGCCTGACCTAAAATCTGCTTAGCCCTTTCTTCTTTCTTTTTTTTTTAATATTTTTTTATACTTTTTTTTTTTTCGTCCTGCTTCAGGAATTGCAAAGAATCTTGTTAGCTCTTCCTGATTTAAGCTTGGTTATTATTTTTTTAAAGTATCTTTTTTTTGGTTGGGCTCGGTGGCTCACACCTGTAATTCCAACACTTTGGGAGGCTGAGGTGGGAGGATCACTTGAGGCCAGGAGTTTGAGACCAGCCTGGGCAACATAGCAAGAACCCATCTCTACAAAAATTTTTTTAAAATTAGCCGGGCGTGGTGGTGCACACCTATAGTCCCAGCTACTCAGGAGGCTGAGGCTGGAGGATCTCTTGAGTCCAGGAGTTTGAGGTTGCAGTGATTGTACCACTGCACTCTAGCCTGGGGGACAGAGCAAGACCCTGTCTCTAAAAAAATAAAAAATAAAATATTTGTTCTCAAACTGAACTGATTTTTTTTCCCTTCATCAAATCCTTCAGGAATTGCTCGCTGCTGAACAGGCAGGTATGGCACATCCACCTTCCCCATCCTCCCAAACAGACGGGGACTCCGGGCACCAATTCAGAGGCCTGCCAGTACACGCTTGGCTTCTGTGGTGTGGCTTCTGCGGCCAGCAGTGGGTCTCTGTTCAGGCTGGTCTGTTTGTTGTCCGCCCTCTGTAAAGCAAATGAGTTCTTCACTTTCTGCAGTCCTGCCTCACAGCAAGAGATCGGAGAGCTGCATTCATGTGAAATCACAAGGAGCAGTAAGCTCTCTTTCTAGCTTTTGAGGAAACACACGTTTTAAATGTCCTACTCTTTTTGTTAACTAAACTTTGAGCAGTCAGTGTTTACATAGCTTTCCACTGAGGCCTGACCTGAAGTCATAGCTTGTATGTGGTGCTGAGCCCCACGATTTCAAGTGCAGTCATCCTCCAGGGATTGGTTGCAGGATCCTCTGCGTATACCAAAATCCACAGATGGTCAGGTCCTTGACGTAAAGTGGCATAGTATTTGCATATAACCTACACACAAAAAAGTCTGTACATGTTCAGTACAGACACTAATATCCTTTTTTTTCTATTTTCCGTCTGAGATTGGTTGAATCTACGGATGTGGGAGCCACAGGTACGAAGGGCTGACTGTGTTCCTAAATGTCTGGGACCACAGACAGTCCCACTGCTTAGGACTAGTGAAAGCATGGGTCACTCACCCGTTTTAAAATTCAATTTCACCCCATAATATTCTGAAATTAAAAAAAAGAAAAATAAAACTCAATTTCAGTAAGCCTCTCTCTCTAAAGTGCATTTTAAAAATCTTTCCAGGTTTTCTGAAAAAATGCATGTGAATCCAGTGTTTCACTGCTCTGCTAATGTATGCTCTGGGGGTAGAGCTTTGTGGCAATTCCTTAGTTCCTCAGTTTTTGTGATGAAAAGTGACTCAATGTCCTGATCTTCTACTTCTGAAATATCTACTTCCAAATAGTGCTTGGCACCGTTTCCCAAAGACCAGAGCTCCAGTGTATTGCTGCCTGTGACTGAGCAACGGGAACACTACATTCTTCACAGGAGTTTAAATAAAGTCAATATTCATAGAATGCCAGTGTATTTTAGGGGTGACGTTTATTCCATATGTGTGGATCTAAAGTGAACAGTGGTGTTAGTAGGTGTATTCTGTGATCTTCGTGATCCTTAGCATTTGTCTGGTCATACCAGACTTCAGGACCACAGATGATTATCCTCATGTAGATTCCCAGGACTTGCTTGGGTGAATGTTGGTGGCACTTCGTGTGGTCTAGGCCAACACTATACAGAAATGTGAGCCATATGTGGAATTTAAGATTTTTTAGTAGCCACATTTTAAAAAGTAACAAGAATCAGCAAGTAATTTTAATAGATTTAATCAATCTAATACATGCAAAATATTTCAACATGTGATTAGTAGAAAGACATGGTTAAGGAGACATTTTGCCTTCACTTGGAGAGATGGGCATCTCAGTCCACACCAGCCGTATCGGAGTGCTCAGTGACCAGTGGTCCCCGTGGTGAGGTGCGCAGGTCCAGCGCTGGGGGTCGGAAATGGTGGATGGCCCCCATTCTTATTCTAGAGACCTTTACGAGAGGCATTAGGGCATAGTCCAGGCTCTAGATCCAGGCTGCCTGCGTTTGGATCTTGGTTCTGCTGTTTCCTGTGTGGCTTTTGGCAAATTACTTGATTTCTTTTTATCTCAGATTCGTCATCTGTGAAAATAATCCTGCCTTACAGGGTTGTTGTGGGATTAAGTGAATGTAATATGCTTGTAAAGTGCTTAGAATAGTATCTAGCATATAGTAAGCACTTAACAAATGTAAGCTACAGTATTAAACACTATTGAATGTGTTTATAGTATTAAGCACCACTATATAGTGATTAAAATTAGTATTAAACTATACTGAATGTGGCTCAATTTGCCTGTTTTAGGGAAACTTTAATTTTACTTATGAGAGATCATAGGACTAATTTCAAAATCCACAAATTTCTAGAGATTTTTTGGCATAACCAAGATACGTAAAGAGAACTTTTAAGGAAATCTTAAGAGCACTAAAATAAGTTTGCCATATGGCCATGTGCAAACTGGGCCTGCCGGTATTAAATAATCGTGTGCGGTTTCTCCATAGACGTTAGGGAAATACTCTGCCCCGTCTGTTTATGTGGCAGCCTGTGCACGGTGATGGGCTTCCAGGTCAGCCCTCAGTAACTTGTGTCTGCTGTGCTTGCAGGGCGGTGAAGCCCCCGGGGGGAGAATCGAGCAATCTTTTTGGAAGTCCAGAAGAAGCGGTTCCTTCAAGCAGGCCTAATAGGATGGCATCTAATATTTTTGGACCAACTGAAGAACCTCAGAACATACCCAAGAGGACAAACCCCCCAGGTGTGGGCCTTTGTAAATCCTTCATCCTTTGGCCTCTACCTCTTTTATGTTCTTTTGAAGTTGTTTTCTATTTCTTTATACTGATCCTTTCAAATATTTTCTGGTACAGGTTATTGCTTGTCATCAGAATTCTTCCAAAATGAAAGTTCTTCTTTTGCCTGACTTTCTGTCTTGAAGGTGGCTTGAGCCTTCTCGAGTCGCCATGTATTCAGCAGACGTCGGCTGGTACAGGCCCTGAGGGGACCAAGGTGGGATTCTGGTTCCCGTCAGGGAGGCTCTTCCAGGTGTCCTGTAGACCCCTTGAGATTCCCGAAATCGCAAGCAAATTACTGTGCATTTAAACATTTTTCTTAGGGAGGGAGACTATTTTTAATCAGATTGTCAGTGGGATAGAAACTCTAAAAAGGAAGAATTGATCTAGGGCACGTGTATATAGTTCTTTAATACTTACCCCACCTTCTAGTGATTACAGCAGGAGAGACTTTTTGAAAAAGGTTTCTCTTGGCTGATAGACGGTGCAGTTGACTGACTGTACAGTGACAGGTACCTGAGTGGCTTTCCCCTGTCCGTATCCATCAGGGGACAGCATGGTTTGTTCCATCCTTATAAGACTTGAGAGGTCACGCTCAGGAGTCAGTATGTCAGACAGATAATAAGTCAAGCAGAACCAGTTGGAACTATTCCCTGCCTCACCCCAATTCTGGGTGCAAATATTTCTTGACTAAATGTAGAGGAAAAAGGCAGCAGACTCAGAAGCTAGTTTTTTGTTTGGTGGTTGTTTTGGATGTAGTTATAGTAGAGAAGCAAGTGGAAGAAGAAGTTTCCATTCTTACTGTATCCAGTTTGTGATTTTAGGGCCAGGGGTGGTCAGTCGTGCACATCCTTTGCATCAGTGATGGCAGAACAGTACGTTGTATGCAAGATAGAATCAAATCTGAGGCACTTCCAGGTGTATGAGCCAGTTCATTTGATCCTAGCTCAGTAGAGTGCATGTCTGGAGCTGTCCCAGGAGTGCACCAGGGCCATGAATTTAGTGATACCTACCTCCATTTAGCATAACCTTTTGTAGAACGTAGGTGCTTGTTGTTTGTTAATAGGTGATCAGTTGGTATCTTAGGGTAGCCATCTTTTTGCTTAATGGAGGCATAGGATTTTGTTTTACATCCAAGCCTTAGTTATCCACTTATAAGCAGTAACATCTGAGATGCACATTTTCATTATGGCTTATCAAGTCACTTATAGTTGGCAGCAAAGATGTTACATGTCTCTAATTTGCCAACATATCTACTTGTCACTGGCAGTTATAGCCAGAATGAGGTCAGAAGAATGACTAATAAATATTTTTATGTTCCAGGTTACAGGTTTCCCTGGAATAGGGCGTGTTATTAAATTCAGAACTCTGTCTGTGTGACCTAAACATTTAGCTGTTTGCTTTTAGTTGACTAAAGAACTGTTCGTGGGTTTAATGAAGAAGATGCTTTAACAGGAAAGCATGGTTAAGGAAATTCTAGAGGGAAAATGTGCTGTTTTGTGCTATCTTCCCTCTAGAGGCCAGCTCAAGTCCGCTCTATTCTAGACATGAAGGCTCTGGCAGGTCCCAGGTAAAGCCTGTGATCCCAGCACTGTGGCAGGCAGAGGCGGGAGGATCGCTTGAGCCCAGGAGTTCTAGTCTGAGTTAGAGTCTGGTTGGCCTGGAGCTCAAGGCTGGCACTAGGGTGTTACTACGAGAGGTGACAAATGTGTAGGGTAGGATCAGACAGATGTTCTGAGTGCTCAGTGTTCTGTGATTGTTTCTGCAGGTGGGAAAGGAAGTGGTATCTTTGACGAATCAACTCCTGTGCAGACTCGACAGCATCTGAACCCCCCTGGTGGGAAGACCAGTGACATTTTTGGTTCCCCAATCACTGCCACTTCACGAGTGGCACACCCAAACAAACCCAAGGTATGTATGGACCACATTCAGAGAACAGACATGGAGGGAAAACAAGTAAGCCAAGTCCTCTTTAAAAACGGCACCCAGCCATGTGTGACATGTTGATAGGAAGGGACAAAGTGGATGATGTTGCTTTTCCTGAGTACAGTCATTAGTCACTAAGTTTGGAACCTCTTCTGAGTCACCCAAGAAACAGCCCAGCCTGATGCTGACTGAAGCCCTGGGGGAAGCGGTTCTTTTTGTGTGTTGGTGGCCGTGGACGCCCGCTGCAGACAGGCTGTGGCTGCTGCTCTTTACTACACAGCACCAAGGAGTGGAGGAAGAGTTACACAATTGAACATTCAAGAGGAGTTGGACCCTCATGAATTTTTCACTATTCTTATTTCATTTTGGAAGAGAAAAATGGTGGCTTCTTCTTTTTCTTTTTTTGTTGGTTTTTTTTTTTTTTGAGACAGGGTCTCGCTGTGTCGCCCAGGCTGGAGTGCAGTGGTATCATCATAGCTCACTGAAGCCTTGAACTCCTGGGCTCAAGCGATCCTCCCGCCTCTGCCTGCCACAGTGCTGGGATCACAGGCTGAGCCACCGCTCCCAGCCAGTGATGGTTTTTGATGGGCATTGCCCCACATGGGGTCAAAGTCCTCGTGTTTATTGTCCGTGCAGATCTGTGGAGTTTGGGTAAAGTTTAGCTGATGCCTCTGAACCAGTAAAGGCACCAACAGAATAATATGAGCAGAGTCTCCTCACAACACTGACCTGAAGCCACTGGAACATAGAAGAACATCTGAGCGATGTGCCACGGGGACTTTGCTTAGACCTGTGACCTCCTGTGGCTGAAGTGGAGGGCTTGACTAAGGCCAGTCCCAGCGTCCCTGAGGACCAGAGCCTGCACTCCCCTAGCTTGGACGTTTATTTGCTTGAGAGGTGGCAGAACATTTCTGGGGTTTACTGCATCCAGACTCATCAGTAATAAAGACCAGGATCTTTATTATTAACGTAATTATTAGCAATATTTTTAACTTATTTATTTGCTTTATTGTGGTCAGAAAGTATGGTCTCATTCCCTAAAACAGAAAATTCTTAACCATTTCTGTAGTTGCTTATGCCTAGAAAATTGCTGAACTTTTGTTGGTTCATGTGCCAGGAGATGGCCCATTGCAGAATTGAAATGGAAACTTAAAAAGACCTGAGACAAGGAGAAAACACGAATGGACGAGGGAGCACCAGCCTGGTTTGGACTGCCCTGCGACTCTGCCGTGCTGGCGCCTCTGCGGGGACATCTCTTTCCAGTTTAGTCTCACAGGAGCCAGGCATGAGCCTCTAAATTGTTACTAGACTGTTATGTTTGAGTTATTTTAAAAAGAGCATCTCTTTGGAACGTATCTTTAGGGGATGTGCTACAAGCTGAACCCCGGCTAGACCAGAAATCTCCTAAAAGTCAGCAATTCTTAACTCAGAGGGGCTTGAATTAACCGAACACAAGGGTATGACGCTTCCTGGTGTGCCTCACACGTTCCAGTGGACGTGGATTGGGTGGAGGACAAGCAGAAACAGAGTAGAGTTTCCCTTGATTTTCAGTAAACAGAAAGATCTCTGGATCCAGGACCACTGGGCATCCCCAGCATCTCTGTAGAAATGGCCAATTCCAGGTCAAGGTCAGGGAATGCACAAGATGAGCCTGGAACATCTTGCAGTACCAGAGAGCCAGGAAGCCCCCACAGACTGCTGGGCTGGTGCCAAAGGACTCCACCCAGCGTGAAGAGGGGCCACGGGCCAGAGGCAGGGCCGTTTGGCCATTAACCAATACAGTGATTGCAATGATTTAGAATTCATGGTCTCAGAATGGTACTAAAAATAATCTAATTTGTGACCTTTGGAGAATGCCAGAGGACCCATTCATGAAGCTGGTGGAGGACAAAGTAGAGCTCTTAATGAGTGTTTCTTGCATGAACCGTATGTCAGGATAGCAGCTGTTGAGGGAAAGTTCCCTTTCATAAAAGTACTCCTGGCTGTAAGTGAAGGAGGAAGGATGGAATTAGAATATCACCATTTTGCAAACTTGTAATAAAATTGTGGATCTAGACGATGGTCATCCGTGGCTGTTAGCCTCCCAAAATCAGGGAGAACCAGTCATCACAGGCCTGGTAATGAAAGTCCATCATGGACCACCTTTGACATCATCTTGTCAAAAAAATCAAGCCTAAATCAAACCAAACCACATGTGAATTAACACCACAGGGATGTGCTCAGAATAATGCAACAAACAGGAAATTACGTGACAGACGGTAGAGGAGGGAGACCCTAGAGATTGGAAGAGACGTAATGTAGTCCCTGTCGAAGTCCCAGGAATGTTTTTCAGAGATGGAAAAACCCACCCTAAAATTCATATGTAATCTCAAGGGACCCCAAATACCCAGAACAATCTTGAAAGGGAAACAGCGGCTCACACTTCCCAATTTCAAATCTTGCACAAAGCAAATTAACATGGTACTGGCATAAGGACAGACATACAGACTAGTAGATAGAATTGAGAACTGAGACATAAACCCCCCAAATACACCTCTTTGTTCAATTGGTTTTTCCACACGGGTACCAAGATCATCCAGTGGGAATAGAACGGTCTCTTCAACAAACGGTGTTGGGAAAATTGCATGTGCACGTGCAGAAAGGTAAAAGTTGGATCCTTACCTTAACACCATAGGTAAGGATGAACTCAAAGTGGATCAAAAACCTAAAGTTAAGAGCTAAAACTATACAATTCTTAGGAGAAAATACAGAGAGAAATCATCATGGTTTTGTATTTGGCAATGGAGTTTTAGATACGACACCAAAAACACAGGCAACAAAATTAAAATAAATAAATTAGACTTCATTAAAATTAAAAACTTCTGTGCATCAAAGGATGCTATTAAGAGTGAAAAGATGCTGGGTGTGGTGGCTCATGCCTGTGATCCCAGCACTCAGGAGGCTGAGGCAGGAGGATCCTTTGAGCCCAGGAGTTTGAGGCTGCAGTGAGCTGTGACGATGCCACTGCACTGCAGCCTGGGTGACAGAGAGAGACCTTGTCTCAAAAAAAACAAAAAGGGTGAAAAGACAACCCACAGGATGGGAGAAAATATTTGCAAATCACATGTCTGATAAAGGTTTGCTATTCAGAACATATAAAGATGCCTGCAACTCAACAAAAGAACAAACAACCCAATTCAAAAATGTCAGTGGACTTGAATAGACATTTCTCCAGTGAAGAGACGCAAGTGGCCAGTAAGCACATGAAAAGATGCTCAACGTCACTAGTCATTGGGGAAATGCAAATCAAAAACCGTGGTGAAGCTGGACACAATGATTTGTGCACCTGCAGTCCCAGCCACTCAGGAGGCGGAAGCAGGAGGATCCCTTGAGCCCAGGAGCTCGAGGCTGCGGTGAGCTGTGATCGTACCACCGCACTCCAGCCTGGCCGACAAGAGTGAGACCCCATCTCTTAAAAAAAAAAAACAACCACGATGAGATACCATTTCACACGTACTAGAATGGCAGCAATATGAAAATGGAAAATAGCAAGTGTTGACGAGGACATGGGGAAATTGGAACCCTCGTACGTTGCTATCGGGAATGTAAAATGGTGTAGCTGCTGTGGAAAACAGTTTGGTGGTTCTTCAGAGTTAAACATAGAATTGCCATGCGATCCAGCAATTCCACTTTTAAGTATGTACCCAAAAGATTTGAAAATGAGCCTCGAAACAGATACTCGCACACGTATTTTCATAGCAAAATATTCACAAGAGCACAGGGTAGAAACAACCCAAGTGTCTGTCAGCAGACGCATGGGTGGACAACAGGTGGGCGTCCGTGCAGTGGATGTCGCTCAGCCGTGAAAGGAACGAGGCACTGACACCTGCCACAACATGGGTGCACCTTGGAAACACTGTGCTAATGTTTAAAATTGGCTTTGATATCATTAATGTTTGCAGTTTTGAGAATTTTTTTTTAAAGGACATTTTCAAGAGCCACATATTGAAATATCTCTGGATAAATGAGATATCTGGTATTTGCTTCAGAATAATCCCACAGAGGGCGAGGGGGCCGAGGTTGGGAGAACAGTGTGGCTAAGACAAGGGTGGGCGTGAGTTGGTGTCGTTGTGACTGTACGGAGTGTTACGCAGGGTTCACTGTAATAATCTCCCTACTCTGTTTATGGTTAAAATGGTCCATAGTAAGAACATTTTTTTAAAGGTTAAAAAGTCAGCCAGGCGTGTTGGCACATGGGCGAGGCCCCAGCTACTGGGGAGGCGGAGGCAGGAGGGTCGCTGGAGCCGAAGAGTTCGAGGTTGCGATGAGCTGTGACTGCACCACTGCACTCCAGCCTGGGGACAGAGTGAGATCCTGTCTCCAAAAAAACTCAAAAGTTAAGAAGTCACTCATTTCCTGGTTTTCATTGTCCATTTGAATGAGGGTAAAAGGGTTCTGAACCACTGTTGACCTGATGGTTTGCCTTGTTGCAGGATCACGTTTTCTTACGTGAAGGAGAAGAACCAAAATTGGACCTTAAAGGTGAGCTTTTGTTTTCTGTCCCTTCTTCCTGAGTAGCCTCATTCTGGAAGACTTGCTGGTATGTCCCCAGAGAATGAAAGGGAGTATTTCTCTGCACCTTCCAGGCCAGCTGACTAAAACGAGCACTGGTGTGTTTATTGCTGAGAGAATTTTGTATTTAAAGCTTGGGGTAAAAAAGATTTTCTTTCCTTCTTGTCATTGCTCATCAGCCTAGGCCTAAGACCAAGGTGTTGTCTTCCTGGAAGCTGCTCTGTGTAGTGAAGCGCAGGGATCCAAAACCCTTTATGAACTCACGACCAATGTAGAGCTGGCAGGACTAACCCAGACGACAGGGTGTAAAGGACAGCTGGGAAGTGGGAAGGAGGAACGCAGGGCGGGGTGGGGCACGGAGCCACCATGGTCAGATGCCCCCGGAGCCACTCCGGTGGTCGGGCTCGAGGTCGGACTTCAGCTCTCCTCGTGGTTCTCTAACCTGACTGTGGGCAGTGATTTCTGCCTTCGGGTCACCATTTCCCTAAACTGATGACCAAGATACGTGGGAGTTCATTCTTCCTTCAGAAAGTCCAGAGTGGTAGTGACAGGAAGCCCTGCCTTCGCCTTGTCAGACCCTCCGGCTAAGACGAGTTCCCTCTCCTTTTCATGCTTGCTCTGAGAGAGTTTGCTTTTTATACTTGAGGCATAAGAAATAGGAGTGGAGTCTAACAAGCGATATAAAGAAACAACTAACTTACTTAGGAAGAGATTAAAGAGTGTTTTAGTAGTAAGCCCCAACGTTACGCTCGTCTCGAGAGCTGCGTCTGCTCAGTGCAGGGAGACAGTGAGTTGGCTTGGTACGGGATGAAGAGCTGGCTTCTCTCTTTCCCAGGTACGGTATGCGTTTCTTGCGAGTCGCTCTGTGACACTTTATTCTCGCAGCGTGCCTGTCAGGGTGATGGGTTGCTTCTAACAGGACGGTGCTGACCTTGTCCCACAGCTGCGATGAGCATCCCACCGGGAGAAGAGCCAGGTGAGAGAGGCAGGGCCAGAGAAGCGGGCCACACCACGGAGCACGAGCCCACGCCCAAGGTTGACAGCCACGAGCCCAGGCTGGGGCCACGACCTCGCTCTCACAACAAAGTCCTGAACCCGCCAGGAGGCAAATCCAGCATTTCCTTCTACTAAAAAGAACTACTGCCTTACCATAGCCAGACAAGAAAGTCAAGAGTTGGGGTATCGAATACTATCGTTTCCTGTAGCCTAAATGAGCTGGGGTGGGAAGAGGGTTAGTCGTGCGTGGGAGGCTGGCTGCTCGGTCGCCATCGATGCCGCACAGCTGCTCAGAGGACCGTGCGTTCCAGACTGCGAGAGACACGTCTTTGTGGGGATAACATGTAATTCCCCTGGTTTTCACTCGCTTGTATTTCTAGACATGAGAGGAACTCTGGTGGGCCAGGGTGGGGAGCTGGCACAGGGCCACGTGCGGCGTCCCGTCCTCACGTCAGCAGTGTGCCAGCTGATGGGACGTCTAGGAATGACTGAAGGAAAACCAAAGCCTGTCCTTTGCGTGGGATGGAGGGGAGCAGGACACACAGAGACACTGACAGGCGTTGGGGGTGTCTGGCTACAGCCCCCTTAGGTCCTTGTGCCAGGCGCCCTCCACCGTGCCCCCCAGGTTGCCACTGCCGAGCCCCAGCGCCTCCCGTCCGTTCTACCCCCGTGTGTTTTCTTTTTTGCGGTCTTTTCTTAAAACATCTTGATTGCTTCTCCTTGGCAGCTTTCAGAAAAACCAAAAGTTGTCCTCAGTCTTCTGCTTTATGGAAGGTTTTTAGACCCTAGTCCTCTGAGTCGCCCAGTTTCTGCCATCAAACCCTGGCATGTCTTGTGCGGGGACCTGCCTTTCTCTCACGATGTCTTGGCATCGACACGCCCGTGTTGCTTGTTGCTTTTGCTCTCATGCGCCTTAAGTCTAGGCCTTCGTTCTGCTCCAGTCACAAGCCACGGTTCTTCCTGCAAGTGAGGCCACTGACCTTTGCAGGATTTCTCACATCTGTTCAGATGCGTCCAAGTAAGGGACTTATTTAACTTCTTCCCGTGTCTTACTTCATTCGTGTAATTGGTTGGTGGGAAGCATTGAAACTCGGGAACCCTGGATTCTTAGGTTTGGATCCTTTAATACCTGAAAAGCTATTTTTAAACACAAGCTTTACATAAATGACTGTTGATTCTGGTCTGTTCCTGACACCTTTCCAGAAAAAAGTCAATTGCTCAGGTAACCAAAGAGGAAAAAGAACTGCTCAGATCACCCTTTATAAAGCTTTGCAGAACCTCGGGACCATATTCACAATCGTCTGGAAGAGAGTGGAGACCTTAGGCCAGGAGACGAGGTAGTTTAGCAGCAAAGTCACGACTGTTCAGTTCCCTGACATTTGCCAGCTGAGATAGTGGGCTGGCAGAGTCGTGCTGCTTTCGTCTGTCAGGCAGAAGTCCCTCCCAGGCTCCCCAAGGGCTGCGGTTTCAGTCCCCTTGGGTGGGCCTCTGTCTACGGAGAAGAACGTCTGGGTGGTGGTAGCTATTGTGCCTGCAAAGCTAACGCCTGGTGCTAGAAACATCATCATTATTAAAATGTAGAAAAGCAACAACTGTCCAGTCAGGCTCACGCTGGCCTACCTGCTTCAGTGCCTGCAAGAACTGTCTGTCAAGCTCCACTTTCTGTGCCCAGCACAGTGAGGCATCTGCAGGAGGCTTTGTCAACCAAAGGCAGTTTCCCCCCCTTTCAACTGCCCTGCAGACTTTGGAGCCAAGAAACAGTTACTCCATGCGACTCTAGTACTTCAAATGGTCTGTGGTTCACGGTCGTTGATAAGAAAGTTGTTAGGAATTCAGAGCATTTTCTTTCCCATTTAAAAATGTCGTAAGTGGTGGTAAACTTTTTAAACCCAAACACACTAACTTGCTTTACTTACAAGGAAATAGTCTAATGTTAGAAATGAACGACCACTTATAACTCTTTTTAATGAGAAAATGATGTGTGGATTCCGCACGAGGAAGAAAGCTGACGCTGCCGTGCTGGCCCCTGCACCTCTCCCACCCCTGCCATCAGCCAAGTGACGGGGGAGCTCTCTCGCTCTGCCCACCGGCAGGGGCTTCTGGGTGGAGAAGGGAGAAGGCAGACATGGGAACGAAGGGCTCGGGGAGTGAGGAAACCGTGAACCAGAGCAGAAGCCCCGGGGCAGCAGCGAGGAACCCCCCCCACCCTTCTCCCTTCTTTGCTGAGGCTGCGGGGCTGGGTTGAGTCCTGGGGAGGCTGGTCACTGGGAGGAGAGGAGTCACTGCACACGCGAGCTCCGCTGTGTGGTTGTCATTTGCGTTTGGAAGGTGTTCTATACATTGGGGACTGCCTGTACTTGGAAGATTAAAAAACTTAGTATCCTGTTCTCAACCTCTAAGCTGCTTTGAGAAATTACTACTCTGTATTTTGATTAAGCCTTAAAACTTTTAAGTGCATTTGGTGCCAACATTTCTCTAGAGCTGTGTCTATACTCATATCTCAATGTAATTTTGATAGGCACATTTTTGTTATTTTTACAAGGCAGAATTGGGTATAACAGTTGAATTAAACTTAGCAATCACATACTCAAAGTCTTTGCCTGTTTTGTGGGTGTCTCCTCATTGGTTCATTCTCTAAACAAAATGCCTGAACTCTGCCCTTTGCCCTACAGCTTTTCATTGGTAAAGGGGTTTGCCTTTTGGGGGAGGGGGGTGTGTTTCATTCAGCCAAAGGATGCCCAAATTAATCTTCTCAAGCTTTGAGTAGAATGAGTGGGGAATATGCCAGTGTTGTTTTCAGTTTCTGTCAGCTAAATGTAATTATTACTTTTTCTCCTACTCCACTTGTCCTGAAGGTGTTCTTAAGATGTTTAACCCGCCTCTGACTTGGCTTTGAAACTCCCTGGTGACGAGCTTTGTAATGAGTAGGAGAAGTGAATCTGAGTTTGTCAGATTCAAGTCCTGTCTTTCCTCCTTATGTATTGGCTATTTTTATGTGTTCCTTATGTGCATTATATGGATTCAGGGTGATGAAACTTCTCAGAGGGTGATGAAACTTCTCAGCTTACCTGCCTTAGAGAGTCCCCCTCTAGCAGGCTCCACACACTCTGCCTGCTGGATCGAGGCTTCAGATGAAGAAAACACAGGTGACCTGAAACGCCATCTTTACTTGCTCCACGAGTGTGTTCTGGAGTGTAGAGCATGTTCCAGGGCTGGCCTGGGCACTGACAATGTTAAATTACCTATTTGTAGCAGCTGGTGGAGCTGCAGGCAAGCACTGAGATCTCAGAGAGTCACAACTCATTTGTCCCCAGAGGCCAGGCAGTGGCCAAGTCTGGAAGGACCACAGAGGTTCCAGCTGTGTTAGGGTGAAGGGGTGAATAACAGACCTCAGAGGGTCTCCACTTCAAGACCCCTGTCGTGTCTAGAAATACATTGGCTTTTTTGACATCCTGTAACTTGCTCTATTAACTTTGTGATGTACCTCAGTGAGTCAAATCCTGCAAGCATGTATACATACTCCTGTGTTAGCTGGTTCATTTCTTCTGAACTCATAATCTTTTCTTAATGCTTAGCATCTTGGAGATGATTAATGAGCCCTGTTTTATGTGTGGCTATGAAGCGCTTTCTAAAGATGCCATCCTGGCTGGTCCGATGGCAGTGGGTTATCAGAACTTATTAACATTAGTGTCACTAAAGTTGGTATACAACCCCCCACTGCTAAATTTGACTGGCTAAATAAATAAATAAAAATAAAGATGCCATCTAAAATTCAACTCATGAAGAAAGGAGAGGGACATTACAGGGACTTAGGTGACTTTTTAGCAGGTATTATAATGGGGCAGATATTTGGAAATTAAAATAGAACTTTTGAAACTTGTGTGCCCATCTTGTTTTAGGGTCTTTTAATGAGAAAAAGTTGTATCCCAAATAATCTTTCCAAATTTGAAAGGAAACCTACTCTTCTATTAGAAGCAGCAGGTTCTAATTCAGTTAGCTTTGACGTCAAGGAGCAGACCGGCTGTGCTACTCAGTGAGCATCAAGAATTACCCAGCATGTCATCTCATTTTTTTTTTTTTTTTTTGTCATACCCAGGAAAGACCTGAGAATGTCATCTTGTTTAAATTTCATTTTGTTTTAACCAATTTCAAGTAACAAATCAGCCCCAATCATGTTAGTAAAGAAAATTACTAAAGTTGATGGCTAAATCAGTTGGCCACTCCCTGTGGCACTGAGGGTTGCTTCTGCTGTAGTGTGCTACTTCAGGAATTCAAAGAGGTCAGACTTCTGGAAAAGGCCTAAAGCAGAAGCATTAAAGTATATTAAATATTTTAATTCCCCAAAATACAAGTTTGCTCTGTAACTTGCTCACCAGGAAGAATTACACATTACATTTTGAAAATACAAAATTTAACAATTGTACATAATATTCATTGCCTGTACTATTTGCCAGAGATGGTGCTATGTCTCTTTCATAGATTAGCTCACATTCCTGATAGGTTTTAATATTTTAGGCTCAGTTTTGCAGGCTTGGAAATGGAGACTTGGGAAAATTAAGTCACTTAAGATCTAATTCCAGGCAATTTGAATCTGAGACTGAAACCTTAGTTTGTCTCTTAGTGGGGTGGGTGAACATTTATACATCAAATAATGTTGCAAGGGGAACATATGAGAAATACAATAGTTTGTAGGGTGTCAGCTACAGGAGAGTTCATTGTTTTGCTGCAGTCAGGTTAGGATGAGAGGATCTGAACTGACCTTAAGGTATTTCAGTAGGTGAACAGCAAGGGTAAGAAACCATTCTATTAGCATTAAGCAGTCACGGATGGGTTTGGGTTTGTTTGTTTGTTTATTTATTTATTTATTTATTTAGAGATGGGGTCTCGCTATGTTGTCCAGGCTGGCATAAAGTGACCATTCACAGGTGAGATCATAGTGCACTGCGGCCTCGAAGTCCTGGGCTGAAGGGATCCTCCTGCCTCAGCCTCCAGAGTAGCTGGGACTACAGGTGCGTGCCACCGCGCCTGGCTACTGATGGGTTTTTGATTAGAGTTCACACTACCTGTGTGGCCCCCAAAGTGAAAGTTCCAAGTCTGGGGTTCACGGTGTCCTCAGGTGCCTGGCGAAGGAAAACAAATCTTCTAGAGCAACTCTTTTCCTTTTCAGAGACCAGGGCTCGCTGTCTCCCGGGCTGCAGTGCACGGGTGTGATCACAGCTCGCTGCAGCCTCCGACTCCCGGGCTGAGCGATCCTCCCGCCTCCCAGGGTGCTGGGGTTCCGGGCGCGGGCCCAGCCCGAGCAACTCAATTCAAATTCAGGCCTGAAAGTGTTTCCACGATAAAGTCCCAGGCGACACCGAGAGGAGCCCGAGCAAGGGGCAGCCAAGATGGCAGACTGCAGAGGCTGCAGGGACCGCCAGTACGAGAAACGCAAAAAAACCCGTGAGGATAAATAAGTGGTTGACATAATAAGAGCCCATCAGAACTGGTAGGATATAACAAAATCAACCAAATGCGACAAAAATGTAACAACTGAAATTAAAAACCCAATGGATGGGTTCAACACATGCCGCACAGCTGGAAAGCAACCGAAGGTCTGAGGAATTCACACGACGCGCGGCCAAGCGCGGGAGGTCACGCCGCCGGCTCTGGGGAGCGGGGCCGGGCGCCCGGCCCGGCGCAGTGCGCCAGAAGGCCCCGGAGGCGCCCGGAGGCGCCCGGAGGCCGCTGCGGGGTAGGGGGGCGGGCGCGGCTCCGCGGCCCTACGGCCCGGCCCTCCCGGAAGCGCCGCTCGCGGCTTCCTCTGACGTCACGGCGCCTGCGCCCCCTGGCGGCGCGGCGGAGCGCCGCAGGACGCGCGGGCACCGCCCCTTCCGGCGGGTGAGTGACGGGCGCAGCATCGGCAGCAGCATCAGCACCAGCGGCGGCGGCGGAGCCCTGAGGCGGCGGCGGCGGCTGCGGGGGGCGACGGGCCGCGGCCTGCGGGACCAGAGGCGGTCGGGGCGGGCCGGGCGCGCCGGCCGCACAGCGGGCCGCGCTGGCGGCGGCGGTGGCCGCGATGATGGAGATCCAGATGGACGAGGGCGGCGGCGTGGTGGTGTACCAGGACGACTACTGCTCCGGCTCGGTGATGTCGGAGCGGGTGTCGGGCCTGGCGGGCTCCATCTACCGCGAGTTCGAGCGCCTCATCCACTGCTACGACGAGGAGGTGGTCAAGGAGCTCATGCCGCTCGTGGTGAACGTGCTGGAGAACCTGGACTCGGTGCTCAGCGAGAACCAGGAGCACGAGGTGGAGCTGGAGCTGCTGCGCGAGGACAACGAGCAGCTGCTCACCCAGTACGAGCGCGAGAAGGCGCTGCGCAGGCAGGCCGAGGAGGTGCGTGGGCCGCCGCCGGGGCCGGGGCCGCGCCCGCCCGGGACCCCGCCCCGGCCCTCCCCGGGACCCCCCCCCGTCCCGGCCCGGGACACCCCCCCGCCCCGGGACACCCGCCCCCCCCCCGTCCCGGCCCGGGACACCCCCCCCACCCCCGCCCCGACCCCTCCTCCCAGCCCAGCGCTCCCGCGGGGCGCTCAGCCTCGGGCCAGGCCTCCCTCTTCCTCGCCTCCCCTCCCCTCCCCTGCGTCCACGCCAGTTCCCTTTGCTCTTGCGTGTGTTTTTGGCCAAACCGGTTTCCCAGACCCCAGTTACTACCTCTGTTCGCTGCTGCAATTCCAAACCCTCCCAGAAAAGGGACCTCTGATTTTCCCGCTGTGCTGCAGTCCAAGAGGTCTGTTGAAGACCTTTTCCTTGTCCCTAATGCAGTGTTTTGAAGGTCTGTGACATGGGTGAATCTGGTGATGGATGTAAACACAGGGCCACAGCCGCAGTCAGGCGCTTCCGCCACCAGGTGCAAGGCTCCAGGTGTCTGGAGGTGGTGTCTTGCCCTTTGGTTCCTTCAGCTGGTGAGATTGTTAGCTGATGTCCACAAGGCTGAGAAACTCCACTCTGGCTTCTGAGGAGATGAAAGTAGAATTTTGAAATATTTAATTGTGTTCTAGGATGTCTCCATAACCTGGAAATCACTTATTTGTGATCCAGTTAGAAGCACTGTGCGCTGTAGGGAATACCACTTAACTTCATTCATTCACCATCGCTTGTTTAGCTCTGACTCTTTGCCAGACCTGGAGCCTCGCCCTTTGTGGGAAGCGTCAGCGGAGTGAAGTAGATTCAGGGAGTGTGGGTTCTCGTCCCTGCTTTGCCTCTCTGACCTTGGCCACATCACTGACCCGCTCTGGGTTTTGATTTTGCACCCGTCAAAGGAATGAATTGCCCTAGGTGATCTCTAAGCCCAGAGATTCTGTTATTCTGGGAGTTAGGTGATGTTCTTGGATTTATGAATAGGAAGTATCTTATTAAATCAGCTTAAATTCCCTTTCAATTAATTTGGCTTATCATATTGCTGACTTTAGTATTGAAATAAAAGGTTGTTTTAGTATTTTGGCTTTTTCTTAAACCAAGGTGGTTTATGCCCTAGTTTGGTTTAAAGGATGTTTATAAAAAATAACAGTATCTTGTACCATCCTTACTTACTGTGCTTTATTTTCCTTTGGGGTTTTGTGTCTGTTGAGAGATTGCTGTCTATTGATTGGGGTGCCCAGGCTCCCCTAAACTGATTTAAAGCTCTGCACTTGGGGGGATTGTAGAGCTCAGAGTGATCCTAAGCATTTTACTGGGAAGGGACCTGACCCAGAGAAGTGGAAGGGCTGGGCCAAGGTCACATGCCCCAGGAGCACCAGGCCAGGATGCAGAGTGAACCCTGCGCCTGGCCGGGGCTCTTCCTTCCATGCTGTGCTGTGGGGCATCAGAGGCTGCTCCCCAGAAGTCTGGGTCTCTGGGGCTCCCCTTGCCCAGCCATGAAGCTGTGGCTGCGTTCTTTGCACTGGGCACTGCCCTCCACTTCTCTTACCATTCTTGGTGCCCGTTTGATGCCTGACTCATGTTTCAAGTGGGCTTCTTTTCTTTCTACTCTGTACCTCTATGGTCTGCATAGTGGGTAAGAAAGAACTAAAAGGAGGAAATCAAGATGGACAACTTGAGAGCTAAGAATTGTAACCTTATATCTTAAGAATTAGCTCTGCATGGATCAGTCATTCTGCTCTGCCCTGTGCAGCTCCTATGCAACCACCAGCATATGCCTCTGCCCTCCTGCTAAGGCTGGACTAAGAGCTGGTGGGCGTCAAAGAGGTTGCATTCAGGCCAAGACACACCATTGCCCCAGCCATTTAGAGATGCTGCACAGAGAGCTTCCTGAGCAGAGCCTCGGAGCAGATGCTTAGCTGACCAGCATGGAGGCTGTGATTCAATGCTAACGGCACGCCCTTGAAAAGACCTCAGGTCTTACAACTAAAGAAAAGGGCACAACACTGTAAACATTTGGCATACTTGCTCCTTTATTGACTCAAGCAGACATTCACTTCCAGCTTTATGGAAAAGATCACTGTGCACTGTGGGTCGGCTTCTATTTGTAGGCAGGGACTCGTGACCATATAGATGTGTGTCTGATAACACAGGAGCTGGACGTCACAGGCTGCAAGCATGTCTTGGTGCAGAGGAACTCCTGGGTGAGCTGTCAGCGGAAGCTCAGGCCCCAGCCACTCTGCTCGAAAGGCTTAGTCAGAGACGGGTAACCTGAGCCTCCTGCAGCCTTTCCAGCAGACAGAACCTGCAGGGGTTTGTAAAAGCCTTGAGCACAGCAGACATCCCTGTTCCCTATTTCTTGCCCGTAATAACTACAGTGAGAGATTCCGAGTGTATTCTCACACTGGTGTCTGGTTTCATGGGAGTGATGGTAGCTAGAGATGGCGGGGTCTGGGGAGGGGCCAGGCTGTAGAGTCCACAGGTGCCATTTGAGCGCCAGCCCGGCTGTCGGGAGCCGCACACCCTGCGACCAGCCTGTCCACCTCTCTGGGTCTCGGTGACTGCCTCTGTAAAGCTAGTGAGTTGCAGATGGGGCAGGTCGGTTTCATACCAAGGGTCAAGTGCCATTGTCGGCTGTTGGTTGCCTGGAGAATTGTGGCAGGTGCCTTTGGCAGGGTCAGGGCAGAGCCCTGGATGGATTCTCAGGGCAGCCTTGGATGGTGCGGTTCTGATACAAAGTTTTAAAAATCCCTCAAGTTCTTTCCCACTGGAATGGAAGAAGGTGGGCAGTGGGAACAGACTGCTGGGTCTGGGGAGGAAGCAGACATCCCTCCCTGTGCGTGGTCCCGTGAGACCTCAGAGAGAGGAGTGTGCAGAGCTGCTGCGATTGCCGCACTTAGCCGGGCAGCACAGAGCCCTTTTCCTTGCTGTGATCAACCACTTGACTTATAAGAGGAAAAATAACGTTTCAGAGACAACATGTGAGTATTAGTAGTCATTATTTGCCTTAAGATATGAAATCTCATCCCTAAAGGGTCTGCTAGTAACACCCCCCAGCTCATCTCAAGCAACTCAAGGGGATGTTCTGTCAACAAGAAAGTGGATATTTGCTGATAATTCGAATGTGGTGCTGTGTGAGGAAAGCATCCAAATGGAGGCAAGTTTTATCTAAAACTTATTTTTTCCTAGTTAAATAAAAGTAATTCATTTCATTGGAGAACATTTGGATAGGATTAAGCTGAAAAAACAAACACCATAATCCTCCTCTATGGAGTTATCGTTTTGCCTTTTTTTGTAAGTGAATTAATACATTGAATCAGAAGGTTTTATTGTTTTCCATATTACACGTGGTAAATCCTCCTCTGCTTATCTGGTACCGTCTTTTGCCATGCTGTGATGTCAAGAGCAGTTTCTAACATCTTTTTAAAATTGTTTTTTTAGAGGAAGCTGTTAAAATGTGGTGGCCCCAGCTACCTTTCCTGGTTGCCTCTAAGAGTTGGCCCACTGTAGCTGTACCAGAGTCACCAGGAGTACAGCTGCCTCCCTAAAAAGCGGAAGCAGATAGTGTAGAAGCTAAAAGAGGCGCTTCCCAGCTGGGGGCACGGGGAGAGGTGCCGGCAGCCCCGGCTGCCGTCTGGAGCCTGAAGCCACTGCACTTTCTCTTGCCATGATGGCAGTTGTCAGATGGGGTCAAGCACTGATAGAAGTCAGTTCTTCCAAAATTAGGATTTCTAAATTAAACTTGTTTAATTTTTAAGTGTTTTTAAAACTCTGTTTTGAAATAATACACAAGTTGCAAAAATAATGCTCCTCACCCAGATTCCCAAATGTGAGCATTTTCCCACATTGCTTTTCTCTGTCACTCTGCTGAGGCTGTGGGTCCTGCGCGTCCCCGTAGTCTCCTTCGTGCTGGGGTGGTTCCCCATTCTCCACTCTGTGCCACCTTGAAAGCTGGACAGCAGGTCTGTTCCTTCACTGAATATGCCTCAGTCTGGTGCTCAGACACGGGGCAGGTGTCCTCATCCTCGGCAAGGCCAAGACGGGCCTGCTAAGTCCTGCCCTGTGCAAGGTGGGCATCTGGGAAGGGGCATAAGATTTAGGATGGGTCCCTCTCCTAAGGTTCCTGTTTACTATTGGGGGGGAAGGCGACCGGTTAGTGCATGAAGATAACTGCAGAAGATACACCCAGGAACGCTGCCCAGAGCAGCCCAACTTCCCAGACTTGTCTTCCCTTGCTCTGTTGGAATCGGGTCCCAGGGCCCTCCTCGGTGTCCCCCGTGTCCAGTCAGTCACTAGGTCCTGGCATCCTTCTCTCCTTCGCCACCCTCCGCTTCAGGCACTGCCGTCGCCCGGTGTCCTGCCACTCCCCCACCCTTCTCCATCACACCCCTCCTCATCCTTGACTCAGCACAAAATTCCAGGTGCCAGGCTGAGCGCCAGGCGGGGGGCATTAGCTCCTTGCTCTCAATAAAATGAGGGGATGTAGAGTGACCAGGCGGGGCCGCAGTCTGGGCTCCCCCTCTCACCAGCCTCCCCTCTCTGGCCCCTGCCCCAGGCCTCCCCTCCCAGAGCATGCTGCTCCAGCTGCCCAGGCCTGGCCGCTTCCTGTCCCCGCCCGACTCCCTAGCGTCTGACGGTGCAGGGGGGTGCAGAGAAGTGAGTGAGGAGACCTGAATGGGCCCCACAGCCCACCCCACCTGCGGAGCTGGGCCCCCACTGTGCCTCGCCCAGACATCCCCAAGTTAAGCTGCTTCCTGCTTAAGGAGGGGGGGCGCCCTCTGGTTGTTCAGCCCCAGGCCTGTTCTTTCTCCCTCACCACACACCTGCAAGGCGTGGCGCCGGTCGTCTGTGTGTGTGGTGGGAAGGGAAGCCGCTTTCCTCGCCCCTGCGCAAGTCTCACCCAGCTGACTGCTCAGCTCCGGAAGGTCAAGGACCGTATCTGGAGCCACCGTTCTGTCCAACAGAACTTTCTTTCAAAATGTGCTGTTTTGTGCTATCTGGTTCAGTAGCCTCTGGCCACACGGGGCCATAGAGCACTTCATGGGTGACTCATGGGACTGAGTTTTCTGTTGTGTTCCATTTTCGTTCATTTAAGTTGAAATAGTCACCTGTGGCTAGGGCTGCCTGCACGGCGTGGGGGTCTAGCTGAGCTGCCTTGAAGCCGGGGAATAATTTTTCTAAGTTACCCGGCTTCAGGCAAGAAAGGAGGAAGCTTAAAAGGTGGGTGTGTTTCTTTTTCAGTGAACATATTACAGAAAGAGGGGAGATCCCAAAGCAGGTCTCTGATACAGGAGAGCAGACAGAAGAAAACTGCGGGGTGGGGGGTGAGTGCCCTATTGAGGAGACAAGGAAGTGATGAAATTCTCGAAGGGCTGGGAAGAGCCTGGCAGGAAATCCCCGGCACCTCGAGTCGCCTGTGCCTAGGACACAGGGTTGAACCGTCATTTTCTTTTCTTTTTTTGGGGGGAGGGCAGGGCGAGAACCATTTTCTTGAGCTATCATTGACACGCCCTGAACTACACATGTTTTGACTATGATTTCATGAGTTTTGATGGGTGTATAAAACCCTGAAGCCACCCCTACTGTCGTAGTGAGGATACCCACTGCCCCGAAGTCTCCCTGCAGACTCCCCCCACCCCTCCCTGCTCCCCCCATCCCCAGGTGACCACTGACCTGCTTCTGTCACTATAGATTAATTTGCATTTTCTGGAATTTTATATAAATGGAATTGTGCGGCATATACACTCTTTTGTCTGCCTTCTCGCACGCAGCATAACATTTTTGAGATTCATCCAGGTGGTTGTGTGCCATTCCTGTGTTGCTAAGAAGTATCCCATCGCATGGGTGTTTGTCCATCCACCTATCGACGGAGCTGGGAGACTTTACTTTTACATAACCTTGATGCATTTATCAGTTCTGTAAACCAAGCTACTCCGCTGTAGGGTCCCGGGACAGGCACTGCTCAGGGGCAGGCGTGTTTCTGCAGGTAGCCACACGTGTTAACGAGCAGAGGACCCTGGAAGAATTGCAGAGAAACCTGAGCGGCTAGAAGCGGTCTATGACCCCATGTCAGGACTAGCGTCCTAAGGAAGCACCCTAATCACCTAGGGGTGGAAAAGTCTCACACCAAAGAAGCGAAATATTTGTGGAGACACAGCCCATGGAGTCATTAATCAGTTACATTTTTCTGAGCGCCTGTTATGGGAAAGAGATTTGGGGAATTTCAAGTTATTAATAAATGTGGTAGGGCCTTTCTCCTCAAGGATGTCCCTCTGTGAACTAAATAAAATCCTAAGCCCCCTACCCTCACCCCTAACTAAACGGACCCCCCTTGGCCAAGGGGACCCCAGAAAAACCTTAAAACTGAAGGGAAAAGAGGTCACACACTCCTCAGACAGTAAGATATTAAATTATTAACAGGACCTAAGGCCATGCAGGGCAAAGTTCAAGTCACCTGCAGGCCATCAATGTGCTTAGGAGATCAAGTGAGCTAGTGTATGTCTGGTGGCTTGTCTCTGATTTCAGACTTCTTTATCTTAAAACATTTCAGGGCTTTAGATAAAGCCTTATTTCTTTAACCAATTACAAATTAAAGAATCTTTGAACCCACTGTAACCTATAATGGCCCACTTTGTGATATGCCATCCCGCCTTTTTGGGCCAAACCAAAGTCCACCTTCCATGTGTTGATTTACGATTTTACATGTAATTCCTGTCTCTGTGAACGTGTCTCAGTGCACGTACCATACCGGAACCTGGCTGCCTCAGGCACATTTTGTCAGGACCTCAGAATAAACCTCTTTAAATTATTTTATAGAGTTTGGGGTTTTTTCCGTTAACCCCTCCTGGTGAGGGTTCTGAGAGAGGAATTAGGAAATTTAGGTTCTTGCTATTAGCACTGACAGATTCAGAGGAGTGCCTCTGGTTAGGGTCTCCGGGAGTCACTCTCTACTTCATTTTGGGTCCCTGCTCCCTAGCCCCCAGCCAGCCACCTTCTCTCCTTTCCCTCTCCCGGGTCAGTGAATACCCAACAAGCGCAGAGCACTCCTGAGCCTCCCTCCAGGCGAGAAAGTTTGTTTCCTGAGCCAAGGCCCTTGTCCGCTGAGAAGCCAACTAACTGCCGCCGTCAGGTGGGACCAGAGGGGCAGGAAGCCTAAGAAGACAATGTAAACTATTGAGTGCTGTAGAGAATAAAATCGTACTGGAGAATGATTTTTCTCAGGGAGATGTTTCACAGGATGGGACATTTAAATTGGGTTTTAGTTTTATCTTCATTTTTCTTACTTCCCCTTGTACCAACCATATATATTTTTCTTTTTTTTTTTCTGTCCGCCTTACCAATTCTTAAAAATCGGTGTGCATTAAACCAATTGTTGGGATTTGTTTCAGGCAGACACTGAATCAAGTAGTCCCTTTCACATAAACATGAGGAACCCTTGCTTTTCACCTGACTCTTGCATTCCCAAGCTTGTTGCCGGTCTCTCAGCCCCACGTGTAATCCTTAAGTACAGAAATGTCCTTCCCTCTGCCCAGAGGCCTTCGGGGGCAACTGTTGTAACTCCAGGGCCACTACCTGCACGTCCTCTCTCCTGTGTTTTAGATCTAGGTGGCTAGGCAGCTGTGGGGAGTGGAAAGACAGCTCTGACTGCCCCTCCAGCCCTCAGGAAGCATCTGATGGGAGGTCCCTGTCGATACCCCAGGATTAGCCACAGAGGAGGGTGTCTCCCTGGGGCACAGGAGCCTGCACCCTGCACCTCAACTGTCTGCCTCTCTGCCTGCTTAAGATAAAAGACCGAAAAAGAGCATTTTTCTTTTGGAAATGCGCTCCACCCCCTCACTCCCAGGGAAGGAAAGAAGGAGCTCTTTGGTCCATGTGGGCTTTCGATCCTAACAAACCAGCTGCAGTCGAAATGTTTCCTATGGGTAACCCCGGCCTAAGGACATAGGAGACGGAAGGCTTGGGTTTAATATGTTAATTTTAAGTGTCTGCCAGTAAAATATCGCTGGGTTATGAGAGTTACCAAAAGTCTGATGATTGCATTGTGAAAGAGTGTTTGCCCAGTGATCACTCCTGCACGCGGGAATCAGGAATCCTGACTTCCCAATTCTCTTTTATATTTGACCTGAAAAGTCAGTTTACTTCTTGACTTTGCTTTTTTTTTAACAAATAAAATGGGAAGGATGATCTTGTTCTGTAGAATACTAAGAGAAGCTGGCTTGGATTACTAGATTTTGGAAGAACCTGTGCTCTCAGGTTATTTTAATATGTATCTTGAGTCACCAAAAAGCAAGTTCTGAAAACAAAGTTGAATTTAATTTTAAAACAGAGCATTTTGTTAGTAGGAGGGAGGGGGAAGCCTTTCTTATTTTTTTGTTGTTATTTCTTTAATTTTTTTTTTCACAGAAGTTGTCTGACCTCAGAACATATCGTAAAAACATATCTAAAAAAGGGATCCTGTGGCATGTCAGTATTTAGAAGTGAGAATTGGGTGTTTCGTATCCAGATTGCACGGGGTAGAGACCGGATGTGTTTTGCCTCATCTTGTAATCTCAAGTCATTGCTCTTTGGGGTGTTCGAAAGATGTGTCCCCAGGTGGCCTTACACATCTGCGTGTTACCACGTGCTGCGTGACATTTTGATTAGACCCGTTATTCAGAGGATGATTTCAAACAAACTGTAACCCGTAACCCGTAGCACGTATAATTAGTATGTGTACAGAAAGTTTTCTGTTTGCTGTAGTCACACCATCAGTAGATCTTTGGGGCTGAGACAGTACTTAAGATACTTCCTTAAGAAACACTATGCTGTGTTTCTAATAGGAGATGTTTATTTTTTTCACAATTTAGGAGTATGCAAGCCCACTCAACAGAAATGCTGATAGTTAAAATTTTATTTTTCTCTGTTCCATTCATATTTTGTTATAGTCAGATTCGACTTTAAAGGAAGCTTTGTACACTTAAGTTAGTCTCTACCCTACCCTGTTCCTCACCACTGAAAATTCCTGATTCTCTTAAATCTAAAGTGAATGATCTGTAAATAAGAATATTTTCTGCTTCTCTGAAAACATCTACTGAATTTTTGTGACTTGAACTAACACAGTTGATAGGGTTCGCTGCCAGCACCCCGCCAGCTGCCCTGCCTGGCCTTGGCAGAGCTTGGGTTCTGTCCTCCTGCCCCTGTGCGTTCCACCTTCTTTTCTTCCAGCTCTAGCTCTTCCCTTGCTCGGGGAGGGGGGGGTGTTTGCTTCATCCCAAGTCTGGTGGGAAGGTGAAAAGCGGGGCATGCCTGGGCTCAGCCAGGCCCTGCTCCTCCCTGCTGTGTGCCCCTCATCATACTTCATGGAAATTGCATCGCTTGTTCAAGTTAGGTGAAATGGTTGGCTTGCATTTTTGTTAACTAAAATTACCTTAATGATACTGGAATAATTTTTTCAAGAGGGGGAAAAAAAAGAATTTCTTTTAAACTGTAGAAAATCATCTTTGTGGCATCTCCAAACCCCCGGAGCCCTTGCAGGTCACTCTTGATCCAGCTCTGCCTGATCTGATGCTTCCTCTGGGAGACCTGGAGGCAGGAGCTCCCTGCCCCGCATGGACCGCCCTGGTCTTCCCCTTCCACGGGCGCCTCCGGGAAGCCGAGCAGGGAGGGCGAGGTGCGGGCTCAGGCCAGGCCTTTTGTGTGTTGGCACTCACTTGTGTGTTTCACCCACCAGCCTGGGAAGCTGGATGGACAGAAAGCCCAGAGGACGGAATGCTGTTGGCTGCTGCTTCGGCACCAAGGTTCCATGTGGTCTGGGAAATAGACGCACTCGTGTTTACCCACCACAGGGTCCTCTCTCTGCCACGGGGGGTACGCTTATGCCTTTGGCCTTGAGGGCGTCTGGGTACACAGCTGACTTCGATGTTTTCCTCTTAGTTAATATCCTCTTATTTCCTGATGCTGAAAGGCCTTAAAATATCATAATGTTAGAGGATTTCTGCATGTGACTGGGTTTGGGACCAACTTTACCAGGAATCTCTAGGCTTATGGGGTTATACGGCCTGACAGGGCTTTTTGGCATTGTCACTTATTTTGGATTTTAACTGTCACTTACCAGGATAGACCATAGGAAAGTGTGTCTTGACCTGGGGAAGCTGGTAGTGGGTTTTCTTACATTGTAGTTTGGAAATCTTTCAGCTGACTCCTAAGTATCAAACGCAGGTGTTAGATGAAATATAGATGGGGTGAAAGTTCTAGTGAGACAGCACTGTCACCAAAGAACCATTTCTCTGCATGAAACCCCAGTGACTCAGCTCACAGGGAGGACAGTGAGCAGTTTTAAAGAAAGGAAGATGTTTCCAGCTTCTGGCTCTAGAAGCCCCATCAAACTACCCTTCACTTGCTCACGGATGAGTCTTTGCTTCATCCGAAGTCTGGCCCTAAGCACCGTCTCATTGAAAACAAGGAGTAAACATTTGCCTCCTTCCTGAGGGACAGAGACCTGGTGCTTTCTGACAGGCGAGTTGCATAGTCAAAAAATAAACATGTAAGTGACTCGTGGTAATTCTCAAATTGATCTAGAAAGATAAAGAAGTGGGAACAGGCCGGGCTCAGTGGCTCACGCCTGTAATCCTAGCACTTTGGGAGACGGAGGTGGAAAGGTCACTTGAGCTCAGGAGTTCAAGACCAGCCTGATTAAGAGTGAGACCCCGTCTCTACAAAAAGTGGAAAATTAGCTGGGCGTGGTAGCACGCACCTGTAGTCCCAGCTACTCGGGAGGCTCGCTGGAGCCCAGGAGTTGGAGGCTGCAGGGAGCTGTGATGACGCCACTCCAGCCCGGGAGACAGAGACTCTGTCTCAAAAAAAAAAAAAAAAAGAAGTGGGAATAACCAAGAAAATGTTGAAAAGGAAGATGGAAGAGGGATAACAGAGGTCAGATAAGAAAAGATACTGTAACACCACAATACCAGTCTAAAAAAAAGCCTTGGGTACTGGCTCTTAATGGACTGAAATATATATTAGAATTTGTCGTATGATAAAGGTGGCATCTCAAAGTGATGGGGAAAGGATAAATTGTTAAGTACTGAGACAACATCTACACCCAAACTACACTCGGGGAAAAACACTTGCAGCATATGAGACAGACAAAGTCTTGGGAAGTCCTTATAAATCAATAAGAAAAATATGAACAGAATGAGCTATTGCCAAAGAAGTAGTACACATGACTAGTAAATTTGTGAAAAATGTTCAATATTGCTAGTAATGGAGGAAGTGAATATTTAAACAATTGTGTGGTGCTGTGTTCCCGCCATCCGACTGGCAGTGATGTTGTTTAGCCATGTGCGAGAATGATGGGAACCTGGGAAAGGTGCCGTCCCACTTGTTTGGGGGGTGTGAGTTGGGACACCCTCTGAGGGGTGTTTGGCAGTGTATGGCCATGGCCTCCGAGAGCAGGAAGCCTGCAGACAGGTACGCAGGCGTGCGTGCACACGGCTGTGCGATGAGCATTTTAAAGCAATCTGAAAGTCCAACAGGAGGTACGTGCTCTACTCGTACTCACAGCGGAACATTCACCTGTTAAAAATGGAAGTGGATACGTTTACTGGTGTAGAAAGGCACTCCAATATAAATGAGCGACTAAGTCAGGCTGCGAGATACTGGGTGCAAAGTGATGGCACGTCTGCCCTCCACACACACACACACATACAGATCTGGAAGATTGGCACACAATTTTAACTGACTCTCTAGGTGGTGGCGTTATGGTTTTTAAAAAATATTCCTTTCTTAACACTCTCATCTGATTTTTCTTATCTCCTCAAATTCCTTTTTGCCATTTTTCATTTTTTCAATTAATGGGAATTAAAATTACCCAATTGAAAAAATATTCTTATCAGTCAATTAATAGCATTTATTTGTTGTTCATATATGCTGGTTGTATCCACAGTTAATTTAAAAACACTTTTTCTTTTTTACAGCTACACAAAAAATTGTGCATTTTCCTGGCTGTGGGTTGTTTGGTTTTTTGCATTTACTGAGGTTGCATGTGAGGTCCTTGATGCAGATCTTCTCCTGATGCTGCCTCTCCCCTGCCCACCCTCCCTACTCTCTCCTGGGGTTTTCTACCCTCTTCATCGCTGCACAGAATGAGTCATCCTTTGGGCAGGAGCCCCAGTGGTTTTCAGCACAAAGACCTTTTTAGAAGCTGCTGTAGGAAGAAGCGTCTGGGGGCCTGTTATCCGGGTGGGGGACTGGGTGGAGTTATTATAGGAAACACAGCTGTGGCTACCACCGATTAACCTACTCTTCCAGACACCCAAAACCTGAAATCAACCATCAGTTTTATATAACCATCTTCTGAGAAACTCTTTATGTCTTAAGAACCCAGCTGATACTGATTCTTCCTGCAAATGAAATTTCTTGATGATATTGCCCAGTTTTCTACTCAGTACAATCTCGGTGTTAACAGCCCCCCCTCAGGGCTGCTGTAGGAATTACACCTGGTGGCACCTGCCCACCCAGCCTGGGGCCGCAGTGGCACCTCTGCTCTTCAGATCTCTCGGGAGCTTCTTTTATTTCGCAAAGTGCTTTCTTTTCACTTGGTTTGATGATAATTTTCCTGCAACTTACCATGTAAGGTTAAGATTCCAAACCTAGACCAATCCCTCTGCTTTTTTTAAGGACTAGGAGCAAGACTTTGTGTTGCCAGTTACTCCAGCAGTGATGGTGTCCTGAGCTGGGCTGTGACTGAGGTACAGAAAAGTAGACTTGACCTTGCTCAGAGTTTTAGCGTTGAGAAGAGTGTGCTACTCTATTGCAAACAGGACTAGCTACATAATTTGTGAGGCCCACTGCAAAAATGGAAATGTGGGACGACCCTGTGTTCAAAAATTATTACAAATTTCAAGACGGCGACAGCAGAGCATTAAAGCGAGTGTGGCACCCAGGGTGACTGCCTGAATCTCACATATGCATGGAGGAGGCTCTGATCAGAGATGACAGGCTCCCTTCATGCCATTAGCTGGAGAAGAAAGTGCAGAGCCTCTCGGTCCTGGAGGGCTGGGCTTGCCCGGCTCTCAGGGCTCCTCCCTGTCACAGGGCAGGCACTGTGAAGTGGTGGGAGGCCGGGGTCAGAAGCGGAGAGACACCTGTTCGGGCCGCACCACTGGCCAGCTCCAAGCCCTGGGGACATCTTTGGCTTCTGGGTCATTGACACCGTGGCTCTTCAGCTGAAGGGCAGCCGTGACTCAGTCACAACACCTGCTCCTTTTCTCTCCTCCATGTATAGAAATTCATTGAGTTTGAAGATGCCTTGGAGCAGGAGAAGAAAGAGCTCCAAATCCAGGTGGAGCAATATGAGTTCCAGACGCGCCAGCTGGAACTGAAGGCCAAGAACTACGCAGATCAGAGTAAGTAGCCGCAGGAGAGATGAAGCTGCATCTGAATGTGTGTGTTGTCCTAGGATGGGTCAAGCTGGGAAGGACGTTGAGAGCCTTTGATGAAGAGAGATTAGAGAAAACCCAATGATATTTTATTTTATTTTCACCGTGACTCCCTTAGCCACTTATTTTATCTCTTTACGCTGCTGTGTATTTCTGTATTCGGCCTCAAATCCTTTGTATAAATAAAAATGAATAAATAAGGCCCCTTTGATCACATAGCACTTATGCTTCATACTGTAATCTGAACCCCATATCACAAATGTGTAGTCCTTTAGGTCCTTCTGTGTGCCCGGGGGCCCTCCTCTCCTCATGACACTGGAGTGGCGGCTCCTCGGGCTGCAGATGGACCTGCTGGAGTGGCGCTTCCTCGATGGGCCCATGGCTGATCAGGGGTCTGCAGGAGAACCTGTCCCCTGCAAGGCCAGGTGGAGAAAGGGGCTTTCTATGATCATTATAAGAACAATTGGTTCAGTTTTCCAAAGTCTTTGCTTAAACTGTACCATCAGTGTTAGCATTACCTGTATAATTTTGATTTTCTGTGATCAGATGTTCTGATGATTGAAACCTATTTGCTGCTTTACCTGGTTACCTTGGACAGCAGGTGCCTTCATTTCTCTGAAAAGTTAAGATCAAGTTGGGGAAAAAAAAACTGTTTTGGTATGTTGGGCCTATCCCCATCCCAAACTAAGACTCAAGGGCCTGCACTGAGGCTAAAGACCTGCTGGCAAGTCTCTCACTGGCAGGTGGTCAGAGGGCCAGCAGCTTACGTACACATGTGGATGAGCTGGTACGTGCAAAATGGAAGCAAAACTAAAGGCCCATTAAAGCATGTGTAGATAATCCCTTTCTACAATTATATAGAATCTTTAATATTCCCTTTGCTTAGAATATGTTTCATGTATGAAACCTTTTCAGCTCTTTTCTTAGAAGGAAAAAAATATAAACCCAAATTACAGGCTGAAGTTACTCATTTGGTCAGCACCAGGAGTGAGGGCCAGATGAGAGAGGAGAAGAGGCTTCTGAGCTCCCTTGACCAGGCAGTGGCTGCACCCCTGTCCCAATGGCTGCACAGTCCTCTGCGGGGACAGAGCAGAGCCCAGGGTCAGAACACACCTGGGATGGATCATATACTCTCTCCTCTGGCAGCCACATGTGTGTTGTGTCCTGGTATCTGTAAGTCATATATGTGTGTGTGCCAGTGTCTATAAGTCATGTGGGTTCTGTGCCGGTGTCTATAAGGCATACATGTTGTGTGCCAGTGTCTGTAACCACTCAGGCTCCTCATGGGAAGATCAAACTGACTCTGGCACCCATGTTGCTCCTCAAAGTGGGGCCCCCACACCGCAGCATCACTGTCACCTGGGAGCGTGGTAGAAGGCAGACACTCAGGCAGGCAGCGATAGCTTCCAAGGACTCTGCTAGGCAAGCCACAGCCCAGGTCATGGAGCAGGAAGCGTGTAGGCTGAAATGGGGTGTTGAACGACGTATTTTGTTAAATCAATTTAGAACAGACACCAGGAAGCCACAGAAGCTGGGGAGGGCTGTGCACTGAGGACAGTGCCAGTGGGGGTCAGACCTGTGTCTCTTGGACAGAGCACATGTGGGGCCACCCATTTAGGGGAGACACGGCTGTCAGCCCGCAGGGGGCGTGGTCATGACTTGGTCTCCCCAGCCCTTGGCTGTGGAAGGGACCTCACTGTTCTGTCACATGCTTCCAATGTCCTGTCGCCTTTACCACGTCTCAGAGGTTACTCACTTGGAAATCTGCCTCTTCCCACACGCTTCTCACTCACTTCCTACCTGTACTTGGCTCACCTGTGAGTTTCGCCTACATCCCGGAAGCTCCTGGCTGACGAGCTCAGATAGCTTCTGTGAGTTTCTGCATCCCGTCTTCTTCGTGGCAGAGCTGAGTATTCTTGAACAGTACGGCACACACAGGATGTGCCACCCCAGCCCGCCAAGTCAGAACCGCCATCTGGTGCCCCCAAGGGTTCTCACCAGGCATCAGGCTTCGCGCCTTGTGCCCGATCCCTCTGCCCTCTGGTGAGCACAACCCAGAGGAACACAGAGCCGGGGGGAGCAGAGGTGTGGCCGACAAGCGGCGACTGTGTTTTCCAGTTTCCCGGCTGGAGGAGCGCGAGTCGGAGATGAAGAAGGAGTACAATGCCCTGCACCAGCGGCACACGGAGGTGGGTGCCGGGGGGCCTTTCACCTGGGGCGGGCGTGGACACGCACGCGGTCAGCCGCAGCCAACTCCTGCGACTCGCCGCTGGCCTCTGGGTGCTTTTCCTAGTGTTTTCTTTTTCTGGCATTCTGCTGCCAGACCTGAAAGCTGTCAGCCCTGTGCGGGCCAGTCCCCCGGCGTTGTCTTTGTTTCTGTCAGCACGCAGCAGCGTGGAGACGGCCCGGCAGGCTCGAGAGGGGAGGGAGAGAGTCGCAGTGGGCAGCAAGCACTAATGCAGAGGTTTGCTCCCCCAGATGATACAGACCTACGTGGAGCATATCGAGAGGTCCAAGATGCAGCAAGTTGGGGGCAACAGCCAGACGGAGAGCAGCCTGCCAGGGAGGAGGTACGAGAGTCTGTCCCCCCGACCCGGGAGAAGGGAGCCTGGCGGGCACGTGCTGGCGCAGGCGTATGTGCGAAGCCGGGCGTGTGCCTGGGGCGTGGCCCCAGCTCAGTCACGGCCCGCAGGGAGGATCTCACACCGTTGGTCCTCATTACTCACGGATTCCGTGTTTGTGGATTTGCCGACTCGCTGAAATATATGTGTAGCCTCAGAATCGGTACAGAGCTTGTCGTAGTCATTTGCTGACGTGCGCAGAGCAGAGACGAGTTTGAGTGGAGGTGCAGGCCCCCCCCTGAGCAGGGGCGATGCCTGGCCCGTCATTCAGCCTCGTCCCAGGCGTCCGGGGTGGAGAGTCGTGCGGGGAGCCAGGGCTTGCGACCGTTAAGTGGGGCTTGACGTTAAGTGGCACCTGTCGGGTGGCCTTGGGCCAGTCACCCTGTACCTCAGACCTCATTTTCTCTTTTGTAAAACAAAGAAAATAGAATGGACAGGGATGAGTTGTTTTTAGGATTTAAGATTCCAGTCGATGGGAAGTATGGACCTACATGTGTGCGTATTTCCTGTAAGGGCAATGGTTTAGTGTTGACTAATTCAGTGTTTGAGGTGACTTTCTACAACATGCTACCTTGAATAACCAGCTGTGTGTGATGGGGAGAAAGGCGAATACGCCTTGATCTGCCCCGCACGGAGTCTCATCCCCTGCAGGGCAGGACCGTGCCGGCAGATTTCGAGGCCCTTGCTTAGCCTGAGTTCAGGACTGGGTGCTGGTATTGCTTGGGTAGCGGAAAGAAGCCTGTCGGGTTCTTTCTCCATTTTCTGTGCCCTTTGAGTCAAGATGAAACTGGACTGCAGGCCCCAGGGAGTAGAATGTCAAAGATCTCATCCAGGGTGTTACCAACTCAAGGGCTCTGGCCCAAGGGAGACCAGAGGAGGTGGCGTCCTGGGCTGAGGACTGATGTCCCAAGTCTCCCTCAGGTGGGAGGAGGGGCTGAAGTTGGAGCCCCCCATCCCACAGAGCTGGGCCACACCGTTGAGCCGTGGCGCCCCATTCCTGCAGCTGAGCCTCCCGAAGCCAGGACTGTGATGAGAAAGCCTCCGGTTATGTCACATAACGTTTTCCCTCGTGCCGACCTGATCGGTGGGTTGTATCTCAAACCAGAAGGTTCAGGATGTTCAACTCAGGGCTTCTTCAGTCCCTTTATGTAACTGTGGGCAAAGCGGCTGGATTCTGTACTTCAGTCTTCTGAAAACCACACGCACAGTGTGAGGAAGGCCCAGCAGGACCGAGGTGCGTGGGCCTGGCAGCTCTTGGACACCCTCTCGCGGCTCTCAGCAGGGCGTGGGGCCTGCAGCCGTCACACAGTGAGTGCCGGTCCTGGAGCAGGGTGCAGGCTGCTTATTAGCTGACCCAGAGCATTGTGAGAATTAGGGAGGAAATACCAGTGAAAGAGCTTGGTAAACTATAAAGCCCTTCAGAAGTTTTTATCGTGTCTGAGAGTGGGAAACACTAATCTCCACGCCACCGTTTCACGGTTCAGGCTGTTTTCTCCTCCACACACTGAAACCCTTACTTCTTGTACTCAGAAGTTAGCAAGAGGATTTCCAAGTAACTGGAATTAAAATCTAACTGGAATCAGGGGTCTTCGTGTTGATTCTGTGGGAGCTGAACAGTCTGAGCGGGGCAGAGGCAGGCAGCCTGGCAGCCCTGAGAGCCGCAGCCTCCAGCTACCTCCCTGCCAGCTGTCCCTTCAGGAGCAAGCACCCTGGCGGCTGTGTAGGAGGAGCCCCAGGAGAGCGTGCCCAGTGTGTCCTGAGAGCCTGGGAGGCGTGACATCTGAACACAGGACTGCAGGCCATGAGCACCCAATCCTGAGTCCCGATGGTCAGCACCCCAGGCCCCATGGACACTACGTAAATAGATGCCCTTGGAACCTCAAGGCCACGTGGGCTCAGCCAGCCCCTGAAGGCTCCAGCCCGTCACCGTGGGCCAGGCCAGGCCTCCAGACCCCCCGTGTGGAGAAGTGCCATGGCTGCAGGGGCCGCTGCATCATGGTGTGGGGCAAGGCCTGAGCAGGGACCCATGGCCCTGCGCAGAGTCCATATTGAGCACAGCCCAGTCCCTTGGTTTCTTCCTGGTGCTGAGCATCGGGTTCCTGCCCGTGGCAGGCCTGTGGGAAGCCAGCTCCCCACTCAGAGCAGCCCCACACCCTGCAGCTGGTGCCACCCCCTCCTTGTCAGGACTCCCTAGACACAGACCGGCCTAATTCGTGGGGTTCTCTCTGTGGCTGCACAGAAGCTCCTGAAGGCTCTGCCGTTAGGATCCCCTCAGCCCGTTGTGTAAGGGATGGATCTGTGGGTCTCTTCTGTCCGTGCTGCTGCCTGGCCTCAGGCACTCGCCTCCTCTGGGCACACGGAGCCTCGGGGCCGCCAGCAAGAGTGACGTGGCTGCAGTGGCTGCCTGGCAGGGGCTTCCCCCGGGAGCCCTCCATCCATGAGACGGGACCCACCGGCCTATCCAGGAGAGGAAGGGTCTTTTGTCCAGATCGATGCTGAAGCCTTGGTTGCTGCAATCTGATCCTGCCAGAAGGGGCCCTGCGAGGCCAGGTGTGAGCAGCTGGGTCACTTTGGTCCCCAGACCCCTGGTAGCTCTATCAACAGATTTCCCCGGGCCACAGTCTTCATGGTGTGTCAGAAGGACACCAGGGCTAGTGGCCACCGTTTTCCTGTGTGTGGTGGCTTGGTTGTGAGGGGAGCATGTTCCGTGGTCGGGTGACAGGCGTGGCCAGGCTACCCTGTCCCTGCCCAGTCAGCCTGCGGCATTTGCTTCATCACCTGCCCTGGGAATCTGTCACCTGTTACCGCAGCAGCAGTTGTCCGTCAGGGGCTTCCTCTGGGCCGGGCCTTCCCTGGCTGGGAACGAGATGGTCAGGGCGCACAGTGCCTGCCACCTGCCCCAGACCGGAATAGCAGCCACAGCCTCACGCCTCTGAAGGGAAGAGCTGGTTGGAATAAGGAAGGCGCAGCCCTTTCATTTGCCGGAGCTTCAGACCTTGTAGGGCTCGGAGGTGCTGGGTCCTTCGTGATCTGTGCTGTTGCTATGTTAGCAGTTGTGGGGAAGGACCCCTCCCCACCCACCCGGCCAGAACCTGCTCTCTCTCCTCTGCTGAAGACTGTCTCCTGCCACAACCTGTGATCCCTGGGGGACAGATATTTAAGTCTGTCCATCTGCTTAGCCCAGACTCCCCTGTCCCCCTGTGAGGGCCTCGAGGGTGTCCATAGTGCTGAGCGGCTGATACTCCTAAACCCAGATGAGCGTTTTCCTTCACTCCTGGCTTTGTTTTCTGAGTCTGTGTGTCTTTAGAATAAGCTCGTTAGCGTGTGGGGGCCATCAGTCTGCGGGGGCCATCAGTCTGCAGAGGCCATGTGAGCAGGAACGTGTGTGTGGCCATGTGTGTGTTGTCACCTGCATGCCACGTGCACATGTGTGCTGGGCACTGGCTGAAGGGACATTCTCTCAGCACCCTGTACTGGGGATGTATGTCACTTGCTGACCTGCTCCACAAACCCCCTTCAAAGGCCTCTCGTTGAAGCCCTGAGCGTTTGTGTCACATGTCTGTCCCTTGTAGACATCTGTGTGTAACCTCTGTCCGTTTGCGTAGGGGCACAGACTGGGGCCCCTGGTGTCTTGCCATCATCACACACTGACTTGAGTGTGAGTGTGTGTGCACACGTGTACCCTGACCTTTGCTCTCTAATGGCTGTCTTCTTGTCTTGCCCTCTGTGCTGTCGCTGCTGTGTGCTGGCCATTGTGTCTGTCGATGCCCTGCAGTCCTCGCCAGTCGTGGAGGAAAAGGTAAAGCCATGTAGTGCCTGGGCGTCTGGTGGGCATCACCTTGGGGCTTGGGTTGCCCCAGGGGAAAGGCAGGCCAGCTGATTGCTTTAATTACGAGTACACGCTGGTTTCTTAATCCACGTCAGGATATTTTCTGCCGCCGATATTATAGATCAGAAATACTTGTCAGTTGCATTTACGGGACTGACACTGAGGAGGTGGCAGACCAGACAGAAGGTCCCGGCACAGCCACAGAGCAGGGTAGTAGTGCAGGCCTTCCCTGCTCCATCCAGGCCCAACTCACTCTCCCGCTCACTCAGCAAGGGCCTGCTCTGATCACAGATTGGAAATCATGGCGCTGATCCAGGCGTGATGGGCGGGGTGAAGGCCCTCCGCCCCAGCATCGGGCAGACCTGGAGTCATGCCCAGTGCTTGATCATTACGAGCTCTGCACCCAGAGCCGGTGGCGTGACTGTGACCCACTCGGGCAGCGTGGCCCCTGTGGGCAACGTGGTGATGACCCCTGTGGGTGGCATGACCCTACCAAGGCAAGTGTCTCTGAAGGGGAAGGGCACTTGCTTCCCCCAAGAAAGCCTTGAGGGTGAACTGAGAGGTCGGGCTTCTCCAGCTCAGACGGCTGAGGCAGTCGGCAGTGCCCTGGGTGCTCACAAGGCTTGGGGACCAGCCCGCGCACGATTCTGTGGGGAGGTGCGAAGAAGAGACAAAGTTTCTGGCTACGAGTACATTTCCAGCAGAGGTAGCAGCCTGGCTGAGCACGGTGCCATGTCCTGGCGCAGGGCTGGGGAAGCAGAGGATCATGAACGCGCTCCCTCGCCTCATGTGGGGCAGGAGGCCCCGCTGTGCCCCTGCTGTCCTCTAAAGCATGTGGTGATGGCCAAGACTGCACTGGCTTGGGTCTAGGGACCCACTGTGTGCACTTCACCAGGGTCATGAGTACAAGTGCCTGATGGGGTCAGACCTGGGCCCTGGGAAATGTGTTGCCACACTGGGGAGCCACTGGAGCAGACAGGGTGGCGGAGGCCCCCACTGGTGCTGTGCTGGCTGTGCCTGACAGCTGGTGGCCTTCACGGTGGCTAGGGGGCCACAACTGTGGTCAGAGAGCAGCTGATCTGGCTGAGTTTGACGGATGAGCAGATCCACAGCTCCCCAACACTGACATCCTTCCTTAGGATCTGAGTTTCTTCAACTCTTTAAAGTGACAGGCTGCGATGTGTCCAAGAATAGCCACCTCCTCTATGCACGTGAAATCACCCACAGGAAACCGCCCTCTGGGTGGCCTCAGCCTGCGCCGCCCCACAGCCCCCACGGAGCACCCTGCTCCTCCAGCTCTGTCCCTGCCACGGACCAGCTGCTGAGACGGCACCGCTAGGTCCCAGTGGACCCAGGGGCCCTCGCACCGCAGGTGACAGCGTTGTCAGGACAGACGGACAGCCAGTCCCCAGAACTACGTGTGTGCCCTCCAGAATCACACATCATAGAGCCGCCGCCCAGCCGCCGTGCATTCTAGTCAGCGGTGGCCTCCCCTCCTCCTCCTCCTCCTCCCCTCCTCCTCCTCCTCCTCCTCCACACACGGCCACGTTGGGCTCGGTGGGGCCCCTGAGGAACACCCTCTCCCGCAGCACCCGGGGGCTGAGATTGGAGGTCAGAGGCTGTGGCAGGAGCCAACTAATTCTTGGCCTAAACAGCTCGAGGCAGCAGGGGGTCCAGCGAGATCTGCCCCCCCAGCCCAGGAGGCCAGGGAGCCGGCCTGGTCTGTGTCATCTGGGCCCACCCAATTTGAAGCCTCCAACAGAGGAAGACGTGGAGTAAGAACTCGAGCCTCTGTCCCCGTGTTAACGCCACAGAAAGCCTTCTCCAGTGCCGAGCCCACACCTGGCACTGACCGCTGCTCTTCCACCTGCAGTCCCCTGACGTTCCCCTTCCCCAACTAGGCTGTCAGAGGATCTGTCTTGAGTGTCAGCACTTCGACAGCTGGGGAAGAAGGAGAGACGCCCCTTGGGCTCCAGCAGACGTGGGGGCGCTCTTGACTCTGGACACGTCTTGTTCTAACATTTTGCAATGAAAAGGCCTCATGGAGAAAACACTAAAGGGTTGGGGCTGGGAGGGGGATGAGGAACAGAACTGGGAAAGGGTCTGTTCCTCTGCTGGCCCCAGGAGCCAGAGGCGAGGCTGATGGTAACGTCAGTCACAGGGGCAGGTCTGGGCGCTGTGTGAGAAAGACCAGCATCGTGAGAGTCACCACTCGGAGCACCCAGTCAGTGTGGCCAGGACACCACAGCCCCGTCGCCGGCTCTGCTACGTGATTTCTCCGCACACTGAGCGGGTGCCTGTTTAGAATTGAACTGAATAAAAATAGTAAATCAAGCATGATGGGTGGGTGACACTATGCAGGAGCATAATTAAGTAGAGACTCCCAGAGTGGGGGCGGCCTGGGAGCAGTGGGCGCAGCTAGGGCATCTGCGTGCTGGTGGGGGCTGGGGGTCAGTTCTCTTTCCATAGCTGCTGTCTAACCACCCGCTTCCTCTCCTCTCCCCACATTTCAGCAGGAAGGAGCGTCCCACCTCTCTGAATGTCTTCCCCCTGGCTGACGGCATGGTACGTGCACAGATGGGGGGCAAGCTCGTGCCTGCGGGGGACCACTGGCACCTGAGTGACCTCGGCCAGCTGCAGTCCAGCTCCAGCTACCAGGTTTTGTAGCCACGCTGTGGAGGGAGGGTCTCCTCCCCATCGCTGGCACCCCGCGTCCATTCAGGCAGAAGCTCCATCTTTGCAAACAACCCTTTGCAGCTCTCCCTGGGCTAGTTGACCTCTCCCCTGACATGGGGCAGACACAGAGAAACCAAACTGGGGTGTCCAGAGGCTCAGGCTACAGAGCAGACCCTGTGCTTCCTCTGCGTGGCCTTGCTTTGGCACCTTCTAGTTCAGGTTAGACCTCTCTGCTTCTTGGATAGACCACTCTGCAGCCAGGAATGTCCAGTGTCTGTCAGGGCTGAGCTCAGTGACCATCTGCCAAGCCACACCCCACAACACAAGCCTTGCCTCCGACGGCCCAGCCCACATGCACTCTGCTCCTGAGGGAGGGCAAGTGTCTGGGGTCTGGAGTTTGACTTCAGCTGGGAGAAAGCCAAAGGCAAGGGGGTGGTGCCTCTGCTCCGGGCGCTGCTCTGCTTGTCCTTGGTCACGCCTCCTCGGTCTCTGAGTGTGAGAGGGCAGACTCCCCCCAGGTATGCATGGCCACCCAGGGAGTATACCCGGGATGTGGGGGTCCAGCAGAAGCCAGGTCACTTGCTCAGGGCCCCGGGCCACTTGCTGCGGGTTTTGATCTGTGAGCTCAGACTGGTGAAGGCAGGCTGTGTCGGGACAGGACTCTGGCCTCGTTGCCAGGTAAGGACTGCCACCTTCCTGGGGTGGATTCCCGTGGAGGCCCACAGAGGCAAAGCCCCTGTGCCTCTGGGCTTGGTTGGGCTGGTAGATGTGGGGTCCAGGGCTTCTCTGGAGGCTTCCTTCCTGCTGCAGCTCTTTGCCGACTGTCCTTCCTCCTCCAAGTGTCCAGCTGGCCTGCAGGAGGCTGCTGCAAACTGCCAGCTCTCTCAGAAAGGGGACCCCCTCTTCTGCATTTGCTCTGGGGAGTAAGCAGATATCTCTGTGACATTTGGGACACTCATCCCTAGTTCTCAACTGTCCTGCCACGTGCACTGGGAAGGAGGCAGTGAGGCCTGTGGGGCCCCGCTTTCCTGGCCATCTGGGCCTGGCGCTGCCAGTTACAACGGCTCACACTCAGGGCTTGTAGCTGGGACCTGCCCCGTAAGCATTTGAAGAAACTATACGAGCCTTGGAAGGCCGCAGGGAGCCCTTGCTGACCTCTCTGGCCCTGACTCCCCTCCCCATGCCCACGCGTGGACTGGCTGTTCTTTCCTAATGTCTTTTCTATCACCTCCTGCATTGTCTGAAATAGTCTTTCTCTTCATAAATTGTAGTATTTTATGTTTTAGTTCATAGGTGTATTTTATTTGATTTTTCTTTTTTTAAAATAATTACATTTAAGTTCTTTTTATTTTATGCTCTAGGTTTTAAGGTTTTTCTAATTTCTTAATTTTTTTGTTGTTTTTTGTTTTGTTTTGTTTTGTTTTTTGTTTTTATGTACTGTATTTTCAGTGTTTTAACCAAACAGTTGTGGCTACTCATGGTGAGGAATGACCGCTAAGAGTTTGGGTTCTTTGCAATGCATTTGGAGGTCACTGCTACACGTTGATGTTTAGGAGGTTGAGAGGTTTGCCTTTAGGTAAGTTGTGGCCAGGGGGAGTGTCCCATGGGTAAGTGGTGGCCCCGCAGGGTGACAGAGAGCTAGGGGGATCTAGGGGGTGCGGTCAGACTGCAGACCTGCCCCCATCACCATGAGGGTCGTGAACAGGCTGGAGACGGCCGTGAGGAAGGTGGCCCAGCAGCATGTGTCTGGACCATGCACCTGCTCCCTGCCTAGCCAGCGTGGAGCTCCCTCTCTCCCTCTGCTGGGTGGTGGCAGAAGGTCCCTCCCACTGGGACACCCAGGTGCTGTGGTAAGTTGGGGCAGACGAGGTTCTTTGAGAACTTCATCACAAAGACTTTTAGTGTGGTACTTACCTCTGGTTTTGGTGGTGGTAAGAAGAGGAAAGGGTTTTTCTCTTCTCAAATTGAGCATAAGCTGTAGAGCTGTAATCCGAGTCTGAGCTATTTACAGAAAGCCACTTCCAGGGAAGGTGGATAGGCATGGTGTGAGGGTTCTCATCTCAGCACAGGTGACCTTTAGGGCTGGGGCATGCTTGGCTGTGGGTGTCCTGGGCACCACAGGGTGTTGAACAGTATCTCTGGCCCCCACCCCTAGATGCCAACAGTACCCCCTTCTCCAGTTGTGACAACCAGAAATGTCTCTGGAGTTTGCCAAGCATCCCCTGGGTACAAAGGCACCCGTGGTTGAGAACTGCTGCCATAGAGGAAGATGTGTCATTTTGAGATTCCCTATAGAGAAATTTAGGAGCCTGGTAGGTGAAGCCAGAAATCTGTCCTCTGAACAAGTAGCCATGTCCAGTACTGAGAGGCCTCCCTGCCCTGAGCCTGGTGGTGACCCGGCGGGTCAGCAGAAAGCAGATCTCAGAGCTGGCTGTGGCTTCCAGGAGCCTTGTCTGCCCTGCTCAGTTGAGGTGACGTAAGTCGGTCCGGCGTTCACCCAGCTGTACAGAGAAGGCCGGACATCCCCTCTTTTGTCAGCTCCTCCTGGACAATCATCCTGGGCATTAGAAAGTCCCCCAAGGCGCCCTCTGGGGAGCCCACAGAACTCCCACAGCACCTGCAATGGGGGAGCCCGGGAGCTGGGCAGGCTGCAGCCCAGGAGGGCCAGGGCACCTGCTGGGGCCATTCGGGGGTGGTGAGTATTGGTTAACAGAAGAGTGGTTGGGTGGGTAGCTGTTTTTCTTGAGATTGTCCAATACTTTCATCAGGAAAGACCATAGGAAAAGGATGTGTTTGTTCATGTCTTATGTTATCCAAGTGGAACGTGTTCCTCGCTCAGTGGCAGTGTTGTAGCCAATGAGGTTTATCTGAGGCGTGATTATTGATAATAGAACTTTTCCTGATACCCTGCCTTGATGATTTGCAATATAATCAGCACTGGCAATTTTTGACAGTCTCCATGAAGACAGAATTTTTAAAAAATTTTTAAAAAGTGTTTCTCCCCAATGAAATTCTCAAGGTAAACAGGTGATTGCAGTTTTTAATAATCTGGGCTTCCCCCGCCCCTTGGAATATTTGGATGCTAGCCCATTCTGTAAAAATGGAATTTCAGTTTATTGAATTAGCCTTGGTGTTCGGGGCTGAACGCTGGTCCAGGTGAGCTGTGGGGGTTGCGCATGGTGCTTGCCCAGCCCCTGACTTGAACCAGGGCTGAGCAGGGCTCTCCTGGCAGCAGCAACAGGGCGGGTGGGACCACACTGCGATAACTTGATCAGACGGGAGCAGCAGCTTGGTTGGCCTCTTTCCTGGGTCCCCGTTTAGAGCTTTTTGCCCTGCCCTGGGCTGCAACTTGTTTTTGGCTGACGACTAGCTGCAAAGGGTTGCCCACTGTGTCCTCCAGGTAGCATCACGCCCAGCCTGACGGGCAGCAGAGGGAACTCCTGGCCCTGCAGAACAGGTGCTGTCAACTGCGGCACAGTGGCCAAGCAGTGGAGCGCCAGGGCCTCAGGCGGCCACGCAGGAGCTGCAGGCGTGGTGACCCAGTGACTTGCCCTCCCTCCCCCCTGTGTTTGGCCCTAGTGTCCCCAAGATGAGATGTCCGAGTCAGGCCAGTCCTCAGCAGCCGCCACACCCAGCACCACAGGCACCAAGTCCAACACGCCCACATCCTCTGTGCCCTCGGCCGCGGTCACGCCCCTCAACGAGAGCATGCAGCCCCTGGGGGGCTATGGAGTCAGCGCAAAGAACAGCAAGCGGGCACGGGAGAAGCGCAACAGCCGCAACATGGAAGTCCAGGTCACCCAGGAGATGCGCAACGTCAGCATAGGTGCGAGGCCTCGCGTCCCCGAGCTCTGGACAGTCTCGCCCACAACTGAGGAGGTTTTTCCTCCTGCACAGGTTTCAGCTTGTGTAGACGTAGTCGTCTGCTCCAGCCGCCATCACAGATACCACAGGCCGGTGGCTCCGGCAGCAGAAACGTATTTCCTCAGTCTGGAGGCTGAAGGTCCAAGAGCAGGGTGTCGCAGGGCTGGTTCCTCTGAGGCCTCACTCCTTGGCTTGTCAATGCCGTCTGCTCCTTGTGTCCTCACAGGGTCATCCCTCTGTGTCTGTGTCGCAGACAGACCCCGGTGCCCATCCCTCCCCTCAGAGGAGCTGGCAAGTGATCCCGCCCGGCCAGCATGGGAAGAGCCCTTACCTGATGATCCTGCCTCGTGGGTGGTCTAGCTCAGGGTCTCCAGACAAGGGTTCAGCAGGTGGCTGTGAGCAGGGCAGGGATTGCTGGATCCTCTTCTGACCCCAGGTCCCACCGTGCTCTCCCCTAGGCATGGGCAGCAGCGATGAGTGGTCTGATGTTCAAGACATTATCGACTCCACTCCAGAGCTGGACATGTGTCCAGAGACCCGCCTGGACCGCACAGGAAGCAGGTACTCACTCGGCCCAGGTGCTGGGGTCCAGGGGCTCAGTGTTTACCTGGGTTGATGCCTTTGGTGAAGCCCCCCGCAGCCTCTCCCGGGGGAGAACCACCAGGGCTATCTCCCACTGTCTCGCATGCACACCTGCACCTATAGCGGTGTCGGTGTTGGACGGCTGTGCTGGGAGATGTTGGAAGGTTCTGGACGCGCCCAGGTCAATGGTGCCTGACTCTGCTCTCTCCCCTGACATGTGTGTCCTGACAGCCCGACTCAGGGGATTGTGAACAAAGCTTTTGGCATCAACACCGACTCACTGTACCACGAGCTGTCGACGGCGGGCTCTGAGGTCATCGGGGATGTGGACGAAGGGGCCGATCTGCTAGGTAAACCAGGCAGTCCCCACTGTGGCTGCAGGGCCTGGGGGCTTTCTGTGTGGGCTTCACTTACAATGAAAGGAAAGTCCCACATCATCCTTGACTAGGGACTTCGCTTTTACGATTTCATTGAGATATATTCCATATACTGTCGTCCCTTGGTGTCCACAGGGAAGTGGCTCCTGGACACCACCATCCCACCCTCCCAAGGACACCAAAATTCTAGGACGCTCAGGTCCTTGATATAAAATGGTGCAATGTTTGCATGTAACCAGCACACATCCTTCCGTGTATTTTAATCATTTCTAGATCTCTTATAATACCTAATTCAGTGTAAATAGTCATTATACTGTGTTGTTTAGGGAAGAATGACAAGGAAGAAAGTTCATACGAGGTCAGTGCAGACGCAGCCATCGTAGGCCCCACTACAATTTCAATCGGAGGGTGGTTGGATCCACTCGTGTGGAACCTGTGGATGTGGAGGGCCAACCATGCCATACAGTTCACCCCCTTGAAGTGTACAGTTCTGTGGTTTGTAGTATATTCACAAGATTGTGCAGCCGTCAGCACTAAGTTTAGAAGATTTCATCATCCCAGAAAGAAACCGTGTGCCCATTAGCATTCACCCTCAGCCCTCTCCAAACCCCCTCCCAGTGCAGCCTGCTTTCCAGGGAGGTTCAGGGAGGGGGACCACTTGCCAGCTCCTCTGCTGCTTGAGAAAAATGCATCGACAGCCCTCCCCAAGTCCTCAGCATCCCAAGTCTACACTGGCACCCCCGTGCCTGGGTCTGAAGCAGGCTGTGACAGCACTGCCTCCTTCCTTCTGGCATGGGAGCCCCTGTGTTCGTGGGCAGCTGCAGCAGCCAAGCACTGGCCACGTGGCTCTGAGCCCCAGGCCACGGCCCTTGTGGCAGGTGTGGCAGGTGTGGCAGGCAGGAAATGGGACGGCTGAGTCTCACCCCCTCAACCCGTACTGGGTTCCGAGCCTGCAGCCCTGCGGTAGGAGGAGTTCCAGGTCTCAGGTTGCAGCTCAGTAGCCCACTTAGGTGGGCTTCAGGGGGCGCCTGCGTCTGTGTGGTCGCAGTAGGGCAGCAGTGGTCATGGCCACTTTTGTTCCCACCTTCCTCTCTCCACCCTGGTGTCAGTGACAGTGAGGTTGCTGCAGGAAAAGTGCTTCTCCCCTCTCCTTGCTCTGGAGGCAGCAGCAGCTGTAACCAGGGCTGCTGCTTTAGCTGTGCCATGGGGAGTCTTTGGGGGGATAGCAGTTCTCCTTCCAGAATCTTTGGCACTGGGGTCAGTATTTCCTCACCCTGCCTGAGGTGGAGCCGGCTTGCACTGAGGGCTCTTACTGCCAGTTTCTCACTGTCACTTCCCGGTGCTGGATGCCGACGACCTTCTGCCATCCGGGACTGGAGGGTGTTTCCCTGGTGGCCAGGCCAGCATTCTAGCCGCAGATGCTGCCAGGTCCAAGCGCAGCAGAGGAAGGGGATACACGGGCCTCTTTAGCCTGGCCTGGCCTTGCTCTCTGGGCTCTGGGGCCTACCTCTTAGTGTTTTCATAGGGTGATTGTCTTATCTGGGGCAGGGGGACCTCCAGGGAGCAAAGCCATTCAGGGTGTTCAGCAGCAGCACTGCCTCGTGCCTGAATTGGAAGTTTGTTTCAGCCAGGCCTGAATCGGAAGTACCCAATAGAGGCCATAGATATATATATATTTTTTAAATTGTGGTAAAATATAAATAACATAAAATTTACCATCTTAAACCATTTGTAAGTATTCAGTTCAATAGTGTTAGGTACTTTCATACTCAATGGTGAAAGACTGAAAGTCTCCCTCTAAGATCAAGAAGACAAGGATGCCCACTTTGGCTGTGTGTGTGTGTGTGTGTGTGGTGTGTGTGTGTATTTTTGTTTTTAGAGACAGAGTCTCACCCTGTTGCCCAGGCTGGCATGCAGTGGTGTGATCGTAGCTCACTGCAACCTCGAACTCCTGGGCTCAAGCAATCCTCCTGCCTCAGCTTCCCAAGTAGCTGGGACTACAGGCACATGCCACCATGCCTGGCTAATTTTATTTTTATTTTATTTTATTTTTTGTAGAGATGGGGTCTTGCTATGTTGCTCAGGCTGGTCTCAAATTCCTGGGCTCAAGCTATTCTCCCACCTCGGCCTCCCAAGTGGTGGGATTACAGGTGTGAGCCACTGTGCCCGGCCAACAGTATATATTTTTAATGGAATTTTTCTCATGTCTTGCAAAAATATATATAAAAAATACAGTCTGGGCGTGGCGGCTCACGCCTGTAGTCCCAGCTACTCAGGAGGCCAAGGTGGGAGGATCACTGGAGCCCAGGAGTTGGAAGCTGCAGTGAGCTGTGATGACGCCACTGCCCTCCAGCCTGGGTGACAGAGTGAGACCCTGTCTCAAAAAAAACAAAAACAAAAACTATTAATACTCAGAAAAACTCTCCTAATAGGGACAATCAGTTAATATTTTGACATCCTTCCACTCTACTTTATGTAACTGAGACAATATCATATATTTAATTCTTAGTCTTCTTTATTTTTAGAACAATGATATATGTGTATAATAACATTCAAATAACATCAGAAAGCACCAAGAAGAAAGCAAAAACCAAAGGGGACCCCCCATGCTATGATTGGTGTTTTACTGTCTTAGTGACACCCTCCTAGGCACCAAGGCGCGCACACACGTGGCACACACACGTGCACGTGGGGTGTCAGGTCACCTCTACACTTTTCATTATGGGTGTTCACATTTCCATGAACAATTAAAATTGCTTCTACACATTTTAATTTCCTTTCCTTCATGTGACTGTGAATTTTTATGTAAATTACTTAATCAGCTTTCTTCTCTTTTCTAATTTGTGCTGTTATGAATACTGCTATCCTAATACCTTTGGCATAAACATTTGCCCCTGTCTCTGGTGGCTACTTTAGGGTAGATTTCTAGAAGTAGGAACCCCCAGGTAGAGGTAACAGACTCTCAGTTTGCTGTTACTCCAGCCAGGGGTGGGGGCCTGTCCCACTCCAGGGGTGCACACTGTCCTCTATGGCAGTTGTGTGTGCTGTGCTAGGTGTAGCCCTAAGGAACCCACAGTCCCTGTGAAGAAACACATGTTAACACATAGAATACAGCATGATGGACGCTGTCCTAGGTGGTATGAGTTCCAGGAGGTGTCTTCTGCCTGGCTCCACTGTTGAAGTTCCAGTGGTCAGGCCACATCTTGGCCAGGGCAAGTGGGGACAGCATTGGCCAGACACACAGGAGCACAGGAGCTATGTCCAGGGTACAAGCTGGGGGCAGTGGGAGGCAGGACCATAGACGGAGGCAGAATTGGGGTCCTGAGGGTCTCAAGTGTGCTAGATAACTCACACAGCAGGTCATGATAGGCTTTTGAGTTTTTGAGAATTTGATAAAAAGATAAAAATCTTCTCCCTAGAAAAACACACGTGTGCACAAAACTTTGATTTCCGTGTTGAGATCTGTGAGCCCTGCGGAGCGCCCTGCCCCTGGCCTAGGAGCACTGAGTGAGGTTGGAGGCGCAGTTAGGGGCCGCCCACTGGTGAGGGCGGGAGGTGGGGCATGGGGGGGCCGAGCAATGCCTTTCTCGTCTGCTGTCCTGTGGCAAGAAGGTGATCCTCGGCACAGTCATCCCGAGATTGGTGCCAGCACTGGATAAGCACAGCTGCTGTCCTCCTCACTACAGCCCCAGGCCGCCCTATTCCCATCCCCAGTTTACAGATGAAGAAACTGAGGTCAGGGAGGGCAAGACAGAGTGTAGAGCCAGGGCTCGACCACAGGTCCAGCCCAACAGCAGCCCTGACTCTGAGCACCCTCTGTGTGTTTTAATATCTTTATTGAGATGTAATTCCCACACCATACAATTCACCCACTAAAAGTGTACAATGCAGTTGTTTTTCAGCATATTCAGAGTTTAGAATCACATAATTTCAGAGTACGTTCACCACCAAAACATGGAAACCCCATACCCATTAGCAGTCACTTCCCGCCCCCCCCCACGCCAACACACCAGCAACCCCTAATCTCCTTTCTGTCTCTCTGGCTTTGCCTATTCTGGACATTTCATAGAAATGGGGCTTTTCTGTCTGGCTTTTTTCATTTAGCATAATGTCAAGACTCATCTGTGTTGTAGCGTGTCAGTGCTTCATCCCTTGTGGCTGGGCACTGTTCCATGGTGTGGATGGACCATGTTTTGTTTATATTCATCCGTCCGTGGACACTGACGTGGGTGGTTTCCACTTTCTGCCAGTTTGAATTGTGCTTCTGCTATACTCTTGGCCCCTCACACAGCTCTGTAAGGTGACCAGAATGGACCACCTTCCTCACCAGCTGGTGACTGTGTGGTCTGTCCATCCGTCCAGCGCTGTGCTCTCCTACGGCACCCACCTGTAGGCCTGGCCGTGAGCCTGCGTCTCCCATGACCTTCCCCCTCCCTGTCAGGGAGCCCTTGGGGCCACCTCCTGACCCAGGCAGCCTCGCCCAGATGTCACGTTCATACAGAATCTCCCTCAGGGGTGATGGGAGGGAAAGTCCAGAGGACTGGACACTGTCTGTTAGAAGCTTTGCCCAGAAGCCACGCTGACTGAGCTGGTGATGACAGAGGGGTCACTGCCTCAGTTGGATAGAGCAGGGGCCCTGAAGGGGCTCTGATGAAGCTCCTGGGGTCAGCTCACTGGACCGTGCAGTGCCTGGTGGTCTTTTCATGAGAAGTCTCATGCGGCACATCTGGTGGTCTGTTCCCAGCATGTTCCTCCCGCCGTATGAAGACTCTGAGTCACTGTGCAGGTCACACTCTGCTGCCTGCTCTGCAGGACGGTGGCCGTCCCGGGCTCCACCAGGTTCATGTTGGCTCAAGACCTCGCTCTAGGGAGTAGCAGACCTTTTGGTGCCTTCCCAGAGCCATACGCATAGCGCATATATGACAGCCAAGCGGCCCTGAGGAGTCCAGGAGGGGCTCATTGCTATTGCAATGTGTTGATGGGACATTGGAATGGAGGAGCCTGCTCTTGGCGACCAGGTGGAGGGATGAGCTGGGACCTGCATCCCCAGCATCTGGCTCAGCTGGAGTAAGGGTTGTGACAGGAGCCCGGTGCCCATCCCATGATCACAGTCACTGGCACATGTTCCTCAGCCACCCCCGACCTCCCTGGTGTAGCTGCTGAGCAGGGGAGAGCTGGGGACCACGTGCAGGTGTCCTGGTTGTAGTTTTGTGGCTTCTTTACATGGTAGGAATCTGAAATCCTAACAGGTGGATCCGACTTTCATTCCACTCTGCTACACTATAGTCAGGCTGCAGTCCCGTAGGACAGGTTCCACCCACGTAACCAGACCTAGAAAATGTCTGGAAATAACCTCATACGGAGAATTAGAACACGTCACTGGAGGGCATGAACGACGCCGTAAGCACACCGAGAACCATGACACATGCCTGGACCCAAGACTGAGCCCCGCGAGCTCTCAGATGATGTCACAGAGCAGTCCACTGTTCCCACATAAATTCATTCAGTGCCAGCAAAATGCCCACAGACTCGTTGGGGGTTTTTCTGGAACTTTATGAACAGATTCTGAAGTTCATCCAGGAGAGTAAATGTGTGAGAATAGCCCAGAAAATTTGAGGAAGAACGAGCTTGCAGGATTGCCATTGCAGGTATCAAAGTTGTAAGCTACTTTGAGGCACGTGGTGGCAGACCTGGAGCCGCGAGGAGAGTCAACGTGACAAACGTGGCATTTCGAGCCGTGGGAAATGGGTGGATTATTCGGTAAATGTACTGGATTAGTTAAAAAGCCACTGGAACAAAATGAAGTCTGGTCCAACCTCACGCCATAAACAAAAGTAATTTCTAGGTGGATTAAAGATCTAAACACAAAAATACAAGGACAGCTGAGCCGGGAAAGAACATGGGAGAATATGTTTACAGTCTGGGCCTCTCTGCATGGCCAGAGCCATAAAGGACAACATTGGCAGCTGCGACTAATGATGGAGACACCATTAAAATGAAAACAAATCAAGTACAAGAGGAAATGGGCAGAGGGTGGAGTAGGAACTTCACAGAAGATACCAACAAACACGAAACGATGCTCAATTTCAGGAAATGAAAATGGAGAGAGAGTCGAGAAAACTCTTTTCCCTAAAAGATTGGCAAAAATGAAGACAGTCGGGACCGTGCGGCGGGGCTGGGAGGCCCGCGGGTGCCGCGCGGAGCTCTGGGCTGCAGCGTCCCGGCGTCACACAGACTACAGGCGCCCCAGCGCCTGCCAAGGCAGCGGTGCGGTGGTGGAGGAGGAGGCGCTCCTGTAGGGACGCCACAGAGCGCCAAGGTGCCGCGAATCTTTGGCGTGAGCGTCCCACGACACCGTGTTGGGTGGAACAAAGCGGGTCACGTGAGAGGATGGATAACACGGTCCCCCTTTGCCCTCAGAAACTGATGGTTGTCCGGAAAGGTCTGAGAAGGAGAAGGTGGAATGTTGGCAGTGGCTGCCCTGGGAAGTGGTGACTAGAGACAGGGGACACCCGCTCTGAGCTTGGGCACCTCCTTCCTGAAACTCCCACAGCAGTCGCCCACTTCATCATTTAAGTCAAGTGACTTTGAACACCTCTTTCCTTTCTGTGTGAAATGAACCACGTAGAACAGGAGGAAGCGTTTCTCCAACCACGGCCGTGTTCCCCGCCAGCCTCCCCTGCGTCATGGAGAGGGCCCAACCCAGTGAGGACGGCACGTGCCACCCCACGGCCCCCGCCACCCATCTCTGCTTTTGACTTATTTTTTCCCTCCCTCCACAGTAGGCTGCTCACTCCCGTTTTATCTTCTGCTCATCCTTCACCTGAGGACGTGCCCTTCCCACGAGACCCGGGCTGGCAAGGGGAGCCCGAGGGTCCAGCTCCAGGCCAGATGGCGCCTCCCACGGTGCTTTCACCTGCTCACCCCGCGGAGGTTTCCTGGAGGCTGGACACCCTGGCACCCTGCTCACCCCAGCACACCAAGCACTCTTCTCTTGACAGGCCTCGGTGGCTGGGGTTTGCAGAGGGTGGCCCTCCTGGTGGGTAGGGAGTAGGGACAGAGGGGAGCAGGCTGTAGATTGCTGGCGGAAGCAAACAGGGGTTGCAGTGCCAGCCCCAGTGTGGGCCACGGGCTCTGGGCCCCTGGGTGCTGAGGGACATGGCTGTTTGGGCCTGCCTTTTCCGTTGGGGTCTCTACCTGTGGGCCAGGCCACCTGTCGACCTGCTGGCGTCTGCTCTCTTCTTTCATGTTGTTGCTTTTCCTTCAATAAGAATGTTTTTATTTTGTTGGTTCCAGTCACCAACTGACCTTTGTCACTTTCTTCCCCACCCCTGCCTCTCTGTGCCTCGCTGGACACGCCAGGGGAGTTCTCAGGTGCGTATCTCTCCTGTCTGTCTCCCTGCGGTGCAGTCCGGGCGGAGCGGGTAGGGCCCACAGGGACACGCCCTGCGGCTGTCCAGGCACCTTGGCTGCGCGGACTGTCCTGCTCCCGGTCCAAGCTGCTAGAGCGCCTGCGCTTCGCTCTCCAGCCTACTTCTGCCCTGGAGCTTATTTGGATTTGGCCCACCAGCCACTGACAGTGACCTTCACATCTGACCCCTTGGAGCCTGGGTAGTCTGGAGGGCCATTTCTGACGGTTCTGTGGAGCCATTAGAAACGCTCGATGGGGACAGGACAAGGGCCGGAGGGCAGTTCTGTGGCCTCTCCCCACTTGGGTGCACCCCAGGAGTCAAGGATCCAGGAAGCCCCTGCCGAGTGCAGCCTGGGGGTGTTCTCGCTTTGCAGCAGGAAGCTCTGAGGCCCCTGCCCGTCCAGGTGCAGCCTCCAGGTGCTCAAAGGCAGCCAAGCCAGGGCACAGCTGCCCCCACCCACAGGGATTCCTTCTGTCCTCAGCCCCCTACCTCCTCCCAGCCTAGCATCTTGGGGGTATATGTTAATTGCCTTCCTCACAGATGACTTGGTCTGTAGTCTCTGTGCAACCCCAAGGATAAACTTTCTGGAAGGAGCAGCTGGCTCCATCCCACCTCCTGCCCTCCGGGCTCCCGCCTGTGCCCACCCCTAACCCAGCCGGAACTAGCTCTAGGATCCCGCCCACCCTGCTGTCTACGTGGCTTAACGCGCTTCTCTTCTCTCCCCCTCTCTCCCGCCTGCCCGGGTTGCCCATCTCCTGTGGGACTGGGACGGCTCCCGTAGTGCGCGATGATTTCTTTGGTAAGGCCAGGCCGTTTCGGTGTGTGCTGATCCTCTCCACACCAGCATCTCACGCTCCCTGCGCCGGCGCTTTGCTCTGCATGGTGGGGCGGCGGGGCCCTGGCTCCTGGGGTAGGGGCAGGCCTGGGCTGAGGGATGTTTCTCCACTGTGCCTCGGTGGGCCATGGGAGGCGGCACCCTCCCTCCGAGCTGGCCGGCTCCCTGTGGCAGACTTGTGACTGCCGAGGCAGGGCAGCCCTGGCCTCTCTGAGCGGCCACACGCTCGGGCCAGACCTTGTCTGGGGTGAGCCCAGTGCCTGCTGCGTCCTGTCCAGGGAGGTCAGAATGGAGACAGCAGGCAGGACCCACGAACCCAAGCATGTAGGTGCGCCTGGTGCTGGTTCATGGCCGTACAGACAGTCGAGGAGTGAGTGGGAGGGCCAGGCCTTGGGCTTTCAGGGCTGTCTTGAAGGCTCAGATTTGGTACTTCTGGGGCTTTTGTGACATCTGCAGAAAGCTCAGTCTGTGGAGTCCATTTTGGGGCCTGGTGGCAAAGGGGCTGGGTCAGTCCCTCCTTGTCCTCCTCTGTCCACTCCCTCCTCTGCCTCCTGCTGGCCCCATCACCCTGGCCAGGCCCCCCAGGCCTGCACCTCGCCCGGTAGATGGCCATGGCTGCCATGGGCCATCCCCTCTCCTCCGCCAGAGGTTTTCTCTAGTTCTGTGCTGCCATCTCTGCCCTGTCACCGCGGCTCCAACGTCATTTACCTCTGGGGCAGCACTAAGGCGTGTGCCTCATGACAGGCCTGGAAACCACAGAGCCGGGGGAAGGGGGCGACGCTGGGTGGGGCAGGGTTGGGGCAGCTGCACAGGGCCGTTCCAGGGCACCTTGGGCGGGAGCTGTGAGGACCACCCCTGAGGCACGGGGTGCAAGCCCAGCCACTGCTCCATGCGGTGAGTGGGGCCTCCCTGCTGGCTGCAGAGCCTGGCCTGAGGCCGCAGGGGCTGACTGTACCTCCTTTTGCAGCCCCCGGTCAGCCTCCAGGCACAGGCCCCCTACCCCATGGACACTGTCACTCTGAGACAGGTGTGGTAGCATCAGGTCCAGCCTTGAAGGGCACAGGTAAAACCTCCGCCCCTTTTGTTTCAGGAATGGGCAAAGAAGTCGGGAATCTGCTGCTGGAAAACTCACAGCTTCTGGAAACCAAGTAAGAAGCCCCTCCCAGGCCGCAGTGGCCGAGGCAGCCCCTCACCAGGGCTGACAGACCGACCAGTCCAGAGGGCTGCACCCAGGGGAACCACGACCCCCACGTGCTCCTGGGCAGACAGGGGGACTAGGGCAGGACTCCTTCCTGGGTGACTTCTTTAGGACATTTATCTCAAGGACCCCTTCACTAGGGTGACCATAGGCAGGGTCACCCGCCTGCAATGCATCCTTGCCCAGGATGTGCCTGCTCAGACGGAAGCACGGCGGACCCCTCGGGGATCCCGTCATGTTCTGTGCTCGAGGCTCACGCGAAGCTCCCATCTTTCTGCTTTTTCCAAGAAATGCCTTGAACGTGGTAAAGAATGACCTCATCGCCAAGGTTGACCAACTGTCGGGGGAGCAGGAGGTGCTGAAGGGGGAGCTGGAAGCCGCCAAGCAGGCCAAAGTCAAGCTGGAAAACCGCATCAAGGAACTGGAAGAGGAGCTGAAAAGGTGGGGGCTCCCGTGGCCTCCCGTGTGCGCGCCTCTGCACCACCCCCCCACACGCTCTCCCCACCAGGCGGCCCTCGCTCCACTCAAATCCACTTGAATCGGCCCACCCAGACCTAGCACTGTGCAGCCCCTGGGACCCCACACGAGCCCGTGGGGCCTGGCATGCGAGCCACTCCTCTGGCAGCGTGCAGGGCCCGGCTGCAGCTCTCAAACCCCCGTTCCTTCCGTTGGAAGGAGGGCGGGCAGGGTCCCCGCAGCCCCCTCTGCTCCCAGCCCTTTGATCAACCAAGGCCACATGGCCATTGAGAATTCCCTGACCAAGAGGGGAGGTGCAAGGGCCCCAGTCCATGCCTCTGCCAGGGAGCAGGGTCTGCTGGGCCTTGTCCGAAGCTGGTGCGTCCACTTGCTTTGCCTCCCTGTCGGCCTTACTTGGCCAGAGCAGCCAGGATGGGCATCTGCGCTTTAGGGCACACGTGAGGCTGGGGCATGGGGTCACTGTCCCAGGAACTGGCAGGAGCCTTCAGGGCCCTGAACCAGAGAGCCGCCGCTGGGTTCCTATGGGGAGAGCCCCAGCCCTGCACAGAGGCACGGACACAACTGCTGGGCTGGCATGGCCAAGCCTGGGTGCTCCCAGGCCCCTGTGGGGCCCTCACCCTCCCCATGTCCTCCCCCGTCCTGCAGAGTGAAGTCGGACGCCATCATCGCCCGCCGTGAACCCAAAGAAGAGGTGGAGGATGTAAGCAGCTATCTCTGTACAGAATTGGTATATTCCACTATTAACATGCGGGGCACGGGAGTGCGGGTGGGACACGGGGTGGGCTGCAGGGACTTGCTGGTTCTTCTGGGCTCTGGGCCCTCTTCACCCTCCTGTGTGACATCTGAATCCAATGGCATCATTTGCCACTCCCGTGACTTCAGGGAGTCAGGCCCACACCCCTTGGCGGGATCCCAGCCCTGGACTGACGGTGGGTCACCAGTCAGTCCCAGGTCCTAGTGGATGCATTTTGCACATCACAAGCAGGGTCTGCCTGGCTGTGCTGTCCAGCCACTGCCTGGTACACTCCATGTCACAGAGCCAGGCTGAAGAAGTAGCGTCAGCCATCTGCTATCCCCTCCCAGTCCCCCACCCCCTTACCGAGGAGCATGGGGTGTTCCAAGGAAAGCCCTCTGCTGCCTGGGCATTTGCGGGGCCTTTCCCACCTCAGAACCCTCCGCCTCCCCTCCAAACCAGAGGCCTGTCCACCAGCAGCAGGGCCACCTTCCTTAAGGAGAGCAGGCTCAGCCCCTGGGACCACGGCAGCCTCGGGCCTCACCCCTCCTTAGCTCAGTCACTTGGGGGTCGTGCTGAGGATCAAGTGAAGTCATGCGTCTCGGCCTACCATGTGCAGCCCCCACCTCCAAATAGTCTAAGAGAGAAAGCTGAAGATGAATTGTGACCCGCCCCCATCCCTCCCATGTTGAGTCAGAAGGAGCTGCCAGGCCTAGGCTTGGGCCCCCTTGTTCCAGGCCTGAACTAGGACGTGCACCTGAGAATGCAGAGTGCCAGGTAGTGGGGCTGTGTGGGGAGGACCCCATCTGCCCACCCTACGCTCTGTGGGTGCCCTTGCTCACTGGCAGCTCTCAGCTGGGCCCCAGCTTGACCCTGCACAGCCTGGGGCACGGCTGCAGGAAGCAAACCCCACACAGGTCCGCAGAAGCCTTAAGTGTTCCGCTGGCTGGACCTTCCCTAGAACTTCCTTTCTCCTCAGTCTACCTGGGCCCGGTCCCACCTGTGCTTTACTCAAGGCATTTGGGCTTGTCCATGGTGTCCAGGGAGTTGTAGGAAAAGTCACCTATATTGTACCCCTCAAGTGTATCATGTGATGTTCTGGAAAAAAGTCAGCCCTGATAGGGTCATGTGGACTGGGGCTCCCTCTGCCCCTGCCACACCCCCACCACCTGGAGGCCACGCCTCTCCACCCAGGTGGCAGGCACTCGGGAGGAAGCTGCAGGGACTGCAGTCCAGCCCTCAGCGCCTGAGCCCTGGTGCCTCTCCCCTCCACAGGACAAAATCCCCATGGCCCAGCGCCGCCGCTTCACGCGGGTGGAGATGGCCAGGGTGCTCATGGAGCGAAACCAGTACAAGGAGCGGCTGATGGAGCTGCAGGAGGCTGTGCGGTGGACCGAGATGATCAGGTGGGCCTGGGTGCCTGGAGCCCGCTCCCCACAGGGTGCCACCGAGACGCTCACCCTCCGTGTGTGAGCTGTGGTCGCTGTGTGATGGCTTGGGGGTTATCTGAGGCGCACCCCACGTACCTCCTTCTCCTGGAGGGACAGAGGGCGCTGGGGCCTCCCTGGTGGGAGCCTGCAGGGTCCCAGGCAAGGGAGTGAGAGGGCCCGGCGAGCTCCTCCCTGTGCCCCTCCCCCGTAGAGCGTCCCGAGAGCACCCGTCTGCCCAGGAGAAGAAGAAGTCCACCATCTGGCAGTTGTGAGTTGCGGGTGCCGGGAGGGTGTGGCTGGCGGCTGAGGGAGGGGAGGCTCCCCAGGCCGCTGCCACCCTTACCTCGCTGTGCCCCTTGCAGCTTCAGCCGCCTCTTCAGCTCCTCCTCCAGCCCCCCTCCAGCCAAGCGGTCCTACCCCTCAGTGAACATCCACTACAAGTCGCCTACCACGGCAGGCTTCAGCCAGCGCCGCAGCCACGGCATGTGCCAGATCTCAGCGGGCAGCCGGCCCCTGGAGTTCTTCCCTGACGAGTGAGTGTCCCGCAGCCTCACTCTGAACTACAAGGGGAGGGGAGGATGTGTCCAGGGGCCCCTCCCCTCTAGGCCTAGAAGCAGGACTTCGAAGGTCGGCCTTACCCCTCGGGACACTGGCCAAGGTGTCGGGTCATGATCTCTCCATGCACACCTGCTGCAGCAAGCAGCCATTTCAGACCCACGTCCAGCAAAGAATTGCTGAGCGTGGGCCTGGGCTTTCGAGCCCTTGGTGACCGTGACAGCAGAATGGGCTCCCAGTCAGGCAGGTGCTGGGCATGGCCACTAAGCCCAGGGGCCACACCTGGCGCTGGGTAAAGCCACTCTCCCATCAGACAGACTACAGCCTCCTCTGGGGCATCCTCCCTGACCCATGGGGCAGGCCTATGGGTCTGGGCCTTGGACAGAGATGTCACCTGTCTTTCCTTCCACCCAGCGACTGCACATCCTCTGCCCGGCGAGAGCAGAAGCGCGAGCAGTATCGCCAGGTGCGTGAGCATGTGCGCAACGATGACGGGCGTCTGCAGGCCTGCGGCTGGAGCCTGCCGGCCAAGTACAAGCAGGTGCGTGGGGCGGGCACAGTGCCAGGTGGATGGGGTGGGTAGGGCCAGACTGGCACCAGCCCTTCAGCCTGTTGGGTCCCCAGCAAGCCCCCTGGGCAGGGGGTCTGAAGCTGTCTGGAGGGGTGGAGGAGGAGCCCTGCAGGTCCCACGGCCCCACCTGCAGAGGAGCTGGAGGGCTGGGCTTCTCCTGTCAGGGCCAGCTCTGCAGCCACAGCTGGGAGGCGCAGCGGACTCCAGGTTTCTGAAAAAAGGGGCAGCGGGCCAGGCCTTGTGCCCTCAGCACCCTCCTGCTTATTGCAGCTGAGTCCCAGTGGGGCCCAGGAGGACACGAGGATGAAGAACGTGCCTGTCCCCGTGTACTGCCGGCCTCTGGTGGAGAAGGACCCGACCATGAAGGTGAGCAGGGCAGGCTTGGGAAGCTGGGGGAGCCCCAGGCAGTCAGCAGAGGAGTGCACCCCGACACCACGGCCCCGTCCCTGCAGCTGTGGTGTGCTGCCGGCGTCAACCTGAGCGGGTGGAAGCCTCCTGAGGACGACTCCGGGAATGGAATCAAGCCCACGCCAGGCCGAGACCCTCTGACCTGTGACCGAGAAGTGGATGGGGAGCCCAAGAGCAACCACACGTCTCCTGAGAAGAAGAAGGTCGGGGTGACTGGCCCAGGCCGTCAGTGTGGCCCTCTCCCCTCCTAGTCTCCGGACGGTGCAGCTAGAGTCTGGGTGGGAGTGACAGAGACAGGACGGCGGGGGATAGTCCCCTGAGACGGGGTGGGTGAGGCAGGAGCTCCTGGGTTCCCCTCCCCAGGGCTGAGCTCCTCCTGGGCTCCAGTGGCAGCGTCAGTCCTGGCCTTGGAGCTGTGGTGGGCAGTGCCCACTCTCTCAGTGGACAGGGCTGCCAAGGGGGCACAGCAGACAGCAGGGTTGAAGGGGTCAGCCCGCCAGGTGCTTCTCTTTGTACAGGGAGCACATTTCATTGCCTGTAGAGGAGCAGGCAGTCAAAGGGGCTGAACACAGGGAGAGGCAGAAAATGCTTCCCAGTTGGAGCCCAAGGCTTAGTTTTAGGTCCTAGCTTGATTTGGGGGCCAGTGACTTAACGTCTGGGTGCTCACAGTCTTCCTCTGCGGAAGTGAGACTGTGTACATGAACAATTTAGATAAAGTGTCCTGGCCACGGGGGAGGACAGCTGTGCCCTTAAGACCATGGTCAAGACTCGATCCTAAGAGATTCTGGGAGACCCCCCCTGACACCGTGTTGCTGCTGGGATGGCCTTGATCCCGTGCTCTGAAACAGGCAAAGGAGCTCCCTGAGACGGACGCCACCTCTAGCCGGGTATGGATCCTCACCAGCACCCTGACCACCAGCAAGGTGGTGATCATCGATGCCAACCAGCCGGGCACCGTCGTGGACCAGTTCACAGTGTGCAACGCCCACGTCCTGTGCATCTCCAGCATCCCCGGTGAGCCTGCACCAGAGGCTGGTCTCGGGAGGATGGCTGTTCCTCCTTGTGAAGGGATGGTTAAGACATTAAATAAAGATGCCTGCCATGCAGCACCCACCTTCTGGGGATGTCCTGTGGACACAGGAGCGTGTGAGCAGACAGTGGGAGGCGACTGTGCCCAGTCAAGTGAGACATTGGGCCCTGTGTCCAGGAGGAAGCTTGCTGGCAGCCTCGTTCTGCTTAGTCTTGTCCCAGACTCGGGATGTCATGCTCCTGGTCCCCTTTTTTTTTCTTTTTGAGACAGAGTTTTGTTCTGTCACCCCGGCTAGAGTGCAGGGGCGTCATCATCGCTCACTGCAACCTCAAACTCCTGGGCTTGAGGGATCCTCGCCTCCCAAGTGGCTGGGACTACAGGCACACGCCACCACACCCAGCTAATTTTTCTATTTGTTGTAGAGATGGGGTCTCACTCTTGCTCAGGCTGGTCTCAAACTCCTGACCTCAAGTGATCCTCCCACCTCGGCCTCCCAGAGTGCTGGGATTACAGGCGTGAGCTACTGTGCCCAGCCAGGAAAACATTTCTTTGTACCGAACGTGAAACCTCCAGCTGGGCCCAAATCCTGCTGCCTCGCCAGGGGCCAGGAGAGCTGGGGTGTGGGCGTGAGGGGCTTGTCTTCACCTGTGTGGGCAGCAGTCTCACAACTTTCTGGACCTTGCCCCAGCACTGCAAGCAGGAAAGGGTGACGAGGGTCTCTGGTGTAATACCCCAGGCCATCGGCTGAGCCTGCTCTGAGTCCATAGAGTTCCTGAGGGTCTGTCACAGGATCACAGTTGTTTTCTCCCAGAGCCAGAGTCCCAGAACTCAGTTTCCCTTGGCCAGGGCACAGCCCATGGAGCAAGCTTGCCGAAGCCCCAGGCCTCCACGCAGATGGTTGAGAGCAGGCCATGGTGGTTCCGTGTGCTGAGGCTAGGTCCTGCTGGGAAAGCCAGAGACTGGCCCCATCTCCCTCCTCCCCATCCCACTGAGGTGTGAGCTCTGGGTGTGGCCCTCAGTAGTGTGCTCCTCAGCATGGACTGACGGGGCTGTGACTCTCCCCTCAGCGGCCAGCGACAGTGACTACCCTCCAGGAGAGATGTTCCTGGACAGCGACATGAACCCAGAGGACTCTGGCGCCGACGGTGTGCTGGCCGGCATCACCCTGGTAGGCTGTGCTACCCGCTGCAATGTGCCACGTAGCAACTGCTCCTCTCGAGGGGACACTCCAGTGCTGGACAAGGAGCAGGGTGAGTCCCAGGTGGACTTTCCTCCATCCCCTCGTTCCCATGTCCCTGCCTCGCCCACGCTCACTTCTTCCACAGGGGAGGTGGCTACCGTCGCCAATGGGAAGGTCAACACATCCCAGTCCACAGAGGAGGCCACGGAGGCCACGGAGGTGCCAGACCCTGGCCCCAGCGAGCCAGAGGTGGCTGCAGTGCGGCCTGGGCCCCTCACAGAGCATGTCTTCACTGACCCGGCCCCCGCCCCACCTTCCAGCACCCAGCCTGGCAGGTGGGCTCTCAGGCCGAAGCAGGGGAGGGAGTGGAGGGAGCCTGGCAGAGTTAGGCAGGGTCACGGGGCTACCCTGGAGCCACCATCCTTCCTACAGTGAGAACGGGCCGGAGCCCAACGGCAGTGGTGTGCAGCCTGAGCCAGAGCCCAGCGGAGACCCCGCGGGAGCAGGCAGCAGTGCTGCGCCTACCATGTGGCTGGGAGCCCAGAACGGCTGGTAGGCAGGGCCCTGGGGCGAGGGTGGAGGGAGGGTCCCTGGGCGAGCCCCGCCCCCCCCACCCACCTCGACAACCTCCCGCAGGCTCTACGTGCACTCAGCAGTGGCCAACTGGAAGAAGTGTCTGCACTCCATCAAGCTGAAGGACTCAGTGCTGAGCCTGGTGTAGGTGATCCCCAGCTGAGGGCCGGGCGTCGGGAGGGGCGCTAGGGTGGCCTGGCCTGCCTCCCTCCCAGCGTAGCTTGAGCCCAGCTCACCACCTTCCCACTTCAGGCATGTCAAAGGCCGTGTGCTAGTGGCTCTGGCAGATGGGACGCTGGCCATCTTTCACCGCAGCGAAGGTAAGGCCTGGTGCCTGGTGGCACTGGGCAGGTGGGCGATGGCTGGTGGCCCTGCCTGAGAGTGGCCAAGGGGGCTCCCTGGGTCCCTGGGGCCCATCCTCAGCCTGGCAGGGGCATCTCCAGCTCCTGCCCCAAGAGCAGGGGTGGGCCCCGGCCAGGCCTGAGCAGGTGTTGCGGGCGCTCTCCAGATGGCCAGTGGGACCTGAGCAACTATCACCTGATGGACTTGGGCCACCCACACCACTCTATCCGCTGCATGGCCGTCGTGTACGACCGCGTCTGGTGCGGCTACAAAAACAAGGTGCACGTCATCCAGCCCAAGACCATGCAGATTGAGGCGAGTGCTGGCCGGTGGCCTGGGGCTCTGGGAGGGAAGGGGCATCTGCTGGCTGGTGTTGCTTCCCAACACGCCATCATGGGAACTTTATGAGGTCAAGTCAGAAAACAGGCTCAGACAAGTTAGTCATTTGTTCAAGGTCACGGGCAAGTGAGGGGCAGCCAGGCTGTAGGTGCCAGCCTGTCCGGAGCCTGCCCTCTGCTGTTCACCCATGAAACAGAAGCCCAGGGGATACCTGTGTGGGCCCCACAGCCCTCCTCCTGGGGGCCTGGACCCTTGGGAGCCAAGCAGGCACCGGGCTGGAGGTTGGAGAGGGCTGCAGGAACATCGGAGCGACCCCAGGGCTGCAGCAGGGCCAGGGTTCCCTCCCCTTCCTCTCCTTTTCCCACCCGTTGATGGGCTGCCATGACCCCACAGAAGTCATTTGATGCCCACCCGAGGCGGGAGAGCCAGGTGCGGCAGCTGGCGTGGATTGGCGACGGGGTGTGGGTGTCCATCCGCTTGGACTCCACCCTGCGGCTCTACCACGCCCACACCCACCAGCACCTTCAGGATGTGGACATCGAGCCCTATGTCAGCAAGATGCTGGGTGAGGGGCTGTGCCAGGCCAGGGGGTGTGGGGGGACCCCACCCCGGCTGCACTGACTGCGCCTGTCCCGTTCCCACCCCAGGCACCGGCAAGCTGGGCTTCTCCTTCGTGCGCATCACGGCTCTGCTCATTGCGGGCAACCGCCTCTGGGTGGGCACTGGCAACGGAGTTGTCATCTCCATCCCCCTGACTGAGAGTGAGTGACCCCTCCAGGGGCATCTGCAGAGATGGTGATGGCTGGGGGGTGGAATCTGCAGGGCCACTCAGGAGAACTCCGGCTGCCCTGGCCGAAGCCAAGTGCAGCCTCACCTGCGCTCCACTGACCACCTCTCCCCTCCCTTTCATGTCTGCCCTCTCCTCCCAGCCGTGGTCCTGCACCGAGGCCAGCTCCTGGGGCTCCGAGGTGAGTCCAGAGCTCCTGCCTGCTGTGGCCGTGTGGCCACTTTCCTGTCCTCCCCTCACCTGCTGGAGAGCCGGGGCTCCCCACCTGCAAGCTCACCCCCCTCCCATCCGGGGCCCTCTCTATCTCCAGCCAACAAGACATCCCCTACATCTGGGGAGGGAGCCCGCCCAGGCGGCGTCATCCATGTGTACGGGGACGACAGCAGCGACAAGTCGGCCAGCAGCTTCATCCCCTACTGCTCCATGGCCCAGGCCCAGCTCTGCTTCCACGGGCACCGCGATGCTGTCAAATTCTTTGTCTCGGTGCCAGGTGAGAGCTGGGCCGCATTCCCTGGCTCCCCGCCTCACCCACACCCCTGCAGGCATGCAGCTGGGGCCTCCATTCAGGAGGCTATGTCCTGAGGTCCCTCTGCCCCATGACAGGGAACGTGCTGGCCACTCTCAATGGCAGCGTGCTCGACAGTCCGTCTGAGAGCCCCGGGCCCGCTGCCCTTGCGTCAGAAGCTGAGGGCCAGAAGCTGAAGAACGTGCTGGTGCTGAGCGGTGGGGAAGGCTACATTGACTTCCGTATTGGTGAGTGGGCACTGGCCGGGAGGCAGGCCCAGGTGCTGGCAGGCAGGAGCCTGGCCCTCACAGCTGCCACCCACCCTCCAGGGGACGGAGAAGATGACGAGACAGAGGACGGCAGTGGGGATGTGAGCCAGGTGAAGCCCGTGCTGTCCAAGGCAGAGCGCAGCCACATCATCGTGTGGCAGGTGTCCTACACTCCGGAGTGAGGCCACCTCCACTGCCCCGCCCTGCCTGATGCCAACATGTACATAGGACCCCTGCCCACCTGCCCACCCGCTGCCCCATGGGGCAGCCAGGCACCGTCCGCCCCTCTTCTAACCTCTCAACCTGCAGCTTTTATCTGAGGTCCGGCCCCCTCCAGCTGGCAGGGAGTGCAGCCACGCGGGTCAACTGGGAGGAGGGGAGCAGGTGGCATTTTTGCCTGAGAGGGGAAGACTCTCTTGGGGACACCCTTTCTCCAGTGGCTCCTGGCTGGCGTCCAGCCCAGAGTCCTCAAGTCCCAGGGCACTTCAGGGCCAGAGTTAGGCAGGATCCAATGTGGGAAGCTGCTGCAGGTGACGCTTGAGTCTTCCCACCCTGCACCCACCTGCCTTTGCATGCTGCTGGGGGTGGGGTGGGGTGGGTCTCACCCTATCTCCCAGGCCCTGTTCTGCCTGAGGGAACTGGGCCAGTGACTAGCCTTTGCCTGGGGAGGTGGGGCTCAGGCTGCCCAGGTGCCTGGACCCCAGCTGGCCTTTGGGGCTCCCCCGTCCCCAGGCTTCTTTCCCTCAGCCCCCACCTCTGGCTTCCCCCTGCCTAAGGATCTGGCATGAAAGCACGGGGCCAGGCACCCTGGGGCAGCTGCTTGAACAAAGGCCAGCTATCCCTTATCCTGCTGGAGCCCCTCACTGACCTGTCTCTCCCAGGCTCTACCTGGGCAGAAGACTCACCTTGGAGGAGCCCTGGAGTCCTGCCCCTCCCAGAATCCCCTAGGGTGGAATTTCTCAGGCTGCCAGGGCAGGCCCAGGCCTCAGGAAGAAGGGGAGGCCCCCGGCCTCTCCTGGGGTCAGTCCTAGGACACAGGCTCAGCCTCAGGTTGATGGGGGGTGGTGTGCTCCTGGGTCCTGCCTCCTGCACAGGGCTCCGAGGAGCCCAGCTCCCAGACATGCTAAGTGCCTAGGGGTGCCCGCCGTGGCCTCCTCTGAGAGCAACTGATGAAAGAGGCTGCCGAGCAGAGGCCCAAATGGGCTAAGGAGCCACCTCCAGCCAGGCTCTAGGCATGTTGGGGAGGCAGGTGCCGCACTGGACTGCCCTCCCTGGGTGGGTGGGCCTTGCTGGCCTCTTCCCCACCTCCCTAGGCCCAGGCCACCTCCTGCTCCGTGAGGCCCTGAGCAGGGCAGCCCAGCCCCTCTGCCCACCCCCTCCCACCAGAGAAGCACAGATCTCGGGAGCTGTCCCATGAGTCCAGCTGGCCACCCTGAACTGCAGCCACGTACAGCTGCAGGCTTCTCCCCACCACCCTGCCACCTCCACTGTGATGTATGTCAAGTCCCTTGTCTGTTCCCACAGGATTGTGAAGTGACTCGGGGGTCAGCCAGGTGGGCGCAGCTGGGGGAAGGGGCCAAGTGATGACTCTCCTCAGGCTTTGGCCCTGCAAGTGAACCCACATATCTGCTCTGTATGTAATAAAAGTCTTAACATCGTTACCTCTGTCCCTGGGCCTAAACCAATGCGAGGACAAGAATTTTCTTCTGTTTAATATAAAAAGAAATGGTACACCAAGCTGAGTGCCAGGGTCACTACCCTGGTGCATTTCCAAGGCTGCTGTGCGTGGTGGCATCTTGGGCAGGAAGGCCCATTGCATGCCAGGGCTTGGTGGGGCCTGCACCCACCCGCCCTAAGGGAGGTCCTGAAGGGGTACCGTGGTCCCCGCCGTGGAAAGGATGTTCCAAGGCCTGAAGGATGCAGAATCATCAGAGCCCCTTTCACACGCGCACATCTGCTCAGGTGGCTACTCGTGCAGCCAGTGCCCGACGCTGTCCTCCCAGCACAGGAGCTCTTCCACGCGGAACCAGAGCGCGATCTCGCGGCGGGCGCTCTCCACCGAGTCGCTGCCGTGGATCACGTTCCTGCGCGGAAGAGGCGCGCCTGAGCGCGGGGCCCCAGCCGCAGGAAGGAGAGTTCGGGAGGGACCCGTGCGGGCCGAGTTGGGGGAGGCGGGACCGGGCTGGGGCCGTCCCGGGGCGGGCCTTACTTGCCGACCTCGATGCAGAAGTCCCCGCGGATGGTGCCGGGCAGGGCGTCAGCCGGGTCCGTGGCTCCGATGAGCGCCCGCGAGGCGCGCACGACGTCCAGCCCCTGCCACACCTGGGCGGGCGGAACGGGGCGCGGCGTCAGCGCGGGGCCGGGGTTCCCGGGCCGCCCGCCCCCCGCCGGGCACTCACCATGGCCACCACGGGCCCCGAGCCCATGTACTCGACCAGGCGGCCGTAGAAGGGGCGCTCGCGCAGCTCGGCGTAGTGCTCGCGCAGCAGCTCCTCCGAGGCCTGGGGGAGGAAAGGGACAGGCGGCCTGCGCCGGGCCCCCGCCCGCGCCCCGCTCGGGCCCCAGCCCCGCGCCAGCCCCCCGCGCGCGCCCGCACCTGCACCAGCTTCAGCGCCACCAGCTTGAAGCCCTTCCTCTCGAAGCGCCGCACGATCTCGCCCACCAGCCGCCGCTGCACGCCGTCGGGCTTCACGGCCAGGAAGGTGCGCTCGTGCACGCCGGTGCAGGCTGCGGGGACGGGCGGGGACCGGGCGTCAGGCCGGCGCAGCACCGCCCGCCCCGGCCCGCCCCGGCCCGCGCCGCTCACCCGCGGGGAAGAGGTTGGCGAAGATGGTCAGCACCAGGCAGATCATGATGGCGGCGGCGGCTCGGCGGCGGCGGCCCGGGGCGGGGCCTGTGCTTAAAGGGGCCTGGGCCGCTGCTGCCTCTGCCTCGCGCGCAGGGAGGCCGCGCTGTCCTGCTCCGGATGCTGAGGCTACTTCACTTGCACCCCGGGAGTCCACGGGCCCTGGCGGAGGGCAGCTGCGGACGCCAAGTCGCCTCCAGCGGCTCGGACACTAACTGCTTCCCCCATCCCGCTCAGGTCTCCCCCTCCACCCGCGCCCTGCTCGGCACCCCTGGAACCCCTAGGCCACCTGCAGGCCCCCCATCAGCCTTTCCCTCCCCAGTCCTGCAGACAATCCGCTGTGGCCCCCCAACCCCAAACGCAAAGAAACCACAACCCAGGCTCTTCGTTTTTCTTTACTCCGTCCTGGACAACAGAAGCAACAGTAATGCAAAAAGGGGAGCCTGTGCTCCCGGCCGCTTCCCGCCTTCTCCCAGCAGCCTCTCCTCCGTGGCCCCTCAGTCGCAGCTGGGTGTTGGGGCAGCAGGACCAGAGGAAAGACACAGGTGCAGGGCCTGCCCCAACCCTCTCCACTAAGATGCAGAGCCTCAGAACAAGCCACCGGAACATGAGCTCCAAGCTCAGAGGGGGTGACTCGTGTAATCCAAAGGTTTTCATTCTTCAAAATGGTCCCCAGGACCTTACACGCCTCACACACCTGCTAGTTCTGGCATTTTAGACCGGGGTGCCCTTAGCCTTTCTCTTTGCCTCCTGTTTTGCAGGGTAGTCCCAGGGTTCGATGCGTATCCTCTCCAGATTCAACATGGGCTCCTCGGTGCTGGTATCCCCATTTTTCTGTCGCTCTGCGAGAATCATTGCCCGGAGGAGGGGCGGGTAGGGCACGGAGCACAGGCTGTCCTCCGGCGCTGGCGTGAACGTGGTGAAGGCCTCCTCCTCGTGCTTGGGCACCAGCCGCCAGTCGTGGTACATGGCTTGTTCAATCTCCCGGGCCTCGCTTTCTGTCTTCCCTGGGGAAAAGAGGAGCGCTTATTTCACACACTAGCTTAACAGTCTGTGGCCCGCAACTAACTGCACCAGGCTCCCAAGCCTTACCTTTGAAGGTGAGGATGCCCCAGGCCTTTCCGTGGTCCAAGTTCTGCAAAGCAAGTGGGAAGCAGATCAACTCAGGAAACTACTCGCCCTCTGGAGATTAGGAGGCGGGAGCCACTGTCCCACAAGCTTGTATGGAGGAGGGAAGGCAGTACTGCCCCACGGTGTCTGGGAGGGGAGGCCCGCACAGCCAGTCTGGGTCGGACAGGCTGCATCTACGGGGGGGCTGGGGAGGCGGGCGGCCCGGGCCGGCGCACACGCACCTGCGCTGTGTAGTCGGGCCGCACCCGCGTGAGGCGCCAGTAGCACGGCTCGTCGTGCTGCCACAGCCAGGACTTGCGCGTGACCAGGCGGCCGAGGCCGAAGAGCGGGAGGCGGCCGAGCAGCTGCAGGAGGCGGCTCTCGCGGCGCACGTCGGACCAGGCCCGGACGGGCAGCCGGTGGCCCGAGTACGGCCGCGTGAGCGTCTCGTAGTCCAGAGCGTAGCGCTGCGAATCGGGCGGCTGCTCCCGCTGCTCGCGCAGGGCGCGCACGCGGCGGGCCAGCTCCGCGATCAGCCGCGGCCGCACCTTCTTCCGCGCCATGGCCGGTCCGCGCGCTCAGCGCCCCGGCCGGAAGCCGCCTCCACCGCGCGCCCCGCGGCCCGCCCGCCACCGGAAGCGGCCGGTGTCCCCGGCAAAGGCGTCCGGGCGCGGCCGCAGGGGAGGAGAGCTGGCCGGCCATGGCTCCGGCTGGACGCGGGAGGGCCGCGCGCTCGCGCAGGGGCCGGGGCCGGAGCCGCCCGCCGCGACCCCCCACCTGGGAGATTTCGGACTCGGACGCCGAGGGCCCCGCCGACGCGGAGGCCGCCGAGAAGGCCCGGGGCCCGGCCGAGGAGCGCGGGGCGGCGGCCGAGGCGCCGCGGCTGCTGCGGCCCGAGCAGGCCCTGAGGCGCCTCGCGGTGCGCGTGGACCCAGGTGCGACGGAGGGTGAGGGTCCTCGCGGGGCTCAGGCTGGGGCCGCCACACCTGCGCTTCTGCCCGGAGCTCGGGCGCTGGAAATTCCCTTTCACCGGAGGGAAGTTGTCCTCGGTCCGATGGGGGCGGAGAGGGGCGTCCCTGCCCGCGACTTTGGGCCGGCCTCCCGCTGGGCCCCGCTCTGCGCTCTTGGAGCCTGCCGCAGTGATTGGGGGTGTGGCAGGCTGCGACCCCCACCCGAGTGGGGTCCTCCCGCGGGTGGAAGGAAGGAGTGGCTGAGCGCTGTCTCCCTCCGGTGGTCCCAGCCATCCTGGAAGATGCTGGTGCCGACGTCCTGATGGAGGCCCTGGAGGCCCTGGGCTGTGAGCACCACATCGAGCCCCAGCGCCCTGCCCGGAGCCTCCAGTGGAGAAGAGTGAGCCCCGACCCCTGCCCCTGCAGCGTGAGTGTCCTGGGTGACTGCAGCAGGAGCCCCGTTTTCTCAGTTTCCCGAGTGCCGCCCTGGGGCGGGTGTGTTTCGTGTCCTGGAGCTGTCCCAAACGGTTGTTGCTGGGATCATGCACATCTTGCAGATGAGTATGCTATTACGATTACAGGAGAGGCTGGGCGGATGGTGCCGAGCCACCCTGCTGGGCAGGAGCAGGGCTGGGAGCCTGGGCTCAGCTGCTGCTGAAGAACATTCTGTTCCTGCTGAGGCTGTGGTCAGTGTTCCCACTAGCCCCATGGATCTGGGCTGGTCTTGGCCTTGGCAGGAGACAGAACACTGGGCAGGGCCTGGACTCGGCTGTGGCCATGTACCACAGAGCTGCTGGGCTGCCCAGGCAGAGGGTGGGCAGTAGCGCGTGCGTCCTGGTTGTCCCCACAGGTGCCTCCTGAGGTGTGGGTGGCAGAGGAGCAGGAGCTGCTGCTGCTTCTGGAGCCTGAGGAGTTTCTGCATGGCGTCTCCCAGCTGATCCAGGTGATTGGGTGGAGACAATAGTCCCTCTCCACAAATCATGAGAGGCTGGTTCCACAGCCAGGGCACCTGCTCTGCCAGTTCCTGCCTGAGGGGAGAGGAGCTGGAGTGGGGAATGTGGAGGGCTGGGACTCCTCTCTGGTCAGAAACCGTGGCGAGGCTGAGGGTGAGATGCAGAAAGCCTCTGGGCCCTTTCCCGGGCACAGACAGCAGCTTCAGCTGCTCCTGGAAGGCCGGAGCAGGTAGAGGGTCCTTAGGAGAGCAGGGAGGGGCAGTAGACTGGCGAGAGGGAGCCTGGGACTTGGTTGGAAGTATCCAGGCAAGGCTGGGGGCAGGTGCAGAGTCCTCCTGTGACAGCTGACAGCCCAGTCTCTGCCCAGCTGCTCAGGCAGCCGTGGCTGCAGGAGAAAGACAGTGCTCTGTTGATGTTTGTGCCAGAGCGTGATTAGGTTAGACCCTTTGCCGGGTCCCAGTGTCCAAGTATCAGCCCTTATCAAGTACCTACTGTGTGCCAGGTAAATGCCAGGCTGGGGTGCAGAGGTGGACCAGGAATGAGGGGCTCAGTCCAACTCCTGTAGAAGCCTGGGACATGCCCAGGGGGCTCTCTTCAGCCCCCTTGGCCTCAAGGAAGGCACAGAGCTGGTTTTCTCAGAAGAGGTGACAGGGCAGAGGAAGTGCCTGCCGGGCTCTTCCCTACACCACTGGCTTTTTCTCGGTCTTGGTGCTCTTCTGCAAACTGTCCGTGGCCTGGTGGCCCCTGGGCCCTGCTGCTGTAGCCCTCCCTGCAGACATGTGCCACGTGCTGTCACCTGCAGGTCTCTGGCCCAACCTGCTCCCCTGCAAATGTGTGCTGTGTTCTCACCTGCAGGTCTCTGGCCCAGCCTGCTGGCTGCCCTGGTTTCCTCCCGAGGTCCCCGCCCGCCCCCACCTGGCCGTCATAGGGCTGGATGCCTACCTGTGGTACCACTTACCCTGACGCCCGGGCTGCAACAGGGATTCAGGGAGGGTGGGGGTGCTTCTGGGGGCTACTGTGGCACAGCTGATCCCACGCCCTTGGAGGGCTCTGGAGGGGCAGGAGAACTCCGGGAGGGCAGGACCCATAGGGAGTGGGGAGCCAGAGGGATGGTCACCTCTGTCAGGTCTCGCCAGCCCGTCACCCAGGGGACACAGCAGCCAGAGAGTCCAGAGGTGGCCCATGCCAAAGTGTCTGTCGGCTGGCCGGAGGTGGAGGAGGTGAGGGCCAGTCTGGGTTGGGTGAGTCGGTTGGCCTTGGCCGTGGCTGCCCTATGCCGGGTTTGGTTCCCAGAGTAGTGTGTGGGGTTGATCTCAGCTGAGTGTCCCCAAGGGATCCCTCCTCTGGCCCATACCCATGGCTCACCACCTCCCCAGGCCCTGGTGCTCCTGCAGCTCTGGGCGAACCTGGACGTGCTGCTGGTGGCCTCCTGGCAGGAGCTGAGTCAGCATGTGTGCGCTATCACCAAAGCCCTTGCCCAGCGCCCCTTCAAGTGCGTACCTCCTGCCCTGGCTGCAGTGTGCTGGGAGGGGAACAGGATCACCTGGAGGAGGTGGTGCCTCCCTGGCCTATTGGAGTGCAGAGAGGGCTGGAGGGCTTCGCTGTGCTTGCTGGGGGATGGGGGGGTGCTCAGGAGGGGTGAAGTCTCTAAAAGGTCTCTCTGTGCCCTGCCCTAACTTCAGGCAGTATCAGGAGTCCTGGGCCTTTTCCTTCTGCACAGCAGGGCGCTGGGCAGTGGGCAAGCCAGTGACAAGAGATGGTGCAGGGCTGCAGAGAGCCTGGTGGAGGCAGATCAGGCAGTTTAATCGGGTCAGCCCGGCCGTGGCTGATGCTGTTGTTGCTGCCTTCCCCTCCCCTCGCCTCCTGCAGCAGGTGGGCTCCCCCACCCCCAATTACCCCCCCACCTCTTGGAGGCCAGGTCCTCCAGGCCCACCTGCTCATCCCTGTGTCTGCCCTTAGGCACTTGACGCCTGCAGCACGGAGCAGGAGCGCATGGGCCTCCTGGCTGACCTCCCTGTGAAGGCTGGTGAGGGCTCACGGCCCCGCAGGGTGGGGCCTGACCTCTCCCGCCGCATCTACCTCTTTCTGACCACCACCAACCCCGACCTCCTGTTGGACCTGGGCTCCTGACCACAACTGCAGGACCCAGTGGGTCCTCCTCTCCTGCCTACCAGCAGGACAGCACACAGCTGCAGGGATTGACCAGACACGCTGAGGGGCAGGGAAGGGGGCAGGACAGCAGCCCAACTAGTACCCTCAGCCTGTGGTGGGCTCTCAGCCTCCGGCTGGGTCAGGTCTGACCTCAAGGGGAGGGCAAGGGGTGGCAGAGAAAGTGTTTGGGCTGAGCGGAAGCACTTATAGAAAAGGCATGCAGCTGGAGGGGGTGGGGATGACATGTCCTTGGCCCTGGACACAGTGGCCATGGGGAAGCCAAGCAGCAGGGCTGCATGCCCAGCTAGGACAATCTGGAGGGCAGCATCCAGGTCCCCTCTGCCACCTGGAAGCTTGGGGTGGCACCCTCAGAAACAGTTAAGAGCAAATCTCTAGGGAGAAAGGAAGACCGACCCCCCCCCCCAGGCCTCTCCCCAAGGGTATCAAGATGGAGCCAGACTCAGCAGGAGAAAACCCGTGGACACCAGTGAGCCTCAGGCCTCCACCTGGCTCGTTTCACCTCACAGATGTGTGGGTGTTAGAGAGAGACTCTGTGTTTATTACAGTCATGTAAGTCTCTGGACAGAGCAACAGCAGCCGATCACATGCAAAGCAAGTTAGGAAAACCAAGGCCGCAGGAACAGGAACAGCTGAGCTCCAGTAAGGCTCTTCTCTTTGGGCAGCAACTTGAGGTCAGGGCGGCTGCTTTCCCAGCAGGCACAGGCAGCAGAGTGGACTTGGACACTCAACAGCCTGTGGCCCTGGATCCCCTACAGGAAGGACCGTCCTGGCCTCAGGGGAGGCAGAGAGACGGCTCCAGCTACCTCACCCAACTCCTCCTCCTCCTCCTGCTGCCCTGGAGTGTGGCTGGAAGGAAGGGACAGAGAAAATGGCTGTCCCAGCCCAAAAAGGTAGTTTTCATTGGAAAATAAGTTAGGTCCGTCGGCAGCGTTTCCTCTGGCAGGGTCTGGTGTCGGGGCTGCTGGGACTGGCCGCAGCTGCCACCTTGGGTGAGGGTGCTGGGGGCTTGTGGCGGCTGCAGTTCATGCTCAGCACCCAGCCCAGCTTGTTGTGCAGCACCTGCTTGAGACCAGGCGGCAGGGGCAGGCCCTCGAGCGTGTCCCCCGAGTCTGGCCGCAGCTGCCGCAGCCGATAACAACACAGATACTGCAGGGAGGTGACGCTGGCACAGGAGCGGATCACCTTCATGCTGCTCTTGGCCGCTGTGGAGCACACCATTGGGTAGAACTTCTTGTTCTGCAGCTTGGTGGCTGCCACTCCTGGAAGGGAGGGGCCCAGCCTGAGCCCTGGGCCAGTGGTGAGGGGCAGGGAAGGGGGATGCTGCTGGGCTCAGTCCCTCCCCTCCTCAGGCATCACACTAAGGTGACCAGGTGAGCAGCTGAGTGGGAGCATCAGGACTCACGTGCTCTGGCCTACGAGATTCCAGCCTGGCCTTGCACTGGCCGCTGGCCCACCCTCTGGGGACACGGGACCTCCAGCTTCTGGGAGGAAGCCTGGGACAGGCCTGGGCTGGGGTGCCTGCCTCCTGCAGGGTCTCCACGAAAGGTCATGCCCTTGCCACCCTCACCTATGCACTTCCTGTTCTTGAAGAAGGTCAGTGTCCCATGCCAAGTGTCCAGGTGCACACCGATGATGGAGCCCTGGCCAAACCTCGAGGAGAAGCTTGTCTTGTCTCCCTTGTGATGAAGGAGCCCTGGGGGCAGCCGGGGTTGGGGTGAGCCCGTGAGCCCAGGAGCCCCACCCTGCCCCACCCTTGGGCTGCACGCACCCGTGTAGGAGAGGCCCCAGCTGTCCTCGTCCCTGCCAAGCAGGCTGCAGAACGTGTGGTGGTACTTGTCCAGGTCCACGTCTGATGTCCCGATGCCCACCATCTAGGAACGAGGGGGCTGGGCAGCAGGCCTCTGGGGCCAGCCCCCCAGAAACACCCCTGGGCTGATGGCCACTTACCATGTCGGTGCCATAGACAGGCGAGGTCATCTTGATCTCCCAGAAGTGCTGGCCCTCCCCCAGCTCCTTGGTGCCCCGGATGGCTGCGGTGCCACAACTGTACTCCATGTGGAAGCTGACCTTGCGGTTGTCACAGCTCAGCAGGGTGGCCGAGGACTTGTTCAGGTCATCCCAGACCCAGTCAAAATCTGCAAGAGGGAGAGACCCAGGCTGGGGCAGCCCGTGGAGCATCCACCGGGCTCACCCTTGCCCACCCCAAGCCCGCCTGCTGGTGCAGCCCTAGCAGTGTAGCTCCCTGGTGCTCACGCTCATCTTCCTCCCCACAGCGACAGTCCTTGCCCCGGTGGGCTGCGTGCAGGCTGCTGCAGGAGGCGGCCTCACTCTGACCAGCACAGTCACAGAAGGACTCCCCGGTGACAGGCACCGCACTGGGGATGGACGGCGGCAGGGGTGAGCTCTCAGGGTCAGAATCCGAATCACTGTGCTGGGAGGAAAGGACAGGCTGTCGTGTCTGCCACCCACCCTCTGCTGGCCTTGATTCCCCCCAACAGGCTGAAATGCTCTGACCTCCCCCGGAAGGGGCTGGGGGGTGGAGCCTCCAAGGACTGCCCCATGTCCCACGTGCATGGCACAGCCCACCTTCTCATGGTGCCGCCCACAGTGACCGGGACACACTCCTGCCCACACCTGGTGCGGGAACTGGCACAGCCTCCTGCCCACGGGCCTCTCATGCTGCTGCTTTGTGGATGTGGGCTCAAAGGCTCAAGCCCTTTCCACACGGCCAGCAGTACTCTGGAGGTCCAGCCACTGATGAATACCCAGGGTAGCACCCAAGCTCCCTGCCCAGCTTTCTCAAGGCTGATTCTAGATCTCGGATAAGCCACAGGCCCTGCCCTGAGGGCAGCAGCACGGGTCTCCCCAGATAGCAGCAGGCTGGGCTCCTCACGGCATGGGACCTGAGCTTGCTGTGAGCTGTGGTCCCCTCGCTGTCCATGCCAGGGGGTGGCTCTTTCACGAGGCCTAGTGGGCTTGTGCTGCTGCTTCAAGCTTCTGCTGTAGGAAAGCAGGAAGCTAGGACTTGGCCACCACCTCCCAGGGGCTCAGTCCTTGTCACGTGTTCTCCAAGTCCTGGGGGCCTAATCTTGGCCCAGTGGCCAGACACCAAGGCTGAAGCTGGTCAGGTTCTGGCAATAGACTGACCCATAGAACCTCCTGGGAGGTCAGCCAGGCAGGGTCTCTGTGAGCCTGGTCCTTCCTGCTCTGAAGCCAGGCCTATCCAGACCCCTGCCCCGTCTCTGGACCCCTGCCCAGGAGCTGAGAAGTGTGGACAGCCTCTGCTGACCTGCTCACCCAGCCGTGCAGGGGCCCAGGCCAGGCCTTTTCCCCTCAGCTGGGCCCCTGGCTCCTTCCTCGAACAAAGGCAGATCCCTGCTGCCCCGAGAGCCCACAGTCCCTGGCCTGGCCTCTGCCCTCCCCTCGCTCTCTCCTCTGCTGTCCCCAGCCACGTGGGCTCTGTGCACCTGCTGCCACCTCAGTGAGGCCCTTCTAGACCTTGACCCCGTTTCATTTTCTTATTGCACTTCTCTGGAACTCTCCTTTGTCCCGTCTCTGTGCCTCTCCACTAGAACGAAAGCTCCTCAAGGGAGGCCCATCCCCCTCATCTTTCCTGTTACACCCAGCATCTTGCACGGTGGCCACACAGTCGCTAAGCGAGCTGCATGCATCAACAGGAGAGATGCTGCATGAGGGAGGAGGTCTCTGTCAAAGACAGGGACCTACAGGATGGAACAGCGCCCTCAGAAACCATCTGGCACCAAGTGCTGCCCTTGTGACAGCGAGGTCACGGTGGGGGTGCTGCCCCAGAGGGGGACCTGCCTCCCCAGGAGGAGAAGCCACAAAGAACCAGGACATAGGAAGCTCACTCAGCTTCCAGATGAATGTGGGCCTATCAGGAACCAACTTCAGAACAGAACAGATGTCCTCTGGAGGGGGGTCCCACCCTGCAGACAAGGCAGGCCCATTGAGTCAGGAGCCCGAGCACAGAACTGAACACCCCAGTCCAGGGGCAAGCTGTCCGTCACCCCAGCTCCCTGGGAAGGAGACACACTTGACCCCACTGGCAGCTCTGTGGGCAGAGAGAAGGGAAGTGTGTGTCATCCAGCCTTCCAAGGTGCCCAGGATGACCTGCCCACGCACATGCACTGCAGGCCCATTTGGTGACAGAGGACAAGCAGCATGCATGTGTCAGATGCTCCACCCAGCCCGCAGACACCGCCTGCATCCCACAGCCATGAGCCTGCAAGGCGAGGACACCAAGGAGAGCAGCCTGCTCGGCCACGTGACCAGTGGGAGCTGGAGGCAGCGCAGGAATGCAGGCCTGGTCTCTCCCTGGCTCCCGATCCTCCCCCAGTGACTGGTGGTCCCACAGGGACAAGGGAGAAGCCTTCAGTCTGGGAGGAGAGGAGCCTAGCCCCTCCCAGGACACCTGGCTGAGATGGAACAACATTGCAGGACAGCCGTGACAACAGTGCAGAGACAAGTCACCCAGGCAACAGCCCCACCAGGAAATGACCAAACTCCTGCTCTAAGGAAGACCTCAGGAAACTGACTGAGAAACCACCCCACAGTGGGCCCTTGCCCCCTTCCTGCCTCACTGCCCCCCCATCAGGCAGAAAGGCCGTGCAGCCTGGCCCAGGGCCCTGCCATGGCAGGTGCAGTGAGGCTCTGGCTACAAAGCCAACAGGTACAATGGACAGCCTGAACCGCAGACAAACACCTGAGCTTCTCTAACACCTTCATGTTTCTGGGCCTCCCTGAGTGGAAGAAGGCCTAGGAATTTTGATTTTCAAGAAACAGGCTTCTCTTTTTCTTACATGTATATACATGAATATAGAGCATATATTTGTACTGGCTGAAGGAACTTCCAGAAGGGCGCACACCAAGTTAACAACAGCTATCTCTGGAAACTGGTTGGGTAGACACAATGGAGAATTCTGACCAAAGACCAACTGCCAACCTCTCCATGCACTGGGCTTTTCAGAGAAGAGAGCATAGAGAAGAATGTGGTGTCTGTTTTGAGGTCCTGTCACCCCAGAGGCTGTGTGTCCTTTACCAGGTTAAACAACTTCACTGAGCATAGCACACCCAGGAGACAGCCCCAGGCCTAGCCTGGTCCTTTGGCCTCAGGAGCCTTGTTCTCTGTGCTTCCCCAATCAGGTAACACCCGCCTAGAGCATCTCCACACTCCAGTCCAGCCTTGCCCGAGTGGACCTACCTGCCCATCAGAGTCGTAGCCCCAGTTAGTGTTTCCTGCCAGAGCCACAGCTCGGGCATCCGCGTCTCGGCGGGCTGCACTCAGGACAAAATGCCATGCCCTGCTGCTCCGGGGGCGTCTGGCCATGGTGGAGAAAATCTGTAGGAAAACAGGTTCTGAGCAAAAGACGACACGCAGCAATCAGAATATCCCCCAGCACCCCCTGCCAGCCCTCCGCCCTCAGCACTTCCCAAGCATGTCTTAGCTGCTCCGCAGGCAGGGGCTTCAGGAGCCAGGGCTCCGGAACTGTTCACAAGCCTGTACCTCAATCAAGTATCTGAGCACCTCAATAAAACCTAGGTAGATGGCGTGAAATGCCATCCAGACATCCATGACTCCGGAATGTGACTCTCAGCCCATCTCTCTTGAGCACCTCATGAACTTGGCTGCCCCACCTGCATGTCCCACAGGCATCTCAAACCTTGACTGACTCCTCCTTCGTTGTCCAGTTTGACACGCGGCTTCCCCAACCTCCCAGTTCTTCATGCCAGAAACACGGCAGCCATCCACCCTGACACACCCTTCCTCCTTCCCACCAAAGCCCGGCCGCCCCGCACACCCCACCGCACTTGAGTCTCTTCCTTGCTGCTGTGCGGCCGACCACCATCTCCTGGACCACATGACTCACCTTCCACTTGACGCGCTACAGCCAACTTCTCTTTTGAAACACAAATCCTGAACCCCGTTCAGGGCTTGCCATTGTTCTTGGGATAAAATGCAAAAATCCTACAAAGGCTGGTTCTCTGCTTCCTCGAGTCACACTGTCTCCTTTAAGTTGCCCTTTGCCCCGAATGCCCCCTCCACCTGCTCAAGGCAGGTCCTACTCCGCCTCCGGCCCTCACCTTCCGGATCCCACCTACGTCGACACGCTGGTCTCTGGGACTATCTAATGCCTGGCTCGCCCCCGGCTGAAATCCCAACGGGGGCGGGGACCGTTCGCCACGTCAGGGCCGGCCAGGCCCACGGGCGCCCCAGCATCGGTGAGCGGGCGAGCGCAGGTGCAGCTGTCCAGGGCTGGGAGCGCCGCCTCCGCCGGCGCCGACAACGCCTCTGCCCGGCCTGCGCCGAAGCCCGCGGCTACGATCGGCTCCCAGCCCGGCTTAATCTCCGCTCCCACATTCGCCGCACACAGTAGGCGCCACGCGATGCTCGCCGAATGAATGACCGGGCGCGCTGTCACCGCACCCCCCGCCCCCCCCCCCCCCCCCCCCCCCCCCCCCCCCCCCCCCCCCCCCCCCCCCCCCCCCCCGCCCGAGCCCCCCGGGGGCGGGGCCCGAGCCAGGCCGGGGGAGGCGCGGACCGCGGCCCCGCCACCGCTCACCTGCAGCCGCGCCGCCGCCGCGCTCCGCCGGGCCGGCCGTGACCTACTTTCCGCTCCGGAGCGGGACGTAAACAATCCCCGCCCCCGCGCCGCATTGGCCCCGCTGCCCGGCGTGGGCGCGCCCGGCTCGGGGCTTCGGGCGGGGGGCGGGGCTCCGGCCTGCCCGGCGCGGCCGAGATGTTGCGGGACCTGTCAGTCCTGAGCCGGCGTTCCCATTGGTCCCATCTCCGGCCGTCGGAGAGAAGCCCGCGCGCCCATTGGAGGCGGGCGCGGACGGGAGGCGGCCCCGCGAGCGAGCGTGGCACGGAAGCAGCTCGCCCGTAGCGTCGTCGGAGCCGGAACCTGCCAGCCCCGCTTACGAACTCCTCAACGATCTGATTGGCTGAGGGGAGCGGGGCTAGTCCTATCGAGATGATCCGGGGGCGGGCTCGCACTGTCCATTGGCTGGAAGGCTCTTCACTCCGGCTGGGGCGCACGGTGCGCAGGCGGAAGCGGACGCAGGCCGCGAATGCCAGCCGGCGGCGGGATGGCGGCGGCGGCGGCGGCGGGTGAGCGCGGGCCGGGACCGGCGGGCAGCCGGGGCGGTGTCCGTTTCCCGCGGCGGCATCGCGCCGCTCACAGGCCGGCGGGGCTGGGCCGGAGCCCGGGGCGCGGGGCGCGCGACGGGCCTGCACTCCGCGGCGGTGCCTTTCCGCGCGCGGTGTGGCGGTCGCGAGGGTGCGCGGGGCTTGCGAGCGGCCGGCGCGCGTCCTCACGCGCGGGCTGGGGGCGGTTTGGGCGGCTGCGTCGGCGGCGGGCGCGTGCGGTTGCTTTGTCGTCGTCTCGGCGCAGCCGTTCCCTGTCCTACGCTGTGGGTGCTTGGCGACGCCAGGCTTGAGACTTAAAGTTTGGCCAAGATTTAAAAAGAAGTTTTGTTTAAATAGTATTCTAAAAAGAAGGAAAATACCGGAATAACATATATTTTTGTTTTTTGTGGAAGCAGCGTTCTGTCTAAGCCTTTAAAAAAGTGACGTTGTTGTGTGGGACGGGATACGCACGAGTCGGTTTACCAGAGTCGGCACAGATCAGCGAAGGGAGGCTTTTGCAGGTGGCGGTTGCCACATTCGTCCCTTTTTCTTGCGCTGAGACTCGCTCTGTCCGCAGGCTGGAGCGCGGGGGCGTCGTCATCGCTCCCCGCAGCCTCACACTCCCGGGCTCGAGCCTCCTCCTGCCTCAGCCTCCCGAGTAGCGGGGGCCACGGGCGCCACCGCCAGGCCCGGCTAATTTTTTTTTTGTAGAGTTGGGGTCTCAGGGTCTCGCTGTGTTAGCTGGTCTCAAGTTCCTGACCTCAAGCCATCCTCCCCCTCGGCCTCCCAAAGTGCTGGGATCACAGGTGTGAGCCACTGTGCCTGGCCCAGAAGCTTTTCTTAACTAGGAAAAAATGCACATAAAAATTGAAAAGGTCTAAAGCAGTATACAGTATTAAAAAAAACAATAAACAATAAACTGACCTCCCTGTGCCCACAGGCAACCCCTGGCATCAGTTACTTGTATCTTTCCGGAAGGGGCTTTTTCTTATAAAAACGTGTATTTGTCTAGCATATTGAGTGATCCGGATTTGGTTGTACTTTAGCCGCAAGGCTGACCAGGACATGTTATCCGTAAAGAGGACGCTGGCTTCCCTCCGTGGGGGATCCTGCTTTGTGTTCTTTCTTTGCTGCTTCCAGCACAGCCTCTCTCATCTAACAGGCCCTTAGTGAACGCACTTCACTAATAATTTGCTTATAAACATTTTCACTTTGCTTAGGAGTGAAAGGTTCTTGAAGTTGATCCCTCAGAGTTGTCGTCTGGGAGGGACCTGCTCCTCCCAGTTACCTGGCACTGCCATCCTGTGTGGTGCTCAGCACCAGGCCACCAGACAGGTGACGTTCCCACTTCTGCCGAGGAAAGCCGGGTGTCATGGGATTAAGAACTTTGTCACGTAGCACCAGCACCAATGGCGGAGTGGAGTTAGGACGCAGACCCCACTCAGTCTCTGGTGGCTCCACCAGAGCCCCTGACAGAGTCCCCCCAACAGCAACAGGGGTGAACTTACATTGTCTGCACATGTTACTTCCAGCACCTGTTGGTGTTTACGTGATTTAAGTAATAACCCGTTCATTGCCACAGGGGTGACTTCAAGGCCATGGTCTCTGGGCTTTGTGTTCGTACAGGGTGGGAGGGGTGCCCTTTCCGTGTCACCTGAAGACGACTTAGGGAAGGTGCTTTAATGCATTTGTGGCAAGGACCTGCCTGAGCTGGGCCAGATGCCCTCTGCGTTCTTTCTGAGAGGCTTTGGACTTTCCACTTGAGAGGTGGATCAGGGGCAAGGACAGTATTTATGGGTCATTTGTTCAGCCCCTCTTATCCCCACTTCTGAGGACCTCCCCAGATGGTAGAGAGAGCAGCTCGTTGGAGACAAGGGGTGGGATCTTGCAGAGGGGCTGAGAGTGGTTTATGTGCAGATGGCAGCCCCTGCGACATGGCAGGGTCAGGACGGTAAATGCTCATTTGGCAGCACTGCAGACCGTTGGAAGGAAGAGGAGCTGGGCCAGAGTGGTCGGCAGGGACCCAGAGCGGGGTCCGGGGCCCGTGTGGAGAGTGGCCAAGGACACTTGCATCCTGTGTCCTGTGGCAGCTCTCGTCTGCTCAGGTTTCTAAAGGCCCCCTGAAGGCAGTGGCCAAAAGCATGGCTGTGAGCCAGCCAGGACTGTGGCAGCTCTGGGTCCTCAGAGCATCAGTGTCCTCCTGAGAACTGGAGGCCCGGGGCCAGCACCACCTCTGACCCCAGGAGAGTGGGTGGGGGAGGGCTGGAGTCTCCTCCGGCACAAAGGTGCCATGGGTCCTGTTCATCTCGCCTGTTTCCCATTAGAATTGGCAGGGAGCTGGCAGTTTTAGGACTGTATTGCCTGTGTGTGTGAGCTGGTGCCCACGCATGCGCAAGAGCGCATGCATGCGTTACGCACACACATGTAAGTACAAACACACTGTGAAGAACAGGTTGGGGCACGTCTACCCTCACCGGTGCAGGGCATTGCGGGGGTGAAGGAACCCACTGTGGTTCAGGCTTCTGGAAGACCTTCCAACGAGGTCTTTGCTTACGCCAGGGGGAAGGGACAGGGGCCACATTTGGGTCTGGTCATGAACCTGTGCCTGGGCTCCCAGTGCCAAGTGGGCAGAGAGGCGAGGCACTCAGGGGGCCTGGCCTGTCTGTCTCACGTCTCTGACCAGAGCCTGGAAACCTGGCTGGCGTCCAGCACATCATCCTTGTCCTCTCAGGAAAGGGAGGCGTTGGGAAAAGCACCATCTCCACAGAGCTGGCCCTGGCTCTGCGCCATGCAGGCAAGAAGGTGAGTGCCCCACCCCTCTGGGGGCTGGCCCTGGCCGGGAGGGTGGACAGAGACTTAGCACGGGCCCTCCACCCCCAGGGCAGGCCTTAGGAGGGCACCTCCTTGCAGGTGGGGATCCTCGACGTGGACCTGTGCGGCCCCAGCATCCCCCGCATGCTCCAGGCGCAGGGCAAGGCCGTGCACCAGTGTGACGGTGGCTGGGTGCCCGTCTTCGTGGACCGGGAGCAGAGCATCTCCCTCATGTCTGTGGGCTTCCTGCTGGACAAGCCAGATGAGGCCGTGGTGTGGAGAGGCCCCAAGAAGAACGGTAATGATCAGGTGGGGTGGCTGCTGTTGGCCTCTCTCAGCTGACCTCTTAGTGCTCAGTTAGGGGCCTCGGAGAAAGCCAGGCAAGGTGGCACCTGTAGTCCCAGCTACTTGGGAGGCTGAGGCAGGAGGATCGCTTGAGCCCAGGAGTTGGAGGCTGCAGTGAGTGACGATGACACCGCTGCACTCCAGCCTGGGCGACAGAGCCAGACCCTGTCTCAAAAAAAATTTTTCTTAAAAAAACCTCGGAGGAAGCCCAAGGCTGCCGTACCTCTTTCTACACGGCCGCTGCCTCCTGGTGAAGTCAGAAAGTGTCCAGTCTGCCCCTCCGTCTCCTCCTGCGGAAACACTCCTGCTGCTCACTGCCGAGCAAGCAGTCGGGCTGTGCCTGACGACCCACGTGTGGCATCCACGACACCTGGATGGCGGCTCCGGGCAGGGTGTGGGATGGGCCACGAGACAGCAGCTCAAATCCAGTCAGCTTCACTGTGAGACTGTCAGCCACGGCATCCCAGTGTCCCAGGCAGGAGGGCATGGTCTGCTCAGACCTGGACCTGTGGCACGCAGGGACCTGAGGACCCCCAGTGTCAGAAGGAATCATGGGGGTGGTGGCCCTGAGGTTGGGCTCTGGAGCAGCAGGTGGCATTTGACCTCCTCTAAGTGCAGGGAGACGCTGCCATGGGTGAGAAACAAGCTTAGGGCAGATGGCTGCTTCTGGGACATGCCAGCCAGGCGTCCACCGCAGGCTGCCTCCTCTGTGACCTGAGAACTGGGTGTTCCTGTGCGTGGGCACTGACACCCCTACGCAGGTCGGGGCTCCACATCTTAAGCTGAGGCCTTGACAGGCTCAGCTGCCAGCCCTGTGGGCAGGGGTACTGAGGCAGGGTTGAGTGCTGGAGAGAGGGCACTTGCAGGGCCAGGGACAGGCTTGCCTCCCGCTGCCTCCTGCCACCCGCTCCTGGCTAGAGCCACCAGCTGAACCAGTGCCTGCTACAGGTGGTCCCAGAGCTTTCCGAGAGTCTTCAAAGGGGGGGGGGGTGGAAGGGGGTAGTGGCTCGATGGGATGGGACCCCACCTGCTTTCTTGTGGCTGCTGGGCTTTGTGGCACAGACCTGGCTCCGCCCTGACGCCCCATCCCTGCAGCACTGATAAAGCAGTTTGTGTCTGACGTGGCCTGGGGGCAGCTGGACTACCTGGTTGTGGACACGCCCCCGGGGACCTCTGATGAACACATGGCTGCCGTGGAAGCCCTGCGCCCCTACAGGCCCCTGGGGGCCCTCGTGGTCACCACGCCTCAGGTACTGTTGGCAGCGCCATCCCATCCCTTACATGTGGCCTCTCCCCACTGGGCCGGGCCAGGCTGGGTGGTCATCTGCTGCACATCCTGGCTGAGTTGAGGCCGATTGGCGGGTCTTGTCCCAATCTCCAGGCGGTGTCCGTGGGGGATGTGAGGCGGGAGCTGACCTTCTGCAGGAAGACGGGGCTGCGGGTGATGGGGGTTGTGGAGAACATGAGTGGCTTCACCTGCCCGCACTGCGCAGTGAGTCGTGGGGATTCGGCAGGGTGGGGCAGGCCGGTGGGGGCACAAGGCCACGAGGAAGCCAGCGTCAGCCTCCAGGGTAGGCTAGTGACCAGTGTGAGGCTGGGGGGGACACTGTGTCCGCCAGCCAGCTCCCTGGACCTGCTTGAGTGTGGGGAGCCAGTCCTCGAGCTGGGTCCTCACAGCCCTGTCTCTTAGGAATGCACCAGCGTCTTCTCCAGGGGTGGCGGGGAGGAGCTGGCCAGGCACGCCGGGGTCCCCTTCTTAGGTGAGTGCCCAGAGCTGGGGTGGCTGGGGTCCTGATTTCTCCTTCTGAGTCCTCTGTGCTGGGTGTTTCTGACTCACCTGGGCCCACGGAGTGCCCAAGGGAGAAGCAGGAGCTGTCTCCTCCCGTCTTTCTCATGCGGCAGAAGGCGCTGGCTATGAGCTGTAGCTCATCTCTGGGGACTTACTACCAAAGCAGCACCTCAGGTTTTAAGCAGGGGCTGCATGGTGGCTGTGCCCGCCAACACCCCAGAGGAGAGAGGACAGGTGACCGCTCTGCCCCCACCTGTGGTGCCAGGAGCCGCGCTGTCAGGGCCGCCCAGTCCCGGTGCCCACCCATGCTCCTCTCAAGCACGACGGGGAAGGCAGCAGGGCTTGGCCTGTGCGAGCAGCCGGTGGGGGCTGTGGCATCTGCTGTCAGCGACTGAGCCTGTCCTGGGGCTGCACGGTGCCGCCTCCTCTTCCTCAGTCTCCGCTCTGTCTTCACAGGCTCTGTGCCCCTGGACCCTGCGCTCACGAGGAGCCTGGAGGAGGGCCGTGACTTCATCCAGGAGTTCCCCAAGAGCCCTGCATTTCCTGCTCTCACCTCCATAGCCCAGAAGATTCTGGACGCGACGCCTGCTCAGCCCTCCTGACTGAGGCAGCCTCCTCCTCACAGGCCCTGAGGGATATTCATGGAGCAGGGGGCCTGGCCCCGCCCTAGGAAATGTCTCCCCTGTCTTAGTGGCATCTGTGGCCAAGCCTGGCCTGTGGCTGTGAGGACAGCTCGGGCCCTGGCCTGGGTGCTTGCTGGTGATGTGCAGCTGTGAGACGGGTGGTCTGGGACCCCACACCATGGCTTTGTGCCAGCTCTCGTCACGGTCCCGTCTTACATCCATGCCCCAGAGGGACAGGCTGCTCCTGGCAGCTCCACAGTCCTCAGCTGACCTGGGCTCCCCACACCGAGGGTCGACGAGTGATCTGTGTTAACGGGGGGAGTGGGGAGTGTCCTGTGAGATGGTGAAATGACCTCAGATGTGTCGTGTAACTTTAGAGGAACCCACCATTAAACGTATCCTATCTCCTGCCATGGGTACAAGTCAGACGTTTCTAGAGCCTTCTGTCCTTAGCGGTCAGCTTTGCTCCAGTAAGTCCTGTTGTTGACAAGCCCCTGGAAGCCCAGGTGAGGATGCATTTGCTTCTCCTGTGGTGGGAGTTTGGGGGGATTTTATGATGTCAGAGAAAGCTGTGCGTGCGGTGCTTAGCCGTGGTAGAACTGCCCCCTCCACGGGGTACGTGGACACCTGGGGCAGAGAGTAACTAAGATGAGAAAAGGTGAGTTTGAGAGTGAGCTGAGAGTCCTAGGGGCTCTTTCTGCACCTTTTCCTAGTAAGACCAGGAAGGAAAACTGTTCTGGAGAGCAGAAGGGCGGTGTGGGGTACCGTGCTGTTCTTTCCAAGGGAAGAGCTCGGCCCCTCAGCAGAGAAGGCTTGGGCTGGGGGGGGGTGGGGGGAGGGCAGGGAAAGCCGCTCAGTGGCAATTTCTGGGGCCGCGTGGGACAGCGGTGGGGATGCACCTGGTCTGCAGATGGCGCTTCCCTGAGGGGGCAGGGCAGAGAGGGTGTGGGAGCTGCAGTGTGTGCCGGCCGCCTCTGCTGCCCGCCCCCGCCCCACTGACTCGCTGCCCCCAGCTCTCCCTGCTCTGCTCTGCTCTTAGCAGCGGCTGTGGGGCCCTGGCCACCACTTCCACTACGCTCCAGCTGCCAGGACAGGGACACTGCCCAGTCCTCAGGATGATACCCCACGAGGACAGACAAGACGCTGGGTTCTGGGAGGACCCGAGGAAGTGCCGTCGTTCCTCAGGTGGGGGCAGGTGTACTGGGGAGGGCTCCAGGGGGCACTTAGAGGACCAGGAGGACTCGCTGGGTGCAGGCTGGTCTGGGCCAGGGCAGGGAGGGGTCTAGGATTGAGGCCAGGATGGGGCGGGAGGGGGTGGGGGGGTCCAGATTGTGTGCCGCAGGTCATACGCCGTGTTCTAGGTTGCCTGCCTTTAATTGATGACAGCTAGAGAGGCTGCCGCACCCACCCCGCAACAGGCCCTCAAGTCCTCAGCCCACGCTAGCACTATCCTTCAGCAAGTGGACAGACAGTGTGGGCCTGTGTACCTGTCAGGCTCCTGGGGGTCAACTCCTCATTCTGAGGACAGTGAGGACCTGTCCTGACCAAAGGGCAGTGTCCGGCCAGGGTGAGCCAGGCAGGGGACCAAACCCAGGAGCCCCGGGTCAGCAGTGAGCAAAGTGGGCCTCACTGACGTCCCGCAGGTCGAGGCCCACCACACTAGGGGGACTGGCACAGGTGATGTTGTTGTAGGTGTACACGGGGGGCTGGCAGTCATCCCCCTCAGAGACTGCCTGGACGAAGCGGGGCACAGCGCTGGGGTTTTGCAGGGCGAAGTCCCGCAGCGTCTTGAGGGGGCAGCGGCAGTCCCAGGGGTTTCCCTCGAGCCACAGGCGCTCCAGGCCAGGAGGCTGCGGCACAAAGGTCCGCAGGGAGTTGTTCCTGAGGCTGAGGTAGCGCAGCCGCCCCAGTGGCGAGAAGAGGCCCTCGGCCAGCATCTCCAGGCAGTTGTGCGAGACGTCCAGCCAGAAGGCCCGCTGCAGGGGGCCCAGGGCCTCCGCGGACAGCTCCGACAGCCGGTTGCGAGAGAGGAGCAGGAACTCCAGTTTGCCGAGGCCCTGGAAGAGGCGGTGGGGCAGATGTGTGAGCTGGTTGGAGGTGAGGTCCAGCTCCAGGAGCTCGGCCAGGCCCCACAGGCTCTGCTCCTCAATGTCAGAGATGCCATTGTTCTTGAGGAACAGCCTACGCAGCCCCGAGAGGCCATCGAAGGTGTGCAGGCGGATGCGGCCCAGGCAGCTGCCCTCCAGGTGCAGGCTGTGCAGCTTGCCCAGGCCCCGGAACACCTGCTCTGGAAGGTTCCGGAGACAGTTGCTGGAGAGGTTCATGACTGCCACGTTGGAGAGGCCGAGGAAGGCACCCACCTTGATCTCCTGGATCTGGTTGTTGTTGAGCGTAAGCACCTCCAGCTGCCCCAGGCCCTCGAATGCCCTCTCGGGCAGCTGCCGGATGCGGTTGTGGCCGAGTTGCAGCTCTTCCAGGAAGTGCAGGTCCTTGAAGGTGCGGGGCCGCAGACTGGCGATGGCGTTGTTGGAGAGGCGCAGGACATGCAGGCCCAGCAGGCCTGGGAACGTGTCCTCCAGGAGGCCGGCCACACGGTTGTGGGACAGGTCCAGCCAGCGCAGTGCCTTCATGCCCAGGAAGGCGCCGGGGGCCACGGCAGTGATGAGGTTGCGGGCTAGGTAGAGCTTCTGCAGCCTGGGCAGCCGCACGAAGACACTGGCCTTGACGCTCCGCAGCGCGTTCCCGCTCAGGTCCAGCTCGCGCAGCTCGCCGAGGCCGCAGAAGAGCGCCGGCTGCAGATAGGCCAGCCTGTTGCCAGCCAGCACCAGCTCGCGGAGGTTGCCCAGGCCCTGGAACACCGTGTCAGGAAGCACCGCCAGGCTGTTCCAGCCAAGGTTGAGGTCCCAGAGGTTGGCAAGACCCTCAAAGAGGCCCTCCTCCACCCTGCCGAGGTGGTTGTTGTTGAGGCTGAGCGAGGCCAGGCTGGGCGTGTGCGCGAACGTGCCGGGCACCAGGCTCCGCAGCTGGTTCCGCTCCAGGTGCAGGTGGTACAGGTTCTGCAGGCCCAGCAGCGCCTGTGGCTCCAGACTGCCCAGCTGGCTTCCCTGCAGGTTGAGGAAGTCCAGGCTGGAGAGGTTCCGGAAGGCCGCCTGGGGGATGGAGGAGAGGTTGTTGCCATCAAGCCACAGGGCCCTGGTGCTGATGGGGATGCCGTCAGGCAGCTGCGTGAGGTTCCTCGAGCTGCAGAAGACGTTGAGCTCGTCCGAGTACTCATCGCAGCTGCAGGTGCAGACGGCTGGGCACTGGTGGCCCCGTGCTGCCCAGCACGCCAGCAGCACCACCAGGGCCAGGCCTCCTGTGGGGAGAGAGGCTTGAGGTGGCAGCACTGGGGAGGGTTCTGGCGGGGTGCCCAGGACATGAGCCCCGGTGCCCTGGTCTGCTTGGGGTGAGCATGACACCAGACCTCCCTGGGCCTTGTCCATGGCAAGAGGCAGCGCCCAGTCATGAACTGAGGCCCGTGGTCACCCACTTAATCGCTGACGCTGCACTTTCCACCTGTGGGGCCAGTGGGGTGGCCCTTGTCTTGTTGCAGAGAAGACAGAGGGCTTGGCTTCGCCCAGGCCACTTGGGCATGGGCAGGCTGGGTCCCTGGCTGTTAGGCCACATGGCTGTCTGCATCCCCGCGGCAGATGCTTGAGCCAAGCCAGGCTGCTACGCTGTTGTGGAGAAAGGGGAGGAACTGAGCCATCAGCCGAGCTCTGACCATTTTTGGAATATTCTAGAGCAGGTCTGGGTGGGTGATTCATTTGTTGCCCCTGGTGAGCCAGGCACCCCCTGCCAGCTCCCCAGCGTGTGTGGCCTGCACCCAGGCCTCAGGGCAGACCCCAGACCATCCGCTTACCCCTGGGCTCAGGTTGTGTCTCGGGACAAGGAGCACCAGGCCCCACTGACCTGGCAGTAGTCATGCCAGAGACAACGTCCCAAAACCCTGCCTGCCCAACACTGGGCCGCCCACCACACAGCCCTGTCCTTGCCACAGAGAGCTCGGTATCCTGGGGTGGGGCAGGGCAGCACGGGGGGCCCCTTGCAGCCCATCTGCTGTGATGGGGTAGGGGCAGCCCTGGAGCTCTGGTCCAGGCTGGAGGCTGGCCCAGGCCTCTGGAGGGCACCCCACAGAGGTTAGGGGGTGTGGTGCCGTCCCCCACCCTGAGAGAGGGAGGACCCAGCTGCTGGAGGGCAGTGGGCCCACGTGGGCCAGGCCCACAGCTTGGGCTGTGAAGGGGCACCTCGTTGCTCCAGGGGCTGAGAGCTCGGCTGCCCCTGCCTACATTGCCCGCCAGACCCTCGGGCGGGAGACCCCCTGCTATGAGGCCCAGCTATGTCTGCCTCCTGTTCCCAGCTTTGGGGCCCCCAGAATCCCCCCAGACCCCCAAAGCTGAGCCCTCCGGAGCGTCCCTGAGGGCTGACCCCAGCGGGCTCAGGGTCACAGCTGGCCACCCCCAGAGCGGGTGGCAGGACACTCAGGGGCCTCACCTTTCCTCAGGGCCATTCCGCGTGCAGACCAGGCTGCAGGCTGCAGTGAGCGAGGGCGTCTGCTGTGCGGCCTCTGGGCAGCCAGTGCCTGTCGGCTGCAGGCCCGGCCCAGCTGGCCCCGGCTCCTTTAACCCCCTCGTGCCGGGCGGCCAGCACCAGCACCAGTGCACACGGTGCAGAAGAGAGTCCACCCGAAGCCTCCTTCAAGGCCCGAGGCGGCTGGTCCACCCCCGCCCCCGTTCCCCTACGGAGCTGTCTGGGGGCTGAGCAGCCAGGTGGGGCAGGGCCCCTGGGAGTGGCGTTGGAGGGGCTGGTGCTTGAGGCAGGTCTGGGGAACCTAGGGCTTTGCCTGTTTCCACCCACGGGCAGGGACCCCTCAGGCAGCTCTGGGGTTTCGGGGATTCACCCCTGGCCTGAGCAATGACTGTTAGGGGCTCAGCAGGTGCTGCCATGTTTCCCTGTGCACTGCCTGTGTGTCTGCCCACCCACTCTCCCCAGAGGGGTCTGCTGTTTGGGCTCCTGGGCCCAGGGGCTGTCCAGGGCCGAGGCCTGCCTCAGCCTCCTGTGAACTCAGGGTCAGCTGGTGTCTGGCCACTGCCCCACCCCCAGCCTCTTCTAGGAACACCTGGCAGGGCCACAGGTGCCTCATGTTTGCTTTCCCCAGCACCATCCTCCTGGGAAGAGGCAAGCAGGGAAGTGGGGGTGGCCTGGCCTTGCCTGTGGTCACCCCTGGGCCAGGCAGGGGAAGAAGGCTCTCGTGCCAGGAGACACCCCAGCCCCTACCCACCTGCCCTCTGGCCCCCCTTGTCCTGCTCAAACCCCATCTCCAGCTGGTCACTGCCTCCTTCCGGGCCTGAGCAGGTGGGGCTTGGCCATCGTCCTACCTGCCCGTCCCCTCCACGTCCCTGGTGGACCCTTCTCTGGCTGTTGGCTGGGCCTACCCACCAGTCCCTTTGTTCTGCCTGGGGAGTGGGCGTGTGTGTGCACAGAAAGTGCTGGAAGGAGCCGAAAGAGGCATGTGTGGGAGCAGAGCAGGTAGGTGGGGGGGTGGCAGCCAGCACCCCCAGTCTCCACGGTGCCCCATCCCATCAGCAGGTCCCACAGGCTGGTGCTGGGGACGCGCTTCTTCCCTTTTTTGAGAATCGATCATTTTCCAGGTCGTTTCTCAGCTTCTCTTCTGAGAAATTATAGATCCACAGGGAGAAAGTCCACACCCAGAAAGACCCACAGGTAAGTTTACACAGGGAAAGTGCAGACTCAGCAGGGGCCCCAGGGCCAGCCGGGCGGCCTCTTCCTGGGAAAGGTCCCTGCGTGGGGCCCTGTCTGTCTGTGTCAAGGCTGCGTGGGGCTCAGGCTGGAGCCGGGCACACCCGCCGCTCCCGGAGCCCCTCACTCTGTGTTGGGGAAGGGGAGTTAATATTACTGCCACTTTACTTTGGGAGGGGGGGACAGGACTCTCTGTAGACCACAGGTCGAGCTCTGTGTGGTAGGGAAGCCTTAACAGGATTTTGACAACCAGGTTATGTATTTTTAAACCTCTTGAATCCTGTGATGACACTGAGGAATGTGCACACAAATGTCCAGCCCACTGAGTTCCCAAGAGAACACCCTGTTGCTACGACCCCTAGGACAAGCGCAGCTCCCTGCAGGCAGCTGTCCCAGCTCCAGGCTGGCCACTTCCCTGGTGTCTCTTTCTGGTTCTACCACCTACGTATCTCCCTGAGGAGTTAAGTTCTGCCTGTCTTTAGCCCTCACGTAAATGGTGTCAGGTGGGGTGCAGCCGCTGTTCTCGGGTGTTCATTTTGCTGCTGCTGGACACGCAGCTCTGCTCCAGCTGAGCTTCCAGCGATGCCACCTTGAGCCCCGTGGTAGCATCCCCTGGGGCACGTGCATTTCTGTTGGAGCAGAACTGAATGGAGTCGCTGGGACCCAGGGTGTGTGTCCTCTCAGGGGGTGAGGCCAACCCTTCCCAAGGAGTTAGGCGGTGCTTACTTTCCGGGCGGCATCCTCACCAACATTCCTGTTCACAATTCAGCTGGGTGGTGAAAGGATGTTGCTTTCATTGTTCTGTGTTTTCTCTGTTACCAGTGAGACTGAGCATTTTTTCAGAGGCTTCTTGGCCATTGGGTTCTCCTGTTTGAGCAAGTGCGTGTTTAAGTTTCCTGCCGATTTTCTTTAATATTTTGTAGACACGGGTCTTGCTATGTTTAATGTTGCTCAGGCTGGTCTCAAACCCCTGGGTTCAAGTGATCCTCCCACCTCCACCTCCCAAAAATGCTGAGATTACAGGCGTGAGCCACTGCGCTCAGCTGCGATTTTGCTTGAGACGTGGTCTCGTTCTGTCACCCAGGCTGGAGTGCGGTGGCGTCGTCACAGCTCCCTGCAGCCTCCAACTCCTGGGCTCAAGAGATCCTCCCACCTCAGCCTCCCGATCCAAATCCCGAGCAGCTGGGACTGCAGGCGCCACGCCTGGCTCTCATGTCCATTTTCTATCAGGTCATCTGTTAGTCTGGTGTACGAGATACGGGGGGAAAAAATTCTAGCTGCCAGCCCCTTGTAAGTAAGTGTCACCGATATTTTCTCTTCCACTGTAGTGGCCTTTTCATTCTCATCAGGACTCTGGTGAGAGTTCTTAATTTTCATTTAGGCTCAGAAGAGGTCCCTTAAATGTTACATACTGAACTTGATTCCTCAAATATAACCATAAAGATGGGGAAAGCACGAAAAGCTATTAGGTATTCCAACTTAGGGTTTCAGGTCCTGTTGGCACACGGACTTGAGTATATTCTCCTAAAATACCTTGTGAACCCTGCGTCGCTCTACCTGTCGTGGTATCTGCTGCCCAGCTTCTAAGATGCTTTCCGAGAATGTGAGGTAGGGTTCAAGTTTAATTCTTTCCCCGTATGGACCACGACGGCCGCAGCACGGTTAGTACAGTGGCCGTCCCTGCTGTCCCGAGTCAGGGTGTGTATGAGCCGGGCCCCTCGGGGCTCCCGGCGGCTCCCTCTGACCGTGCCTGCCCCGGGCTGCTGCCACACCACCCGAACCACAGAGGCTGTGTGACATCTGGCAAAGCAGGTCCCCCCACCTCCTTCAAGAGCATTTTGGGTATTCTTGGTCCTTTGCATTTTCATATAAACTCTGGAAACAGCTTGTCAAGTTTCTAAAACAAAACCAAAAACCTGTTGGATTCTGATTTGCGCTGCAGTTTGCGGAAAGTTGATGTCTCCACAACACCGAGTCTTCGACCTGTGGCCGTGCTGTGTTTCCTCTTACGTGCATGCCCTTTGATCTCCCTCCGGAGTGTGGCGGAAGATTTCTGTGTTGTGACCTGCGTGTATTTGTCAGCGTTTTTCCTACACGGTTATTTTTGATGCTGTCAAGTGTGTTATCTTTTCCGCTGCTCAGTTTCCTTTGCTGTTTGTTGAGGCTGGAATTTTCTAGAAGCAAGTCGGGATAAGGAAGTGTTAAGAATGTGCCTTTACCCTGCAGTTCTTTTTCTCGGACAGCTTTACTGGCATGGGGCTCACGTGGCACACGGTTCACCCGCTGTCACAGGGGCTTCCAGTAAACGAGCGGAGCGCGCGGCCCTCCCCAGTCTGGCGGTAGGCCATTCCCAGCACGACGGGCTCTTTCGCGTCTGGCTTCTTTCACTGAGCCTGAGGTTTTGAGGTTCCCCCGTGTCGTGTCACGTAGCAGTGCTCCACGCCTTGCTGTGGCTGAATAATACTGTTCTGTGGATAGACCACAGTGATCTGTCCGTCAGCCGATGGACTGGGGTTGTTTCCCTTTGGGGATTATCATGTATAAAGCTACTATACCTATTTGTAGATACATCTTTAGACAATGTTTCATTTTTCTTTGATAGATTCTTAGGAGTGGAATTGCTGGTTCACCTAGTATTGTCTTTTTTGAAAACTGTTTTCCAAAGTGATTACCTCATCTTACAAAGTATGAGAGTTTTTGTCCCATGTCATCACCAAAATTTGGTATGGTCAGGGTTTTTTTTAAGGTATTGTAATTATAGTTTGTTTTTCACTAATAACTAATGATGTTGGACACCTTTTCATGTGTTTACTGGCCATTCTGGTATTTTCTTGGGTAAAATAGTCTAAGTGTTTTGCCCATTTTTTAATTGGGTTGTTTATATTCTTGAGTTGTAAGACTTTGTATATTGTAGATACAAGACTATAGTATGGATTATTAGATAAAAGATTTAAAAAATTTTTCCTAATCTGTGGTTTTTTTTAAATGTTGTCTTTTAAAATGCAAACGTTTTTCATTTTAATGAAATCCAATTTATGTACTTTTCTCTTTTATGGCTCATAACCTTGTATCCCAGGAACTCTTTGCCTAACCCAAGATCACAAAGATTTTCTCCTAAAAGTTTGAAAGCCTCAGCTCTTACATTTAGGTCAGTGATCCATTTTGAGTGAATTTATGTGTATGGTGTGAGGTGAGGGTCTAAGTTCATACCTAATTGTCCAACACCATTTGTTAAAAAGACTGTCATTTCCCCAAGTGAAATGTCTTGGCATCTTTGTTAAAAAATTAATTGACTATAAATATAAGGATTTATTCTAGACTCCCAATTCTAATCCATTGATCTGCATGCCTGTGCTTGCACATTATCACAATTTACTACCATGGCTTTATAGTGAATTTTGAAATCAGGTCATCTGAGCCCTCCAGCTTTGTCTTTTTCAAAATTATTTTGGCTCTTCTAGGTTCTTTGTATTTCCGTGTACACTTAGGGTCCACTTGTCTTGTTTCTCCAAGAAAGCCTGCTGGGATTTTGATAGGGATCACATTGGATCTACAGATCCATCTGGGGGATCGTTTTCTAATCAGTGAACGCTTTAGATGTTCTGTAATGTCTGTGAGCAATATTTTGTACTTTTCAGTGTGTAAATCTTCAATTTCCTTTGTTAAAGTAGTTCCTGAGTATTTTATTACTTTTGATGCTATTGTGAATGGAATCTTAGTTTCACTTTTGGATTGTTATTAGTGTATAGAAATATGATGAACTTATCTTGCTTAATCTTGTATCCCAGGACCTTGCTAAACTTACCAGCTCCAGTTGTTCCTTAAGAGTTGCTATGTATAGGGTCATGTCATCTGTGAATAAGGACATTTTTACTTTTTCCTTTCCAATATATACACTCCTTTTTTTGGTATCTTACTGCATGCCCAGTACAATGTTGAGTTTCAAGAGTGGACATCCTTGCCTTGTTCTTGATTCTAGAGGGAAACATTGTCCTGCACCATTAAGTATGATGCTGTGTGTTTTCATAGATGCTGTGGGAGGCAGAATACTGCTCCCCACCAAAGATGTCCATGTCCTGATCGCTGGGCTCGGGGAACATGTTAGGTTACCTGGCAAAGAGTTAAGGTTGCAGATCAGCTGACCTCAGAAGAGTGAGAGCAGTGTGGATTCTCCAGGTGAGCCCAGTGTAATCTCAGTGTCCTTAAAAGTGGACGCGGGAGTTGGATAATGTTTGCGTGAAGCTGTACGGCCCCAACCAGCTGCTGCTGGCCATGAGCCGGGGGGTCCAGGCAGCCTCTAGCAGCTGGAAGGCCGAGGGTGCAGGCCCTGCTAGAGCCTGTGCAGGGAGTACAGCACTGCCCACCCTCAGTTTTCCCCAGTGAGACCCCTGGCAGGCTTCTGACCGCCATGACCGTAAGATAAATTTGTGTTTTAACTCACTAAGGCTGTGGTGATTTATTACAGCAGCAATCAGGGACTAACACAGATGGCCTTTACCAGGTTGAGAAAGCCCCTTCTATTACTAATCTGTTGAGATTTTTTTTTTTTTTTTTTTTTTTACCATGAACAGGTGTTGCATTTTTTCAAATGCTTTTCTGCGTCTACTGAGATGATCTTGTGAGTTTTGGCCTTTTATTAATGTAGCCTATTACATTAATTGATTTTTAGATGTTTAACCAACCTTACATTCCTGTGATAAATCTCATTTGGTTGCAGGGTATAATGTTCATCTGTGTTCATGACAGGCATGAATCTGCAGGGGGTTTTTGTGTGATACCCTTCCCTGGCTTGGCCTCATAGAGTAAGTTGTGAATTGTCTCAGTCTGTGTTGCTATAAAGGAATACTTGAGGCTGGACAGTTTATAAAGAACAGAGGTTTATTTGGCTTATGGCTCTGCGGGTTGTTCGAGCAGCAGGGTGCTGGCATCTCCTCAGCTCCTGGTGAGGGCCTCAGGCGGCTTCCACTCTTGCAGAAGGCGAGCAGAGCTTTGGCAAGGGCGGAAGCAGGGGCGGAGTGCCAGCTCTTAACAGCCAGCTCTCGGGGAACCAACGGGTGGAGCAGGAACCACGGCCACAAGGACAGCACCAGACGGTTCACCAGGGATCCGCCCCCGTGACCCAAACCCCTCCCCCAGCCCCGCCCCCACAACGGGGATCAAATTTCTGCTCCCGCTGCCGGGTCTCACAGGCTGGTGTCCCTCTTCTGCTCTGGAAGCAGGGGAGTGACTGGTGTTTGCAGAATGCACTGGTGAAGCCATGAAGGCCTGGGCTTTTTGCAGGAAAACTTTATTAATAAATTCAAATTTTTATAGGTCTGTTCAGATTTTGTTTCTTGTTGAGTCAATTTAAGTGATTTTTGTCTTTCTAGGAATTTGTTGGTACAGCGTTTCCCTAGTATTCCCTTGTAAGTCCTTTTAATTTCTGTCGGGCTGGCAGGGATCCCTCCTCTTTTCATTCACGATTTTGGTAATATTTACGTCTTCTCTCTCGTCTTGCTGGTCCTTCTACCTGAGGATTAATTTTGTTAATCTTTCCAAAGAGCTAACTTTTGGTTTTTCTGTTTTCAGTTTCACTGATTTCCTTTCTAATCTTTTATTATTTTCCTTCTGCTTCCTTGGGGTTTCACTTGCTCTTTTTTCTAGTTAGTTAGTTTGAGATCAGACCAGTGCACCCCAGGCTGCCGCTGCAGCCTCCAACTCCCAGCCTCAAGCCATCCTCCGCCTCCAGAGTGCTGGGATTACAGGCGGGAGCCACTGCGCACCGCACCGCGCCTGGGGCCTGGACCGCAATTTAAGTGGCTGGTTGTGTGTTGTGTGAATTTCACCTCAATTAAAACTAATTAGCAAAAGGCATCACTAAAACCGTTGGCTACTTTTTAGGGGGACAGAAGTTTCCCACACTGGGCCTCACACACGACGCACAGCAGGTCAGCCGAGGAAGACAGTGCAGACTCCGGATGCACATGCGGCCTGCAGGGAAGGCAGACAGCAGGGGACAGATGGCCAGTGGGCACATCCCAGAGGCATCAGCAAAGGGTCCAGACAGAGCCCCCACCTGACCCCATCCAGGGGGCAACCGAATGATACTTAAAACATGAAAGTCTGCTGGGGGACGGGGCACGGCAGTCAGAAGTCGGGACAGGTCACAACAGCAGCCCCTCACGGGTGTGTTTACATTTGATGCAATGACTTCAGTTCACCTCAGACATCTGTCCACGAGTCAGAGAAGAAACAAAACTGGAAGGTAACACGAGTCCTACACAGCTGTGACTGGCACTGGGCAGGAAGAGGCACAATCCCCGAGTAGCCAAAGCAGGGGACAGGCGCAGCGAGAGCCCCGAGGGGAAGGGGGTGCAGGCGCCCAGGTGGGAGGCACAGTACAGACCTGACTTGAAAATGTAGGAAGGAAAAACTCAAGTGACAGCCCTATAATCATTAAAGAAACAATCACTCGTTTTACAAATGTCCACAAACACCCGGCTCAGATGGTTTTATAGGTAAGCCCTGCAAAGACTCGAAGAACAGACTAGAATTACCTTCTCTAAACCTCCAAGGAAAGTAGATGTGAAGTCATTTTATTACATACCAAAACCAGACAGGGATTGTACAAGAAAAGAATTAGCAAATTGAGTCCAGCAACTGAAATTATGAAGTGAATTTAGCCCAAGAATATAAGACTCAGCATCAGAAAAATCTGTTTATATAATTCACCGGATAAAAGGAGACGACTTAACAGGTGCAGAAAAAAAAATACATGCCAAGATTCAGCTCCCACTGGTGTGATTTCTACCAGGCCAGCAGAGGAGGGAAGGGGCCCGTTGTGAGGTGGGCGCCCTCAGGGTTGGCCCGGCCTTCCTGGAGCCAGGCTGCCTGGCCGCCGCTTCCGGGAAACAGTTGGCTCACCGCCCGGTTTCCTTCCTGCCTGGACACCTTGACTGCCACCCCCGGCGAGGGTGGGGATTAGTACTCGGCCCACCCTGCAGAGTCTCCCAGGCCCATTGAACTCCACTGCCCGGCTGATGCCCAGGACCTGCGAGCCCCACTCACCCTGTCCCATCTCAGTAAGCAGACACTGTCCTTGTAGCTGCCTGGCCCAGGGCACTCGGCTCAGCCCCAACCTGGGAAGAGACATTGCCACCTGCACCTGCGCGCACCGGGGGTCCCACTGCCCCCTCTTGGGTCCTGAGCACCCGCCTCACATGCCAATCAGAAATCCTGGGAAATGTCAGGAATCGGCTTCCTGCTCAGCCATGCTCAGTGTCTTCAGGACGCAGGCCAGCACCTTGGCCGCCACGCTCTCCTCTCCGCAGATCTGCCCAGGGTCCTACAGTTGCTTTCCTCTGCCCTCATGCCCCTCAGTTTCCACTCTGCAAGGTCTCCCTGCCTCATGGGAGAAGGGCGCCGCCGGCCTCTTCCTGCCTTGTGTTCCCCCAGGGCTCCCCCAACCTGCTCCTCTGCCAGGATGAGCTCTGTGAGGGTGGGGACTCCAGTCTGTTTGCTGCCGAAGCCCAGAGCTCCTCAGCACTTGCCACACGCTCAGCGTTCCGACACTTGCCAGTGAAGTCGGGAACTAAGGCCACCACACCCACTCAGCTCACACCAACATGGGGAGACAGAAGTGCCAGCAACAGGACCACAAAGGAAACAACAGGTGAGTCATTAGGACTCTACAAGTTTCGCTGGGCTCCCAGGAGCAAAGTTATCTGCACTCCATTACATTTTCTGACCCTTGGTGTAATTTAAAAGACAACATTACAGTGGCTTCAAATATCTAGGTGCCCAGGGACCAGATATCCCTAAAGAACCAACCTTCAGGGAGAAAATTACAAAACTTGATGGAAAAGCTTCTGCTGAACACAGACTTTGGTCTTTGTCCCTGGGTGAGGTGCCCACTCTCTAAGCACTCAGTCTCCACTACTCACGAGCACTTCGCTGGTCACCAGCAAGAGCAGCCTCATGACTGGGGCTTGGGGCCAGGTGGTATCAGCCTGACCTGATGGTCCGCGGCTCCCTCAGTCACTCTGTGTTGTGAAAGCCCAGTGCAGACCGGGCGCTGAGGCCCGGGGTAGCTTCCTGGTGGTGAGCACACGATGTGCTGGGAGGGTGACACCCCTGGGTTGACGGGCAGGAAGCTGCACCCAGGCGTCCCAGCCCTCTGTGGTCCTGTTGCATGGCTGCTCCTGGTGTGTGTCCTCTACAGCTGTGGTCCCAAACCCCCGGCCTCAGACCAGTATGGGTCCGTGGCCTGTTAGGAACCAGGCTGCACAGCAGGAGGTGAGCAGCGGGCAGGTGAGCAAGCGAAGCTTCATCTGTATTTACAGCCGCTGCCCATCGCTGGCATCACCGCCTGAGCTCTGCCTCCTGTCAGATCATTGGCGGCATTAGATTCTGCATTATGGCGAGTTGTATAATTATTTCATCATTAATACAATGTAATAATAGAAATAAAGTGCAAGTAAGTGCAATGCACTTGAATCATCCCAAAACCATCCCACCTGCGCGCCCCCCCCCCCCCCCCCCCCCCCCCCCCGCCCATCCATGGAAAAACTGTCTCCCATGAAACTGGTCCCTGGTGCCAAAACGGCTGGGGGCCGCTGCCCTGCAGTGAAACAGGTCAGAAGTGCAGTGCTCTCCTGGGTTCTCTGAGTCGTTCTAGCAAATTGATGGATCCAAAGGGGTTGTGGAACCCCTGAATTTGTAGCCAGTTGGTCAGAGTGTGGGTGGCCTGGGACCCCTGACCTTGTGGCTGGTGTCTGAGGTGAGGGCCCTGTGGGGACCGTGCCCTTACCCTGTGGGTCTGCACTGATGCCGGGTGGCGGCGCCAGCAGCACAATGCAGAAGGGCTGCAGCAGCTCCCGCCACATGGACACACGGCACATGCGTAATTTGAAACTCCACACTGCAAAAAGCCACTTTTCCCCAGTCCGAATCCCAGACATAAATATTCTAATATTTACACGTAAGAGCAAAGGGCCCAATACCTGGGACTCTACTGAAGGACATGGCCAATGTCCCTCCCTGAGGATGGAAAACCACAGCAGCTACGAGAACAGCAGCTGTCTCAGGACAGAGAAACCTGCCGGCAGGGCGTGGGCACAAACAGTCCATGCCATGGAGGCTGGCAGTGTAGACGAGGGGCAGGGACGCCCGGGTATCCACCCCGTGTGGGAGTGAAGGAAACCAAGCACCAGGCATAAAAACATCTTCACGTGAATTACCTACCTAAGCAAGAAAACCAAACAAACAACTCTATTGGATTTTCCTCACAGGAGCACATAGGGTAGGGAAAGAGTTAAACAGGACACAAAAGCATTTACCAGGGACAAAAAAGATACATTTGGCATTAAGTCAAGAATTTCCACTCAACAAGACAGTGAGTAGCCAACAATAAGCAAAAACTGTAAATATGCACAAAGAACACATAAAATATGTAATAAAACAAAGGACATAAAATAGAATATATTAAGAACTCTTACTGGGGAAGAAATCTAAACGAAGGGGCAGCTCACATGAGGAAATCCAAATGGCCAGTGAGCAGGTGGAAAAGTGTTCAACCTCCCTAGTGACCAGGTAAATGCACATGCAAACCTCCATAAAATACCACTTCACACCCCTAAGATGGATAAAAATTAACAAGCTCAGTACCAAGTGCTGACATGGGTGTGGACAATGCACCCTGTTTGTCCCACTGGTGGAAAAGAGCTCGATTATTCCAACAGAACAGCCAAAGTGTTTTCCAAAGTTGAAACCTACTTCTCTGCACCCCAGCAATTCCAATTCTGATTATAAACCCGGGGAGACCCTTCCCTGCCTGCAGCAAAGCCACACTATTGCAGGAGCAAAAGATGGAAGCCATGCGTCTGACGCTGGGTAAACAGGTGGCTGCAGCACGTGGGAACTGACCACCTCCCGCTGCCTTGCACATACTGCAGCCGCCCAGGCCCAGCTTCCACGTCGGAGCAGACACAGCAAGGCCCAGTGGGTTGTGCAGGACAGGATCCCAGCGACACCACCGGCATTCAGGGGAGGCAGGCTTCCCTTGGGGGAGGGACAGGATACGGGGCATCCACTGGATTAGCCGCATGTGCCAGGCGATGGGGCACACTGTTTCTCTTTATGTTCCACACGATTTCTAAATATCTTCTATTTGCAGACATTGAAACCAGCTGCAACTGACAGCAGCTGGGGCTCTCTGTTCCCGGAAGCCTGGCATTACGTGTGGCGGCAGGAACCAGAAGAGACCTAGCGGTACCTCTTGGGGGGCCATGCACATCTCTAGTGTTGCACCCAGCCCCACCCCATGGTTCTGCTGGGGGGCTTTGGGTCACCAGGAGCTTTGGCTCCACCTGTAACATCATAATCATCATATGAGAATGAGTTTGTGCAGTTCTCATGCAATTTTAAACATCCTGGACCTGACCCCATGGCAGTGTGGCCCAGTGACTGAGCCCCAAACAGCCAAGGACAGGGACAAACAGCCTAGAGCTCTGAGATGTCCGGGAGATGGCACAGGGCAACGATGCTTCATCGTCGGAGCTTGACGAAGAGGAGGCCCCAGTGATGACATCCACAGCAGCCCAGGGGCCCTGGTCACATTCTCATCACAGGTCTAAGGGGCCGAAGGTGAGCCGTGGACCAGAGCCATTCCCCCTGCACAGGGAGGCCCCACCCCTCTGCGGCTGCTCTGGGACTGCATCTCCTTGTCCTCCCCACAAGGCCCCCCAGCCACTAGGTCCACCTGGAGCCCAGGGTCTGGGCAGGATGCGCAGCCGTCCCGAGTTCTGGGATCCCAGACTAGACATGAGATTGCAGGACAAGCCACGTGGGGAGGGCAGCTTGCCCGCTCCAGCACAGAGGCAGAGGGATGGTTGCCGAGCAGAGACGCCTGGAGACCGCAGGACCCTCCTCTTCTCCTTGCCGGGGGCCTGTGGGCATCAGACCATATGCAGGGGCCACAAAGGTGCCAACTGTCACGGGTCCGACAGTCACATTAGCACCCAGCCAAGGCCACAGCAAGGACACGGCTCCCCACCTCAGGCGGAATCCTACACGAGGCTAGGTACCAGGCCGTCCCCAGGGACTCCTCAGGACAGCCCATGAGCAGCTTTTGCTAAGACAGGGTGTGGGAATGAGCACGGAGCTCCAAGGGGCCACAGGGAAGGTGTGACGGGGCCACATGGCAGAGGCTCCAGCCAGCCGGGGTCAGCCTCCACCCAGGTCCAAGCTGGGAGATCATGATGGGAGACGGCAGCCATGCAGCCAGGGGGGCCAGAGGGCTCAGGACAGGGCCCCCCACACCCGGCTTCATGTGCTACGTCTCCAAGCCACTAACTTCCCCAGCCAACCCAGGCCAGCGCTGAAGACTTTACTTGACCCAGGCTGGGCTGGGATCCTGCCCACAAAGGGCTGAGCCCACCTGTTCCATGTCAGTAGGGAAATGAGTTGTGAAGATGCTGAGCTGGAACCGTAGAGTTGACTTGACTAACAGGAAGGCTGGGGGGGTGGGGGGTGGGGAGGAAGAACCCGAGGGCAGCGCCAGGGCCTGGCCCAGCAGCTGGGGTGGAGGTTCACACTGGCAGCCCACCGCGGGAGAGGGGCAGCTCTCGCTGGGGCATCAGGCAATCCCCAGGGATGCCACCCGGGATCAGAGAGAATGCACAGAGTCTGCACGTGGCGGGTAGGGAATAAATACTTTTTAAACTTCTTCTCTTATAAATATGAATTAGAACATTTGATAACACAAGCAAAGGGCTCTGAATTTAAAATTAAACCAAGTCTGAATTTCCAGCACGACTAGTAGGAAAGTCAATTACCTAAAACATCCTAATCCCCAAACACCTCTGAGGGCAAAAGCCACCACAGGCCCCTCGTACACCTCAATCCCGGGGCACCTTGAACTGGTCCTTCTCCCTGCGGATGGCCCTCATGGTGGTCACGGGGTCCGTCTCACCCGCGTGCTGCTGCACCGTCTTCTCCCTGCGGAGGCGAGTGCCAGGCTGCAGGCCGCAGGCAGGGCACACAGGGCCTACCACCCCCGCCAGGAAATTCTCACAAAGGAAGCGGCGACAGTCATGGCAACTTGGGGTGTCTCTGCTGTGGGAGACCCTCACTGGCTGAGCCAGGTACTTGGAGAGCCCAGAGGGCGGGAAGACCCCTACCCCACACTGCCCAGGCAGAGCCCAGGGCTTCCCGAGGCAGCAGCTCCACCTCTGACAGGGTCTGGGCCTCCAGGGTCCGATGGACCCACATCCTTGCCAAGGTGCCAAAAGTACCCCTCTGAGGAAAACAGTCTGAGCCACCAGCCACACTTGATGATGCTCTCCAGGGTCCTGGACGTGGCTCTGCTGTGTGCACAGCGGGGGACTGATTACAGGGGCCGCGCCCTCACCTCACTCTCATGAAGGGGTTGTAGGTGAACTCCTCCGCCAGGGTGGACGGCACCGTGGGCTCTCCCATGCCGTACTTCTCCTGCAAGAGAGACGCGTCGCTTTAATCTGGAAACTTTTAAAGACGACATTTCAAAATATCTTCTAACAATCCTCAAACAGTCCCACAGAGAAGGCGAGGCGAGCAGTCTGGTCGGTGCAAGACCCGCGGGTCCTGCTCACGAGGAGGAAGGAGAAGCCAGCCACCCCGTGGGAGCCGCCCCATCCCTCGAGGGGGAGATGGAGCTTTCTCCTCACGGATAGGAAGTTTGTGTTTCACGTTACAGAAGTAGTAACTAGTGAAAATGCAGAAAACACAGAAAGGAAGAAAACCACAGCCCCAGCCCCAGCCCCAAAGAAAGCACGTGGGGGTGGAACAGCAAGGTGACAGGTGACAGTGCTGGGGCCCCTCCCTGGGGCGACGCCCTCTCTAGAGGGTGGTGGGCAGAGCTCCCTCCCTCCAGGCTCCCAGGGAAGGACCCAGCACGGGCAGCTTGTCACTTGGCAGCCTGTCACCTCGACTCAGAAGAGTCACCCCTGACCGAACCTGGCCAGGGCGGACGGAATGAAGAGAGCACAAATCCCCCACCCGTCTGGCCAACTGTTAGTTCCTGCAGAAGCTTTTTCCCGTGGGAGGAAGGCAGCGCAGTAACAGCGGGCGCTCTCCACGCGGCCCCCACCCTCCTACCCAGGCCTCAGGTCAGAGCTCAGCCAGGAGCTGTGGCCCCAGCCCAGGCTCGCTGCCCCCCAGGGACCTCAGCCCGAGGGTCCCCATCCCACCTGCTGCGAGCAGCGGCATCGAGGAGCAATTCTTCAACTGAAGGGGGTGAGGGGAGTGTCAGGCAGGGGTCTGCCTTACGGCTAAGCTCTTCTTTCCCTTCTGGTGAAGATGATCTTAGTGTGTGTTACGGTATTCCCTGTGCTTCCCAACATTCTCCTAAGAAATCTTCTTCCACCTCATTGAGGGAATAAAAGTTTACACTTCTAAGGATAATTTTAAAACACGTCTTTACATATATTATGTTGGAGTATAAACTGTCATAATCTTTTGGATTATCTTTTAAAATGAGTGTTAATGTCACCAATTTTTCCTATGGAAGCATGAAGCATGCAGAAATTTAAAGACATATAAGGTTACTCACTGCAGCATAGTTCATAAGAGCAAAAATTGAAAACTCTAAATGTCCTTCCTAACAGGATTAGGAATCATTAAATCATGTCAAAATGATTTATGGGTGACGGCCACACAATAGTATTTTACCCCCATTAAAAAGGACAGTAAGATGGGTGGACAGACAGACAGGACAGGGATGGGAAGGTGGTAATGGGAGAAAGCAGGTGCCGCGTATGTACGTGGACAGCTACGCCACGTTCGCAGGAGACTCAGTAGTGCTAGGATCTCACTTCTCTCCAAACCTATTGTTATAACACACGCCCAGTCAAAAGCCAAGCTGGCTTTTATATAGAAATTAACAAGACGATTCTAAGAATGGAAACGCAAAAACTAGTTTAGAAGAGCCAAAGCAATTTTGGAAAAGAATAAAGTTACAGGATTTATACTACCTGATTTCAAGACTTATCACAAAGCTACAGCAATCGAGGCAGTGTGCTCTGATTTGAGGATAAGCCATACAGAGGATGACAGGAAAGACTGCCCAGAAGTACATCCATGCATATGAGGTCTCTTTTTTCCAACAAAGGTGCCAAGGTAACCCAACGAGGAAAGGACCGTCTTTTCAGCAAATAGTGCTGAGCAAGTGGACATCAAATGCAAAGTGAACCCCTACCCTCACACCACACACAAATGTTAACCTGAAACGGGTCCTGTAAATTGTATATAAATATAAAAGCTAAGACTTTAAGGCTTCTAGGAAAGACACATAGGACAAAGTCTTTGTGAGCTAGGGGTATGCGAAGATTTCTTAGATAGGACACAAAAAACATAAGAGAAAAAATTTATAAACTGAACTTCAAAGTATCAACTTCTACTTTCCAAAAAAAACTGAAGAAAATGGAAAGGCAAGTCACAAACTTTGAGAAAATATTTGAGATATATATGACAAAGACTTGTTTCCAGATTACATGAGGAACTCTTATAACTCAATGACAAGCCAAATCACCCAATATTTAAAATGGATAAAAGATCTGAACATAGATTTCACAAAAGGGGGCATACAAAAGGCCAGTAAGTACACAGAGAGATGGCCAACCCCACAGTCATGGGGAAATACAAATTTCAAAAGCACGAGATACCCATACGCATGTATTATTAGAACAGCAAAAATCAAAAAGACCAACAATACCAAGTGGTAGTTAGCGTGTGGAGCAACTGTAGCTCTTACGCATTCCGAGCGAGAATGTGAAACGGTACCACCGCTTTGGAAAACAGTCTGGTCGTTTCTGAAACATGCATTTAACCATACAGTGCAGCAACTCCACTCTTAGGTATGCACCCAAGAGCAATAAACGTGTCCACAAAAAGACTTGTACACAAATATTCACAGCAACTTTATTCATAAGAGCAAAAAACTAGAAACCCAAATATCCATCAACAGATGAATGGATAAAGGAATTGCAGTATATCCACACAATGGGATGCTACTCAAACAACCGGGATCAGTCTCAGAAACATTACGCTGAGCGAAAGAGCCAGATACAGCAGAGTTCTATGATTCCGCTTATGTGAAACTCTAGAAAAGAGTCCTCCACCGGAGAGAGAGAAAGCAGACCAGTAGTTGGCCCGGGGGCACCGAGTGGGAAGGGGCAAGGGAAGCTTCGGAGCAGTGGAAGGTTCTGTGTCTTCATTGTGGTGAGGACTACACGGTGCATATACTGTCAAAATTCATCCAACTGCATACTGTCCACTCAAAACAGATACATTTTATTCTATGTACATTGTCCTCAAACTTCAGTTATTAAAAAGCAGATAACCGAAAAGGAAGTCACAAAATGGTATATGCACAGTATGAGTTTATATACTAAGTATTAGTATATGCACAGTTGAAAACGATGCTCGACAAAAAAAGGTGATTTATTTAAAACAACAAACCTGTATGAGGCAGCATCACTCACTGAGCTCAGGAAGGAGCCCACACCCGAGACCGTCCAGTCTGAGGTTTCTTACTGATGCCACTTTCAGTGAATGAATGGGGAGCAGAGCTCTGGGGCCCAGGAGAACCCCTCGCTGCTGCCGGCTGTCCCGGGCTGTGCCTGCAGGCCCGCGTGGGGCCGCTGAGATCAATGTCTTTTAGACAAGGAGCCTCGTGTGCCATGTTCCGCGGGTCTGAGGAACAGGCAGAGGTGGTTTCCCCAGACAGCGTAGGACTGGGCAGAGCCATGCGGCCCATCTGACCCTGCTGCTTGGCACATGGGAAACGGGGCTGGAGCCTGCAGCTTGGGCCTCGCCTGGGCACTTGTTAGAAATACAGAGTCTGAGGCCTGCTAGGGACCCACTGAGTCAGAACGATCTCAACAACACACCCAGGGGTTCGTCATGCAAGTACAGTTGGACTGCGCTGGTCTGAAGCCCAAACTTGCTCTCTGTGACCCACTCTGGCAACAACACTGTCGTGCCAGCACTGAGGACCCTCTGAGCAGGGCCCTTGAGGAGCCCTCGGGAGTCACTGCACCCTCAGAACCGCCACTCACCTTGGCCCAGGCCAGCTTCTCCTGAACGGCCGTGTTGTCGGGCTCCACATGGCGAGCAAATTTGAGGTTGTTGATGGTGTACTCGTGCCCACAGTAGACTTTCTGAGGAAAGAACCAACACGTGAGCTCTGCAGACTGATTCATCACCCTTGAAAGCTCCTCAGCTGGGCCAGGCTGTGTCCTCGTCCCAACCTGGGCACCTCACAGGCTGTGTCCAGTTAGTGGACACCCGCAAGGCGGAGCCTGGGCGCCGGCCCTCAGGGAGGCGCTGCCTACCGTGTCTGGAGGGAGCCGGCCCAAGACCTCAAGCAGAGCTTTGCACATCTCATCCGCCGTCCCTTCATAGAACTTCCCGCAGCCAGCCACAAACAAGGTGTCCCCTGGAAGACAGCATGACAGCCACGAGGTAGAGAGCCACCCGCGGGGCCAGGGAGCCAGGTGACGCTGCCCTCCCACCACCATGGTGGGCTCAGCCCACAGCCATGGCTCTGCCCTGAGCTCGCTGGCTGGGCCCGGACCCCAGCCCACAGCTGCCCTCCCTGCAGCATGACCAAAGGCGACCCAGAGCCCCCCACAACCCCCCCAAGTGCCAGCGCACACGGCTGTTCAGACCTGAAACCGCATCACCCCGACGTCCTCCTCACTGCCCAGTCCTCAAGGCCGGCTCCCTCCACAACCCCTCCCCGTACCCCAGCAGCCATCCTGTGACCAAGATGTCACAGCTTACCCCTTGCAGACTCACCGCAGACGCCACCCTTGACCAGTCCAGGCTCCTTCCTGCCTCGGCCCCTTGAGGCATCACCCCACCCCCCGGACACCCTCCTCCTGCTTTGTGTTCGTCCCAGGGCTCGTAACCACCATGCACGGGTCGACCCAGAGGACAGCGCCCTATCCCCCAAGTGCGGCAGAGGCCGTCCCACTTCAGTTCTCCAGGACCCCACAGCCCGGGCCTAGGCCCCTCCTCCGTCATGGCCGAGAGGCAAAGCTGTGCTGGGCGGGCCTCTTCCCAGGGATCCCCCACGGTGTCCCTGACAGCCTGTAAGTGGGCGCTGTCATCTGACCCCACACGCGTGAGCTCCCCTATTCCACGCTATGACCCGCTGAGACAAGCCCTCCCCTCATGGCAAACACAGGAACAGGTGAGGCCCAGAGGCTGGCACAGGAGCCCGGACACCAGAGCCCACACCCGCAACCGCAGCTAAGATGCTGAGAGCTCCTTTCCTGCAGCAGGACCCGCCAGGATCCCACGCTGCCTGTGGCCAGTTTTTTAGGTTTTTAAAAATTTTTTTTATAGAGATGTGGTCTCCCTATGTTGGTCTCAAACTCTTGGCCTCAAGCAATCCTCCCACCTCAGCCTCCCAAAGTGCTGGGATTACAGGTGTGAGCCACCGCACACCCTCACACCTGGCCATGGCCAGTTTTTCAAACTAACTTCCACCTGCAGTTACAGTATCGTCATTACAATTTAAATCTCTGGAAGATTCAGAGCTTAAAAATTATATTCGCTAAAAAAGTTAAGAGGCAGTGGGGCCGGGCCAGGCAGGGTTCTTGGCCCCTCCTGCTCACGCATCTGCTGTCACCGGACAGCCAGTTGTCAAGAGGCTGTTCTGCTTCCCAGTCAGCATCAGTGTCACTGCATTTTCTCTCAAAAGGGGAAAAAACGCCTCAGACTTACTAAACAGGCCTACTGGTGCCCACCAGGTGCTGCTCACACACAGCCCAGATGCTGCTCGGGCCTCGCAAACCTTAGGGACCAGCACCACTCAGGCCACTGCTAGAACTCACCGGAACCCTCCCACCACCGAGTGTCATGCAGGGCCACTGGCTCTTTGGGTCCTGGCAGGGGGAGGCCTGACCAGGGACTGGCCTGACCGCTGCCTCTCCAGAGGGATGGGCCCACACGGGGCTCCAGGGCTCCCTGGGCTGGGCCCCCAGGGCCACGCCCACTGTGCTGGAGGCCGTTGGACCCGGGCCGTGTCCCCCCCAGGCCGTGACCCTCTCAGGGAGGCCTGTGCCCCCAGGCACCTGACAGCGGTGAGCGGGCACAGCCGATGAGCCCTGGGACCCCGATCGGAGGGCAGCAAATGGGCCAGCCCCACACCCGCTGGCGGCCCCAGGCTCTACCCCAAGGGCTGTGGTCCTCCTCACACAGGATTTAGGAAGAAAGAGAAGACAGCAGCCCTTCGAGTCCACCTGGCAGGGAACGCCCTGCTTCAAAGGCATTCCGATGCCTTAGCACAGAACGTCTGGCCCCCACCACACACCTGTACACTCACCTGTGAACACGGCAGGGGGCTCAGAACTACCAGGCTTGCTCACAAAGTAGCAGATGTGTCCCGAAGTGTGGCACGGTGTCGACAGGCATTTGACACTGAGGGACCCCACCTGAAATAAAGCAGGCAATGGCCATGCACTCCCTGAGCGCCCCGGGAAGCCTCCTGGGCTTCCCAGGAGTGTCCTCAGGCCCCCTCAGATCCTGTGACCGGCAGTCGCCTGAAGAAATGCCCTCAAAGCGGGGGCAGGAGCCCCCCAGGCCTCAGGGATCCCTCCTGCCCCTCTGGACCGTGCCTGCCTACAAAACCAAAGGGGCTTGTTTTATTTTCTCCTTCAGCATTGGGTCTAATCTAAACCAGGTATCTTGCTGAAAGATGTTTTCCTTCTCAGGTGCTTGGCCTTAGTTCGCTGTCCTTCCCATCCCCACCTGCCCAATTTACTTCAAAAACGTTCGAATGTGCAAAGCTGAAAGCTGCACGTGCCTGCTCTCTAAACAAGTGTCCTGAGACGTCAACCCAAATACTCCGTACAGCATGACCTCACATCATCGCACCCAGAAATTGCAGGCTGATGTGACGGCGTTTCCAGCGTAAACCCCCCAGTGGTCTCAGAGCTGAGCTTCCTGGCCCCCACCCAGTCGCACTGGTCTTGCTATGCTCCCCGGACGCATGCCCAAGCCTCCCCGACAGCCTCCTGGCTCCTCGGGGGTAAGGGAGGGGACAGCAGGAAGCAGGAGGGGGTTCCCACCACACCTCCCCCACACCGTGCTCAAGGCCACACTGGAGCACTCTCCACCTGCCCCTCCCTACCTGCAGCGTGGACAGGTGTGTGACCTTGTGGGTCAGGGCCCCTATGCGGTCATCACCCCCATACACTTTCAGTCCAGGCTCCAACTTGACCAGCTTCTCGTTGCCACCGGCGTGGTCCCTGGAAGTCAAACGGGAGACTTGGGGCCACCTGCTGGGATGTGCAGGTTGGCCTGGCTGGCTCGCTTTTAGCCCTGGCCAAACAGAACGCTTATCTTGCCCAGTTGGTTTCTACTCTGGGAAACGCCCATCTGCCAACACAGGAAACTGGCCTCTTGTCTGTCATTTGGCCCCATCAGCAACAACGTTCTCAGACACTCAGCTCCCAAGCCACGCGCCTCTGGACCCTGCTGTTTTTGGAACCACATCACAAATGCCAGGGTAATCCCAAGGCTTATGGTTCCCCAGCTTTGGCACACGAGGGAACCACCTGGAGATCTTTAAAAAGTACTGGCCTGACTCCACCCCTGGTCCTGGTGCAATTGGCCTGGGGCAGCCTGGGGTGGGGTTTGAAAGTGCCCCAGGTGATTCTGATGTGAGCCCAGTTTGGGACCCACCCTCTGACAGATCAACAAGCTTTGCCTGGGGAGCTTCTGGAACAATGCCAGCCCACCCGTGAGCGGTGTGTGTTGCGGGGGCAGACAGGCCAGCCTGGCACCAGCCCCCAGGTGTTCCAATGTGCAGCGGGTGGAAGCGCCTCCTCCCCCAGGACTCTGGCTGGCCTGCATTTCAGAAAGGGGACAGTGGAAGGATTCCATCCCCGGCCTTGCCTGGGCTAGAATCACACCAGCGTGAGCCGGGCGGGCCCTGACCTGGCGGGGCTGAGTGTCCCACACCGGCAGACCAGGCTTCATTTCAAGAGTGAGGCCAGAGCCATGGAGCATGTGCCTCCTGTGGGTCTGGCTTCAGTGCCCCACCTCACACCAAGTCCACCTACGTGCGCCTCAGCGACCACACCCCTGAGGGCTCCAGTGGCCAGCCCAGAACCACCCACTTTGGCACAGCTGGGCCCCGAGATAGTGGGTGGCATTGCCCAGGCCCTCTGCCCTCCGCCCTCCAGGAGGGCACCTCAGCAGGCCAGGAGCCAAAGCAGCAAGGCCTCTCAACAAGCCCTGGCCCACAAGCAGTCATTCAGCTTCTCCTCCAGCGAGCGGGGCGCAGGCCAAATCCTGGAGCGCAATTTTGTCCTTGGTCTAGGATGTTACTTCCTGGCACGAACATGAGGGTGAAGAAAACCAAAAAGCATCAAAGCATCTGAAAGGGGCATCTGGTGTGGGGATGACTCAGTGTGGCAGAGAAGCAGGGAGTGCCAACTGCGACACGCAGGCGATTTGCTGAGTGTGCAGCTCCGCGTAGCAGCACAGGCCACGGGCGAGGTTGCGGGCTCCGTCCTCAGCACTCCGGGTCCCCAGCACCTGGGGTGTGGCACTGACATCTCCAATGCCGCAATGGCTCAGCCAGGGCCTGGCTAAAGGAGCCAAGGATGCTCCCCGCCTGGGTTACGCTGTTTGCTCGCATCAACCGTGATGTTTCCACCAAACCCTGCGTGATGCCCCAAGGAGAGGCGAGGGGGGAGGAAGTGCTGGGGCCCGGGGCCCACAGTGGTGCAGACACCTGCAGGGCAAGTTCAAGGGAAAAGTGCTGCCTGCCCTCAAGCACTTGCTTTGCAGAGAAAATTAAGGGCAAACCAACACTTTTTCCAGCTTCGAAGAGCCTCAAAGTTTCAAAAAGCTGAACAGCCTTGAGAAGGAAACTCTAGCCCTAAAACGCAAACCTGGCGCTTCATTCATCCCTCAGCTTTCAAGTACTAAAAACCCAACCTCTCCAAATATGGCAACTTGTCTTCTTAAAAACAGGAATGTCTAATCAACAACCTCGCATTACACAAGCCCAAGGTGCACAGGACACTGGGGAGGCTCCAGGGGCCCTGCCCTCGCCACGAAGGCCAGACCCCTGGGGGAAAGGGCTAAGCCAGGGAGCTTCCTCGGATTCCCAGTGGGGGCCTGTCCCTCCGTGGAGATGCGGCTGTGGGGGCAGAAAGGCCTCCCTGACTCTGAGCCCCCCATTCCATCGGTGAGAGACAGGCCCCACCTGCGGGTGCCCTCCAGGGCCAGAGAACGGGTGGCGCCTAGCACTTACCAGTGGTGGTGGGTGGTGAGCACTGTGGTCAGCTTCACGCCATGCTTCTTCACCGTGTCCACAACCTGCAGCCACACGGGAGGTGGGACACAGGCCACATCACATTTGCAGGCCTGGCAGGGGGCTGCCTGCAGGAACCCAGGACACTCGGCCCGTCCTCACCCTGCTGGCTCCCCAGATGCCAGCACAGACTGAAGGTGGCTTTTTCTCTTGCCCAACTTGGTGTTCACAAACCCACCCATGACCTCTCCAAGCCCCTCCAGCTCTGAGGCCACCACCCCAGAGGCAGCACTAAGGGGCAAAAAGCATCTGGAAAGAGCCAAGTCGCCAGGTGGATGTGTGCATTTGCACACCCAGGGATTTTAAAGGCAGGGTGCTTTTCTCTCCTCATGGTGGCCTTTGGTCTCCACCCCTCTTGCTGGCCCCCTTTAACAGAGTGGCTGGACACTAGTTTGTTTTTCAAAAACTAAGTGCGTTAATTTCCTTTTAGCTTGGGCAAAGTTGCAAGGACATTGCGGTTATGAAACCCGGGGCAGTGAAGACACGTGCTAGTAACCAGGGCAGGGAGCGCCAGGCAGAGCCACGCAAACCTTCTGGGGCTGCACCGGGTCCACGATGGCGGCCTCCTTGGTGTCCTCATCAATGACCAGATACATGTAGTTGTCGGTCAGGGCAGGCAGTAGCTCGACCTTCATAGTGCCCTGGTCCACGGTCAGACTCTTCCTCAAATCCGTGTGATGAAGGAGGATCCCCAGCAGGGCTGGACCTGCAGGCACAATGCAGCCTCAGCCGGTGTCGGTGCAAGGCCACACTGAGCCCTCACCCCAACAGGACTGGCCAGCCTCAATGTGAGAGGCTCGCCATGCAGCTTTTCTAAGTTCCTTTGATAGAGAATATCCTCATTTAACCACATCCATGAGGAAAATATATAAAATGATTCATGCTCACGTTCATAGATATCAACTATTTCAGACTTATGATCTTTATTTTCTTTTTCAAGGATTCTAAAAGGACAGAACTGCCAGCTTGTGGTCGTGATGCAAACCACTTTCTGACGTGACCACTGCCAGTTGTGGTGTGTTCATGCCCCTGACTCAGAGGCAGAACATAAAGATGAGGACACAGAGTGAAGGAGCCCAAGTCCACCTAATTACTCTCCAGCACACTGTGCTGCCTCCTAACCAGCCGAGCCTGAGGTGCATGGAGTTACTTACAGCCCTTCTCGGGCCTCCAGCCAGAGGAGAAAACAATATTTGCCCTTGAACAGCAGGAATTCAAGCTGTGGATAATGCACAAAATTTGCCAGTTCCTGAGAAACAGAGAGTTGGCCACAAGTGTCCTAGATTCACGTGTGGAGGATACAGAGCCACCATCCCAGGGAGCTGGGATTCCACCAGGGCAAGCCAGGAGGCAGGGAGGAGTGAGTGACAGGGGACAGAAGCATCTTCCACCCAGTAGACAGATGCCAAAGTCGTTTCAGCAATGAAACTCCCATTAAATATAAAATACATGGGGGGACCAACAATACTTTAAGTGTTAGCTTTAAAGGGAGAAAAAACCCCACAAAAGGTGGCAGAAGACAGTGTAGTTCTGGGGTTAGTGCTGGGTTGGGGCCTCTCCCAAAAGGGATCCAGAAATCGGGCAACACCAACCCACAGACATACTGTGTCCCCAGAGGCTGTCTAAATGTGGAATCCAACCTTATCTGCCACAACCAGGGACACTGCCTAAATCGTAGTTTTAATGATTACACAAAAATATCCAATTTCCCTTTTTGACAACCAGATGGGCATTTTCCAGATCTTTCTCCTCATGCACAGCAAAATAAACAGTTTTGTCTGATCAGGTTTCTGTGACATTCTACCCACCCTAAGCCCCAGTACTAGCCAAGCCCCAAGGAGTGCTGTAGAGCAGGGGTAGGGGGTTGCAGACGGGTAGCAGAAGGTTAAAGTGGGACATCTCCTCCATTGACAACGTCCTGGTAGAATATTACAAACAAAACACTGCCCAGGTGAAGGAAACATGGTTTATAACTGGTGCCCCACCTGCTCTAGGCAGCATCGGAGCCTTGTGAAGAAGCTGGCAACCTGGGGAAAATGCACTTATTTTTAAGGAAGTAAATCGTCTGTGCCAGCAACACCAGAAACCTTATCCCTTTCTCGTATCACCTAGCCCAACACTGATGGGGAAATGCTACTGCTCAGTTTTGCTACTGTAGCATTTTGCATAAGCAGAGGTCACAGACCTGCAGCCTACGGCCTGAGCCAAGTCCAGAAACATGGTTTTTAGGGCCCATAAAATATTTTAAAATTAAAATATTTAACAAGTGTCACAGCCGCTTTCTTCTCTTGACCTGGGAGGACTTGGCGACACCAAGTGCTGGGGCCGGGCTCCCTCTATGTGGGCAGCCACACTGCCAGCTCCTCGCCGTGCCACGTATACTCTCTGCCCCAGCGCTCTGATGAGTGTCCCGAAATGGGGAAAAAACCCTGTAGTTGTGGGGCCCTCAAGAAACAAGCTGTCTCCTCAGCAATGACGGCATTTCACCCACTGCAGAGCCTTGACAACTTTCAGCAAGAGCCGAAAATGGCCAAGGACGGCTTCGCCGCCGGCTCCCTTCCCTCACCTGGTGCTCTGCGGTCACTTAGCGCTCTCTAACCAGCTCCCGCGGGCCTCGCTTAACCTACTGCCCCTACGGCTACATCAGCTAGTACCAAGCCACAGGAAAAGACGCCAAGTCAAGGCCACAATATGCCAGCAAAGAAGAGGCGCCGCAGCGAGCTCCCGGAGGCCGGCGCCGCACACGCGCAGACGACGCGCCCGGCCCAGCGCCTCCTCGCCCGCCGGCTCCCTCTGCGCGGCCCGGCGCCGCCGGCGAAGTCCCGGGAACGCGGACAGCCCGGGCCGCGGCGGGCGCCGGCCCCGCTCACCGAGCGCCTCTCCCGCCGCAAGCCCCGCGACGGCGCCCCGCTCGGCCAGTCGCCGACGCCACCCGCGCCGCCTGCGCCGCCCCGGCGGTGCCCGCGGCCTCGGACTCCCGCGCCAACAGCAAACAGCGTCGGCGGCGCGGCGGGCAACCGCCGCCCGCGCGCCCCGGCCCGCGCCGCCGCCAGCCCATCGGCGCGCTCGCGTCAACACGTTCCCCCCCCGCCCGGCTGCCGCGGCCCGAGGGGCGGGCCCGGGAGCTGCGCCGCGAGCCTCGGCCTCTCGCCTGGCGCCGGACGGCGGCTCCCAGGAGGCCCAGCGCCGCGCCTCCCGGGCAGCCGGCGGAGCGCACGGTGAGACGGGCCGTCGCTGAGGGGACAGCGCTCCGAGGTAGTTGGTCCTCTCCGGGTAGCCGTCGGTGTCAGGTGACCGGCCCGGCAGAGGCCACGTGACTCCACGGCGGCCGGCTGTGGCCATGGCGGCGCCCAAGCCCCTGTGCCGCTTCTGGGAGTGGGGGAAGAACATCGTGTGCGTGGGGAGGAACTACGCGGACCACGCCAAGGAGATGCGCAGCCCGGTGCTGAGCGAGCCGGTGCTCTTCCTGAAGCCCTCCACCGCCTACGCCCCCGAGGGCTCGCCCGTCCTCATGCCCGCGTACACCCGCAGCCTGCACCACGAGCTGGAGCTGGGCGTCGTGATGGGCAAGCGCGGCTGCGCCGTCCCGGAGGCCGCGGCCATGGACTACGTGGCCGGCTACGCCCTGTGCCTGGACATGACCGCCAGAGACGTGCAGGACGAGTGCAAGAAGAGGGGGCTGCCCTGGACCCTGGCCAAGAGCTTCACGGCCTCGTGCCCGGTCAGCGCGTTCGTGCCCAAAGAGAAGATCCCTGACCCTCACAACCTGAAGCTCTGGCTCAAGGTCAACGGTGAACTCAGACAAGAGGGTGAGACATCCTCCATGATTTTTTCCATCCCTTATATCATCAGCTATATTTCTAAGATCATGACCTTAGAAGAAGGAGATATTATCTTGACTGGGACGCCAAAGGGAGTTGGACCAGTTAAAGAAAACGATGAGATCCAGGCTGGCATACATGGGGTGGTCAGTATGACATTTAAGGTGGAAAGGCCAGAATATTGAAAGGAGCAAGACAGAAGCAAGCAAAGGTTATTGAATGTGATAATTTTTTAATAAGAAACCAATTCTAAAAACAATGATTTGATTAAATTACAGTGTCACAACTCACAGAAGATGGACCTTTCAAGAAAAACGTGATGTAGAAGGGCTGGTCCAAAAATGAAAACAGCCACAATAACAGATTTGCGATGTTTTCGAAAAGAGTTTATCAAACCAAATGTTCAAAAGACTTAGTTTTTCTTTTGTAAAACTTGAGAAGAGTTTTCAATGGGACATTCTAGAATGATCAGTAGTTCAAGACTTAAAAACTGCAAAGAAAACTGAGAGTCATGTTCCTGATCAGTGTTTCCCAGATTTTCTTGGACTTGGTAACCATAAGGAGGCATTTGTAAAAATAAAAATTTCCAAATTACTGGCCCATCCCAGACCCACGGGAATTAATAAATGGGATTAATCTCCAGGGAAGTTGTGTTTACAGAGCACCCCAAGTGATTCTTATAAGGGAAATGTGGAAAAACACTCCTCCACATAATCATAATCAGTTAATTTAAAATTTTCTTTAATAAGTGAACAATGATAAAGACCTCACCTGTTTACTTAGGGTGTCTGCCCTGACCCATAGATTCTGAGTTCCGGAGAGGATTTTAAAATTATTGTTTTACAAATAAATGTGCTGTCTTTTCAGTGGCCTACAAGTGTACTTTTTTCCCCCAATAGTGGTGAGGAGGGGCTCCTCCTTGTGGGGCTTCAGACCTTGGTCTTTGACCTTTGGCCTCCTGAGTGTTGTGCTCTGTTAACAAAGTTAATAATCAGCACCCCTACCTCCCAACCAGAGATAAAGAGAAAGTTGAATAGCCTTGGACTGCTGCTTTTTCTCTTGCCGGCACCCTTCTATGAAAAAAAAAAGCTAGGCAAGATGCACAGCGTAGCTATCAGAATGCCTGGTGGAGTCCTTTAGGCCTAGGCAGGGGCTCTTACTGCTAGTGTACACAGAAATCATCTGCTGGCCCCTTGAAGAAAGCCTAGAACATTTAATTTAGTAATACTAGTTAACATTTATTGAGCACTTAGTACTGCTAGGTACAGTTTGTTCTGCGTTTCCATGTGTTTTGTAACCCTCAACAAAGCTGTGAGGTTGGTATTATTACTATCGTTGCCATTACACAAAGGAAAACATAGATTTAGAGGCTAGGAAACCCTGCTAAAGTCCCTCAGCTGAGTGACAGAGCCAGATGTAACCCAGCTGTCCCAAAATCAAAACCTGAAGTCTTGACCAAAATGCAGATTGCATCTTGTAAGATAAACAAGAACATTCAAACTTTTAGGTATTATACAACCTCCGTGTTTCAATTATAATTGACTATGAGGAAATGCTATAATTTGATTTGTTAAATCTCATGCTATCTTAACTACTTCATCTTTTAATAAAGTTTCCTTTTTTTTTTCATTGCTTAGCAATACATGTTTACTACAGAAGAGTGATAAAAATGGGGATAAGCAAAAAGAACAAAACACCCAAAATTTCATCCACCCAGAGACAGCCAAAGTTAAGCATTTGGTGTACATTCTTCCCAATCTGTGGATGTAATTGTAATTTTTAAAATAAAACTTGCTTACACCATACAAATGTTTTTTCACTGTATATTTGGACCATCTTTCTCCTTGTCAGCCAATACATTTCTGCAGTATGATTTTCACTGGTTGCATAAGCTTTTAAAGTCAGTCCTCCATTTTTGGACATTGATATTGTCACTCATTATTTGCTAGTAGAATCAGCACATTTGCCATTATTTGCTTTGGCTAGGTTCCTGTAGGTGGGAGAGCTGGACCAAAGGGTGAGCTCATAGTGAAAGTGTATTCTTAGTCTAGCAGGTACAAGGTTCAGCTGAGATAACTTCCACCAAGTTAACAGACTACTAAAGCAAGCTAAAGGCATAAGGTAAGAGCATATTCACATGTAGCACTGGTAGGTGGCACAAGCCAGTACCTACAGAGTATGGTGCCCATGGGGTCAGTGTTCACCACAGTGGTGGAACAAGCTTTGTCACAAACATCTGACATCAGCATTGCAGGTGTAGCACATCAAGTCCTTAGATGCAAGCATCAAAAACAGCTATCAATTCCTACAATTCCTGATACTGCTTCACTATATTCAACAACTGTCAATGTTTGCCATGTGTGTCCTCTGAGTGTCTCTCCCTTCCCCCCCCTTCACACACACAACCTTATTTTGGAAACCCGTTGGGAAGGTAATTGCAAAAACACTGCCCTTTCAGCATGCATCTCCAAAGAATGAGGACATTCTCCTATATAAAAACAAGACCATTATCACACCTAGAAAATAATTCCATAATATATTAGTCTATACAGAATATAAGGCTTGACATCTGCTTTCTATCGTGTTTTTTTAAACATATGTTCTTAATACTTCATGAACATCTTTCCAGACCAGTGAATATAGGTGTACATAATCATTTTTAATGGCTTTATCTTAGATCATGTACCTCAGAAGCACAGCCTAAGATGGGAGTTCTTGTTCAGGTCATCCGTGAATATTAAAGGAGTGCTCTTAGAGAAGTGACGTGAAGGGAGCAGAAAGGGCAGAGAGCAAACTCAGATAAAGAACGTGGGGCTGGGCGTGGGGGCTCCCGCCTGTAATCCCTCCTCTGGGAGGCCCAGGAGGGAGGATCGCTTGAGCTCAGGAGTTCAAGACCAGCCTGAGCAAGAGCGAGACCCCCGTCCCTACTAAAAATAGAAAAATTAGCTGGGCATGGTGGCTCACGCCTGTAGTGAGGAGGGAGGCTAAGGAGGGAGGATCGCTTGAGCCCAGGAGTTGGAGGCTGCAGTGAGCTGTGATGACACCATTGCACTCCAGCCCGGGTGACAGAGTGAGTCCCTGTCTCATAAAAACAAAAGAAAGAAAGTGGTCTCAGCTCCAGTCTGCTGGTGATCGAAAAGGGAAACTCTGGAGCACAGTCTGTCAGTGCCAGAATCTGTTCCGTTCATAGAAGCTGAGGGACTTAAGCAAGTAAAGGGAGTCTGGGTGGGGCCCAACATCCCCCTACAGGTTGCATAGGTTTCAAATGCTTTGCTATTAGAAACAATGATGCAAGGAACATCCCCCATATACTGTACAATTCAGCAGTCCCCAAACTTTTTGGCACCAGGCACCAGTTTCACGGGAAACAATCTATCCGAGGGCGGGGCGGGCAGGGTGGGGGGGCCGGGGTGCGGGGCTCAGGCGGTGATGCAAGCCATGGGGTGTGGCTGTAAACACGGAAGAAGCCTTGCTGGCCCACCACTCACCTCCTGCTGTGTTAACAGGCCACAGACCCCTACCGGTCTGTGGCCCGGGGGTTGGGACTGCAGCTGTACATCATTTGGCACCTGTTTATTCCCTTAGGAAAGTCTTAGAAGAAATAAGCATCTGGCTAATCTACAACGGAATTTCAGACACCTTACCAATTCTTATTCTTCATTTCATAAGTGTGCAAATTTAGAAGCCCTGTTGGTTCAGTGTGGTTTGACACCTGGCCCTGCAGATCCCTATGTCATCAGATGAAATAAGCAATTGGGGCTTAACCTCCAACGACAGGGGAATATGGCTTTCACAGTTAAAGGCCAGTGGACTGAGAGATAAGGTTGCCTTAGCAGTGAGGAGGTAATTCAGAGCCCTCTGCTGGCTGAGCTGGGCCTCGAGACTGTGGTTGGGGCACAAAGAGAGCTGCCTCTGCGCCTGCTGCAGGAGCAGGTGTGTTGTGCAGTTGAAGCCAGTGGTGCAGCAGCCAGAGCAGCTGAGGGCCATGGACTGAGGCGGCCAGGCCCTGGTGCTTTCAGACCTGCTGCGAGAGGTCAGGGCACCAGGAGGCCTGCACAGCAGCCCCTGACACAACCCCTGGGCTGGAGTCTCCTGAGCTCCTGGACATGGGGCCCAGTTGGGGGGGATGGGCACCACACCCACTCTTGCTTACCCAACAGTGGGTGCGAATCCAGCACAGCCATGCCCTCACTTCTCTCTGCTCCCCTGCCTGACCCTTCCACCACTCTGGGTCCTTCCTGCCCTGTCCACCTTCCCCATTCACCTTGCTTAACAAACCCACTTCTCCCCAGGGCAGAAAGGAAGGAAGCTCCTCAGCAGGCCCATTTTGCACATCTAGGTCAAGTCTTTCCTTAGCTTGTTTATCACCACAATTTGGACACACTAGGAGTCAACGTGCATCCCTCCTCCATGGTTGCACAAGGTAAAAGCCAGAGAAAACATTACTGACAAGGTAAGTTTATCTCCCAACACCAGCTTTATAAAAGTTTCATATACTCACTTTTCCTTTTTTCCCTCAATCCTGTGGTGGATGACGTGTAGCCTTCTGAAGTGCCAGATCCAACAAACGCTGGCCAAGCCTCCCAGGCTGTGGGTCAGCACAAACCTTAGTGGTGGGTCTTCACAGACAGGAGCCTGTGCCCTGAAGCAAGTAACTCAGAATGGCATAGAGCTGAGCAGTGCACTTGGGGGCTGCTGCAAAGAAAACTGAGATGAAATGGCAGCTGTCGTCTTAATGTCTGGTGTAGGTCCCCCCTTCAAAGTTCCTGAGACTCGGGTACTGCTCAGGTAACCTTTGAAGTTGGTCTCCTCCCAGTTGATTCAGACTTGTAAATACCAGCCCTGAGCCAGCGAGCCTCCACAGCACTGGGTGGCTCCAGTGTCATCACAGGAGGTCTGGTAGGAAGCTCCAGGATGCTCACATTGCCCCGACTTCTGCTGTTCCCGCCCAGCCAGAGCGCCCCTCCCATGTCCTGTCAGATGACAAGCCACCACTAGGAAAAGTAGTCTTCACGTTCTACTCTTTTTCTAGGGAACCAAGACAAAGAGTAAAGTGGTTTAAGAAAAAGAAATTCAAATCTGTGGGAAAGATGAAACGTGTTTATTAACTCATGTACACGATTTTCAACTTGGGAGGAGATATGGGAAAGCCTTCTAAGAGGTGAGCTCAGGTGAGAGAGATGCTTTCAGCCTTGTCCCCAAACCAGCTCCAGGAGGAAACATAATAACAATTTACAGAAACATTTTTGCTGCATTTAAACAAAATACAATTTTACCCATAATTTTCAAACTAATACTCCATTTTAAAGGAAGTTAAAACTCCTATACTTTTCCTGAGTCTAAAATGATAGACGGTTTTAAGCATATCCTTGTCCAGACAGGTTCCTGCTTGCTTCAGCAGGGTCTGCAAGCTTGCAGGAGAGCACGCTAATTCTCAATCCACTCCTTGCTCTATGTGATAAGACAAACTGCAGGGAAAAAAGAAGACAGAAGGTTATAAAAATCCCCTTGTATATAAAGTTGAAAGCCAATAACCACAAGTAGAGAACTACAATGAAAGTTTTGTTTATAGATATTAACATAAACTTCAATTAAACTTCTAAAACCTTGGAAAGACTTCTAGTCACAGGCAGAGTATGGTAGAGAAATTATAGGTCTGGCTTCTGACAGTGATTTTGTAAAAATTCATGTCATTTTTCATGACATTTCTCTCAGAGGAAAGGGGATTACAAATCCAACATGTAGGAAAAAATGGCTTAACGTGTGTTCAAACTATCAATTGTGATAGACTTTACCCTGCAGCAGTGATGCAACCTGTTAGACTACAGGGATGTGATGGTGCAATTTATTGATAATAATATCCTTTTTTTACAATTTATAAAGCAGTTTCACTAACATTTTATTTAATGTAGAGCAGAAGGCCACATCAACCACTTTAATTTCAAAGACTAAGAGAGAAAAAAATGTACTAATGTCACGAAAACTGTGTAAGACTTTGAATGGTCAATAAGGATAACTGTGTGTCGTTTCAGTGGAATGCTCCAGGCCTGGTGTTGACGAGGGCACCTTCAGAATTGTCTGATTCTCTAGGGGTCTGAACCTTGCATTGCACTGACTGAGCTATTTTATAACTGTAGGTTGTAGAAAGCTGATAGTGATTCAAATGATCCTGCTCAGGGAAATCCAAATGAATTTTGTCTGAGTGAAGATTCATTGATTCTGCCCTGCAGAAGAGACCAGCTTTGCATCCACAAGCAAACCCACCTCAGCACTGCTCATTGCCTGTGTGTGTATTTTTCCAATTCCCTTTTGAGTCCTGTTTTTTTCCACATCTTACTAGTTCCTTCATTAATCAATGAGTTAAATTAAATCTTCAACAAGTATTCATTTTATTTTTGTGAGTCATGGTTTTACCCTTTTTGGAAGTTATTCTTTAACACTAGTATCAGACTTATAAGGACTTACAATAATATTACCATGTTTTAAAACATTAAAATTAATACCTCTTTGAAATCTCTCCAACAGAACCATTTTAAGTAGTTGTTATTTTTAATTGAAATGTAATAAATATATAAATACTCAATCTATATAGGAATTTTGTTTTTATATTAGCTGAGCAATGTAAGTTCCTTTTTAAATTACGTTTTCTGTTTTAACTGATTATAACAACTGAAATTGTATTTGATTTTTATGATCTTTATCACATTTGTGATATCGTATAATCATTTTATATCCACTTAAAATCTTTGTTAAATCCAACTGAAATATCTTTTAAACATATTCTTTGTAAAAGTACAATATCCCTCTACTTGAGGGCAGTTTGTTATATATATATTTTTTTTCTTTTAGAGGCTGGCCCTCCCTGCAGAAGGGAACTGGCCCCTTGCAGACAAGGACCAGCCCCTATTTGTTATATTTGAATCAAGTTTGGAAAACTGTAACTTTACATGAATTTAAATTGATCAAACTCATTAGCAAGCGGTGCCTCCTGTCTGGAGGAAAAGCATAAGGTTGGCCAGGGGCCTAAGTGTGCCCGGATTTGGGAATAGGGGTCTGTGCAATGGTGGAAGGGATGTAGTATCTGACTGCAAAGTTTCCTCCTTTGGCCTAGTCATGAAGAGGCCTCAAACCAAGGTCCTAGAAATACTGGTGAGTCCACTGGAGACTCCGTGTCTGCAACCTATTCCGATGTGCTTGAGGCCACTGGAAAACGGGCAAACATTTATGAGGCTGAGATGGAGTAGATGCAGCACTTACAAAGATTCTCTCAGTCTATGTGGGAGATCAAAACTATTTTCATAATGCTAAGATGTTTGCCTTTGTTGCTATGGTTCTCTCGTTAGCACCCACTGCCACGTTCTAGAGGCCACCTGACAAGATGACATCATTGCTGTGACCACTAATGGAATGTATGCTCATGAACATGTTTTAAAATTTTCCCAATATTAAGTTCTAGTATGGCAAAATCAGTAGATATAACTCACATAAACAGAAGCACATTAACTTTTAGGGATATAAGAGAGAAAATATTTGAGAACCACAGAGGGAAAGAAAGGTAGGCTGTAGCCCCGTCTCACCTCTGGCAATACTTCTTGGTCCCACTTTCTTCATCCGCAGCAAGGGGAGCTGGTCTCACCCCCCTCCCTCCTTTCCCCCTTTTTACACCTTGAACACTAAGGTCCTGTGATCCTCCAACACTGCTGCAGTGTTGCTAGGACCTCGGGAGTCGCTTCTGACCCTTCAGAGTTGTAGGATCATAGAATTTTATAGGCTTACAGAAGTTAACTCACCTCCCCAGGGTCTCACAGGCTGAGGAGTGGTGGAATTAGGATTCAAATCCTAATTAGTGATTCAATTAGTGGTGGTACTGAGTCTGTCTTACCCCAGCCAGGGGTGGGGAACCTGTGGCCTCAAGGCCACCTGTGGCCCTCCAGATCCCCAAATGTGGCCCCTTGACAGAATCCAAACTTCACAGAACAAATCCCTTTATTAAAAGGATTTGTTCTGTAAAATATGGATTCAGTCAAAAGGCCACAGTCAAGGATCCAGAAGGCCACACACTTATGAAGGGAAGAGCTACGCCACACTGGTGGGCAGGTGAGGTAAGGATAGCCCAGCACTGACTTTAAAACCCTTGCGTTGCTTTGGAGTTAACATTAATGGATATTTTCTTGTTGTTCTATTTCTTTGATGTTATTTGCAGCTCCTTTGTGCTATATAGAAAAAACTGGTTATTCCATTGTTTCTAGGGTAGCTAAATCCTTCTTCACATCTGGGAATTGGGCATTAGTTAAGATAATAAATTCCCTAATTTATTAGGCTGTATTCTAAGTTTTTCTTATTGTTTGAATATATAGAATAACACAGTACTATAAAATGCACTAACTTTTAAATAAATTTTGCTTCTTTCCAAAAGAAATTGCCACTTTAATGCTGTTTTCTGTTCATCCGTCATTGCAAGAAACTCATTTACCTGGTTAAAAAAAAACATCAGACAAATATTTCTGAAGTATACACAGATAACCCATTTTGACAACAATATGAAACTTAACCTTGCTCACTAGAAATGGAATTTTATTCACAGCAATTACAGCTTGTTTTGATAAAGATAAGGCAAGAAAGGCTATAAATTGAATCTCTAAAGCCAATCAGGTAGCTCAGCAAGGAAAATGTCCCTCAATAAAGTAGAAACAGATTTTGGAAATAAAGTTTAATGGTAAATTTAATGAGCTGTTTTTTTTTTTTTTTTTTGGAAGGAAAAGAAAGTTTATTTTTCGAGCTGGTTTTAACAACAAAAAATGAGTGCCTATCATCAAATGCATGTGCTAATCTCTTAAGTATCTTCTGTTCTGCAGCTATTCCAACAGGGAGAAAACTCATGCTGACTTTATACAGCTGCTGGGTAGGTAAAATGTTGCCAAACTCTCCTTCTGGAAGAGCTGCCTCATGACTGATCAACGTCTCCAACTTGTTTTACCCTCGTTACTTGACTACATAAAGTGTGACGTTTATTCCTCCATTTTGGCTAAAGGCCTCAGTCATTATTCATAATAGTAATTATCTAGGATTTTAATATAAAATATGAACATTTGTTCATTAAAGCAATGTGTGTTTAAATCAAGATTTTTTTCCAACACCTGTTTATTAATGAATTAATTTCTATCAAATGTTCACCAAAATAACCTATATTTGGGGGGAAGAGCATTCAATTTGGAAATATTTCTAAACATTTCTCCTTTTTGCTATTTACCGTGCAGCCCAATGTCTCCTCAGCAACACTTCCTGTGAGACTACAGGAATAAAGGGTACCTGTGTGATCAGTAAGGTCAATTAGCATGTCAAAGCTGAGAAAAACAGATTTAAATTCCGAGGAATCTTTGTTGCAAGTTGTACAAGTGTTAGATGCTTCATTTACAATATAACCACAGCTGGAACTGAAAAGAAACAAAAACAATGATAGGATGTGGTGGCCCTAAGTGACAAATTTAATCTCTTGCTGAAGAAGTATCCCTTAAAACTCTAAGTCAGCATGTAGAATACTTACCAAGTGCTCAGTGCTGTGTGGGGTGCAAGATAGACCTCAGAAACAACACAATGTGTTTTCTACGCAGTCGCTCTCATGTCCAGCATTTGTGATCCAATTGAGCCTGGGCACACCTGTCCTCCCTCCTTCCTTCCTGTCTACTGGGGTTCTGCCCAGCCCTCGAGGTGCAGGCCAGTCTCACTTCCCTTCTGGGGCCTTCCTTTCCTGTACCCCAGCCCACATCCCTCCCCTCCTTGGCATGTAGCCACAGAGTGTGCTCAGCACTGACCTACGTTCTGTCACAGCAAGTCCTTGTTATTCTTATCTCCCTGAGGCAGCTCTACGGGCAGGAGGGTCTTGTGCCCAGAAAGCGTGGGTTCTACAACTGCTCACACAATGGTCCTGTACGGGGTCTTCTGTACATATACAGAAAACCCTATAAGGCTGGTCAGGTTCACATCCCAAATGCTATTAATACTGCTAGTTACATATTCTCCTCTCTTTAACTGGTAATTTCATGCTATTCCATATTTCTGAAGCAGGCCTTACTTTAGCAATTTTTAACAGAGAGACTAATTCAAATTTCTCCAATAAAGGAAATTATATGAAGATAGTGGTTTCTTGTCTAGCTACAGATCATTTTTTTATTTGCTTGTTCATTTATTCACACACTCATCCAATTATCCACTTAGCACGATATACTGGCGGCATGTGAAGTAATGAAAGGAATTTCAAGACACATAAGACATAGTTTTGGCTTGCCAATAATTTATACACCTGTTAGAGGATAAGAAAAATTAACAAATATCTGTTATTCAGGGATAATTAAAATACTTATCACTCTTTCAGTAAATTTTAGATGCTTTTCCTCAGATATCAATATTAAAGATGTAGGAAAAATAAGGGAAAATATTTTTAATTTTTTAAATTTTGGGAAAATATTTTTCAAAAAATAAATATATGCCTTACACAGCAGCCTCCACATTAGTTTTTTTCAACTTTAATCCCACATCATAAAATCCAGAGGTCAATATCTTGACTGTGGTGGTAGATATACAAACCTACAAATGTGATAAAATTATATAGTATACACATGTGCACGTGTACACACAAGTGATTGCATGTAAATCTGAGGAAATTTGACTAAGACCAGTGGATTAAATGAGTGTCAATATCCTGGCTGTGACGTGGCACTATAGCTTGCAAAATGGTACCATTGGGGGAAACTGGGCAAAGGGTACAAGAGATCTCTCTGTATTATTTCTTAAAACTCCATGTGAATCTACAATTATTTCAATAAAAATTTCAATTACAAAAATCCATAGGAAGACTTTCATGATAACATTTTAGACATTTCTTGCCAAGCACCTTTTGGCTAAGATTATTAAATCTACTAGGGTTTACTTTCTATACAAGTAAATACTAACTTTGATCTAGAAGAGGTTAGAAGTCATATGCATCTTGCATTTGAAAAAAAAATTTTTTTTTTTTTTTTTTAGAAACAGGTTCTCACTATGTTGTCCAGGCTAGACTTGAACTCCTGGGCTCAAGTGACCCTCCCACCTCAGCCTCCTGAGTAGCTGGGACTACAGGCACACACCACCAAGCCTGGCTTGAGAATAATTTTTTTAAAATGCTGTCATTACATTGTTATAGGACATGGCAACCAAAATAGTTTTCTACTAAATTATAAGACAAGTTTGTCTTCCCAGTTAAAACTTTCTGGCAGTATTATATCTTTATATTACAGTATTGCAGAAATACAGATTACAACTTACTTTAAAAGGCAATTATAATCTTTGAATGTAAATAGTTTGCCTTGGAAACTTTTCAGTATGGTTTATTTATTTATAAATTTCTCTCAAATATATAATCACTGTTATGTCAAAGAACAGCTTTAACTTTTATAGAGCTTAACACTCATTAACAATAATTATTTCTTACAAAAATGAATTTGTTAAAGTAACTTGGCTCCTTACCATCTATTTCGAACTACTTTTGTAGTTTCATTATCAATGTTCAGTGTAGAAATGTAAGCGTAAAGAATTCCATAGAAAGGATCAGCTTTTCCTTCATTCTTCAAAGCTTTTACCTTTAATTGTTCAACTGTATAGACATCAACTATTGTATTTACTAAAAATAAAAAGAAGTATTACGGTGCTATATATATTATAAGTACTACAAAGGATTACATCCAAACAGAAAAGCTATAAAGTTCAAATGAGAATATGTAGTAGCTTAAGTAACAGAAAAGTTATTATATTTGCTAACTAAAACATTATATTAATGGACCAAAAATAAGCCAAAATGAATGAGAAATTAGTTTTCATTAAAATGAAGAATTTCTGGTCATTAAAAAATACCATTAACAAAGTAAAAAGGCAAGCCACAGAGGGGGAGATGCTAGCAGTCTACAATGAGACAAAGAACTCATCCAGAATATCTGAAGAATTCTTAAAAATCAATAAGAAAAAGAGAGTGAGTCAATTTTTTAAATGGGAAAGAGACTTCAAAAAAGTACCTCACACACACAAAAAATCAAAATGGCCAATAAACTTATTGGCCTCATTAGTCACCAGGTAAATACAAATTATACAAGACTAGAATTCCAGTAAACACCTACCATTTAAAAGACTAACAACACAGGTACTGGGAGAACGTGAACATACTGAAACTCTCAAACATGCCTGGTGGGAATATAAACTGGTACAAACACTCTGGGAGACCATGTGGCAGAATCGTCTAAAGGTGAAAATGCACAGCAATCCTACTCCTAGGTGCATGTCCAGCAGAAAACAGACACAGGCTCCTCTAAAGTCACATTCACAAAGAAAGCAGAAATTTTGTAGTGGTAAAAATGAGAATCAATAAAATAGAGAAATAAATTGTGGTGTGTTGCTATAAGGGAATAATACACACCAATGAAAAGGAATGCTTGTACCCAGCACATGGATGAATCTCACTAACGTCATGTTGAGCAAAAGAAGTCAGGCACAAGAGTGTATGCGCATGCTGTGATTTCATTTTACAAATTCCAAAACAGGCTCAACTCATCCGTGGTATCCATGGTGTCAGACATGAGAGTCATGTTTGCCTTTGGAGGGCATGAGGAGCCTTCCAGGCCTGACCTTCATCACCTGTTGGGAGGAGGCTATGGGGTGTGCACGTGGTGGGCACACACAAAGCTGTCCTCTTAGACTTGGTTTACTGTTCTATGTATTATACTTTGAGAAAAAGTTTATTTAAGAAAATTCACAAAAAAAAGAAAATTCACAAAACTAAAATCAATAACCTATTAGTCATTTTTATTTTTCTTAATCTTAGAGGAATCTTTTTAAAAGATTTTTAATTATTATGGGTACATAATAGTTGTATATATTCACAGGGTTTGTATGATGTTTGATACAGCATCATCATTTTTAATAAAAATAATAAAAGCTTTAAAGAAAACATGATTATAGTTTTACTCTAAAATATTTAATCAATTTCCACCTATAAGGTTTTCATAGGAGTAATGAGCATTTAATAAAGACACAGTAACTCGATTTTGCTTCTGAGTAAATTTAATATAAAAGTTTCCACAATAAAATAAAAGAAAAGGATTCTTAAGAACCACTTTTAACGATTACTTTGATAAGGCCATTTATCAGGAAAAAAAATCCCCATATAAATTAGGCTACCCTTAAGTAGCCTAAAAACAGTTATAGGCACTGTTGCTCCTGTTCCTATTTCAGGGTTGAACGGTTGGGCAGGGACTGAAATACATTCTAGCAAATCTGCCTCACAGCTCACTGAACTCTTCCGTGCTCCCTAAAGTTTCCTGAAATGGCATTATCTGCAAAATGTTTCTAAAGTAACAATAAGGGCTTTATTTTAGCATTAATAAATAATACAGCTTCAAGCTTATCCCTTCCTGTAGACAAAAGATGATAAATTTTGATCCATTAATATTTTTTCTATCAGTGACTGCTATCAATAGGAAATGTATTAAATATCCTCTACAAAAGCATAGCAAAGTTCCTCTTTCACACAACTTAAGGTGGCTTGTAGAATAAGTTATTTCACGCTAAATTCAATTGTTACTGTCTTGAGGTGAATTAAGCATCATCTAGATAATGAAATATTTCATCTCCTAGGACCAGGTTAAGAACATGCCTTCAGGGAGTAATCTAATTCTAAGACTTCCCTCTGCTCCTCCTTGTCTTCCCGCATGTCTAGCATAAGCCACAGATGGCAAAAGGCAAAACCCTTTTTAAAGAAGAGCCTCAACCTGGGCTTCATGAATTTAGGGTCCACAAACATGACATTTTATGCAGAATTCTACGTGTGAGTCAGCACTTTTCTGGGGACAGGGTAATTAGCTCTCATCAGGTTGGCAAAAGGTTATTATATAAGGTCCCCCAAATTTTAAACTGCCTTTTGAAAAGTGGAAATACAGTAGTTACAGAATAAGAATTTGGTATGTTTTACTACATCAAACAAAACTTTACAGGCCCAAGTTTGGCCTTTTAAAAAACTAAATAATATTAAAAGGGTCACTCACAATTTATGGATTCTTTCAAGTAACTGTCAATTTCATCATCCAGAACATTTATTTCTTTATTTTCTCTTATAAAATTCAGTAGGATGTTAGCTTCTGGTGTATCTTAAATTGAAAATGCATAATAAGTAAAAAGAAAACTGATTATATTTTAAATCATTGTGAATTATCCAGGATTATTTTTATAGTAAAAAGTGAAGACATAAAAGATACAATCAAATAGAGTATTTCTCAGCCATTAACAAAGCGATACAGAACTCTATTAACATGGAGAGGTATACACCAGACAGTGTTAGTGAAAAGAGCAGCTCACAAAACCACGTGGTTCAGTACCCTTCTAATTAAAACATCTACATATATATAAAAATGCAAAATTATCTGGAAGAATATATATGAAAAAATGATTCTAGATGGTGGGGTTATAGGTAAAATTTGTTTTCCTTTTAAAATGCTTTGTTTTCCTTTTTAAACACATAAAATTTTCTGAATTTTATATGTATATCTTTTCTAATCAGAAAATATACATTTTTTTTTTTTTTGAGACAGGGTCTTGCTCTGTTGCCCAGGCTGGAGTGCAGTGGCATGATCATACCTCATTGCAACCTAGAATTCCTGAGCTCAAGCGATCCTCTTGCCTCAGCCTCCCAAGCAGCTAGGACTATAGGTGTGCACCACCACGCCTGGCTGATTTTTCTTTTCTTAATATTTTGTAGAGACAGACTCTCACTTGTTGTTCAGGCTGGATTTGAACTCTTGACCTCAAGCAATACTCCCACTTAGGCCTCCCAAAGTGCTGTGATTACAGGTGTGGGCCACTGCACTGGGTCCAGAAAATATATTTCTTAAAAAGGTTATTTTAGCTTCCTCCCCACAATAAAATAAAAGGATTCTTAAGTACCAGTCTCTCGCTGCTGCTGGGACCCTGTATCATCACCCACTCCTAGCACAATGCCCCCCCAAAAAGGGAGGGGATGGAATTAAACCACCCCCAATCATTGGAAGATTTGGAATCTCACTGAAAATTGGTATTGTTGAATTGCCAAACATTGGGAAATTACCTTCTTCAATGTATTAACCAGTAGCCAGGCTTCAGCAGAAAACCTCCCATTCTGCACTATCGATCCTAATGAGAGCAGAGTCCCTGTGCCAGATGGAAGGTTCGACTTTCTTTGCCAGTACCACAAACCAGCAAGTAAAATTCCGGACTTTCTAAACGTAGTGGATATTGCTGACCTTGTGAAAGGAGCTCACAATGGGCAGGGCCCGGGAAATGCTTTCCTATTTCACGTCAGTGCTTGTGCTGGGACCTTTCATTTAACACAAGCTTTTGAAGATGATGTTATCATGCACGTTGAAGGAAGTGTGGTCCTATTCAAGATACAGAAATAATACATGAAGAGCTTCAGCTTAAAGATGATGAAATGACTGGGCCCATTATGGATAAACTAGAAAAGGTGGCTGTGAGAGGAGGAGATAAAAAACTAAAACCTGAATATTATATAATGTGCAAAGTCAAATCCTGGGTTACAAATCAAAAGAAACCTGTTTGCTTCTATCATGACTGAAATGACAAAGAGACTGAAGTGCTGAATAAACAGTTATTTTTTACTTCAAAACCAAAAATCTACTTGGTTAACCTCTCTGAAGAAGACTACATTAAAAAGAAAAACAAATGGTTGATATAAACTAAAGTATGCACAAGTATGACCCAGGTACCTCGGTCATTCCTCTTAGTGGGGCCTTGGGATTCAAGTTGCAAGAATTGAGAGCTGAGGAGAGACAAGTGTATCTGGAAGCAAACATGACACAAAGTGCTTTGCCAAAGATCATTAAGGCTGGGTGCGCAGTGCTCCAACTAGAATACTTTTTCACTGCAGGCCCAGATGAAGTGTGTGCATGGACCACCAGTAAAGGGATGAAGCCTCCTCAGACTGCAGGAAAGAGGCACAAAGATTTCGAAAAGGGATTCATTATGGCTGAAGTAATGAAATACAAAGATTTTAAAAGAGGAAGGTTCTGAAAATGCAGTCAAGGCTGCTAGAAAGTACAGACAACAAGCAGACATTATATTGTTGAAGATGGAGATAGTATCTTCTTCAAATTTAATACACCTCAACAACAAAAGAAAAGGGCCCCTTTTCAAAATCACATTCTTGCCTTCTGGCACAGCATCCGCTACTCCTGAGTATACTAGTATCCTAATTTGAGGAACAAGGCTTTAAAATAACCTTTTCTTTTTTTGGTTTTGTCAAATGTTTTATTGAGTGTAGACATCTGGAGTATTGTAAAACATGCATTTTCTGTAAATTCAAAAAGGAGCAAGCCACATTGTCCTCACTGTCAAATATGTCAGGCTTGGTATACATGGTGGAGATTAATGAAGTGTCATGAGAGTAATATGGTTCCTGAAAAGCTTCTACAATTTCAAGTGGAGTCTTAATCACGTAAAAAGCAAAGCTGTTCACATTTAGTGAACTTGCACTTCATTGGAGGTACACGGTATTTAATTTCAAAACAAAAACAATCTGTAGAAGACTCCCATCTCCCCAACTTTATTTGTCCCTCCAGTTTTCAGAAATTTTAATTTAAAAAAATTATATGCCTTTGGAAGTTGTACATTTTTCTGAGCAAAAACTAAAATATTTAAACAAGCACACAAATTCATGTACCCTTATAAGTACTCTCCTTTAAATCTGTCTCCTTGACAAAATAAGTTCAAAAGATCTAGATCTACTATACAACGTGGTAACTATAGTCACTATAGGTGACCATACTGTATTCTTGAAAAATGCTAAGAGAGCAGATTGTAAGTGCTCTCACCACAAAACATTGATAAGTATGTGAAGTAGTGCATGTTAATTAGCTTGATTTAGCCATTTTGCAATATATACATATTTCAAAACAACATGTTGCATCCCATAAATACAAATTTTTTGTCAATTAGAAAATTAATTGATAATAAATACATTTTTCAAAATCTGTCTCCTTGAGAAAGAAGGCACTTATTCTAATGATGGTGGCATTACTCCAAATATTTTGACAGTTTCCCTTTGAATCTGTCATTAGAGCCAAACGTACAACATCCTGTCTCATTCATTTAGTCTTGAGGCCAGACGCAGTGGCTTGTGCCTGTAATCCTAGCACTTTGGGAGGCCGAGGTGGGAGGATCACTTGAGGCCAGGAGTTTGAGACCAGCCTGGGCAATAGTGAAACCCCATCTCTACAAAAAATTAAAAATAAAAAAAATTACCTGGGCGAGGTGGTACATACATGTAGTCCCAGCTCCGTGGGAGGCTGAGGCAGGAAGATCACTTGAGCCCCAGGGTTGGAGGCTGCAGTGAGCTGTGATGACGCCACTGTACTCTACCCGAGTGACAGAGTGAGAAAAAAAAAATCCTGATAATGGTTTGGTCAAAAACATAAAATTGCTTTATAATTCTCCCTCACTATTGATGCTTTGTTATAGACCAGTATAGTGAGCTTATGTTTAAAATGATACACTACTATATTTATATCCTCTTGAGACTGTGAAAGATTATTTTGTTTCTGGTAATTCTGCACTCGTTGGCAGTACTGGGCTGATCGCTGTGTCTGCTCTGAGAGTGCTCACAAGCAGTGACCTCTGACCTCCCAGCCTCACTCCCCTGGTCTATGCTACAGTAAACTAACTCCTTTAACAATCACTCCAGGGGTCTTCTGGACATTTAATTTACAGTTTTGAGCTAATGATACTATATATATAGTATATGTGTGTGTATGTCATCAATGTCCTAGCAGTAAAAGTTATTTGAATGTAGTAACAACTGAATTTACTTTTTAAACAGTCAGTAATTTAGATTATCTAAGCAATAACCTTGATGTCTCAAAAACCGTCACAATGGACTTGATCACTACACATAATATATACATGTAATAAAATTTCAGATGTACTCCATAAATTTGTATAACTAAAAAAATAAGTAGGCCAGGTGTGGTGGCTCATGCCCATAATCCTAGCACTTTGGGAGGCCGAGGGGGGAGGATTGCTTTGAGGCCAGGAATTCAAGACCAGCCTGAGCAACATAGTGAGACCCCATCTCTACAAAAAATAGAAAAAACTATCTGGGTGTAGTAGTGTACACATGTAGTCCCAGCTGCTCGGGAGGCTGAGGCAGGAGGATCACTTGAGCCCAGGAGTTCAAGGTTACAGTGAGCTATGATCACACCATTGCACTCTAGCCCAGGCAACAGAGCGAGAACCTGTCTCAAAAAAATCAAATCAAATGAATAAAAAAATTAAAATTCTAAAAAATAATCACAATGGATGATACCTTAAAAATTAGTCTGGTTTTTCACATTTCTTTGGTAAAGATATCAAAGATATAGATCTCATTTTAAGTCAAAAAGAAGTCATATAAAGCAATTTTTCACTTTTAATTCAAATTAAATCCAAGCTGCATTTTCATTCTTAAATAGACTGCACAAATATTAGGATATGTTCATGGTCATTTCCAAAGGGATGAAAAGTTTCAGCAAGTTTTTTACCTGGATTAGTTGTAATAATGGTTTTTGAGATTACAGTTGCTGTCATGCAGTTCCGAAATTTGTCAAAACTTATTCTTACATCTGAGGCAAATATTACTGTTTTGGGAAAAAGCCATTTTAAAATATTACATAGGGGGACAAAAATGACAAATATTGAACATAAACATTGAATTATGATACCTGTTGCTCGTGGCATCCAGTTCTGTGCAAGTAGAATGGATTCATTATCCCAACTGCATTTGTTTAAAAAATGATACAAATCAAATGTATTAGAAAAAACTGTTAGTGACATGATATTTACAAAAAAAAAAAATACCCCAATGGCTGGGGTTAGGGTCCTCCTTAAGGACCAGGAGCTCTTTGACTTCCTTAGGGGTGTTTGCTGCTTCCTGTCCATCTCACAGAGCATTTAACACCTAAGTGATGGATCGGTCCTTCAACACACACTCAGCTCTAACTGTGCTCTGCTCTCCCAAGTCTTTATTTTCTCAGCTCTTGGTCACTCCAGGCTAGAACCTGGAGTTAGAACCGAGTGACTAAAAGTCTAGACTTTAAAGCCAAACTTTTAGACCATGAAGGTAGGACCCCTACAATGGATAAATTGCTCAGGGGACTTGATGGGTTGAAGGCACTTTTCAAATTGCTTCCTTTAATATCTAGGCATCAGAAGTCTAGACAATGCCTTGTTGTACCCGGCACTGCTTCAAGGTGCAGCCCCCACCCTGCCCCTACACACCCTGCACCTCACCACACCCTATGCCCCCTCCTGCTCAGGGTAAAACAAAAGAAACACAAAGGAAATTCTGGTTTGCTTGTTATCAATGGGACCTAATAAAACACCATGTTATAAAACAGAATTCACTAATAAAACTGGTCATAGTGGAGTCTACCTAAACAATTCTATGCCATCTAAAGACCTTATTTTAAGGTGATGTCCATAACAACTCAGCATTCAAGAGTGACATTTATTTCTTAAAATATAATTCATTTTCTATGACTACTCCTTTCTTGATATGAAATCCATCCTATTTTTAATAAAATGAAAATGCTCTGTCTTGGTGATAAGAGCAGAGATTTCACAGTTTAAAATAGACATGGGAGGTTACCATATCATTGCAAAAGAAGACTCTGTCTCATCATAGAGTTTAACTTCACACCTCTGGCCTTTCCTTCGGTCTGAAGTTGTGAAGTACTTTGGCTCCCCAACCTTAGAAATGGGAAGAAATCATTATTCTTCATCAATAGTTGTAGAGGTATTTAGGTATTTGCTGATAGAAATACACAAATGTTTACCTTTTAAACATCAAATTAGAAATATTAAAATAGCAAGAACCATTAATATATATTTGATGATTTTAAAGTATCTTCTATCTCTAAACTAGGTGTATTTGGCTGAAGTTGTAAGTTAGACACACTTTGAAGAGAGAGGAGGACATATGGGCTTAAAGTTGAGACCGAGTCTTTCCCACATGCCAGAACAAATGCTCCATGACAGGCCCTTTGGTGGCATCTATGTGGCCCCCTTGAGCGTAGAAAGTGTGTTTTCAACATCTGTGTATCCCCATGGTTTAGCACGGAACCTGGCATGGAGCTCATGTGACTAAATGAACTTGGTCTCTCTAGGCCTCAGTGTCCCCATCTCCTTATCAAATAGCAAATATATGCCACTTGCTTTGCCTTCTCCACGGGCCTAAGGCGGTGAGGCCAAAGGATGGGGGTATGGGAAAGCATCTTGGTATACTGTCCAATTCTGTCTGTTGTGGGGTAAAAGGATCAAAGAAGTGGAGGTGACCAGCGGCCCTTCTCTCATGGGAACAGCAGGTGCCTCTCGATGGCCACACAGCTGTGGCCCCAGCACAGATAGTCGTTGGCTGCCACCATGCCACTGCCACCACTGTGTCTGCTGGCAGGATTGAACTCTGTGGGAAGGAGCTGAAGAAAGATGCAAAGGTGCCAAGAGAATGAGATCTGGAAAGCAAAGTCAGCGGAAAGGACAGCCAGAGGGTGAGAGAGGCCAGCCTTGACACCTGCCGGCAGGAGTGGTGGTGGTGAGGGGAGAACATTGTATTAAAAAGAGTTTTAAAGTGAAAAGACAGTGGAGGTGAGGAAGAAGGGAGAACAGGCTAAATAAAAGTGTAAAGAAAAGGAAATGTAAGAGGGCTGGAAGCAAAAGAGGAGACAAAAGGCATGAAAAGAAGTGATGGTTGCCAGAGAGTGGGGAAAGTTGCAGGCTTTTGCTTATATTCATTATTACATATTCTAACTGAATTTTAGAAAATTCTTCCTACACTATAAATGTAACGGCATTACAAAGAACTGTGGGGAAACTGTGTACAACTGAGCACCTAATTGAACAACTGAGTAGGACTGAACCTAAATTGCCTGGAAAGTGACTTCTCCTATTTTTCAAGATTGTCATATAGGGTGTTTATTCCTCCACCCTAAACTATATTTCACACTCCCCATGTGGCAGGTACTGTGCTAGGCCGGGGTTAGGGTGGTGAACAAAAGACATGGCCTCTGTAGCCAGGTACCTGCCATCTGAGAGTCAATACTCTCTCAGTCAGCATTTAATACCAAAAAGCAATTAGATTTACTTACAACATTAACTACAAGAAGTGTGTAAGTCTATTTCCTTTTTTACTTTTTATTTTTTTCGTCTATTGACTATCCTTCCCTGTATTGAAAAACTACTCTTGCCTGTTTCATTTTCTTCACATACTTTTGTGCAATTTTACTGCTGAGTCTACCTCTAAATCTTTGCCCAGTGACTCTAGACTGCCAGGACTACAGACCTTGCTGCAGTAGCTGAGACAGATGCTGATGTGTGGGAAGGTATCGTGCTCCCTGGAGCCCCGTGGAGTGCTGGCCAGCACAGTGCCATGCTGCGTTATTAGACCGCAGAGCCCCTATGGCAGTATAGCGGGTATTCTCCCTCCCTCCCCCATCTCTGGGCAGCTCTGAGCACACATGCACAGAATTAATTCCTTGACTTATTCAACTACGCCTCTTCAGGGAACATCATGGAGATCTTCAAGCCAGTGAGCTTATCCTTTCCATTTGCATCTTTAAGTGAAGTATGAAAAGCTCTCATATACTTAGCACATCATTTACGAGGAGAGAGGTGCTCTGCATTTAGCATGCAAATATGATATTTGTTTTGCTACTCATTCACAGATAAAATGCTGCTTTCCCTTTAATGAGAAGTGTTACTGTTTTCTTAATTCAACTCACTACCACGTTACAGAGGAAAAATTACCCCAGCAGATCATGATGACCTACAGCCCAGACTCAAATTTTAAGTGACAGACTCCCCCACCCCCAATAGCACTTGGCATTTTTGGGGTTTTAACTTACCGACCTCACAGCTGCAAGCACATTAATAATCTTCCCATTAAGACTGTGTCCATTTGCAACAATGTCACCCAACGAATAATAATCACGAGACTCTTTAACAGGTAAATGTATCAAAGAAAGTAACTTGGTGTCCACTCCACAACTGGAACAAACTTTCACCGTTGAGTGATTCTCACTGAGCAATAGTTTACAGTTGCTAAATTGCAAAAACATACAAAAAGCTTGCTATCAAATGACTTTTGAATAGAAAAATACTTCCAGTTTCACGGTTGAATTACTTTTTTGGTTGAAATTTAAACTATATTAGGAAATTTATACTTTTTACTCTTAGAAACACTGAATAACGTGGCAAAATATTTTCTGTTTAAATGTATTTTCATTAAGAAAATTTGTTTTGGCGTTCTTTGTTTGTTTTTGTTTTTGTTTTTTTGAGACAAGGTCTCACTCTGTTGCCTGGGCTAGAGTGCAGTGGCGTCATCACAGCTCGCTGTAACGTCAGACTCCTGGGCTCAAGCGATCCTCCTGCCTCAGCCTCCTGAGTAGCTGGGACTACAGGTGCACACCACCATGCCTGGCTAATTTTTCTATTTTTTTTGTAGAGACAGGGTCTCACTATTGCCCAGGCTGGTCTTGAACTCCTGGCCTCAAGCAATCCGCCGGCCTTAGCCTCCCAATGTGCTAGGATTACAGGTGTGAGCCACTGCAGTCAGTCAAAGAAAATGTTTTGAGGATCAATTCATGCCTGAGCTCCAAGCATATTACTTGTCTGACCTTGCCCAAGACTCTGAGCTTATTTCCTTCTCTATAAAATAGGAGCATAAAAGCACTCTAAAACTTTAGGGGGTTATTCAAACCCAAGGACTTGTTATTTCTCTTATGACTCTGGCTGCTCTGCCTAGTGCCTTAGGTCAAGGACTGTGTTTTCTTACCTCTGCAGCACTCTCTGTGGAGCAAAATGTGCCTGAACTGAGGTGCTCTAATCCCTGCACCCCTGCCCAGCCCCCCACCTCCTAGTGTTGCCTTAGAATCACATTTCTGTCCCACACCACTGCCTTGCTCTCCTAACTAAGCTTCATGCCCCACAGTCCATCCTCCACATGCAGGCTGGTACAGAACTGCCACATCGGCCTTTGAGGTGATGCCTCGCCCTTCTGGGGGGTTGGGGGGAGGATGGACTACAGCCAATGACTAATACAGGGTACAAAAGCCCAGCCTCCTCCCCTCAGGATGCTGCTCTGAGGGGCTACTCCTCCAGAGCTCCCTCCTGGGCTCCAGGGGAGGCTCCAGGTGAACTCATTTCTTTGCTCAGCTTCTCTCCCACCCCAACCCTATCCTTGCAGGTGTCTCCTGAGCGCTCACCCTCAATAAAGCACTTGCACAAGAATCCTTCTCTCAAGCTCTGCTTCCAGGGAGCCTAAGATGGTAAGGCATGTGAGCAGAGTAATACCCTGACACAAAGAAAAGACGTACGATTTCCAAGATTTATCTTTTCTTCTAATTGTTCACTTTAAACGTGACTGGAGTCAAATTTTTGTAAGTCTAAGAATGAGAATCAAAGTACTAAAAACAAAGCTATTTTTTCATTAAGTCTGTATCAAAGTAAATTATCTCATAATCAAAGATAAATGTTGTGAAAGAGAATTAAACTCCTAATTTTCAAATTGAAGTAGAGTACCATTAGTAAGCTCTCTGCTAATCTGATACAAAATTATTAGTAATGATCATTCTTGCACACAGGTTGTTGGTCTCTGCATTAGACAGATATTTACCTAGGAGTTGCAGGGCTGAATTTTTCTTCTCTTTCTATTTCCTTTCTTTGGATCAGGGGATTTTCAATTATCACTAAAACAGAGGGCAAAGTATGATGGTATTACAAGATAGTAACAGGGTAAATAAAAAACAAGTGTATACAACAATAACTGTCACAACGTGGTTTCTAATGTCTGAGCTGGTACAATGTATCCTCCACAGTCCCCATCCCACGTTGCCATGATAAGTGGAATCCCAGGGTTATGACCATCAATAGGACCCCAGGTGACATTTCTGATGCTGTGTGTTTAAATCCCAACATGTGACCGCATTGATATAATTTTATTGGTCTAGTGACATTCAGCATTTGATCTAGTGACAACATGGCCTTCAATAAGACCTCTACCCACTCCACACTTGCCATGGAAACCACAGTGGGGGTGGAAAGAGAAATGCAAAGTCTGGGCCACTAATATGTGTGCAGCCACTCGTCAGCTTTGTCAACTCAACATTTTAGGGTTTCAGCTTCTTCATGGCCTATGCTAGACCTTCCACTGCTCTGCTTTGCTCATTCCTCATACAACCATCTATGGTTATCCGTGTCTTACAAATAAGGAAACTGATGCTCACAGAGGTTATAAGGTTCTATATCTAGAAAGTAGTAGAGCTAGAATTAGAATTGTTCTACTTCAAAGACCTGTAATCTTTTCATCCTAACACACTAACATCCTAACATCCCACTTACGTTAATAATCATCATCAACTTTAGGCTTTTAAAATCCCTTCTGTCATTCACCCTCACAACCATCAACAGGTAACATTTTGATTCTGAAATATATCTTTCTCTCTCTGTATAACTAATGTTCCTACATTCATTCAAGGAATGTTGATAACTGTACTGGGCCCTATGAAGTTTGCAAAGTTTTCTGCCTTCATAGTCCACATGTTGGATGGCCTTATTATTCAGTTAGAGAGATACTACACATAACCATGATGCTGAAAGTTAATATGCAAGACAACCTATGACTCGGTACTGAATAACTGTATGGGTAATGGGCTGCTTGCTGCTACAGTATTAAAGACGAGCGGTGTGACTACTTGCATTGCTCTCTCCTTTCTCTTTTTCTGCCACGAAGGAGAGCTAGCACACACGCCTCCTTGCTTATCCTATGAGACCACAGCTGTCACTTGCTGAGTGACTAAGTTCTACACTTTATATTACACTAGGCACACTGTCTCATTTAATATTTGCAAGAACCAAGAAATTTCTTCAAAGCCACAATGTACATACATATTGCAGCTGGAATTTGAATCCAGATCTATGTTTTTGAAGTCCTTGTTCATTCTACTATACTATGCTTTACTGTCAGAGGGATACTGGGGTGAGTAGAAGATGCGAAAGATTTGGTATTTCAACTAAAAATAAAGTTTCTTAAAATTCCATTAAAAATTCAAATATCAACTTTCTTTTCTTTTTCTTTTTAAATTTTTTTTTAAAATATGGAATACTTCACAAATTTGCATGTCATCTTTGCACAGGGGCCATGCTAATCTTCTCTGTATTGTTCCAATTTTAGTATATGTGCTGCCGAAACAAGCACTCAAATATCAACTTTTACCAAAATCTATTCAGTGGCCCTATTATATATCTATAGAAAGATAACTGATTACGGCTGGGCACAGTGGCTCATGCCTATAATCCCAGCATTTTGGGAGGCTGAGGCAGGAGGATCACTTGAGGCCCAAGAGTTCGAGATCAGCCTGGGCAATATAGTGAGACCCCATCTCTACAGAAAATTTTTTTAAAAATTAGCCCGGCGTGGTGGTGCACACGTTGTATAGTCCCAGCTATGGGAGGCTGAGGCAGGAGGACCACTTAAGCCCAGGAATTTGAGGCTGCAGTGAGCTATGATAATGCCATTGCACTCTAGCCTGGGCAACAGAGCAAGACCCTGCCTCTAAAAAAAAAAAAGAAAGAAAGAAAGAAAGAAAACTGATTATAACAATAATAGGGGCTGATACAAATTGAAATATGTAATAAACCAAAGATGGTAAAGTTATCTAGTAAAAATATGACTATCATGTTTGTATGCTTCAAGTAACATGCTGAATGCCTTGCATTATGCTTTTAACACTTGACTTTTTTTCTCATAAGGTTCTTGAGAATTATCAACTGTGTCTTATTTCATTTTGACTCCCTTAGTATAGCTGCATAAACATGCCACAGGGACAATACTATAACAGAAACGGTTTAAGAATCAATGCTAACTTACCACACTCGCCAACCCTAAAGCTGTCAGAAAGTGACTTGATGTAATCTTCATTGCCCCAGGATGTTGCATTTACAAAATAGGTTGGTGAATCTCGAATGGTGAAGCTGAAAGTGTACCTTTCTGATCCAATATCTAAGGGAAAACCAATGCTTTTATTTTTCAAAGTTTCATTTCAGCTTTTAAAATGACTGATTATTGAAGATTAGTATGATAAAAATACTCAAACATATGGTACAAAATGTTGTTTCGGATGTACATTCTATAAATAGTTGTGCTTTTATGAATTTCAAAGTGAAGTAGTAAAAAGCTGCCAATAGTTCACATTATTGGCCCCTTTGCTCCCTTTCCTCAGTTATCTGTGTGTTTGGAGGGGAAGGTATGCAGACTCAAACCAGCCAGATATTAGCTTAGATTCTCCATTTCTCTCTTACTGAGATTGTTTTAACCTAAGTCATAATTCAGATCTAAATTTCAAAACAAATTGTGTGCAACTAAATGAGTACCACTAGGGGTCAGCAAGTACATTTTTTCCCAAAATGGAAATTTCATTACTATTTTTGCTAATTAAAAAATATAACCTAACATAAATATTCAAATTATAAATATATCCTGAACTGTTGTTAGTGTCTACCTTTGGGGAGAGGACTAGGATGGAAAGAGTGAGGGGTCGAAGGGGGAATTTCACTTTTCAACTCTATGACCTTTGATCCTGCTGGAATTTTTAATGAAAATGTTGTATGTGCAATATTTTAAAAAGTCAGTAAGCATACCTTCTCCAAAAAAGGAATATTACAGATGTCATCATAAAAATAAGTCAAACAATACGGAAGTGTTTCTCCTACCCTCACAGTCTGATAGATGAAAAACTGTATTTCATTGTCATAAGTTTGGCAACAATTTTAATAATTACTTTTTTCTAATTCATGTACTTTAAGTTATGCCTTCTAGCGTTTAGTAAACAGAAAGATATATAGACTTCCTCAAACTATTCAAATGGTAATTCTGATCTAATTAGTTATGATAAAATAAAGGCACATACAAATGAGTATGGGTACCAGATGACATCTTTGTTAAAAAAAAGGAGTATTAATATGAACTAAAACAAAAATAAAGGTACCTATCACTATGTCCTGAGTCAAAGTAACACAGTCACAATTAATCAGGTGATTAAAGCAGAATTAATGTCTTCTGCCAAAATTACTGGCTGGCTGGACAGAGCTCTGATTCACTTAAGCTACATAGAAACACTTATACTGTAACCTTTAATAAAAAGGTTTTAAAGCTAGTAGTAGTGAACTGCTAATTATATATTTCATCTTTCATGTCAACTACAAAATTTAAAGATAAGGTGATTTTAAAAATCCATCTTTAGACATGAACGGATTTTTTTCAAAAGAAGATATAAAAATGGCCCACAAACATATGAAAAAATGCTCAATATCACTAATCATCAGAGAAATGTAAATTAAAACCACAATGAGATACCACCTTACCTCTGTCAGAATGGCCATTATTAATAAGTCAAAATACAGCAGACGTTGGAGCAGACGCAATGAAAAGGGAACACTTATACACTGTTGGTGGGAATGTAAATTAGTACAACCTCTATGGAAAACAGTATGGAGATTCCTCAAAGAACTAAACATAGACCTACCATTTGATCCACCAATCCCACTACCGGGTGTCTACTCAAAGGAAAAGAAGTCATGATATCAAAATGACACCTATACCCGAATGTTTATCACAGCACAATTCACAATTGCAAAGACATGGAATCAACCTAAGTACCCATCAACTGATGTGTGGATACAGAAAATGTGGTATATATAAACCATGGAGCACTACTCAGCCATAAAAAGGAATGAAATCATGTCTTCTGCAGCAATTGGATGGCACTGGAGACCATTATCCTCAGCGAAGTGCCTCAGGAATGGAAAAGAAAAAATACCACGTGTTCTCATTTATAAGTGGGAGCTAAATGATGGGTATATATGGTCATAAAGTGATCTAATGGACATTGGAATCTAACAGGGGAGAGGGAAGGAGGGGAGTGAGGGATAAAAAATTACCTACTGGGTACAATGCACACTATTCTGGTGACAGGTTCACAAAAAGCCCTGACTTTAGCATTATACAATTCATCCATGTAACAAAAAACACTTGTACCCCCTAAATCTATTGAAAATTTTAAAATCCATTTTTAGTCTTGGATTATGTTTCCATAGTCCTAAAACTCTTGCACAGTTCAAGCAACTCAGTAAGAACCACTAAAGCCAAATATAACTGTTTTTTCCACACATGAAAGATGAATTTTTTTTCACTGAACTGTCTGGTTGTTTGAGTAAATACATAGATACTGCCACCACACTTTTCTTTCCCTACTTCATCACGACACCTCCCTGCTCAAAAACCTTCATCATCATCATTTTCTCTTATTTGAGATTTATGTGTGTATTTGTCACCTCTTAAGCTGAAAGCAATGGTTAACATGGAGTTCTTAATACGGGCCACACATGATGCTAACCTTTACATGTGTGAACTCATTCAATTCTCACATCAGCTTTATTTATCCCCATTTCATAGATGTATACAGGAGAGATCCTAGATCAATCAGTGACTAGTGAACCCGGGCAGTCTAGCTCCAAGGCTATACTCTTAGACACTAAGATATTTGAAGATGATATGAGACTACAATTTCTCTCTATTTTACCTTTGTACTCCGCAGGGCCTTATGCAGTGGAGGTCCTAAATAAACACATGTTGAGACAAGTTAATGAGTTGACCAATTTAACCAGCTATTTTGGCATTGTATACCCCAAACCTTTAAAATTATGTTTGGGAAACGTCACATAAAATCATTTAAAATGATTTTAACATCCTCCTACACAGATGGCCTTGAATTGAGTACTTGACCATAAAATAGTGAGCATGGCCATTGCTCTTAAGGAGTTAGACAGGCATAGAAAACTTAACCACTTATATATACTTTGTCATAGTCATAAGACACCGCTCGTGGAAAATGAAGCAAAGAGTTAAATAGAACTCAGCTTTTTCTGTCTGGAAAGCCTTTGACATCTGTTTTCCCAATAACTATACCGATTATTTTCTGAAAAACAAAAAGGTTGCAGAAGACCAATATTAAACACAGATGTACACGGTGAATTTAATTTCATGGGCTTGTTATATTTTACTGGCTTTAACAAACATTTTTGACTAGGAACCATTTAAATATATTTATTCCAGACAAACATCTAAAAGAACTTCATAAAATTTTCAATTCCACAAGGAACAGTACAAAGTAATCAGATGGTTAACTGCTATTACAAATATAATCGTTTAATACCTAGTATGTTTCTACTTTATTTTCAATCACTAGATGGAGCACAGTAACTGCCCTATGCTATCAGTCCTTACTGAAGTCATCCAAAGCACATGTATCATGCAATTTAATTTGCCATGGTCTTCAAAGCTCTCCTTTATATAGGGTTTTCTAACAATCCACATAAAATTGCTTAGCTTATTAATCCAAACATGCTGGACAGTACATAAATTAGACTATAACAGAAGTTATATATTGCTGCTAATAAATCTAAATTCTACAGTCCTAGATCTTAAATCTTTCAGATAGCAACATCTTCTTAAAATTTTTAATGTATACTTTTCTGTGAATCATGTTTTAAAAGAAAAAATTTTAAAAAAAGAAAAAATTTAATGTTTTCCTTCGTGACTGCCAAAGAAAAATTAAATATTAAAAATGTGCTTTAAGAAATAAAAATAACTACCTTTTCTGAAAGGAAAGACCTAAACTGATACTACTAATTCCACCAACTGATTTTAACCTTGTAATAATCTATGACATTTAAAGTACAGTCAAGCTTAAGACTACTACATTTTAGTTGAGCTATTAGCTGGTCTTACTGCATTTAGACATGTTGCTATTATTTCTTCAATTCCTTATACATACAGATCTCACTGAATTTTGAGAAATGAAAATGTTGTATAAAATTTTCTAGCTGAAGAAGCAATTAGCAAATAGTTTACCTTTCAAGAAAAATTGTAACTACAAAAATTATTTTTTAACATTAATAAACCTTGAATTGCAAATTATTTAACTTACATGTAAACTTCAACTTATCCCGTTTTAAGAAATATGATTTGCAAAACTCAAATGTAAATAGAGACTGCTCAGGGAAGGTAAGGGGGTATGGTAGTTTCTTTACAATAAGTTCCTCACCTTATAAGATTATTCCACCCAGATTTCTTTTAACAGTCTCAGTATATTCAAAATCATTGACTTCTCCCATAACTCCTCCCCAAAAGTCAATTTTCACATAATCATTTCAGAAACACACCTGTTGTGTACCTTATGTCATAGAAGCAGCATAATGGCAAGTATTTAAGACTTTAACTTGGATAATTTGGTTAGAGAACTGTTACTGCTGAACAAAAATGGCAATTTTACAATGCTGAACTTGAGCATTTATTAAAATTTTTACTTTATTAATATTTAATTAAAATAATACAAAAATCTTTTGATCTTTTTTTCCCCCAGAGACAAAGTCTCACTCTGTCACCCAAGCTGGAGTGCAGTGGTGTCATCACAGCTCACTGCAGCCTCATACGCCTGGGCTCAAGCCATCCTCCTGAGTAGCTGGGACCACAGGCGAAAGCCACCACACCCAGCTAATTTTTTAAAAGAATTTTTTGTAGAGACAGGGTCTTGCTATGTTGCCCAGAGTTTTTCATCCTTTTGAACAATCACTAGTCACATCCATAATCATATCCCCTACTCTGCAGACCAAAAACATATTTTCATTTAGCTAGCATAAATGCAAAGAAGTTTAGGAGTACTTAATGTCTAACAATTATAGAAATACAAGGAGTATTTATATACTTATCAATTATACAAGCATGTGTTGAATGAATAATGTTGACATACTATAATGTTACCACATAGTTTCATTAGAAATCAAACCACTATATAATTGAAACCTACCAGATTAGCCATATTTGGATGCAGATCTGAAAGTGCAGTGAAGGTCCTTGATGCAAAGGAGTTTGCCATTTTTTAATCTGCATTTTAGAAAATATGATTTAGATATATAAATTGAATAACTGAAATAAATCATGAAAAATTCTAAGATTTTTAAAATTATTTAGGAAAGCACTGGATATTTTACTCAATCTTTGGAAATTTTTATTATAATGGTCAAATGTAAATTAATACAGATTTAACCTATAGAAAACATGTTCAAAATGTCCTTTATAACTTTGAATGATATAGCTATATAGCTAGGTTTCAATTTTTAACTTTTACTTTCTAAACCCTGTAAAATTTAGACATTTTTGAGCACTATGTAAATTTAGTGTTTCAGATAAGAGATGACTCAATGGGACATTTAAGGATTTAAATACTTACTAACATCAATCCTACCTAAAAAATACAGCAAAAATCCATTGTAAATACCTCAAATAGTGCATTTGGTAACACTGTGCAGGGAAAAGGATTTTAAATACAACTCTAGATGGCAAGCTCCATGAGGGCAGAGGTGGCGTCTTACATATTTTTATGTATGTATTTCAATGCCACCTTGTACTAGAAAACACTCAATAAATATCAAATGAATAAAATGGTGGCTTGTCCCTCAATACCATCACTATAAAAGGTTTTATTGTAGAAAAATTGTAAGCTACACCTAACTGACAGTTTGACTTGATTTCACTTTATAATCCAGGGCCTCTTTAACTCTGTGAATGCCTTCATCCACAGGCTTCAGGTCAAGAATGTGTCCCACGACACCTGAGTTTCAGGGAGCCTATGGAGTTAGTCAAATATGATTTTGAATTCCAGCACCACTAGTTTGCAGTTGCATACTTTGACATTACTAAACTTTAATTTACTCATCCTTAAAATGTGGATAATATCTACCTTGCAGTGAAAATTAGAAATAATGTATACAAGATGCCTGGATGTTCCCAGGCTCACAATAAATGATAGCACTGCTTTCCAATATTATCCCACATAGCAGTTTTTGCATTCAAGGCCCTTTGGTGCCAGAAGAAACACTTGGGAATTAAGCAGTGTCAAGTTTCTCACTCATTCTTTGGCCTGGTCTGGTCTGGCTTACAAGGTAATTTCACTCTCTGAAATACTCGCCAAACTGAGAGATTCATTCATCCATCCATTCATTCAACAAATATTTATTGAGAGCCTATCAAGTGCCAGTCATTTGAGGTTGGAGAGGATGGATTATTCTGTGGCTAAATTTTGTGAAAAAACGCAACCCCAGCCTGGACAATAACAAGACCCAATCTCTACAACAAATAAATACATAAATAAATCAGCCAGGCATGGTGGTGTGCGCCCGTGGCCCCAGCCACTCGGGAGGCTGAGGCGGGGGATCGCTTGAGCCCAGGAGTTCGAGGCTGCAGTGAGCTGTGACGATGCCACTGCACTACAGCCCGGATGACAGAGCAAGACCCTGTCTCAAAAAAAACCAAAACAAAAACAAACCCACAAAAACAAAAACAAAAAAACAACACCTACATACTAAATGAATTCCCCCAATTTTCCTAACCTCAGAATCTGTGAGGAATTATCCAAATTTTTTTTTACCCCTTAGCATCTCCTGGTGGTCTGTCTGGTCAGTGACATACATGTCATATTATCTCTTTGAAGTTCCTTCCGTGTCTCCTATTGCTCAAAGTATATGGTAATGTACCTCAGTGTCCAGCCACAAAAATATGACTCCTCTCCCCTGCCATTTTGATAGACACAAAATTAACATGAAATAGAATTCAATATGGGAATTCAGAGATTACTTCACTCATCAGCAACTACTGTCCCTTCTACTTTACAATTATATTTTAAATGTCTCCTTTTCTCCATTTCCGACGTCATCTCCCCCGCCCGATCTCAGCCATTCCTCACCTGGAGTACTGTGATAACCTGGCTTATACCACTTTATTCATGCCACACACGGCGACTGAGGGTCTAACTCGTGTCAGGGGGTCCAGCCGGGGGCTGGTCCCCAGAACTGCTCATACTCACCCAGGAGCCTCAGAGAGCAGCAGTGAGGACGGAGGGCCGCATACGCACGGCCCTGGGGCCACCGATGCAGATCCCCGGCAAGAGCGGGAGGAGAGAGCTGGGGGCAGCGGCTCTCCCGCAGTCCTCCGGTCAGACGACAGTGCGGTGGTGCCACGGGTGCCTGCTGCAAGGCCGGCCTACGCTGCAGACGCGGGTGCGCCCTGAGCGGCTCTGACCTCTCTCCCACCCCAGGCCTCCCCGAGTCCCTCCCAGAGCTCCGAGCCACGCTCCCGCCTTTGAAGGGCAACCTCCCGCCCAGCACGGCCAGCTCGCCCCGGGCCTGCCGGCTCCCGCTGGGCTCTGGCGCAAACCGAGGGGCTCGGCCGCAGGGCAGGAGGGCACGCGGCTGGCTGCGCGTTCCCAGACGGTGTCTGGCCCACGGGCCAGCGGGGGCGTCCCAGGTCAGCGGGGGGGGGGTCCCAGGTCAGCGGGGGCGTCCCAGGTCAGCGGGGGGGTCCCAGGTCAGCGGGGGGGTCCCAGGTCAGCGGGGGTGACGTCAGACCGTCAAGGCGAACCCCACCGACCTTCCGATTTGGGGCCCGGGCCCGGGTGGAGGCACCGCGAGCAGAGGCGCCGGCCGGAGCCAGCAGGGGCAGCGGTCCCGCTCAGGCGGCACTTGCCGCGCGGCGCCCCCCGGGCCTTCCCGTGAGAAAGCTCCGCTCCCGGGCGCGCTGTCGTCGGGGACGCGCTCCCCCCCAGGCCACTGGCCGAGCCCCGCGAGTCCGCGTCCCCGCCGCCCTCGCCTGCACGCCCGGCGCCGCGCCACAGAGCCGCCTCGGACGCGCAGGCCACGCCAGCCCTGCTCAGCGCCCTCCCCGCCCCGCGGCGGCCGCCCGCTCCGTGCGGACTACGTCAACAAGCCCTAAAGTCAACTATTTGTAACGGAACAACACCGCGCCCACTCGTTTCCGGGTGGCGGACCTCACGCTCACAGCCAGCGCTGACGTTACGGGACGCGCACGGCTCGTGGCCCGCGTCCTCCACACCCGCGCCGCCCGCCGCCAACCAGGCTCCTGGACCCGTCGTCATCTGCCGCCACCCGGCCGGGACCACACGGCGCGGGGACACGACACGGCCAGGGCCGCCCGGCACCCCCGCCCCCGCGCCGCTGCTCACCGGAGGCTCGCCGGCCCGGCCGCCCCTCGCGCTGCCCAGCCGCCGCCCCCTCGCCCCCGGCGCCCGCCCGCGCTCCGCGGCTTCTCCACAGCCCGGAGCCCGCGACCGGCCGCGCGACCGTTAGCGCGAGGACACGCCCCCGCCACGCGCGGCTCCGCCCCCGCCGCCCGCCGCCCGCCGCCCCGCCCCCGCCGCGCCCAGACTCCGCCCCCGCCGCGCGCCGCCCCGCCCCGCCCCCGCGGCCGCGCCCCGCAGTGCGGTGCTGCGGCCGGGCGCGGGGAACGTGTACGGAGCGGTGTGGAGGGACCGAGCTTAGGAGACCTTGGCAGAAATTTACCAGCTCTCGTGGTTTTATTTACTACCATTCAGAAGTCTTTTTGGTCTCATGACTTATTAAACTGATTTCTGTTAATGGTACTAACCAGGACAAATAAGATCCGGCAGCTAAATCCATTAAATTTGTCGGCAACCACTGTCCACATGTACAGTAGCATTATTTAATTTTTTTAGCTTCTCCCTTAAAAAGTGAACTATGGTACACGTTACGCAACCATACGTTACAAAAGAAAAATGCAACAGTAGAGGCAAGTGTTATGTTATTACCAAACATAGTTTTAATTTTTTATCGTTTATTATTCTTTATTTCCCAAATAATAATAGAAAGCAAAATAAAGTACCTGCATTCCCACCATTTCAAATTTAATGGAAAAAGAGTTTTTAAAAAAATTATCCATATTCCTTTTCAGTCTCTGTCTTTAAAAGAATGTATCTTGATCTTTCCAAAAGAATAAACTGGCATTTTAAGTCAACTTTAAAGGAGGAAAAGAAGATATAAAGATAGTTTTCATGTATTTTTCACTTGAGCTTCAGTGGAGTAATAATATTTACATTTTTTGTTTTTATTTTTTCATATTTTGGTAAATTAATTTTTGCTGAAAGCTACTTAAGATTAATCAAGAAAATTCGGCCTCACCAGGATACAACAGGCTTCTCATAAGACAGGATGCTTCAAACACAAGCCTGAAAGACTGGAATTGCTTTACACTAATGAAATTAGGACTCCCTTGTGTAAAAAATTTGTTTCTTCCATTTTTTATAGCAATTCTGTGAACTTGGTTGTTTTTAACAATAGAATTGACTTGTCAATATATTTTGGATGTACACGAACAGAAATAAGGACAAGAAAGGCCTAGCCCTTACCACTTGATGTGGAAGTCAGGGGTGAGTGAACAAAGGTCAGAGCTGAAATAGCTGGCATGTCTGGCTAAAGAAATGGTAGTGGGCTACATGGTCACCTCCCCAGAGCTTGCCAGCTGTCAAGACATCTAGGAGCATGTCACAAAGGAGTGATGGGAAAATATATAGTAATAAACCTTACACATACCAATCCGTATTTTAATGAATTACAAGACAACCTTTTATTTATTTATAATAACATTATAATTACAAAAATAACTTTTCTAACGTTGATTGTTGATCCCTGTGACTGCAATATCCCTCCCAGGAGCTGAAATACAAATAGATCAATTACTGGCATAATTAGTCTCACGCTCCACTCCTCACTCCATCAAGTCATTGAGGGACTAATCTTTTTTTTTTTTTCCTTCAGAGACAGGATCTCATTCTTTTGCCCAGGCTGGAGTATAGTGGCACGATCACAGTTCACTGCAGCCTCGAACTCCTGGGCTCAAGCGATCCTCCTGTCTCAGCCTCCCAAGTAGCTGGGACCACAGGCTGTGCCACCACACCTGGCTAATTTTTAAATTTTTTGTAGAGATGGGGTCTCACTATGTTGTCCAGGCTGGTCTCGAACTCCTGGCCTCTGGCAATCCTCCCACCTCGGCCTCCCAGAGTGCTGGGATTATGGGTGTGAGCCACTGTGCCCAGCCACAATCATCTTTTAGATAGATTGCAGATATTCTAGCATTCACAGATATTTTTGTAAATTTTTGCAAAAGTTTGTCTACAGGAATGAGGTAATCCTGGAGAGGGATTGGAAGGACTAGGTATAGAGATTGGGTTTAGGGGCAAAAAGAAGCAATTTGAGAGCTATCAGAGCAAATGAGAAAAGGAAGTAGGGGAGACAGAGAGTAGAAAGGACGTTTTGGGGGCAGTGGAACGAAGAGAGTTCAGGAGAAACAAAGTGGCAGGAACCCTGGAGCAGCCTGAGGTCTGAGGGGTCGGGGATGTTCTGGAAAATTCTCTGGGGGAAATCCATGCAGACTGCTGAGTCAGGTTCAGGGAGTGTGGGAAGAAGTTTTCTTCTCAAACCCAGGTGGCTGAAGCAAAAAAGGACCTGGAGTTTTTCCATGAGCAAAAGAGCTGAGAGGAGACGCAGCGCTGGCGTCTGAGTAGACGGCGCGGGTGAGAATCAGGGTGGAGCCATGAAGCGAAGCTGAAGAAGCTGTTCAAAGCCTGGGATGAGGTGAGCTACAGCAAGCTGCAGTCAGGAGTGGGGCTTGGAGAAAGTCCACGTCTGCAGCCCCTGCTCAGAAACTGCTGCAGATGGCACCTGGGGAGTCCCCTCCAGGCTGTGCGTGCCCGGGGCCCTGGCCGGAGAGGACTGTTGAGGGCGGGGACCAGCAGGAGATGAGGGGTCCGGAGCACACAAAGCACAGGCTTTGCAAGGGAATCTGGCTGCCCCGAGCCTGCCCCACCCGAGAGTTACTCATGTGACAACGGAAGGAAGGGCCCATCTCTTTGGAGGGCTGTCATGGCCATGTTTCATCACCATTTATATTAAGTGTATGTAGTTTTTTCAAAACCTTCCTTACTGTAACAGACCTTTCGCACCTCTATTGCCATTAACCACGTCACTCACCGAGCTGTTCTGGCTGCACACTGCCAGCCATCTGCGGCATTTCTACCCAGATTTGGCGCTAGCATCTCAAGCTTGGTATGTTGAAAACTAAACCCCTAAGCTCACCTCAAGCCAGTTCCTCTTCTTCCGGTTCTGTAGAAACTATGTAGAGTTATGTCTAGTAATTCACGCTCAGAGCCTCAAAGGCAGCCTCGTGTCCTCTCTTCTCCTGCACTTTGATCCAGTCAGGTGCCAGGTTCTGTTTTCCTTTAGCACATCTCTTGCGTTACCCTTTTGTCTTCAGGCTTTTGTCACAGAGGCATTATGTTGGGTGACTGAGCAGCATGTCTTACCTCCCCTCCCACCAGGTGAATCCCATCACATGAAGCCTCTCCAGGCAGCACCCCCCAGCCCGAAACCTTCAATACTGTCTGTGACGGGGGACACAGCTTTTTCCATAAGGAGTCATATGTAAAGGGCTTTGGGGGCCACGTGGTCTCTGTCGAAATGACCAAACTCCACTCTTCCAGCGCGAAATGCAGCCACCAACAAGACCTGAATAAATGGGCATGGCTGTGTGCCAATAAAACTTTATTTACCAAACACGCAGGGGGCCAGATTTGGGTGTGTGTAAGCCAAAGCTCATAGACTCGTGGACTGAAGTAACAATTCCTTAGTTCGATACTCCTCCCTTTGTATGATGTGGAGTTTAAAACTCCAGCTTTCTTCCCTACCATTTCGCTAAAATATGCTCATTTTCCTAAGACTTTTATATACATAATGAGTTTATGTTTAGAAATGAATTTCCCACACTGAAAATATACAAATTTTTAAAAGAAATTTAACAATCGTAAAATGACTTTATTTCCATGTTTTGCTCCATTTCACTGTCCATGGGGTTGACACTCATCCCTTCATAGTTACTTCTAGAAGACATTTTGAAGCTCCACCTTGAATGAAGCCACTATGCCATTTTGAATGATAACTACTGCCCAACTTGGTTATCTTAGAGTCCACGATTACCTCAGGGTAAAGAATATGGTGCTTAAGAAAAGCAGAGATTTCCATGTGCAGCACTAGATTTTCCTCCCTCTGGGTCCAAAGCTCAGGCTTTGTTCTTTATGAGGTTTATTTACATGTTTAGGAATTTTCTCAGAGCATGGTAACCTGTTTGTATTGTTTATATTTGGCAAATGCTTAAGGAAGAGAGAGAAACCTCAAGTGCAAAAGACTTATTTAGATTTTTTAAAATTATCACTCTGAGAAAAGAGCAATAGATATTTCTCAACATGCTCAGTTTCAGTGTGCATTAACCAGAGCTCTCTTACCTTAGCAGCTTTACCACTTAGTTACCTGAACTGAGAAAGTAACAGGTTTAGGAGGAGCCAGGCTGAGTCGAAGAAGTGAGCAGTCAGGCTGTCTGGGCCAAATCCCAGCTTTCCCACTAACCAGCTGTGTCCCTCAGGACTCTGAACTTCACCTTCCTCCTCTGTCAAATAAAAGATCTGGACAGATCTAGCGGGACAAAGACGAATACGACAGTGCATGTCCTGTGGGAAGACGCGGCGTGTTCACTGGCGTACGTGACTGTCCTCCCGGACCGAGGCTTTCTGAGAGTTTGCTCATCCCAGATTCTCCCATCGCTCGCGGAGCACCTTGTGCACAGCTGGTGTTTGCTGAGTGACTCACTCAATACTCAGGAATAATATCAGCCTCTAATGTGTGGCAAAGCTGCAAAAAACTGGAAAGAGCATTATTTTCACTCAGGGGGCGTACAGGCTGCTGTTTGCTACGATGGAGAGACCAGCAGGTCTGCACCGTAGCACCTGTTTCCAGTTCTGGCCCTTCCTTTGCTATGTGATCTTAGATTCTGAGTTACTTAATTCTCTGGAACCTTAAGATGATGCATAAAATGTAGATAAGCATGACTCTGTTTTAAAAAAAACTCATAAAGGTCAAAGTTATTACACTATGAAATAACGGACGGGAAAAGATGAAAGGCTGCATGCCACGCGTAACCGGCGCTAAAAGGGTCACGGGACACCGCACCTGTCGAAATGGCCTGGCCACTCTCCTCTTTCAACTCACGTTTTCCTTAAATTAAGCAGAGATTCTGTGACACGAAAGAAGCAGAGAATTGTCCTTGTTAACAGACAAGTTTCCGTGGAGTGTCAATTCATCCTGCCACCTTCCTCCTCAGGGCTCAGGTGGAGACGGTCCCCCAGAGCCCCCGCGGCAGCTTCTGTGGGTCACCCAGTGCCGTGCGGGGACACCCGGGGGCCGTAGAACGGGAGCGTCTTTCCCTGCTGTTGCTTTTCTGACACTTTTAACATCACTTTTCCTCCTCTCCTCCTTTTTTGTTTTTATTTTTTGGTCTCAATTGTTTGCTCGAAAATAGAAAGTTTTTTAATAAAACTGGAAAGTTCTAAACTTGACACAGGTTATTACAAAAAACTGCGAAGTTTCATTTGGCAATTTTCTTTCTTCTAAGACCACTGACAAGTTTATAAAACTCCCTGATGGCTCTGATTAGTCAATAGATTAGTAAAAGGTGACAAATATTCTTTCAACTTAGGGTTATACTCATTATTATCTAGGTGATGTGAAGTAGTATACTCTCATAGTGTCCCCCCAAAATCCGTGTCTCCTCCAGGACCTCAGAATGTGACCTTTTCTGGACATACAGTCTTTGTAGATGTCATTAGTTAAGTTAGAATGAGGTCATACTGGATCGGAGGGGCCCCGATAATGACAGGTGTCCTTCTGGGAAAAAGAGAGGAGAGAAGAGACACAGGGGAGAAGGCCACGTGAGGACAGAGGCAGGTGCGTCTGCAAGCCACGGCCTGCCACAGATGGCTGGAACCCCACCAGAGGCTAGGGGAGAGGCACAGAAAAGCTTCTCCCCCAGCGCCTGCAGAAGGAACCAACACACTGACACCTGGATTTTGGACGTGTGGCCTCCAGAACTGTCAGAGAGTAAATTTCTGTTGTTTTAACCACCCAGTTTGTGGTAATTTGTTATGGCAGTCCTAGGAAACTAATACAAGTTTTACAAGTTAAACATAATGCACAATAGAATGATTAGGAAAGCAATAGAAGATCCACCATATACAAACAGCAGAGGGAATAAATGTTTCTGGCATCCCAGATGAGCTGATTTGGGTTGTTTTTCTGATTCACAAAGGAAAACCCACTGGATTCTATAGTTGTTATTATCCAACAAAGACAGCATATAAATTAATCTGAAGGGACAACCCTATTTATTTTCCTCTAGGATAAACAGAGGAATTTATTACATAGTTCCTTGTACAGGGATATTAAGGAACACAATAAATAGCACCTTCAATAAAGTTTTACAAAATACTGTTAGACCCCCCTCCCAACCCATAACCCATCTGGTCATGAGAAAAACATCAGATAAATCCCAATAAAGGGTCTTCTATAAAATCCCTGCCCAGCATTCCTCAAAATCTAGGTCATCAAAAACAAAGAAAGACTGAGACACTGTCACAGCCCTGAGAAGCCTAAGGACACATGATGACTAAATGCAGTGTGGGATCCTGGATGGGAGCCAGGGATAAAAAAGAGGCATTAAAAGAAAAGTAAAGAGATCCAAATCAACTATGAACCGTGTGGTTAACAACAGTGCATCGATATAGGTTTATTAATTGTAACAAATGTACCCTTCTAATATAAGACATTCATAATAGGCGAAATTGGGTGTGGTATATATGAGAACTCTCTGAACTAGCTTCTCAATTTTTCTGTAAATCTACAATTATTCTAAAAAATAACACCTATTTTAAAAATTTTATCAGATAGACAATTCTCATATCAACTTTCTGTAAAGGATTAGCAAAGACTCCCACATCCTACATTTTTACATTTAGAAATGTATTGGATATAACACAAATAAAGAGAACTGCACAAGTTATAAGTGTACAGCTCAATGGATTTTCACAAAGGGGCCACTGACCACCACCCAGAGCAAGGAACAGAACACAGCCAGCACCCAGAAGCCCCTCTGCCCCCTCTCCCTCCTCACCAAGAGCAAGCGTGATCCAGACTTCTAAAGTCATGGGTTAGTTTTCCTTATTTGTGAACTTTATGTGAATGAATCATAGACTATCTCGAGCTGCATTTAGTAGACACCATGTTCTCATTTCCAGGGCTTTTTCAACACTTCCCAAATCTTATAAATTGTGGGAAGATGTATCATCCTTTTACACTCACCTGCGTCAGACACCCCACGTAAAGTTTCCAAATCCCTGAAAGTCGGGAATTGAATGCAATTTGCCGTAACTCAGCCCATTTGCCTCAAGGTTGGTCACGTCAATCTCTTCACTCTTGTGAGACCTCATCGCATTAAGAAAATGGAAAACCAATCATGTGTAGCACCTTGTAGTTGCAAATAATTTTTCTCACACCTTTAGTAGGTCATTGGAATATGAAAGTATATAAAGTACTCATTTTTTATTATAAGTAAAAAATTCACTATGAATAAAGCCTCATCAATATCCTAAGTGCTGCATATACTTTATAGAAATATGCTTCCCGGCATATGCTTAAAATTCAAGATTGACTTGCTTCAATGAGGCGGGAGGCATGGAAATACAACCAAATTAGGAATGTTCCAGCTTGGTGCTACAATCAGAGAGAAAGTTCTGAAGGAACTGAGCCTGCTTTCAAAGCGGTTCAGGAAGTAGGGATTGGTGGGGGAAGCGGGGCTCCGGGAGGTGTTGAAACCAGCATAATCTTAAAATTAACAGTGAGAGCTATGGGAAGGGCTAGGGAATGGGGTGGGAAATGGAGGAGAAACATTTAGCCCAAAGGCAGTAATTCAAATTAAAAAGTGAACCTCAGCAATGAGATGCCACCTCGCACGCACCTGGATGGCTATAATAAAAAACAGACAATAGCAAGTGCTGGTGAGGATGTGAAGAAATTGGAACCCTCATACTCTGCTGGTGGGAACGTAAAATAGTGCAGCCACTGTGGGAAACAGTCTGGCAGTTCCTCAAAAAGTTAAACATAGACTTCACAAATGACCCAGCAAGTCCACTCATAGGTGTCCCTCCAAGAGAATTGAAAACATATGTCCACACAAAAGCTTGTCCACAAATGTTCATAATTTTTAGTAGCCAAAAAGTGGAAACAACTCATATGTCCCTAAACTAATGCACAGATAAACAAAATGTGGTCTAACCAAACAATAAAATATTATTCAGCCATAAAAAGGAATGACCTACTGACACCTGCTATGACATGGATGAACCTTGCAACCATTATGGTAAGTCAAAGAAGCCAGTCACAAGAGATCACATATTGTACAATTGCATTTATATGAAATGACCAGAATAGACAAATTGATACAGACAGAAAAGAGATTAGTGTTTGCCTAGGGCCGGGGAGAGACTGATTTGGGGAATGACTGCTTAATGGATACAGAGTTTCTTGGTGGGATGATGAAAATATTCTGGAACTAGATCGTGGTGATGGTTGCACAGCAAATATATTAAAACCATTCAATTGCATACTTTAAAAGGGTGAATTTTATGGTCCATGAATTATAATATATCTCAATAAAACTGTTATATATTTTTTTAAAAGCAATCCTCAAATTTCCTCATCTATTCCTGTTGAAACTATGAGCTATGCAACTGTGAACTACTTGGCATTAGAAAACCTAACCCCCATCAAGTCTGGTGAGAACTTCCAGATATTTCCATGCCATCCTAAAAGTACTGGTTTATGGAGGACAAGAAAAAAGGTACCCATGTATAACACATTTTATCTGTGTTTAAATTCGAATTTTCCCAGCATGAATTGTCTTTACAGACACATAGTAACCAAAGGCTGCTTTGCTGTGTATAGTTTAATTCTCTAACAACACAGCAATGAATGGCAGACTACATATAAAGTACAAAGTTCTCCAGTTTATTGAGCTAAAGCAGTCAGCTTATTTTTAAAAAGATCCTTAGAATTTGTGTGACTTTTAATATATTTCCCCTAAATTAAATGTTATTTTGATATTTACGTCTTGAGTCATACAGGAAAAAATTACCTGTAACATGGCCTCATTCAGAACGTTGAAGATAATCACTGATGTTTTTCTTCCTGGGTTAGTGCTTATGCATGTAGACTTTAGCTTCAAAAGCCTATAGAGTAAAATTTCATGACCCTTCACTTTTTTTTTCAGTACCTTAAAAAATAAAAGTTCATCACATTTTGTTATTTAATCATAGCTTATGATTTTAAACAATACTTGTATTGATTTGCCCACAAAATCACTCAGCATTGGAACAGACGGCAGTAAGAAGCAGTTCATCATCTGCTGGCCTTAGAGCTAAGAATAAAATAAGTCAACATAGTCTTTTCTATATCTAAAAAAAATTTTTCCTCTTGATTAGTCATGTTATGACCCGAGGTCACAGATCTTGCAAAATTTTATTGTATCTTGACAAATTCTCCATGTCGATTCCATATTACTAGATCTTTCAAGTCTTCAATTAAGCAAGTGGAAATGGATACCACCAATGCTCTCACATTTATTATGTCGATAAAGCCCATTATAATTACACCATGCTGTTGAAAAATGGCATGCCGGGGAACTGACAAGCTGTTTTTTAGGTCACCGTCTCATACAATACTAACCGCTGATCAAGTTGTTTCAAAGTCTTTAAGCCGATGATTAATAGAAAAAGAGACTTTGCAAGTAACATTTCATTCATGTTATGCCGGGCTCTCAAGTAAGCAAGATGTATTCATTATATGTCAGTCTCCTTATATTTGTAAGTCAGTGGAAAAGCTTGAAAAATTTTTGAAAAAAAGGTGTTCTTTGAACTGTGGCTATAGAGAAAAGATGTTAAAGTATTACAATGGTGGTTCTATACCAATTCACTTTTAAACAATTATTTTATGATAGGAAATATCAATATATGGGTAGACGATGCATTTATAGGTTTTAATGTAATTTTTAACTCATTAACCCATTGGGCAAGTACTGTCTCTGTACCTTCTGCTCAGGTTTGCTGTGAACCTAAAACTGCTCCAAAAAACAAAGTCTATTAAAAACAAAAACTAAACTGAACATGCAGCTACCATTTGACCCAGCAAGTGTACTCCTGGCCATTTATCCCAGAGAAATAAAAGTATATGTTCACACAAAAACCTAAAAAAGAAAAAAAAGTCAAAATCCTGCAAAGATGATAATATTTTTATTATTAACAGCTATTAATAATAACTGTTAATATTTTTATTAAGATATTACTGTGAAGGTTTCCCTTCGAGAAAATTGTGTGGATTAATTAGGGCTTTTGCCACCTCAAATGACAGAAAATACAACTTAACTGGCTTTATATAAAAAGGTAGTGGTGGGTAGTAGATTCTGTTGGCTTCAGTAACTAGAAAGTCTGGGGGCTCAGAGTGTCTCTGGGTCTCAGCTCTGCACCCCTACAGATCAAACTTCTGGGCCTGACTGTGGTTGGTTGGAAACAGGTCGGGGTCCCCACCCTAAATCAATCCCGCTATCCAGGCAGTGGAAAGCTTTGGTTGTCTTGGCCTGGATCTCGGGTGGGGTCTCTCCTTCCAAACCCATGGGTTCAAAGGAAATTTGGGGTCCTTCTAACAGAAAGGTAACAGATGTTAAGAGGCAAAACCACCCAGGTCTCCCACACTTCAGTACGTAGGTTGATCGTAGAGCCAGGGAACTCCAGGGAGCACTGTGAGGAAGCGCAGGGGGTGATGGCAGGCGTGAGGGCTTTGGAGACGAACTGTCTCATTTCAGATTAGGCTCAGCTGCAAACAGAACCAGTAACGTGATTTTTGGGCCCCAGTCCAAAATGAAAACGTAAGGCCCCTTGCTCAGATATCACTTAGAATTCCAAGACAGCGACAGCAGAGCATTAACCCAAATGTGAGTTCTGAGTGTGGTCCCTGTGCACTGCGCAGGTCGATGCCCCTGAACCAGCCCTGGCTGCAAATAGGAAAAAAATGAGAACAACAGAGACTTCAGCAAGATAGAAGTTTCTTTCTTTCCCATGGAGAAGTCCAAAGGCAGGTGCTCTAGGGCCCCTTGGCAAAGCTATTGGGGCGCAGGCTTCCTCCAGGTCATAGCTCCGCTCTCCCAGGGTGGGGCCCTGGGACCTCACACGCAGCCCCCACCTGTGTTCCAAAGAGAAGGACACACCCCCAGCTGCATGCCACCTGGGGTTTTAAGGTAAGCAGGCAGCACTGTGCCAGCTAGAACCAAGCCTCTGTTATCAGAGGAAGGGAGCAGACTGGGGCACGGTGAGGGCTTGTTTCCTAACAGTGTCTGCCATGCCGCAGCCTAGGTTTGAATCCTTCATCAGTGCTGCCCAGGTGAATGATTGGACGTGCCTTATCAAACCTCCCTGAGCTTTGGTTAATCTATAAAATAAAAAGAATGTTTTCGCTTACCTCCATATGTTCAGGGAACCAGGGAAAAGCCGGGGGCTGGCACGCAGGGGTGAGGAGGGGACACACAGGCTGCTGCTGTGTGGAGGGCAGGGCAGGACAGCTGGGGGATCCAGTCCAGAGTGCAGCCCGGCACAACCCACTTCCTACCCTTTAGTGTGTGCCTGGCCCATAGTCAGGCTGTGGGCATCCCAAGAGCAGGAGGCTCTCATTTGGCCTGGGACACAGAGCAGTGCAGTGTGGCCACCGGGGGCAAGAGCGAGGGTGGCTGAGTTGTGCTCTGGCCTTTCCCCACCATTGACTTTGGACGACCGGGGCTGCCTCCTCCCACACCCGGGGACCCTGACTTCTGGCCCAGATGTCCTCAGGAGTAAAACCAGGAGAGTCCTGAGCTTGTGAAGCATGAGCAAGTGCACCCAACTGTCCCGGGCAGCTGGAGAACCCCTGAGAAAGATAAACTTCTCCTAAGGCTGCTTCTCCCGGGGAAGTGCATTCGTGTCCTAGGGCTGCTGTAACAAAGTGCCACAAACTGAGTGGCTTAAAACAGCAGAAATGTATTGTCTCACCGTTCTGGAGGCCCGAGATCTGGAATCCTTCTGAAGGCTCTGGGGTAGGATATTTCCTTGCCCTTCCCGACGTCTGGCATTCACTGGGAGTCCTCAGTGGTGCTTGGCTTGCAGGGTCCAGGCCCAAGACCGTCTTCTCCCCGTGTGTCTGCATCCTTTTCCCTCTGCGTGGTGTGAAAGTTGTCAGATTCAAAATGGAGTCACTTGTGTCAAACCCTGTGAGTAGAGCTGGGGAGGGCTCTCCCACACAATTTGCCTGATAACAGGAACTATCACAAGAAAATCTTCCAAACCACAGCTTACTACATGAGTCACACAAGGATAGCTAGCCACTTGTACAAGAACACGTGCCTGTCTCACAGCCCAATCCAAAACTGCCAGGGCCTAACACTAACCCCCAGGTTACAAGTCCTCCCCAACAACTACTGGCGCTCGCCATTCAGAACTCGCCAGCTCTTTGAAGTCGCTGCCAGCGCAAAGAGCTTCCTTTCAAAACAACTTGCAAAACCTCCTTTCTCCCCAGTAAACTCCTAACCCTTTCCTTTGTTCTCTGGACACACTGGAGCCACTCTGGTCTGTATGTCTGTCCCAGATAGCAATCCTGCTTCTTATATATTATTCACAAATAAAACCGTTTTACTTCTCCATCTCTATGTTTTTTATGTCGACAACAGCTAACTCTGTCCAAATTTCCCCTTCTTATAAGGACACCAGTCATATTGGATTAGGGCTCACCCTAATCACCTCATTTAACTTGGTTACATCTGCAAAGACCCTGTTTCCAAATAAGGTCACATTCTGAGATATGGGGTGCTAGGACTTCAACTTATCTTCTTCTGGGGGACACAATTCAATCCGAAAGAGGGAGGAACACTAATGACCTGATCTGAGGCATCATTTAATGGGGTGAAGAGTGAGCATGATTTTCATCATTTACATGAAATTCCAGAATGGGCAAGTCCATAGAGACAAAAATTAGATAAGTGGTTGCCAGGGGCTGAGGGGAGGGGAAACAGGGAGTGGCTGTTTAACGGGTATTTTTTTTTAGGTATGAGAAAATGTTCTATAATTAATAGTGGTGATGGTTGCACAGTTTTGTCATTTGAATGTGCAGTCATGCACCAAAGAAAGACATTTCCGTCAATGACTGTGTATGCAACAGTGGTCCCATAAGATTATAATACTATATTTTAACTGTACCTTTTCTATGTTTAGATATGTTTAGATGCACAAATACTTACCATCATGTTACAATTGCCTACAGTACGCAGTACAGTAACATGGGGTACGGGTTTGTAGCCCAGGAGCAAAGGGCTGGACCACACAGTGTGGGTATACAGTAGGCTGTATCACCTAGGTCTGTGTAAGTGCATTCTGTGATGTTCCCACAATGACAAGATTGCCTGACGACACATTTCTCAGAACACGTTGCCATCGTTAAATGACACATGACTGTACTAGATACCACTTAATTATATACTGTAAAGTGTGAATTTTTCAGTTAATGAATTATATCCCAATAATAATAGAAAAAAGCTCAATACCAGGACCTTGTAACAAATGTTTCAACAGCAAAACTGTGAGCTAAAAAAAGAAAAAACAACGGACTAGTATTTTCAAAATATTGAAGGAAAATAACTTAAAAGTTAGAATTTTATATCTGGCCAAACTGCTTTAAAATACAAGAGCATAAATTTTGTTTTCTTTTAGACACCCAAGACCTAAGAAGCTTTGCAATACAAGATCCGCACAAAATTGTTTGGGATGAAGTGCTTATGAGGAAAGAAACCACAGGAGAAACTGCAAGAGATACAGAAAGTAAAGGTGCTAAACTTCCTTGAAAAATATTGTTGTTGTCTTTAAGACCAGCTAAAAAGAGAAATGATATCTGTAGTAAGACAGAATTAAAAATTATCAACATTGGCCAGGCAAGGTGGCTCATGCCTGTAATCCCAGCACTCTGGGAGGCCAAGGCAAGAGGATCACTTGAGCTCAGGAGTTCAAGACCAGCCTGAGCAAGAGCAAAACCCTGTCTCTACTAAAAATGAAAAATTAGCTGGGCTTGGTGGTGCACACCTGTAGTCCCAGCTACTCCGGAGGCTGAGACAGGAGGATCACTTAAGCCCAGGAGTTTGAGGCTGCAGTGAGCTATGATGACACCACTGCACTCCAGCCGGGGTGACAGAGCAAACCTCTGTCTCAAGAAAAAAAAAGTGCAGTTGCACAAGGGTACTGCTGTGTACACAATCGGTGATACCACAGCTGGACTTTCACACTTAGTGATTGAGAAACCATCAACATACATTCCTTATTCCTTGCTCTGTTATTTCTTCTTTTGACCAACTCTTGTATCTAATTTCCTAGAGCACTCAAAACAGCATATAGGGTATGACCCCATTTGTGTAAAAGGCAGATATTGCTGTGTAACAAACTGCCATAAAGCTCAGCTGCTTTAAACAACCCGTTTTCACCATCTCACAATTTCTGTGGGTTGGGAGTCAGGCATGTCTGAGCTGGGTCCTCAGCTTCAGGACTTTGAAAAGGCTGAGGTCAGGATGTCACCCAGGGCTGAGGTCTCATCTGAAGGCTCAACTGGGAGAGAATCCACTTCTCAGCTCACGTGATTGTTAGCAGAAGTCAGCTCCCTCAAGCCTGAAAGCTGAGAAGGAATAGAGACTGCTAGCAAGACGGAAGTCACAATCTTTTGTAATCTAATCACAGAGGTGACATTGCTCGGATTTTGCTGCATTCTGTTGGCCAGAAGCAAGTCACTAGCCCAGCCTACTCCAGGGGATGAGATTACATGGGGCATGACACCAGGACTCAGGGGCCACAGAAGGATAGGAACACAGAATAAGACACGGGAATGTGTCGTGGTGATGACCTCTGGAGATGAGACTAGGACATCGATGCTGGGAGGAAAGGGGACTTGTACTTTTCACTTTATACTTTTCTATGTTGCTTTACTTTCTTTTTTACCTTAAACATGGATTGTTTTTCTTTTAAAAAGAAAGGACACTCAAAGCTATCTTCAAATAACTGTAATATTTTTAAAAGTAGTCTGGACTCAAAGAATAAAAATCAGTGAAACCCATTTACTTCTGGGCACAGATTAGCTAAAAAGTGTAGCAGTGTAGGTAAACACTTTAGCAGTAGTGTATTTATAAGATCATAAAATTGGATTATCTTTCCAAACTACCGAAAAAGGAGTACCCTTTTCCAAGTCACGTTCACTTCATTTACAAACATTTTGTTGCATTCCATCTTAGCACGGAAACTCAGAGCTGCATCAGAACAAAACCACTGTTTTGGAAATTATCTCTGCTCCTGAGATTGTTTCTGAATCAGGGCTGTTTTGGCCATAAGGGGGCTCATTTCAGTGTTCTATTTCTCCCCAAGTCACTACCTTTCCCACAACAGCTGCCGTATCCACCTAGTGTTGCCAGATAAAATACAGGATGCCCAGTATGTCCCATGTAATATTTGGAACATATTTACAACAAACAAGTATTCATTTTTTACGTGAAATTCAAATTTAACCAGGCATCCTGTATTTTTATTTGCTAAACCTGGCACCCACCCAAGGATGGCCTGCATGCTCTTCTAGCCGATTAAATTAGCTTAATGGGTCAGAGGGAGGGTGAATTCTGCCCCTCAGGGGACATTGGACAAAGTCTGGAGAAGACACTTTTGTTTGTCACAGCTGGTGGGGCAGGTGCCACTGACATCTAGTGGGTAGAAGCCAGGGATGCTGCTGGACACCCTACCGTGTGCAGGACGGCCCCCCCCCACGATAAAGACTCATTTGGCCTCAAATGTCAACAGTGCAGAGGTCTAGACACCTGACGCAGGGGGGTGTCAATCCTCCCTGCGGCAAACTCCTGCTTCCCATTCACACTGCTAGCCTCAGTCGGAGCCGCCAGCGCCCAGGCAGGTTCAGAAACGATCACCCAGGTGCTGGGGTGGGAGGGGATGGGAGGGGAAGCTCAGCGGATGCTCCCCACGGTGTAACTTGGTTCCTCAAGCCGAGCTTGGCCCAAGCTTCACAGCAGCCGTGCTCTGAAATGCTTATTGCAAGCTCACGCTTGTTTCTCTCCAACTAGTTCACGTAAAGATCTAAGCGAATCTCAAGCAGGTAAAAGAATTTGCAAATAGCAAATGACTTAAGGGGCCTGGCAGAGAATATAATTACCTTTTTCCTTTTTTAGTTAATAAAGAGATTTTACTAATACCCCTGTCCAGAACATTTGACTGTGGCTAATGTTCCTGGAGAGAATCAATTCCAAATTTGCTGATAACACAAATAGGGAGTCCCAATAGCATCTAATAATTCAAAGTAATTTGTTCAAGATTAGCACCATGTTCCTATGAGAGCTCATGTTACTTTCATCCATACTATATGCATTGTAGACAAGAATTTTATTCACTTATTTTTTCTGCCTTTTAAAAAATCTATTTTAATTATTTAGGAAAATTTACCAAGTAAAATCTTAACTTGAAAGGTTGATCAAATTCACATCACAAGTTATAAAACACAAAGTTGTATTTGCCCCATGTGCTGTTACTACTGGTGAAATAATATAATACTTGTTTATACTTCAAATGAGAATATATAAAGTGAAATGAAAAGACCTATAATTGAATTTTATTTGGCCAGACCGGCAGCAATAAAAATAGGAAACTGTAAAGGTATTAATTATTCTCCCCCTCATCTGAAAAGTGCACTTTCTGGAAATAGAATGTTGAGTGAGTCATAATGACATTTAAAATACAGTCATGTAACATTTCCGTCCCAATACAAGACGGAGGTCCCGTGAGATGAAGCTCCCCATCAGGTATACCATTTTTTATCTTTTATACCATATTTTTACTGCACCTTTTCTATGTTTATCGATGTTTAGATACACAGATACTCACCACTGTGTTGCAGTTGCCCACAGTATTCAGCACAGTCACATGCTGTGCAGGTTTGTAGCCCAGGAGCAACAGGCTACACCTCACAGCCTAGGTGTGTGGTAAGCTGTACCTTCTAGGTTGTGTAAGTGCACTCTGTGATGTTCACACAATGATGAAATCGCCTAATCATGCGTTTCTCAGAAGGTGTCCCCATCGTTAAGTGATGCATGACCATGCTTACATCCCCTGACCGTAATTGGGGTGCAAGGGCCAATACAAGGAAACAGACGTTCGATACAGCAGGCGATACGTAACCTAAGTTTTCACTCTGACATTGTAGTAAGTCATTGTTAACTTCTTCACTGACTTTCTAGTTTAGGATTTGTAGATGTGCCGATTATTGAGGAGTTAGAAAGCTAGGAGGCCTTTTTTTAAGAATCCAAGCACATATTTAATAAAGAAAATGACTAATCATTTATTAATCCAGGACTCTGGCAATTGAAAGTCAGTTCGCTCCACTTGAACCTCAGTAACCTCTCAAGCCAAAGTTGTCTTTGAGTATTTGGCCTTAATTTTATTTGCCTGGAGAGATGGGGGAACAGAGACAAGGAACCTGTCTTGATCAGGTTTGCCTTTAGACTGGTAATTCTGGCTGAGTTGGAGGATAGGATAGCTGTGTGCCCTTGGGCAAGTTGCTTAACCTCCCTGTGCCTTAGTTTGCTTACATATAAAATGAGGATAAAAGAACCTGCTTCATAGAGTTCTTAGGAAGAGTAAACAAGCTATTGCCTGAGAGCACATGTCACTCAGTTCCCAACACAGTAATCACTTCTCTGTAGTTGTTAGCTAGTACTTTTTATTATTGTTTTGGGGTAAGTGCAAACAGACCAGCCCACGGCAGCCTGAGGCAGGGCTGGGGCAGTGGGGAGGGGCAGGACGGGACAAACCAGAGAGCTTTTTAGGAAGAAGAGCTGGTGACCAGGGGAGCTGGGAAATGGAGGATCTTGCTGCTGGCACCGAGTTGCTCACAAGCTGCTTTCTCCTCTAATACTAAATGCCAAGGAATTGTTCAGTGTCAAATGGTCGATCTTATGGTATGTGCATTTCACCTCAACTAAAAAAAATTCTGATTAAAAAAACCTCATAACCTGGAACATGTCTCTCCTCTGCTTAAAATCCTCCAGAGACTTCCCAAATACAACCCAAACTCCTCCACCTACAACACATGGCAGGCAGACCACACATCTACACGCACCTGCCTGGACAGCAGCATTGAAGAAAATCAGAGGAAAACAACTTCATGGAAAAATATTCTACATGTACATCATGGAGAAAAACTATATTTTATTCAACTTCTCTACATTTAAAATACCACTTGGCATTTAAAATTTTTTTAGTCACATGGAGGGGGATGCCACAATTCTTGTAGTTCTCAGACTTAAGGTTGCAGATTTAGCAAATAAAAATATAAGGTACCCAGTTTATTTGAATTTCAGATAAACAATGAATCATTTTTCTATATGTCCCAAATATTGCATGGGACATACTTATACTGGACACTTAATTGTTGCTTATCTACAATTAAAATTCAACTGAGAGTCCTACATTTTCTCAGACAACCCTAGCTCGGGGCCTCCTCCGAGCAAGGCTTGGGGTGATTTGGGCCTCACTCTGGCTCTTCCTTACAACTCACCAACCCAGCATCTGGGTTTCTTCCAGTGCTGGGAACAATCCAAGCTCTTTCCTGCCCCAGGGCCTTTGCACAGGGTGTTCTGTGTTCCTGGAACCCTCTGTCTTCACATGCCTGGCTCCTTCTCATCCAGGAGGTCTCAGCTTATGTGTTTCCTCCTTAGAAAGCCAGTCCCTGGCCAGCCCATGACTCTGCGGTATGTCTCCCCTTATCATCATCTTGTACCTTAGCACCCTGTTTATTTCCCTTATAACATCCGTCACATGTGTAATCATTTTGTTCATTGACTTTTTATTTATTTTTTGCCTGTTGCCCTCCAATCGGGTAGCAGCAATATTTATTTATCTTGTCCTCCATACTCAGTCCTTCACTCATTCAGGAACTACACAGCTCCTACTGTGTGCCACCTACTGCTGTCAAGAACATAAATGAAACAAAGTCCCTGCTCATTCTGGAAACTGATCTGAAGGTTTGTCCTGGGTCCACAGTCCCATGTAGTGTGACCTGGAAATGTCTGCTTGTGAAAGAGAGGCACGTGGGTCTCTGTCATCTGTTTGCAGGGAGCTGCTGTCGCCCTTTGGGCATCTGCATCAGTTTCCTGTGGCTCCCATAACAAAGTACCACAAACTGGGTGGCTGGAAACAATAGAAATTTATTCTCTCACAGTTCTGGAGGCCAGAAGTCTGAAACCTTCCCTTGTCTTTTCCAACTTTGGGTGGCTGCCGGCTGTCCTTGGTGTTTCTTGCCTGTGTCACTCCATTCTCTGCTTCCACATCACGTGGCCCTCTCCCTCTGTGTATGTCTGTGTCTTCACATGGCCTTCGTACAAAGACATCAACCACTGGAGTTAGGGCTACTCAAATCCAGTATGACCTCACCTTAACTAATTACAGCAAGTCCTCACTGAATGTTGTTGGTAGGTTCTCGGAAACCACAACTTTAAACTAACTGATGTACGGCAGGTCCTCAATGTCATTTGTGTTTCATTATAATGTTGACAAGAAAAAAAAATTGGTCTCATTATATATCATTTCACTTAAAGTCACAGTTTCCAACAATCTATCAACATTGAGCAAGGACTTACTGTACATCTGCAAAAATCCAATTTCCAAATAAGGCCACATTCTGAGGTTCCTGGTGGATGCAAATTTCGCAGTGGTGGGGGACCATTCAACCCTGTACAGTCATCATCCATTGGTATTTTTTGTTGAAGCGTCTAACCTCATGGGCCAATGAATGCTTCTGCCCAAAATAGTTAAAACTAAGACTTCCACCCTCCATCCTCTCACTGGAGCCTCAGACAACCTCGGGATATGAGCGCCGTGTTAGTATCCATGTGATTATCCTCACGTAGCAGCGCGGCAGCAGAGGCTCGGGAGGGCTGTGACATGGGCAAGGCCCCTGGAAAATGGTGAGGGTGCAAATTCAGGGCCAGTGATGCCAAGTTGTTGGTCCTACTTCCTCTGTGCTGCCTCCTCCTGGCAGACAGGGCCCTGATGCCCCGATACCCTCACCTGGCCTGGGCCGTGGCAGGGGTTGCACGTCCTTCCACCCTGGCTCGATCTGGCTGCTCTGACCCCTTGGCTGTGCTACCGTTATCATAACCACCTAATGTCACAATATTTCTGCATTGCAAGGACCCTGTCGGAGCTCTGCCCACAGTCAAGGGAAAGGCCCCCTTCCGTGGCCTTCCCTGGAGCTCCGGTCTGTGGAAAGCGTCCCTGCCATGACAGATGCAGGACTTACTCATTTTCTAGCCTCGTTCTAAGGAGGCCAAACTTTATTTACAGGGCACTGGATTATGTTAGACATTTCTGAGATTTATCAGGTTCTACTACATTCTTAAAATTAAATCATGTTTAACTATATTTTCCTAGGCATCCAGAACCTTCTGACATGAATGCATGGTAAGGGAGACGCCTAAATATTGTTTCTGGCAATTGTTTTGTAAAAAGCTACATTGCCAGTTACACTCTTAGCCAAAAAACAAAAAAATTAAACCTTCAAAATTGTTCTTCCCTGACTAGCATTGGAATCGGTGCGGAACACATGGATTCCATGTGAGATGACTTCGTTGTGGAAGAGTTTCCCTTTATTGCATCAAAGTCAAGCCACTGTGTGCAAGCGTCATGGACCAGCTGCTGTGCCACAGTGGACAACAGTGACAGAGTGATCTGCAAAATCTGAGCTGCCTCGACGGGTTTCGAATTGGAAATTCCCAAGGGGAACCCCACAGGTGTGTAAAGCTACCCACGTGGAGTCAGGAACATACGATCCGTATACAATTTGCATAAGAGGCACAGATTGCAGTTTGGTTTCAGACTTTTACAAATAATGTTTATTATTTCCTTTAAATAGCTCCCTTTTTTTCATGTACCCTCTCTCCTGGATCCAGGAGAAGGATCTCCCTCTTCTCCTTCTCGGGGATGTACAGAGGAGCTGGAGGTAGAGACCAGAATGAGAACCAGGGAGGACTGGCACTAACTCCAGGAAACATCTCATGCGTGCACACACACACACACACACACACACACACACCAGACTCTTGCACTGTCACAGTGAGTCTCTGACCTGCTTCACAGTACCCGGGGGACAGGTACCATGGGAAGTTTTGTGGTCTATCTTTCAAGACTATATTTTTCTTGTAGATTCTGCTACTTAGGAATCTTTTGTACTATTCGATGACTTCATCACTGGTAGTGACAATATCTGCCGTAGACACTTTCTAACGACCCTGATTTTACAGGTCTTTGTAGGAGGAAATCCTGCTGTTACTGGAATTTAAATTCAGGTTTTTGTCACCGGCTGAATTCCAGCAACAGGCAGATCTCCTTTCTCCTAATCATCCCCGAGTAGGAGCTGGGGTTTCTCTCCGGGTTGGGCCTTGGTTGCGGCTCCGGGAGGCGCAGGGCAGGGAGAATCCCCATCCGTGTCCCCTGGATTGGAGGAGTGCCTAGGAAGAGCTTGCATTTCTTCATGGCCTTGACGTGGCTGCTTTGAAGAGGACTCAGGGAGTGACTGGGACCGGAGGTGGTTATAAATAAACACCCAGACGGCAGAAAATCTCCAGCTGTCGCACCCCAGCACTCTTCAAAACGTTGCGTCTCGTCTAGATAACAAAATAATCTCAGTGTATCTTGACAGCATCTGGCTTGTGTCTTCATTCAAGGCTGTGTGCATTTAACTGTGCCGTTTTGAATATTAGACTCTTTTATCAGATTTTAGGCTCACGGAGCTTCCGCTCCCTCAGGGACCTCGGGTTTCAGAGAAAAGGCTTGCGAGCCTCAGCGCGCTCTGTTCTATTCGGGGCACACAGTCCGGGAGGCAGTCGACCTGCGGGAGGATTTTTCTTTCTTCCTTTTTTCCTTGTCTTCTAAAGAAATCTTTCGTGGGAGTTTTTTCCACTAGTAGGAAAACTGACACCCGTGTAGACAGGTTATCTGCACTCATTCATAAATTCATTCATGCATCGCGTGCTTTTTGGAGCCGGTATTGCTTGAGGAGCTCACAGCTGGACGGGAGGGCAGTGTCCCCCAGTGGAGGTGCCCTCGGACTGAGCTGCCTTCCTTGTTTCTGGCCAGGAAGTAGCAGCGGTAATAGAGCAAAAATGGGGCTTGTTCTAGCACCATTCCCAATGTGCTGACATTTATTTTCATGAATCATCCTTTGTAAAAAGAATCAACCTTCCAGAATTATTCAGTATTCAAATTCCAGACTTCCTCTTAGTTGGAATTCATGATGGTTTAAGCACCTTTTTTCCTTAGGTACAGTCGAATCTCATTATTCAAGGAATCTGTGTTTGTGAATTTGCCTACTTGATAAAATTTATGTGTCACCCAAAATCAATATTCGAGGCACTTTCTCATTTGCAGACATGAGCAGAGCGGAGAAAATTTGAGTCTCCCAACCCAGTGGAGGTCGAGCGAGGGGATGCTCTGGCCTCTTGTTTCTGCTCTCATGCTGTAAACAGCATGCTTTTCTGGGTCTATTTAGTGCCACCTTTTTTCCACATTTTTTGTGCTTTTTGTTGGTGCTTTCACCGTTTAAAATGGCCCCCAAGTGCAGAAGTGCTGTTCAGAGTTTCCTAAGCGCATGGGGCTGTGATATGCCTTAAGTATAAAGTAGGTGTGTTAGGGGAACTTCATTCAGGCATGAGTTATAATGCTGTTGGCTTTGAGCTCAAGGTTAAGGAATCAACAATATATATTTTTAAAGTTGTCTTTAACCAGAAGCACACATAAAACAAGGTTATGTCTTGATTTGTTGACGACAATGTTGTAACAAGAGGTGCAAAGGCACCTAACCCTGGGTTTCCCCCAGGAGCAGTGGTGCAGTGTTCAGTGTCCACAGTGGCTCTATGGACACAACTACTCTGAACGAGGAATCGGCTGTATCTTTAACATACATAGAACAAAAAGTTCACTACACTTCTCATCTAGTAAGAAATGAGCAGAGGCCAATATCAAAGCTGGTATGGAAATAAACAATCCCAATGATCAATTGCAAAGTGATTTGCTTTTTACACTGATTAGCCCAACTCATGTGAACATTCAGACACTCCCACAACACACTATGCTGCCATACAAAGATGAGTAAGATGTTGTTCTTACCAAAGGACAAAGCTGGGGAAATCTGGGGCGACAGCCCCCCTGCCCCTGGACACAGGTGCAGTCTGGAATCCTCACTGGAGGTGTCATCAAGCAACAGAGTAGCATTCCTGGGACTGGTTTGCAAAGACTTGAAAATTAGGGAGACGGGATCTTCAGATACAAATACTATCCCACCAGCTTGTAGAAAACCCGGGTTAGACAGAATACTCTGTTCTCCAGTTAAATTCTAGCTTCTGATTCTCATCTTCTAAAGCCATGCTTCTCAAACATAAAAGAGCAGATGAGTCACCCAGGAGCCTGCTAAAATGCAGATTCTGGTCCGGGGGGCCTGGGAGGAGCCTGAGGTCCTTTGTTTCAAGCCAACTCCCAGGGGATGCGCTTGCTGACACCAGTAAACTCCCTCTGCACATAAGCCTGTGTGGACCGGGTTTTCTTGAACTTCCTCCCAAAAAACAGATCCCAGCTATGTCATCCGGGAACATCAAGCTTGTCCTTTCCTGCCCCTTGATGCTGCTTTTTGTTCTGTGCCTCCTCTCCAGCTTTCATGTCTGCCTGGAATGCTCTCTGCCACCTCTTCCCTGCTCCTCCAAGAAGCCCTCCTTGACTGCCTGCTCTCTGCCCTCCCAGGACTCTCAGGAGCAGATTTTGAGGAGCAAGTGCAGGGCAGAGTTTCTCAGTCTTGGCTGCAAATTAGAATCACCTGAGAGCTTTAAAGCACTGACTGTGCAGGCCACACCCTGGACCAATCAAACCCGAATTTCTGCAGGTGGGACACAGCATCAGCATCTTAAGAAGTAGGTCACAGGTGTGTATTATGTACAACATTTACAAAGTCTTGACAGCATCTGATGGCTCTCCAAACCTGTTAGTAAAGTTCAATGTCAGTTCACCACACTGAATGTCATCTAGCCTTAAAAAAGAAGGAAGTACTGATACATGCTACAACATGGATGAAGCTTGAAAACGCTGTGCTAGGTCAAAGACGCCAGTCACAAAAGGACAAATACCGCGTGATTCTACTTACATGATGTACCTCGAGTAGTCAAACTCTAGAAACAGAAAGTAGTTTACCAGGGACAAGGAAGAGGAGGGAATGGAGAGTTAGTGTTGCACAGGTGCAGAGTTTCAGTTTGGGCAGATGAAAAAGTTCTGGAGATGGGTGGTGGTGATGGTTGCAGAACAATGTGAATGTGCTTGATGCTACTGAACTGTACACTTAGAAATGGTTAAAATGGGCTGGGCGCAATGGCTCATGCCTATAATACTAGCACTTTGGGAAGCTGAGGCAGGAAGGATGTTTGAGGTCAGGAGTTCAAGACCAGCCTAAGCAAGAGTAAGACCCCCATCTCTACAAAAAATAGAAAAATTAACCAGGCATGGTGGCACATGCCTGTAGTCCCAGCTACTTGGGAGGCTGAGGCAGGAGGATCACTTGAGACCTGGACTTTGAGGTTGCAGTGAGCTGTGATGGGCCCACCGCACTCTAGCCTGGGCAACAGAGTGAGACCCTGTCTCAAAAAAAAAAATCACAGATTTATTCTTTCACCTTATGAAAATAGGTGCTAGAAATACTTAGGTGTGTTTCTTGGGGTGCTGTTGTAACATGAGATTGTGAGAGTTGCAGGGGAGAGTGGCCCAGTCAGAGAGATGCCCAGCCTGCCTTAGGTTAAGTCAGGAAAGACAAATAAACATATTAACACAGTGTTTCAGAAGAGGCATGCTGTCTGGGAAGTCTTCTCTGAGCACGTGTTAGTGTTCTTGCTTTCCACAATAGTGTCTAACACCAGGGAAAATACTAACCAAGACTGGTGAAATAGTTGTCAAGTTCCCTGTACTTATCAGCAACCTGGGGGAACTCTGCCTAATGTTTGTTAGCAGCAGAATCCAGCTGAGAAGTCACAAGTTCAGTTGCTATTCAGAGTGTTTTCTTGGCCACAGCTTTATTCTTTAATTTGAATCCAGAGTCTTCCAGGCCAGAGATCCTCACTTGGTCAGGCACATCAGGGTTACCCAGGGAGTTTTATTAAAATATTGATGTCTACTTACTGAATCTCTCCACTTGATGTTGTTGGTTCAAAAAAAAAATTGTCTCAAGATAATTATGTGTCCTATCTTGAGATTCTTTTCCCTTCCTAAAAATTATATCTATCCCCTTTTATAAATCAGATGTAATATTCAGTGACTTCTTTGAAAATAGGATTAATCGTTATCCTCAGAGACATTTTGTCTAAATGTTTTTTTGGAATGGCTTTATGATCTTATTTTGCACGCCATAGAGGCAGCTTTATTTCCTCTCCACTTGCATTATTCTTATTATGAACTCTTATTAGACCTTTCAGATTTGAAAATTATCAATAATAAATTAACCAGAGCCACTAAGTCTCTGTGTCTTCAGACAGTTTTTGTTTTGCTCTGATGCACGCCTGGAGGCCCTGCTATAAGCTACAAGCCAGAGTTCATGTTTTCAACAAGGAAGGAAACTCGGCCTCCTGGAAAAGTCTGCAGCAGGTTCTTGAAATTATTAACACTTCAGAGAAGAAACTCTCAAGAACAGGCATCTGAGCTGAGACTGTGCAAAGAAGAACTTTCAGATTTTAGCAGTGGGCTGAGTCAGGGTTTCCGGAACTCTCTTACTTGAGAAGCAGAAGGCTTCATCAGACCCAAGAGCCAGCAGAACAAGAACAAATCACATGGGACTTGGAGAACTCAGAGGGAAACATCGAAGTTATTTGTCTAGAGTGTTGTTGATATAGCTCTTATGTTCTATTTTCTCAAAGTACAGGGTAAGCCCTTTCTCATCTTAAGTGATCTGTAATCCATAGCAATTTAGTAAACTCTGCTTTTGTAAGCCAAAATGAAACATTTAAAAATTATAAGGTGGGAGGATTGTTTGAGGCCAGGAGTTAGAGACCAGCTTGAGCAACATAGCGAGACCCCATCTATACAAAAAATTTTCTTGATTACCTGGGCGTTGTGGACACACCTATAGTCCCAGCTACTGGGGAGGCTGAGGTGGAAGAATCACTTGAGCCCAGGAGTTCGAGGCTGCAGTGAGCTATGATGATGCCACTGTACTCCAGCCTGGGCAACAGAGTGAGACCCTGTCTCAAAAAAAGCATTTTTTTAAAAGTATATATATGTGTGGGGGTGGGAGGTATATGGTAACTCTACTTTCCACTCAGTTTTGCTGTGAACCTAAAACTGATCTAAAAAATAAAGTTCATTAAAAATAAATAAGTAATAGGTTAATAAATAAATTGATACATACACAAACACAAACACACATACACTCACTGATCCTCCAGAATTCAGAAGCTCTTACTTTTCATGGCAAAATATTTCACCATATAGGTTCTATGGGTTTGGTAGGAATCTGTCCTGCTTTTTACCAGGATATAATTGGATATATTGATTGTGCATCCAAAGCTCTACCTAGGAGGTCATGTTGGAGAATGATGCTCATTGAATCAGGTAGGACCAGCACTTATTGAAAGGATGGCATTGCTAGTGAACCATCTAACAAAGGGAAAAAAATCACTACACATAGCCGCCCCTTTTGTTAGGGTGTGAATTTGTATGCGGGTTAAGAAAGTTTTCTCACACAAGGATTAAGATATAAAGAAGTAAAAAGTTTATTTTGCTTTTTCAGAGAAAGAGAGAGAGAGAGAAGGAAGACAGAGAGAGAAGAGAAAGAGGCCCGGCACACGTGGAAGGAAGAGAAGACTGTGCCAGGCACTGAGGAAAAGTGGCTTGGTGCTTTTAAAGGGTAAAAATGTTTTGTTTTTTTTTTCCTTGCTGCAGACTGATAACAGGAGCAGCTGGCAGCTATGTTTGTCTTTTCATTTTTCTTTTTTCTTTTCTCTGTGAGGCTGGCTTTATCAGAGTCCTTGGAAATGTGTTTCTGGCAGGAGCTGAGGCAGAGAGTTCACACCCCTACTACCCACTTAGGGCTCTTCAAGGCTGTGAAAACGAAACTCTCAAATAAAATGATTTTAATCTTAAAGACAATGAGTTGAGTCCCAGGTGGTTGATCAAACAAAAGGGCAGTTGTGTTATGAGTTTTCTCTTCAAAGGGACAATTATGTGCTGTGAGTTTATTCCTCTGTTAGATAGTTCATTAGCAAAGCCATCCTTTCACCTTTGTTTGCTTAACCACCTGTGGTTTAACTTGTTTTTTTTAAGAGCTTGTTTTACAGAACTGGAACAGTCCTGAGCAGACAGACTCCTCCACATCGGTCAGACCACATTCTGAGCAGTCCGATACAGCCAGTCTAGCAGAGAAGGAAAGGGAAAAAAAACCCTCCTGTCATCATTTTGCAGCAATAGAAGCTCAAGCCACTCATCCTTGGTGCTGGCATTCCTTCCTTCTTGCTTCCTTGCAGGCCGTGCCCTTTCCTCTCTTGGAAAGTAAAATAAACTTTTTGCTTCAAATCTAATGTTTGAGTCAAGAATTCTTTCTCGTCCTGAGGTACGGATTCCCACGCTAACACTTTTTAAGGAGGGAAGGTTGGTTTACTCATAAATCCAAAGCCTACAAAGCCCTCCTGGGAAAATGGGCGTGGGGCCTACCTGGCTTTCAAAGCCCCGGGCTTAAGGAAGGGCATCCAGGCGGCCCAGGACTCTTAGGAAATTTGGGGGACCTTGAGAGGAGAGGAATTTGCCCAAATGTGTAGGTGCTGCAGGTGAAATCCAGTGGAGAGAGCTTCCTGGGCTTGGTTTCCATGCCTCAGAAAATAAATAGAGGCTTTTAAAAGTCCAATCCGAGATTTCTCATGAAGGCTTCCAGCAAAGAAGCCAAATTTGTGAAGCAAGTTCACTGTGCACTGGTTGCCAACTTATCAGAGTCTGGTGAGACAGGTACGCTCGCATGAAACAAGTTACACAAGTGGGTTTATTGCTTACAGACGGGCAGCAAGGAACAACAGACCCCTTGGATCCATTGTGAGCTGTCCCCCAAGGCTCAGGGAAGCTGCCCAAGGCAGACGGAGTCCCGAGGGTGCGTGCCCCTCTTGCACTGCAGCGGCAGGACCCTGGAAAGCAGCCCGCGCCGGGTCTTATACCCTAGGGGTTGCATGACACATTGGGCTAAAGTGTTGAAGGACATCTTGCTTCTTGGCGGCCCTGGAACAGAGCCTGGGCTGTCCTGGCCAGTCCCTCCCTATCTCAGGGTGTTGTGTTTCCAGCACATTCCACAGTCATTCTTGAGAACTACAAGTGTGGGGCGGGGGAATTGGGTCAGAGGCCACCCTGAGAACTCAAGGTGGCTTCTATGGTGAATTAACTTTCTTGCTGCATCTGTGCAAATAAACAGGACAAATCTAACAAGACCAACCTATTCTGTGATCAAAAATAATCTTTCTTTGAGATTATTATGATCCCAACGGTGGGGGGGGGTTATGGGTAAAAATTGTGAGAATTTGAAATACACACAAAAGGTTATGGTAGTCCAGAGGAGGCCTTTCAGGGTTATATCAGCTTGTCTTTGTCTTTGAGCTATTTTAAAACTCTTTAAGTTGTAGAAACTAATAACAATGCAACTTAGTTGTGTCTGATGGGACGAAATTGATGATTGCCCAGCGGACAGACATTTGCGTGTATTTGTCGATTCCTTTTTAGCACTACCTACTTGCCTCCATATGTGGACCTTTGATTTTTTTTTTCCTTTGAACTAGTTGTAATACCTTACCGGTTTTTCCTCATTAATTAATGAGTTAAATAAAATCTTTGGCACATGTTCACTTTTAAATTGTCTGACAGTCATGATTTTTAAAAATTATCTTTTGTAAAATCTTTCAAACCCCTAGTCACTCAGGGTTTATTCTTACCTGGGTTCCGATGAAAACATTTTCAAGGCAAGGCTCCCTCCCAAGTGTTGAGTTTCTGATCAATTTTTAAAAAAAATATTTGCCTGGATTTTCTCTCAAATGGATTGGTTAGTAGGGGCTAGAAACATAGGAAAGCCAGGGAGAGCAACCTCATTCTTAGTGGGCACATCCACGCTGGTTCAGAAGTTACCTGAAGGCGGTATGACCGTCTCTTTCCAGCTGAAGGCACACAAGAGTGAAATGGGTCAGCACCAGGACAAAATGGGTGTTTGATTCATCTGAGCACAGGGAAAGAGTTCAGCTGAAAGTCGTCGGAGTGTGGAGGAACTAGACCCTCACGCGCTGCTGGTGGGAATGTAAAGTGGCACAGCCGCTGTGGTAATAGTCTGGCACGGGACCCAGCAACTGCACTCCTACGTTTATACCTAAGAGAATTGAAAACCTACATACACACAGAAACTTGTACAAGAAATGTTCATAGCAGCATTATTCACGATAGCCAAAAAGTGGAAATAACACAAATACCTATCAACAGATGAATGGATAAGCCAAAGGTGGTCCATCCATACAATGGAATCTCATTCAGCCATACAAAGGAATGCAATACTGCTGCATGGCACAACAGACGTGAACCTTGCAAACGTGATGCTGACTCGGGGAAGCCCGATGCACAAGGCCACGTATATGATTCCATTTCTACAGAACGTCCAGACAAGGAAAATCCATAGAGACAGGAAGTGGATTGATGGTTGCCAGGGGCTGGGGGCAGTGGGGAGTGGGGAGTGACTGCTAATGGGGACGGGGTTGCTTTTTGGGGTGATGAAAATGTTCTGGAACTAGATAGTGGTGTTGGTTGCACGACAATGTGAATATACTACAAAATGTTGAATTGTACACTTTAAAAGGCTAAATTTTATGGTGTGTGAATTATATCTCAATTTTTAAAATAATTTTTTAAAAGAAAAACAAAACGCAAAGTGGTTTCAGCAGGTTCACCACCAAGCAACAGCACCTTCCTCTGCCACGCCTGGCCCTGGTCCTGCCGGGACCCCGCTCAGAAGGAAGCTCTTCTGGAGAAGCTCACGGAGAACCACTGACCACTTGCCCAGGCTTTTGGAGAGTTGGGAACTTCTAGCAGTCTTCCGGAAGCCGCTCCTTTCATGTCAATCTCTAGAGAGACCAAGGTGTTTCTGGAGTCCTGGCGAAGCAAGCTCTATTGACACCCCAGACCCCAGGACCCTCCAGAGTTTTCTGGGTTGCTCGAACCCCAAGGCCTGTGGGTAAATGCCTCCATCATCTTCCCATGTCTTATGTGGTCTTATAGAGCTAGACCCAAATTCAGAACAACTTTTGATTGATTTTTGTTTATTTCATGCCCACAAGTGATATATTAATATTTCCCATCATTATGCTGCCTCAAAATTCTCTTTTATTTTCCAAAATATGTCCCTTCTCATCCCACAGTAAGCAGCTGGGTGACTGAGAGCAGTGAATAGCAATCACAGAGGACGGGGGCTCTCCCATCTCCTGCTCGTGTAAGAAAAGCCCACGGCCAGTCCACAACTGGTCAGTCCCCCGCACTGCAGAGCCCCTTCGCCAGCAGACAAGCACAAAAGCCTCGAGCGCCCTTGCCCGTCACTCCTGAGGGGGGTGTCGAGGTGCCAAAACAAGGGGAGGTCAGGGCACACCAGGACACCTCTGCGTATCCTTGTAATGTGCCGGTGCCCTCGGGAGGGCTGGCTCTGCCCCCCTGCTCCTGGGGAGCAGGCCAGGCCCTCGGGGACACACAGCAACTCAACTCAGGGCCAAGGGACCACTCACTTACGTCAGTGTGACAGCCGAGGAGAAATGGCCACAAGCCTTGTGCTGGGACAGAGGTTGGAGCCAGTGACTTCGTCCTGCTCTTTGGCACGGGGCGCATGAGGCGTGGAGCAAGGTTTACATCCCCTTTGGGTCCCTGGGCTGTATTTCTGACTTTAGCCCACTGAGAGTTTAGCACTGGCCTCACGTTATTTTCCAGTTTTTAGAAAACATTTTCCCCTCCCACCTGGCTGTCTGGAGCAGATCTCCCAGTGACGGCTGCAGCTGGCTGTGGGTCGGGGCCCACAGAAGGGCAGAGCTTGCCGGGGGAGAGGACAGGGACATCCCTTGTGGAACACCAGTGCCAGGGGCTCCCCACTTAGTCCTCACGACAGTCCAGGGTGAGAGTGACCTTCTACATTTCACAGATGAGTAAACTGAAGCTTACAGGGTTGAGTGACTCGGGCAAGGCCCTGCTGCCAGGAAAGAGAAAAACTAGATTAAGCTCAGGGCTGCAGTCCCCAAAAGTCTGCAAGAATGAAGGGAGGCAGGAAGGAGGGAAGGAAAGAGGGAAGGGAGGGAGGTCGGGAGGAATGAGCACAATGACTATAACTTACTGAGTAATTCTGTTATGGCCTGAAACAGGTACTGTTTCCTCTGAATGACAAAACTTTCTCCCCATGAGTTTCCAGTGATTTAGAACCGCCCTGCCCAATACAGTAGCCAGCCAGCCACGTGTGGCTGTCAAGCCCTTAAAACAGGGCTGGTCTGAATCAAGACGCACTCTGAGTGTAAAATGCACATCGAATTTCAAAGGCTTGGAATGAAGGACAAGAATGTAAAATATCTCATTAATAGTGTATATCAAGCACATGTTAAAATGATAATATTTTGGATATGTTGGGTTAAATAAATATATATATATATATATATTTTTTTTTTTTTTTTGGGACATGGTCTCCTTCTGTTGCCTGGGCTGGAGTGCAGTCATCACAGCTCGCTGCAGCCTCCAACTCCTGGCCTCAAGCAATCCTCCCACCTCGGCCTCACAGAGTGCTGGATCACAGGCCTAAGCCACCACGCCTGGGCTAAATAAAATAAATATATTATTAAGCGTAACCTCACTGTTCCTGTTTATTTTTTTCTATGTGGCTATAGGAATTTTTAAACTAACGGGCAGCGGCTGCTCTAGAGACCTAAGTGATAATTGTTTTCATCTCATTATCTTGCCAATATCTGGAAAGTGTGAGGTCCCAGGTACTGAGTGAGATTCTGGCCTCCCCAGAGTGGCAGCCGTGGGCTGTGCCTGGGGACACAGAGAGGAGCAAGGTGTATCTCAGGAACTCTCAAGGTGTATCTCAAAGCTTTGCAGGGTGGGTTTTGTGGTTGATGGGATGGGGCCCCCCAAAGATATTCACATCCTAACTCTGAACCTGTGACTATGTTAGGTTACCTGGTGCTGTGGTCTGAATGTGTGCACCCCCGCTTCATATGTTGAAATCCTAACCCCCAGGGGATGGGATTAGGTGGTGGGGCCTTTGGTCATGAGGGCAGAGCCATCATGAGTGGGATTAGTGCCTTCGTAAAAAAGCCCAGGAGAGCTCTGTAGCCCCTTCTGCCATGTGAGGACACAGCACAAAGACGGCCGTCTAGGAGGCAGGCCCTCACGGGACACTGACTCTGCTGGCACCCTGATCTTGGACTTCCAGCCTCCAGAACTGTGAGAGAGAAATTTCTGCTGCTGACATGCCACTCAGTCCATGGTGTTTTGCTACAGCATCCTGAACAGACTAAGACACCTGGCAAGGGGGGATTAAGGTTCCTAATCAGTTGACCTTAAAATAAGGACTTTTTTATTTCAAGGAAAGAATTATCCAGGTTGGCCCTTATAAGTGAAAAGGGGGCAGAAGAGTCAGGGTCCAGGGAGCTGTGTGACAGAAGCAGCCCCCTTCTCCCAGGGCCCTGAAATGAGCCCACGAACTCCAGCCAGCACCGTGGTTCGGTTTACGTGCAGACGGGTGGGCCTAGGCCCCGGCTGTGTGAGGCTCACGTTGCAGTGAGTGGACTCTGGTGTCTTCCAGGCAGGCAACTGCCTAGCTGGGTCCCAAGGCCTGCTCTTACCCTAGACGCACCAGCCCAGTCTTCCACACCCACCCCAGCAACAGCAACTAACTCAAAAAACGTTCTGGCCCCTCACCTGAAAGCCCCTCGAAGAGGGTTTGTCATCTGCTATAATGACATGCAAGTGTCCTAGTCCCTGAAATAACTCTCTTTAAGATTTTCCTTCGAAGTTTGCAGGAAAGGCATCTGCACACATGTGTTCAGCCCATCCTGCTACCAACATTTTCCATCCCCTGGGGGCTTGCGTTTGGGCTGCCCTGACCACATAGATAACCCCCCAGGCAGTGCTAAGCCAAATGCTTAATTGACCCGGAACACATGATTGAGCAACACCGAATGCCCCACACTCAACATCAGGGGCTGGAGAACATTCCAGAGGTTCCAAGCCTGCACAGTTTGGGGACTTGAGTATGTTTCTCTGCCAAAGGCTCTCCCCAAACATCTGCTGTGATTCAACTTAACAAAGCTTTACTGGAGCACAAAGTCTGGCCAGGCCCCACGCTGGGCTCTGAGATCAAGTGACACAGACACAGGATCCCCACGCTCAGGTGGCTGCCAAGGGCCAGGTGTTGCCAGGCAGAACTCAGATTGCTGGGGGGAAGTCCAGGAACTGGGCTCAGTCTGTCCAGCCACAGAATGGACCACCTTGAAAAGTGCTGGGGTAAGAGTGTCCTTGCAGCTGCCCACCAGGTCAGGGAGGTGGGAAAAGGGTTCCCGCCAGTGGCCAGGAGCTGAGGCGCCAGGACCCTGTGCTGCCACGGGTTCCATCGGTGAATGCCATAGCTTAATCTCTGAGCTCTGGCTTCGGGTGTTATTTCTGTATACACTTCTTTTTAAGTCTTTCTTACATTATGTACTGGAAAGGAGTCAGAACAAAGCAAATAATAGCAGCAAAAACACCCCCTTGGTTCACCTTACGCGTGACCCAGGCGCATCACAGAACAAACACAGTGAGCGAGCATACTCGGGAAAGGCCTGGAAACTGACATTTCATGAAGGTCCCTGAAGGAGCAGGAAACAGGGCCTGAGAGGCACAGATGCCAAGGATGATTGGCACCAATCAATGGGAAATTGTGTTTGTGCTGTGCAATTGATATCTGATGTGTTTGTTATAATTGATTTCCCAGCTGGCCCTGTCTCCTTTATTAATTGCACATACTCCTCCTGACGAAACTGACAGACCGGTGGCAGCCTCGTGGGCTTGAAGACAAGGGTGCCTTTCAAGCTAATCCTAAAGTCACGTTTGTAATCAGAACCTAAGACGGAGAGCAGAGCCCAGAGGTCATTTCTCTCCCAGAAATGTCTAGACCCGGGTGGCTGATTGGAGCACTAGCATAATGGTGCCACCTTGATGTGGCCACGTAGTGACAGTTTTCCTGGCACCTGGAATCACACTGCTCCATGGAAAGACTGCCTGAAGATCCTTGGCTGCCTGAGTTTGATTCCGAAGACGAAGAAAACAAGGCTGCTCCGAGAACGTCCAGAACTCAAAGCACTAGATCCACCAAGGAATGGTAAGATTAGTGGGCAAAGTTTAAGGAGAAACATGATGTGTACACAATATCACAGTATCTCCCCCCAAGTATTGATTAATTACAAAGGGAACAATAGTAATGTCAGGTGGCAGACACCACCTCGATCAGGTGAGGAAGGTCGACATCACCAGGAACAAGAGGTGTCCACAGCATGAACCCCTGGTCCAGTGCACCAGAGGGCATCTCACCTCTCCTCTGGGGGATCCTCCCCCCAAATCCACAACCTCGATCTAATCCTAAGAAAGCATCAGGCAAAACCAACTGAGGGACATTCTATAAAACCCCTGAACACTGTTCTTCAAAAAGGACAAGGTCACAAAAGAAAAGGAGAGACAGAAAAACCATCACAGACCAGAGGGGATTAAGGAAACAACCAGACATCATGTAGGATTCTGGAACAGAAAAGGACATTAGAGGGAAAACTGGTGCCATCCGAATAAAGTCTATAGTTCAGCTGCTAGTATGATGACAGTGATAACTGTCAATTCCTTTGGCTTTGTTAACTGTACTATGGTTGTGTAGGATGTTAACATTAAGCAAAGAAAGCCAGAATGCTCTAATCTATCTTTGCAAGTCTTCTGTAAGTCCAAAATCACAGTTGACCCTTGAACAATTCGGGGGTTGGGGCACTGTCCCCCACATAGTCAAAAATCCACACATAACTTTTGACTCCCCAGAAACTTAACTACTGATTGTCTACTGTTGACCGGAAGCCTTACTGACAACAAACAGTTGATTAACACATATATTGTATGTTATGTGTATTATATACTGTATTTTTACAATAAAGCAAGCTAGAGAAAAAAATGTTACTAAGAAAATTGTAAGGAAGAGAAAACATATATACTATTCATAAAGTGGAAGTGGATCATCATAAAGGCCTTCATCCTTGCTGTCTTCACGTTGAGTAGGCCAAGGAGGAGGAGGAGGGGCTGGTCTTGCTGTCTCAGGGGTGGCAGAGGCGGGAGAGGTGGAGGGGTTGGGGGTGCACTCGGTGTAACTTTTATTGAAAAAATTCTATGTATGAGTGGATCCGTGCAGTTCAAACCCTTGTCATTCAAGGGTCAACTGTACTTCATAATAAAAAGTTTTTAAAATATAAAAAAAAGAAGAAAAAGCTTAGCTCTTCCCCCACATTCTGGAGAAAGCAGACTACCCCCAGCTGTCACTGTCTTCCTGCATGTCATCCTTATAAGTGTTAAATCAATAGCTACATCTTTATAGTAAATAATTGTGTCAGTGGTATTTTAATGGTCTCCTGCATTGGAGTTGTCGGGAGCATTTTTGTCCACAGAGCAAAACCATTGATTTTCTGCCCATCTGTCCAGGGCACAAATAGACAAGCTGCCTGCAGCCTGGGATCAGAGCTACAGGGACAAATCCTGGAGCCCAGCACTGGCCCCTGTGAGGGTGGAGGAAATATTCTCTCTCTGCTGAATCCAGTGCCATCGCTGTTTAGCTTCCAGGAGAGAAAGGGTGAAGCACCTTCAGTCCTAAGAGGATGTTAAGGAATCACAGGAGGGTATTTGAGCACCGTTGTTACAGATGACACAAGGCCGTCCAGTGGTGGCTGCACTGCTGGGCAGGAAGCTCAGCTGGTGCTGCATCCCCAGTGCATCCGAGAGCTCTTGGCTGGTGGGTGCAAGCACTCTCACAACTGACCATAGACTCTGCATTCCAGTTGCCATATTTCTAGAATTGCACAGTGATATTGTTCTTAATCACTTTTTAAATAGAGCCTGTGCATGTGTGCTGTGTCAGTGAACAGAAATGTTGCCTGTCCCCAGGGAGAGGAAAAGAATTAAACAAGCAGTTTTCAAGACACACTGTCCTCCAAAATACAGCTCTGCACCAGGGCCAGCAGCAGCCCTGGGCGACCTTAAGGGACCCAGCAGCAGTGGGCTGGGCTGAGCACAAATATTTGCACAGGTGAACACAATTTAGAAAAGGGAGTCAAAGGAAGCAGTCAGGTGACTGTGGAGGAACGAATGAGCCCCCCAGGGGGCCCGCGGCCTGGGCTTCTGAAGGGAGCAGCCACAGCCTGGGCTCATGCATGCACCCGGCAGGCGACCCTCGTCTGTCCCGATGAGCCGGTCGCAGAGTGGGATAGCCCTGAGATGAAGACCCGGTGTCATGTGCCACCCTGGTGTCTGAAAGCAGGAAGGCACGTCTGCGCCCCACTCTGCTTCCAGGGAAAGGGTCCCCCAGTCACACAACCCTCCTTCTCAAACGGAGCGCAGTCCGCACTTACCCCCGGACTTATTCAAACAAGGCTGTCACATCCTCCTGTGGGAACCAGGGCCTTTTCACCCTCTTGGTACTACAAAGCTGCCTCCCACAGGCCCTGCTGGTTCACTCTGTTCCCAGGTGCAACTCCCTGGGGTCTGCTGCCGCACACAGCATCCCGCCCCCTGGGCCATGAGTACATGACTGATAACTGCTGGGGTCATCTGCCCAGCATCAGGTGTCAGGTGTTTGCCATCCCTTAACCCTAGGGTGGGAATTCCTCTCTCTCCAAGGGGGTGAATTAGAGGCAATGAAAACAGGCCTCCATGTTGTTAAATCCATCTAACTTTGGAGTCCTCAACCAGGGGTGATTTTGTCCCCTGTTGGGTACTTTGTGATGTCTGGGGACAATTTTGTTTGTCACAACTTGGGGGTGCTACTGGCCTCTAATGGGTAGTGGCCAGGGATGCTGCTAAGCACCCTACAATGCACAGGACAGCCCACAACAAAGAATTGTCCAGCCCCAAATGTCAACAGTGCCGAGGGTGAGACACCTGCACTAACTTGGCACAACTGATCGCTCCCTCCTTGAGAGACACTCTTCGCTTGGATTCCAGAACAGCACACTCTCCCTCACATCCCGACTCTAAATGTTGGGGGGCCCCAGGGCTCAGTCCTCTCCCCTCCTCTCTCCCTTCTTCCCATTATTCCCTGGATTAGTGCAAATAATTTCATGGTTCAAAATACTTGCCACACACTGGCGCTCCCAAATCAACATCTCCAGCTGAAACGTCTCTCCTGACCTCCTTGAGGTTTGTTTCTCCAGCTTCCGACTGGACACTTGCACTCAGGTGTCTCAGCAGGACACAAAATCAATAGACAAAAATCTATTATATTTCTACACATTTGCAATGAACTTCTAAAAATAAAATTAAGAAAATCCCATTTACAATAACATCAAAAAGAACAAATACTTAGGAAAATTTCAACAAATAAATTCAAAACTTATACCCTGAAAGCTGCAACATTGTTCAAAGAAATTAAAGAGGGACCTAAAGAGATGGAAAGACATCACATGGATGAAGGATTTGACATTGCTGAGATGGGGATACTTCCCAAATTGACCTACAGACTTAATCAAGCCCTTTCAAAATCTCAGCTGGACTTTTTGCAGAAATTGACAAGCTGATCCTGAATTCACAAGTTGGAGGACTCATGCTTCCTAATTTCAAAACTTACTACAAAACTACAGTGGTCAAGACAGCCGAGTACTGGCATAAAGACAGACAGAGAGATCAATGGAACAGAATTCACAGTACAGAAGTAAATTCATATAAATGGTTAATTGATCTTTTTACAAAAATGCCGAGACACTTCAGTGGAGTAAAGAATAGTCCTTTCGAAAAAAATAATGTGCTGGGAAACCTGGATATCTGCATGCAGAAGCAAAAAAAGAAGTAAGATCCATACCTCACACCATATTTTTAAAAATCTCAAAATGGAACAAAGACCTAAATGTAAGAGGCAAAACTATAAAACTCTCAGAAGGAAATTTAGGTGTAAATCTTCATGACCTTGGATTAGGCAATGCATTCTTAGATATGGCACCAAAAACACAAGCAACCAAAGAAAAAATAGATGAATTGGACTGCATCAACCTTTGTGCTTCAAAGAATACCAACAGGAAAATGAAAAGACAACACACTGACTGGGAGAAAAAATTTGCAAATCAAAAATTCAGTAAGGGTCTCATATCTAGAATATATAAAGAACTATCACAACTCAAAAAAAGAAAAGACAAATAGCCAAGCATGGTGGCATGTGCCTATAGTCCTAACACTGAGCCCTGCAAATTACGTAGCTGGCCCTGGGTATAATCCACATGAACAAAAGCTCTTTGGGGCCTTCAATAATTCTTAAGACTGTAAAAGGGTTCTGCAACCAAAAAGTTTGAGAACTGCTGTTCTGAGAGCCCGGGAGTCTTCCCAGCTCCCGGCCTTTACACATGCTGTTCCCTCTGCCAGGAAAATTCTGTGTCTGTTTTCTACTGGGGCGGCTGAAGCAAGAGGATCTCTTGAGCCCAGGAGTTCCAGGCTGAAATGCACTATGATTGTGCCTGTGAATAGCCACTGCACTCCAGCCTAAGTTGTCTCTAAAAAGAAAAAGAAGTACAAATACAAATAACCCAATTGGAAAATGAGCAAATTATCTGATTTGACATTTATCCAAAGACACACAAATGGCCAATAAACACATGAAACAATGCTTGACATCATTAGTCATTTGTATCAGAAATACAAATCAAAATCACAAGATACCATTTCATACTCACAAGAATGGCTATAATCAAGATGTCAAATAAACAAGTGTTGGTAAAGATGTGGGGAAACTGGAACCCTTACCCTGCTGGTGGGGATATAAAAGGGCAGCCACTGTAGAGAGCAGTCTGGCAGGTCATCAAACGGTGAACATAATCACCATGCAACCCCACAATTCCACTCCCAGGTATGAGCACAAGAGAAATTAAAACATCATGTGCACAAAAATTTGAACACAAGTGTTCATAGCAGCTTTATTCACAATAGCTAAAAGGAGAAACAACCCAGACGTCCATTAATGGATAATAGATATGCAAAATGTGGTCTATCCACACAATAGATTTTATTCAACCACGAAAAGGAATGAAGTACTGATCCATGCTACAATGTGGATGAACCTGGAAAACATTATGCTAAGTGACAAGCCAGACACTTGTGCCACATATTGCGTGATTCCATCTGTGTAAAATATCCAGAATAGGCAAATCTATAGAGACAGAAAGCAGATTGGTTGCCAGGGGCTAGGGGAAGGGGAATGGGGAGCAACTGCTCATGGGTATGGGATGCTTTTTGGGGTGATGGAAATGTTCTAAAATGGATTGTGGTGGCAGCTACACAACTCTGGGAATACACTAAAAACGCTGAATTGTGTTCTTTCAATGGGCAAGTTGTATGGTAGGCAAATTTATCTCAGTAAAATTGTCATAACAAAGAGTACTGTCCCCCACCACACCCTCCTTCTCTACCTGTCGCCTCCCTCCTTTGGCTCCTCGGACTTCCGTGGTCAGTGTCCCCTGCCCACCGGCACGACAGCTGTGTCCCTGGCTCTCCCACTTGGCCTCCTGCCTTTCTGCTCCTCTAAGACAGCAGTTCTCCCAGTGTGGTCCATGTTATGTTGACATCTAATGGGTTTCTTAGTGTTATTTTTAACTGAGTTAATAAACAAATATTTCAACCTTTCCTCAAGTTTAATTTCTAATATATAACTATGGATGGATATCCCCAGGATTGGCGGTATGGGTGTGCCACCCGGGCAATCACACAGGGACCCGTACTCAGAAGGACCTCACACTTGGTCTCATGCTCTGCTGTCGCCTTCTTAAAATTCTTAATAATTTTCTCTTTGAACCTGTGTCTTGTAAGTGAAGTCTGATAGGACAATGGCACATGTGCTGGGACCTGGGGCGTCACCCGCCACCTCACTGCCTACCTCGGATACCTACTCCCTGGCTCCCTGGTGCCATGAGCCTGCCCACAAGGTTGCCAGATAAAATATAGGATGCTCAGGTAAATTCTAATTTCAGGTAAACAACAAATAAGTTTTTTATATAAGCATATCCCAAATATTGCACGAGACATACTTATACTAAAAAATTTTGTGTTATTTATCCAAAATTCAAATTTAATTGGGCATCCTGTGTTTTTATTTGCTAAATAACAAGCCTCTCCATACTGAAACTTCATCTGCCCAGAAACTAAGCCAAGTTGGCCAGGGGAGGGGAGGCCTGTGTCCCCAAGACTCCTTGACAGCCAGGGGAGGCCTAGTCCCTGCAGGTGTGAGCTTCCTGCCCACATCTACCCAGGGACCTGCATGGCCAGTATGGAGGTTTAAAGACCCTTGGAGGTCACCATCCTTTTGTGGCCACCTCCAGAGCAGATGCCTGGCTCAGCACATCCTGGCTGGGGCACCGTGTATCCATCCTAGGCTGGCAGAGGGGCCACTGGCAGCTGCCAGGCTGGAGTGTGTGCACCTCCTGTGAGTCACCAGGCTCCCAGGTGCCTGTGAGTGTTTTCAATCACCCTGTAAGTGTCCTCAGCCCTGTGAACACTTCCTTGGGCCAGCTCCATGCCTCTTCCAACCTTCCTGGCCCCGACTTGTGCTTGTGGTCAATGCAAGTCTGGCCTGTTCCAGGGGCCCTCTGGGGACAAGCTAAAAAACACAAATTGTATCATTTCAGTGATTCTGAGTGCCAGTTAAATGCTCTCACTTTTGCATTTAAGCTGGCATTGCATAATATAAATATGAAGGGTAAAATTCACATTCATAGTTTAAATATTTTATTTTTCTTTACTTAGAATGACATTAAATAACAAATAAAACCACCATGACAAGTTGAGAGAGAGAGGGAAGGAAAGAGAGAGAGATTGTGGGAACTATTTTAGTACCATTCCCAGTAATGTCTTCCTGCTTCTTGAGAAAGAGACCCTGCATTTTCACTTTGCACTGAGCCCTGCAAATTACGTAGCTGGCCCTGGATATAATCCACACGAACAAAAGCTCTCTGGGGCCTTCCATAATTCTTAAGAGTGCAAAAGGGTTCTGAGCCCAAAAAGTTTGAGAACCACTGTTCTGAGAGCCCAGGAATCTTCCCAGCTCTGGGCCTTTGCACATGCTGTTCCCGCTGCTGGGATAATGCTGCGTCCACTTTCTACCTGGCTGCCTCCTCCTGTCCCGCTGGTCTCAGCCCCAAAGTCAGCTTCTTAGGGAATGTCACTGAGTCCCTGCTTTCCTGTTGCTATTGAAACAAAGTACCAGAAACACTGTGACTTAAAACAACACAAATTTATTCTCTTATAGTCCTGGAGACCGGAAGCATTGCTTCTGCAGACTCCAGGGAAGAAGGCTTCCCGCCCGTCCCGGCTCCTACAGGCTGCCACACTCCTTAGCTCTCCCTGGCATCACTCAGACCTTTGCCTCTGTCCTCATGCTCCATTCTCTGGCTCTGACCCTCCTGCCTCCCTCTCATAAGGGCCCCTGTGACTACATTGGGCTGGGCCCCCGGCTAATCCAGGATGATCTCCTCATCATGAGATTTTTAACTTAATTGCACCTGTACAGCCCTTTCACCACGTAAGATACGTGTTCACAGGTTGTGGAGACACGATGTGGGTATCTTTGGGGGCCATATCTTAGCCAACTACATTCCCCTGTTGGAGCAGCCTCCCCCTGCCTGGTGTCTACTGGACAGTGTGGGGGGTGACTGTTCATTGTCCACCTCCCTCCCAGACAGACCCTACCCACTTCTGCTCTGCTCCAAAACACCTCTTGGCCCAGGGCCTGGCACGTGGAGCATGTGTAGAATGATTGGAATAGAGACTCCTGGTGGGAACAGCAGCCAATGAGCCTCCTCAGTGGCGTCACGGTGGAGAGACTGGGGGGTAAAAGGGGGGATGGGTGACACCTCCTGTCTGATGGGTCCATGCACCTGCCACAGTGACCACCTTCCCTCTGCTTCTAGTACCTTTCTTAATCAGGTTAAGAAAATCCAGATGAATTGGGCCAAGTGCAGTGGCTCACACGTGTAATCCCAGTGCTTTGGGGAGCCAAGGCAGGAGGATCACTTTAGGCCAGGAGTTCAAGACCAGCCTGGGCAACATAGTGAGACCCCGTCTCAAAAGAAAAAAGAAGGAAAGAAAATCCAGAAGAAAATGGTCCCTGACATAGACCCCCAAACACCTGTCCTGCTGGGCCAGGTCTTGCCAGGCGCGGCCATAGGTTCTGCGGGGAGCACGGCCCCATACCCGCCAGGGAGGCAGCACAGTTCCCTCAGCCAGGCCCTGGCTGATTTTGTTTTCTTTGAGTCTTTCAGGAATTGGGTTTCTTTTCAGGAAGAGCAGGGCACTGATCTTCCCCAGTGGGCGAGAGGGTGGGCAAACACCCCCACACGGTGCCAGTGGAGTGGACAGCCTGGCCCTGGCCTGCAGAAGCAGCGTCGCTGTCCACACTGTGGAATTGCCGGGCTCTCCCCAGGGGCTCTCACCTGGCAGGGCTGGTTAGAGCACAAGCCTCTCACTGGGTGTCTCTGTGTCCTTACCTCTTCTAGAAAGGATACTTGACATTGGATTTAGGGCCCACCCTAAATCCAGGATGATTTCATCTCAAGATCCTTAACTAATTGCATCTGCAAAGACCCTATTTCCAAATTAGGTCACATTCACAAGTTCTAGGTAGACATGAATTTGGGGGGCACCATTCAACCCACTACGGACCCCTTTGGCAGCTAAGCTACGGTGGCCTTGCTTCCTGACTGCCTGGGCAGGAGCCTCCTATGAGGGTTTGAGCTCCAGCCTCAGTGTCCGACTTCACTCCAGGACAGGGCTTTGAGGGGAACCCCAGAGAACACAGGCCCTGAAGGGTGAGGTCTGCCTGAATCTCACCGAGCATGTCACAGGTCCCCAAAAACCTTCCTGGTACATAACCTACACAACCCTCCAATTGCTACAGGATGCTGACACAGACCATTGCCACCTCCATCTGCCAGTGCTGGGTTGAATGTCGCGCTAGGAAGGAGCCAGGGTGCTGTCATTAGGTTGGTTATTTCTTATCCCTTCCCTGCCCTGTCCTCCAGACCACAGGCTCCTCACACAGACAGGGGCTCCTGAAGGACCACGTAGGTCTCCACCATGGCCCACAGTGTCTCAGAGCACTTGTGTTTACAACAGGACAGGGACCACGTGTTTGTTTCTGGCAGGAATTCATACTGAGCTTAGGATATTTAATAAAAACCAGACTGCACCCACTGGGTCCTGCCCAGGGTGGCACCGGCCTTCCCAATCTTTTGGGGAGGACGATGGGTAGGTGACTGGGGGAGTTGCCCCTGTGGGCCCATGGGCGGAGACCACTGGTGTCAACCAAATCGCCACCCAGAGCTTTCAGATTCTTCCCCACATGGCATTGTCCAGAATCTGAGGGTGGCACAAGCCCTGTCTGAGACCTGCTCCTGTCTTCCAGAACACTCTTCCTGGCTGGCTTGCCCTGTTGTATTAGTTTTCTGTTGCCGCATAACAAATAACCACAAATTTAGCAGCTTAAAACCATACCCATTTATTATTTCACAGTTTCCATGGGTCGGGAGTCTGGGCACGCTGAGCTGGATCCTCTGCTCAGGGTTTCACGAGGTCAAGATCGAGGTGTGGGCCGGGACCAGGGTCTCTTCTGAGACCAGGCGTCCTCTCCCAAGCACACATGGCTGTGGGCAGAATTCACTCCCTTGCATTACAGGCCCTGTGTTCTTACCAGCAGTTGTCTGGGGACGACTCTCAGCTCTGAGGCTACCTGTGGTTCCTTCCCACATGGCCCCCACAGACATTCACAGCACGGCCATTTGCTTTCTCCCAGGCCAATGGGAGGGGTCTCTCTGACTTCTGTTTCTGCTCCCTAGAGCCCCTTTTAATTTTTTTTATTGAGGTGATATTCACCTAATATAAGATTAACCATTTAAAGTGAACAATTCAGTGGCATTTAGTACATTCACAATATTGTGCAACCAACACCTCTATCTAGTTGTATCTTTTCTTCACCCCAAAAGGAGACCTCATACCATTAAATTAGACCCCCTTAAGGGCCCACCTGATCAGGCCGGGCCCACCTAGGATGCCCTTACTTAGGATGAACTCAGTCAACTGAGCAGGGCCTGGGTCGCAGGAGCAGCACCTGCCAGATTCCCAGGTCCCCACGCTCAGGGACAGGGGCTCTTACAGAGCATGCACACCAGGGACACCTCAGAATTCTGCCTCCCACACCTGTCCATCCAAGGCCCAGCCTGAGGGCCACCTCCTCCGTCTGCTACCCTGGAACCCCCCACAGCAGCTCAGGCCCAGAAACACTAGCTGATGCCACCATCACCAGGATCTGTGCCTCTCCTTCCTCCTCCTTTCTAACCAGAAGGTGGGGCCAGGGGAGCCCTGAATTTGTTTCTTTTGGCTTGTCCATGCCTGGTCTGTGATCCTGGGCCCCGCCATGCTCTGTGCTAGACCCCATGCGTCTCCCTACCCTGTTCCCCAACAGGACCAGCCAACGACAGGAGCACTATCTCCTACGTCACCCTATCTCCTACGTCACCCTTGCACAAGGGGGCTCCCAGCTTCCCAACTGGAGCCCAGACGGTGAAGCCAGGGGCTGGCCAGTCTCTGGATGCTTCTCCCCCCAAAATCGGCGTGTTTGGCAGGAGTCCTCTCCCCTGCTGTGCAGCCGCCCATCTCTGAGGGAGACAGGCTTTCCCTGCAGCAGTCCAAGCGCTGGTCCCAGGACTGGCTTCCCATCAGATAGTCTGTCCTTGCTCGTGGGAGGGAGATGACAGGATCTGGCCGTGGGAGGACGTCCAGTGCAGCCAGCTCCTCCCCCTGCGCAGGCCCATCCAGGAGCACTGAGAGCAGAGACTCAATCGGAACAAGATCTCCGATTGTCTGCCGTTGCTCAGCTGGAGAGCTCGTTTTCCCTGTAATCAGGATACTTGTGTATGAAATCCTTCCGGCAACAGTTTTGCATTAACTGTTTTGGTTGACTGACTGTTTTCAGACGGCTCTTCCAGCAAAAAGCACGAGCAATGTGGCTCAGATTAAGCAGCTTGAAAGGAATTCCTTGGCCTCACAGCCTCGGGGCAGAAGGGTCCTTGTCTTCTTATGTCCCTGGAAGCCCCAGCAGTGTTGCTGGGGTAGCATCAGAGTCTTGTCATTCCTCAAAAGGGCGCAGGGCTCGGGGGCTGGGACGTCACCTGTGGTTGAGTGGCCTGCAGGTGGCGTGCACCTGAGGGTCTCCGTGGCCTTGGTGGTCTGCTATCTGTCCAGTCTCCCTGGTGGCTGCCATGGCGAGTCCCTGGAGAACTAGCTGCGTTCCAGGCCAGGCCCTGCCACAGCCTGTCTGGAGACGCAGACTTGGCACCCTTGTCCAGAGGGTGGGGCCCTGCCTCTGGACCTCGGCAGACTGGCCTGCCTCCAGGAACCATCCTGGGCCCCGCCTAGCCAGCCTGTCCTAAACCCCACCTGGGGTTTTGAGCAAACCTCTTTTACCCAGGCCAGCACACCTGGCACAGGCTATGTCCCCAGCTTGTCCCACAAGCCTTCCCTGGACTCACTGCCCCTGCTCCGGGAGGAGGCCAGCGAGGTGGGGTGCTGCAGGACCAGCCAGGCTTGTGGAGGGCCTCGGTGCCATCAACCTGTGCCCAGCCCTGGACCCCAGCAGCTCTGGGACCCAGTTCATGTCTAAGACAAGTCCCCAAGGCTGGGGCTGCAGTCAGTGGCTTGGCAAGGGGCCAGGGCTCCAAAGGGAACAGCTTCTGGCACAAAGCCTCAGACACGAGGCTGGTGTTCTATGTTTTCTTAGATTCTGTGTTTGTCCATTTGGCACTCATTAATTACAGGGCCAAACTAGCAGCCACGTTGTTTACATCTCCCCTGCCATCCAGAGTCTGTCCTCTAAACCACCTGCATATCTAACTCGCACACAGCAAGCCAATTTTCCCCTGCCCTAAGTCACCCAGGCCAGGTACCAGACAACTAGGGATAGCCCCATGCCCCAGAGCCCACCAGAATTATTCAAACTTGCCGGTGCCAAGCTGTTCCCCCCGCCCCACTCTGCCTTTCCCGTGGAAACCCCAATAAAGGTTCTGACATCAGCTTTCCCCTCACTCCTGGCCACTTGCTGACCAACCATTGTGCATCCTCCATGGCCCTTGGTGACAAATCTTGCCCCTCCTCTCAGGGACTGTGAGTACAGTTTTGCATCACCTGACAATGGGACACCTTGTGAGATACTCGCCATTTGGTGATTCCGTTGTTGTGAGACCATCACAGAGTATTCTTATCCAAACCTAGGTGGCTCAGTCTACCACACACTTGGGCTGTATGGTACAGCCTGTTGCTGCTGGGGTACAAACCTGTGCAGCACGCTACTGTACGGAACACTGCAGGCAGTTGTAACACAATGGGGAGTGTTTGTGTGTCTAAACATATCTAAACATAGATAAAAGTACAGTAAAAATAAGGTATCAAAGAAAGAAAATGGTACACCTGTATAGGGCCCTTATCATGAATGCGGCTTGCAGGACCGGAAGCTGTTCTGGACAAGCGAGTGGTGAGTGTGAAGACCTAGGACATTGCTGTACACTGTTGTAGACATTATAAACACTGTGCACTTAGGGTGCACTGAATGTATTTAATAATTATTTCTTTAATAATAAGTTAACTTTAGCTTACTGTAACTTTTTTACTTTATAAACTTCATTTTTTTAACTCTCATAACACATATGAGAGTGTTTTTGACTCTCATAACACTTAGCTTAAAACATAAACATGTTGTATAGCTATACAAAAACATTTTCTTTCTTTTTTTTTTTAGAGACAGGGTCTCACTCTGTCGCCCAGGCTGGAGTGCAGTGGCGTCATCATAGCTCACTGTAACCTCGAACTCAAGCGATCGTCTTGCCTCAGGCTCCCAAAGTGCTGGGATTACAGGCATGAGCCACCATGCCCAGCCAATTTTTTTTAATATAAATAGAAGGAGTACCCTCTGAAATAACAATAAAAAATATAGTATGGTAAATACATAAACCAGTAACATAGTTCAGCTCTATTATAATCTTATGGAACCACTGCCGTATACACAGTCCAACATTGACCAAAATGTCACTATGCAGCACATGGCTGTAATAAAATCTTCTTTCAGTGGCATTGGTCTCTCTGTGTTGTCACTCGGGCAGCTCCATAAATTAAAACCCCGAGGGTACATTTTGGGACAGCTGGTTTTCAACCTGGGTCTCTGGCCGTAATTGCAAACCCAGGATCTTCACTGGCAGACGGGGAGTCCTGAGAAAGGACCGTCTTCAGGCTGTGTCTGGAGAGAAATCCAAGTCAGGGAATAAAACTGTTGCCTTCAGAAACATCGAGTACTCCGGAGCACCCATAGTTCCTGAAACTCTAGGGAGCCGCGTGTGCTCGCACCAGCTGCCCAGTAGGGCCCAGACATGCCCCGCCATGAGCTGGAGCAGGGCCCCCCCTGCCTGCCAGGCCAACTCCCCCACTCCATGTCCTGCCTGAGAAGCCCCAAGCTCCCTTCCCAGGACCTGAGGCCTGGCCTTCCCTCCCTCCATCTGACAGCCAGCTCTGCTGGATGCATTTTGCTTGGAACCCCCCATTCCAGGTGGGCCCAGCCCTGCAAGGCCTTCAGGGGGCCCCTGAGCCAGCTCCCCACAGAAATTGTGTGACCTGAGGGTGCCGCCTCCCCTTTGAGCCTCCTCATTCTCAAGAGAGACACCATCTGTGCTCTCCCTGCCACTCAGGGTGGGGACGGGCAGAGACAGGAGGGACAGGTACCGCCCATGGCAGGGTGCACAGGCTCACCAGGGTACAGCGGGTTGCCCCACATGCGCCTTGCTCTGGCCAGCCTCTGAGAGATGGGAAACAAGTAATTCCAGTATGGAGACAGAGTCCAGCCTGTGGTGCAGGGAGGAGAACTGAGGCAGAGCTGGTGGACTCCCTGTGATGAAGAGACAGAGCTGAGTCTCTGGGGAGACCACACAGCTAGAATTTGTAGGATGGAGTACTGCAGAAGAGAGAGCCACACAGGGGCCCCAGAGCTCTGCAGAGGGTTCAGCTGAGGACTGATCTGAGCGGGTGTGCGGGAAGAGGCTGGGGAAGGAACAACCAGAAAGGATCACCCAGCTCTGGGAATAGTTTAGCTCCCAACAGCAGAGCCGTGTCCCTTCCCCCCTCACCAAAAGAAAGGCTCACTCCATGCCCTCTGAACCGTCCCTCCCCGAAACGTCTGTCCTGTTACATCTGCGTGCATTCCTTAATGAATCCGTCCTGTTACATCTGTGTGTGTTCCCTAACGAATCCATCCTGTCCTTGGAGAACTAATAAATATCTTCCAGAAGCTTCTCTTCCCAACCCGTCCCTAAGCTATTGAGTTTTTTATGGAGGTCCCTTTTTTAAAAAATTGAGGGGAAATTCACAGAACAAAATTAACCACTTTAAAGTGAACAATTCAGTGGCCTTTAGTGCATTCACAATGTTGTACAACCACCACCTCGACCTAATTTCAAAACATTTTCATTACCCCAAAGGAACACCCTGTAGCCATTAAGTAGTCATTCCCAATATGCCCTCCCCCCAGCCCCTGGCAACCACCAATCTGCTCCCGTCTCTATGGATTCGCCTATTTATTCTGGACATTTCATACAAATGGACTCATATACTACGTGACCTTTCGTGACTGGCTTATTTCACTTAGCACAGTGTTTTTGAGGTCTATCCATGCTGTATTAACAGCGTGTATCAGTGCTTCACTCCTTCTTATGGCTGAATAATATCCCATTGTATGGGTAGACCACAATTTGTTTATCCATCATCTGTTCATGGACACTTGGGTGGTTTCCACCTTTTGGCTCTTGTGAATAGTGCTGCTGTGAACACAGGTGTGCGAGTGTCTGCTTGAGTCCCTGGTCTTAACTCTGAAAAGTAGTCTTCCTAACCACCTATCTAACAGAGGAAAAATAAACTATCAAACAGAAAGCAAGGGAAATAAGCTCACGACACAACTACCCCCTTGTTTTGTTTAATTAAAGCACCTGTCTAACTCGTCTCTGACACTTGATTTTCTGAGCCTTGAAGAGCCCTAAGCGGACAGCAGGGCTGCAAGCTCCCCGCTCCTGCTCTCTGCCTCAGTTCCTGCCAAAAAACCAGATTTCAAGGACTCAGACAACCCAGCCTCACAGAGAAAAATAAAGACCTCCCTGACATCTCGCGGCCACTCTGTTATCAGTCTGCTAAAGCAGAGGAAAAAAGCCATCTTTGCCCTTGAAAGCACCAAGCCACTTGGCCTCACTGCCCGGCATTTTCACGCGTTTCTGTGTGCCGTGGCCACTCCCTCCTCTCTCTCTCTCTCTCTTTCTTTCTTTCTTGAACAAATAAACTTTTACTTCTGCATATCCTAATCACTGTCTGAGAATTCTTTCTCACCTGCGTCACGACTTCACATCCTCACAAACTCTTTGGGGTATACACCCGGAGAGCCTATTTCACTGTCAGAATGTTTCTTAACCAGTGCTCCATCGCCCGACACTGCCTGTCTGTCACCACCTCAAGGCACCCGCTGCCACCCGCAGGGAAACGGTCATCTGTCCCGTCCCGGGCAGCTCCCTGTCTCGTCCCTTGTGTGCTGCCTGGTGCTTGTCACACTCTTTGCTCTCTTGCCTGCTTGGTGGTTTGCGCTGTCTCTTCCTCATACACACACTGAGACTCTGTGCAGACAGGGACCGAGCCTGCCCTGCTGGCCATGGCGTCCTTGGAACCGCACATGCCGGCCTCCCGGTACCTGTCGGCTGAGGGAATGAATGAATGAACCTGTGGGCTCTTTCACCCACTGTCCCCTGAACCCCCATTTCCACAGAGCCCTCCGCCCTGACTCTCAGAACCCTGACCCTTGAGCCTGGGAGCACAGACGGAGGCAGGGGCTCACGTGCTGGCTGGGAGAATCAGGCTGGCAGGAATAGAGAAGAAGCAAGTTCAGAACCAGAGAGCTGGAGGGATGGGCAGGAAAGGACTCTGGGCTGCAGGAGTGGGGGCTTCATGCAGGAGGGGAGACGCTGGCCCTGGCCCTTCCTGGGGGTCTGATGCTTCCTGGCGTCCCAAAGCTGTGCCCAGGGCTGAGGTGGATGCAACGGACTCATCTGGAATCCAAGGCCGCCTACCTCACCCCCTAGAGGCCCCACCCTCTGGCCTAAGCTTTGGTCCCAAGGAGAGAGTCCTCAGGAGTTAGCCCTTGCCAATTTAAGAGGAACCTTCTAGAAAGGGAGAGTCCACAGAAATGAACTGCCAGTTCTATGATGTCAGCAAATTCCCAGCCCCTGACCACACAGCTTCCACAGGAACAGAGGAGAGCAGGTGTCCCAGCACTGAGGACCTTCACGTGGTTCCATGCAGAGGGACCCACTTGGAAACTGCAGCCCAGCAGCTGCGGTGATGGGGGCCAGGAGCTCCAGGCAGGCTGGCAAACAGGGGAAGGGGCTCGGGTTCAGGAAGCCAGGATCCCTTTGAAGTCACTCAAGCCCCTCTCTCACCTGTGCGCTCCACCCCGGAGGCTGGGAACTGGACCCTCTGAAACTTGGGAGGGGCCTCTGGGCCATGAGGAGAGCAGCCCCATGAGCCAGGAGGATCAGGCCTTTCCCCAAAGCACCTTCATCCTGGGGTAAAGGGGGCTCAGTGGTGCTGCCCAGAGTGGCACCCCCACAATCCAGGCTTCCCCCCCGACCTGGCCTGCCCTGCACAGTGTCCCTAGGGAGCCCAGGAGGGGAGCCAGCCAGAGGCCACCTCACCCTGACCTGCCAGCCCCACCTGCTTGGACCACAGGGAGGCCCAGGCCTCAGGCCGGTCTCCCGCAGCAGGGTAGGGGACAGCAGGCACAGCCCCAGCTTCTGCCTCGAGCCATCTGGCAGTTGTGCCAACCCAAGAGGCTGGTGGGGTCCCCAGGGGGAAGGAGGGAGCCGGGCTCCCCCAGTGCTCCCCATCAACAGGGGAATGGCTTTGCAGGAGGATGATACAGTGAGTGGGGGGCAGCATAGGCTGCTGGCTCTGGGGTCTCCTCCCTCACCCAGGACCAGGCTTCCTGAGAGGAAGTTTCCTTTGGGCCAACGGGGAGGGTGGGTCCAGGAGCTGGCCCCTGCCCTGTCTCCGACTGGATACTGGGGCACTTGGGCCAGGGTCTGCTCAGGGCTTCCAGTGCCTGCCGTGTGCCACCCATACCCACCATGGTCCTTGAGCCCAGACCATCTGTGCCCAGGAGGTCTGGGACCAGGTGAGGACCCTCCGGGGGGAAGCAGCCTCCTCTCAGGCTTCCCCAAGACCCCTCCTGGACTCCCAGGGCTGTGAGGACCTCCACCCTACCACCCCTCCCAGTCTGGCTGGGGTAGGAGGGCTGGAGAAGGGGTCCAGGGCCCCTTCTCCTCCACTGGGCAGAACAGGAAGAGGGTGGTTGAATCAGCACTGCTCACCCCATCTGGAACATTCCAACATGGAAAACTCATGGAGCAGCAAGGGAAGCAATTTAGGGACTTTAATTAAAGGCTGATGACTCTCCCCAGGAGCCCCACCCCCCACATCTGCCCTCAGTGTGATCTGAGGCACAGCTGGGCGCCTTGCACAGGACTTGGCAGTTAGGCTAAGTTTCCACTCTGGGGAGAGCAAAACATTCTCCTCACTGCTTCCAGAGTCTGCCCTTCTGAGCCCTGGGCCCGAGTCCCAAAGCCAGGCAAACCAGGACCCCTCATGGCTCTGTACCTGAGAAGGCTCAGGAAGGGAAAAGTAGGTCACCTGGGTGGGCTCAGAAGAGGAATTTTAACTGTAGGCAGGAAGCAGGGACCCCAAGTGAGAGCACAGCTGCTCTGTTCTAACACTGCACCCTCTGCAGGGAAAGGCATTCCAGGCAGAGGGAACAGCATGTGCAAAGGCTATGAAGTCAGAAAGAGCAGGTGGAAGGAGCTGGCAGGGGCCAGTGTGGCAGGACTGTAGGGGTGAGGGGAGCATGCAGGATTGGGGGGCAAGCCTTAGAGGGCCTTAACAGCTGTGGTCAGACATCTGATCTTCATCCTAGAAGCAGTGAGGGGTGGGGATTGGAGCTTTTTAAAATAATAGGATCTGGTTTACTCTGAAGACACCCCTCTGGCTGCCATTGGGACAGCTCTTTGTAGGAGAACAAAAGCGGTGCTGGGGCCAGAAGAAACTGTCCAGGCACCAGAAGGGCGTGTCCAGGGAGAAGAAGTATGCGTGCTCCAGCCGGGAACTAGGTCAGGGGCTGTCCTGCCTCCCCCCCCCCACTCCCACCACTCAGGGCAGGCTGCTGTGCCGAGTCTTTACGGGGGCGGGGGGCACCAGCGCAGGGGATGGAGCCACCAAGCCCACTGCTCACCACCACCCAGCAGGGGTTCCAAAGTGGAGTCTGTTGCCTCCTCCCATGGTTATTGGAAGTCAGCCAGCCCTTTCCCCTCCACCCAGGTCCGCGGCCCGAGGCAGGGAGAAGGTTGTGCACACGTCTCATCCACATCGGGGCCCACATCCACCCATCACGTTGCGACTGCAGTTGCTCCTTGGGTGCTGCGAGGGGCGCCCAGAACCTGCCCCTGACCCTGCCTCTGGCCTGGCCTGGCCTGGGATGGGGGCACCCAGATAGGGCTGGCCCCTCGGGGCAGCTCCAGAGGAGAGTGTCCACTGGGCCCAGAAGCTAGCAGGAGCAGGAGGCGGGTCTCCAGACATCCCCCCATCTCCCACCCCCTGCCCCCACCATGTCCACAGCACTGATGGGGTCACATGACAAAGACAGTGGCCCTGGTGACTGGTGGGGCAATAGCGGACCTTGAAAATCAGCCAGAGAGGGGTGGAGGCTGACAGGCTTCCCCTTCCTGCAAATCCCCCCTCACTGCCTGTGTCCCTAGGTCTCAGGACAGGGAGTGGCTCCAAGCAGCCAGAGGTAGAAAGGCTACGTCAGGGCCGAGGACAGGCCATGAGACCCAAGGAGCGGCCTGGGGTGCAGAGGCCACGGCTGGGCCCTGTGACAGGCCGAGGCAGCCCAGGTGTGCTGGGCCTTGCGCAAAGCAGCCCCTGAGGTCATTGTCAGGGCAGCTGTTGGGCACCTGGCCAGGAGAAGGTGAGAGTCATTACTGAGGGGCCCTCACATTCAGGCTGGGGGTTGAGGGGTGGACTGGGTACCCCGGCCTGCCTAGGTCTGGCCTGACTCACTTAGGAGCGGGCAGCTGGGCTGCAGATGGGCATTGGTTCCGGCCCTGTCCCAGGGGGAAGGCACAGGAAAAACACAGCAGAACTGGGTCAGCGAGGCCCTGGGGGAGTGGGCGGGGCCTGGACATGGGCGGGCCCTACCAAAACAGACACCACCCCACACACGAACACTCCCTGCTCTCACTAACACTGGGGCAATTCCAGGAGGCTTCCATAAGGAAGCACCCCTGGGCACCAGGACACTGGATTAGCGGAGGCTGTGGGTACAGCACACAGAGTTAGACAGACCCCACCCTCAGCCAAGCAACCTGGAACCTTAGTTTCTTCATCCCCAACACAGGGACAGCCCTGCCTGGCCTCCCAGGTTGAGAAGAGAGCCCGAGGGTGGCCCCCAGAGTCACTAGGGCTAAGCTGTGTGTCAGTGGGCAGGCCTCTGAGCCTCACATGCTCACCTGAGACGTGTGACCAAGCACATTGCCCACCTCCGAGGATATCTAAGGGACGCGTTTTGGATGACACCTGGCAAGCAATCGGTGCCCAGTAGGGTTAGCTGGTGTGACTACCACTTCCCTGGTGGTGGCACCTCCATCGTCCAACCTCAAGGTCACATGGAAGAATACCAATCCAAACTTTATTTCTTAAATATTTGCCAAGCATGTGGACGCAGCCTGCTCTGGCAGGGCAAGCAGACATAAATTAAGGTTACTGAGCTTCCCAGGCAGGGCTGGCTGGGCCTGGCTCAGTCCCAGCCGAAGTCCTGGCCAGTCATCTGGTAGAATTTTCGGTTGAAGGGCCGGTAGAAGTCCTGCAGGCGCTGGACCACAGCCTGCGGCACGCGGGGGTGAGGCCGACCCTTGGATTTGCCAAGGCAGCGGGGCCGGCTGCTGCCCTGGGCCTTCTTGAGGCAAGGGAAGCCCTTGGTGGCATTGAAGTAGAAGTGCTTGTCTGTGACGACTCGTTTGAGGCCCAGAAAGTCCTGTACACGGCCGACCTCTCCAGCTGGGTCGCTGACCAGCCGCTCCCCGCTGACAAACAGGAAGTGGGACAGGGGGAAGTAGCGCAGCCAGTTGTCCAGGTGCTGGGCGTACAGGCCAATGCGCACGGCGCTCCAGGCGGTGTCCACGGGGCCCAGGCCATGGCGGAAGGCCAGGGCACGGAAGCTGGGCAGACCCGGGGTCTTGGAGAGTGTCTGGGCATAGTCGGAGATGGCCCGGGTCACAGGGTTCCGCACCACCACAATCAGCTTCATGTCCGGGGACATGCCATGGATACGGCGAGGGGCCTCTCGAGTCACAAAGTAACTGGGGGTCTTCTCCATGGTGATCTGCCCATCCAGGGTGCGCGGCATCAGGCTCCTGTGAGACGGATGGGAGGAGAGGCAGCCTGAGCAGGTATAGCCCCCAGCCACTCCCACACTAGACGGGCCCCCAAGGTGGGCAAGCCTCCCTCCCCGCTCAGGCCCAGCCCTCCTAACGTGCTTGGGTGGGCAGCCTGGGCCGTGGGCAGTGAGGGCAGGGCTGCCCATTTGTTGCTGCTGTGGTGATGGTCATGGGCTGGGGCCCAGATGCACTTCTCCGCCATCAACCACCCCAGCGACTGACCCTGCACAAGCGCTGCCCTCCCTCACCCCACGGGCCAGCCTCCTCAGATCCTGGTGATCCCCACCGACCAGAGCCACCCCTTCCGGGGCTACACCGTGCCCCAATCATGACGCTGATCTCTCACCCCAGACCAAGTAGCCCCGAGGCCAGTCCACCTGGACTGGCCACCCCGAAAGCCTCTGCACTGTAATCACTCGAGGTCACCTTTTCACTCAGTGGCAGACAGCATCCCCAAATTAGGCCATCAAATATTGACAAGTGTCCTGACAAAGTAGCTCGCTCTCTCTCACTCCCTCCCCTGAAGTTAATGACATCCCTCTCTGGCTTTAATTGCAGCCCTGCTCATTCTCATCAACCTGGGCCCAGACTCAGAGTGCCAAAAAGCCATCAGCAGAGCCCAGCACATTTGAGAAAAGTTAGTGACACGGCTGTGCCTGGCCTGAGGACCTTTCCCGAGACCCTGGGCCGCTGGGTGCCAGGCTGAGGATGTGGCATTTCTGAGATGCCTCTCGTTCTGACATGGGGGAGGAGGGCACTGATCCAATCCCAAGGTTCAGGGGAGTTGGTTGACCACAGTCCCTTGACTGCCCCAAACCTGGGGAAGCCCATTCTGAGCACCTGCCTGGACAGGCCCAGGCACCCCGAGCCGAGCCGTGTCCTGAGGCAGCACCTGCCAGCCAGTGAGTGCAAGGTGAGGTCGGGTGGGGCAGGGCAGGGTGGGGCAGCTGAGCAAACAGCTCCAGGGAGGGCTGGGAACTGGGTCAATAGAGACAGAGGCTGTGAGGACCTGTGCCAGGGAAGGGATGTCTTTGCCTGGCCATGCCTAGCCCTGCCCGGCCCTGCCTCCTGTGCTCTGAGGGGACTTACCCCCACCTCCCACCTCACCCTCACCCCGCCTCCCCGACAGCCCCAGAACTGGCCCCAGTGGGACGTTGACCTAAATGACCCCCAGACTCTACCCGAGGGAGGCAAGGCCTGAGTCTCCTCTTCCTGCTCAAACCCCGGAGAAAACTCAGGCCAGGCCAGACACAGGTGCACAGACCCACATGCTGGGGTGCTTGGCTGGTGGTGGGACGAGAGGATGCGTGGGCAGCAGGCAAGAATACCAGGCTCCCCGGCCACCATCCATGAGTGCGGTAGAGTTGGGGTGGGTGGCACAGGAGCCTCCCAACCCTCAAAACAAGGCCTTGGGCAGAGCTGGTCCACAGAAGTCCCGGGGACAAACCTGCCTCCTCCATCTTGGTGACAGTGAGCTGGAAGTGCCCTCCACCCCACTCACTGCCCCATTTCGTAGGCAGGCACACTGAGGCTCAGAGAGGGAGTAGGAAGTGCTGAGGGGGTATGCTGACCTCGGCCTTCCAGCCCCTGCAGTGACTACAGAGGGCTACAGGGGCTGCAGGGGCTGCAGGGGCTGCAGTAGCCAGCCTCCTTCTGGCCCACCTGTAAGGGAGGTGTCTGCTCGCCTTCTGCTCCCAGAGCCCTGGCACCCCATACCCTACCTCTCATAGCTGGGAACAGCACCCAGCCACCCAGGGATGAATTCAAAGGCCTTGGGTGGCATTGGCGCCAAGGTCTGAGGCCCAGGGCTACAGCCTGGTATGGCCAGTTCAGGGCCCCCCGAGGGGGAGGTCATGAGAAGGGGAGTCCCCGCCACTGGGCCTAGCTGCAAAGATCCCTTCGGCCCCTCGCAGGGAAGGACACTAGCCCCAGGCCCCTCCCATCCTAGCTTGGACACTTGCTGACCCCAGGCACCAAGTGACCCCAGGAGCCCATGCTCTGTCCTTTCCCAGACTAGACACTTCTGATTCTGAAGATACCCCCCTCACCTGTGAATACTACCCCCCATGCTTCCTCTCCAAGTAAGTCAGAGCTCTAGGGGGGAAGATGCTCCTGGACCCCCTGCCGAGGAAGGGTGTGGGAACACGGAGGGGGAACAAGGACTTTCTAGGCCCACTCACACACAAACCAGCTCTGAGGTAGGAGATCTTTGGGATCAATGACTTACCCTCCCCAGGCCTCAGAAGCCTGTCCCAGCCCAGCATGGAGGGCAGGGGTGGGGCTCTGGGGGTGGGAGAGATGGGGAGAGGGACGGGGGGCAGGACTCTGACCCCCACAAGCAAACATCTGACAAGCTGCTCCCAGGACCCTCCCTCTCTCCCTCCCGCAGAGCCCACCTCATCTGGTCTGCATTTCCCTGCGGCTTCCAGCCAGCCAGGGCTAACTCAGCACCCTGACCTCGCCTAGGCCAGGACTGAGCGGAAACCAGTTATTGTTCCTACCCGATGCCAGAAAGTGCAGGGGGGATCACATGGCCAGCCACGGGAGCCCCTCCCCAGGATCAAGTGGGGCTGAGTCCCACAGAAGTCACGTCCCTCTCCTACATGCTCAGACCCCACTCCCTGCAGCCACTGCTCTTGCAACCCCTTCCCTACCCACACCCTCTCGCTTCCTCTTGCTCTTCCAAAATATTATGGCCAAAGTATAGCCCCCCTGCCCCAGACGGGCACCCCTCCCAGCTCGAGAAGTCCTGGGGTGTCTGCATGACCCCAGCACCTGGCAAACAGAAGGTGCTAAGTGAGTGAGTGAATGGATGAACAATGCTGAGTTTGGGGGTACTTGGGAGCAACTGATGGCCCCAGATTAACGGGGCAGAGGCCAAGGGAGCTGACACCTCCCAATCCTCTGCACCTGCCTCTCCCCCCATGGAGGTCACATCTAAAAATGGGGAAGAAAGAGTCTCTCCCAGGGCTACAGTCTCCCGAACACCCCCCACTCCCATCCTGGGCATCAGTGTCCCCAGAGCCCCTCTCAGGGCTGAGGCTCTGACCCCCAGTCTGGGCCTGGCCCGGCTGTCTCTCAGGCTCCATCCTCCCCAGACCACTCCCCAGTGCCGGAGCCCTCAGGACCCTCAGCTCCTTTAGAACCTTCTGGGGCTAAACTGGCCGGGCTGAGCTCCCTGCTCTCCTCATCAGCCCAACTCAGCTCCTCCCCCAACCCCTTGTTGAGGAAGCTCTTGTGGGGTCAGTGGCAGCTCTGAAGTTTGCACTCCAGTTGGCTGCGTGTCCTCAGCCCTTGTCACTGCTCCCCCTCCCGGTCCTCAAAGCAGTGGGGAAGAGGGCTGCACAAGCCCTGCTGCAGTCAGGGGAGGGGGCCGTGTCTCTCCCTGCAACCTGAACTGAGGATGCCAGCATTCGGCCAGGTGTCCCAAGGATGGACTCGCCTTCCCCACACCACCACCTGGCTTCCCTGGCACTCTGACAGCATCAACCCCTCAAAGATCAGGAGCCAGCCCCCCTGCTCTCACAGAGACCCCACCCTGCCTGCCCTCCAAACCCATGAGTAGTCTTAATGCAAAGAGCAAAGTTAACCAATGGGGGTGGGGGTAGGGAGAGGAAGAGGATGGGAAACAGAGAAACTGGTGGCCCTGGAGGTCAAGAGTCTGGGTCCCGCCACTTTCCCCCCTCACTGATTCACGAGGTGACCTTGGACAGGGGCTCGGCCTAAGCTTGGGAATGACCAGCCACCAGGATGGGCTCCTTTAGCCGGGGCTGGGTGCTCCCCACATTCCACCACGGCACCCCAAGTCCCTCTGGGTTGGGGGCAGGGCAGCTACAGAGCCCCATGCTTGAGGCTGGAGTCTGAACCTCCACCCTCGGGCACCCACTTAAAGGCAGTTTCCTCCTTTCTAGAGCCTGGACTTTTTCCAGACTTCCAGGACCACCAAGAAGGGTTTCTCTGCCCAGGGTTCAGGGGTCTTGGGGAGGCTGCAGGGAACCTGGAGGCCCCTTCCTAGGGTAACCAGCCAGGGGTCATACGGTCAGACATGCATGCCCAGAGTGACCCAGCCGGGGAGGGCGACTGAGTACGAAGCATTTCTAACCTCCCAAATAATCCCACTGGCTTGAAACTGCTTCCCGGCTGGGCTCACACCCCCTCCTCCAATCTTGCTGGGTCCCTCAGCAGACCCGAAACAGGGCTTTCACCGAAGTTTTCAAAGTTTCTGGGACCCCCAGCCAGGTACCACTCCTCCGTTCGGAGCTGCGCCCTTGGGGTCAAGCCTGGGCCCCAGTCAATGCCCGCAGGCCTCGCCCCGCTTCGTCCCCAGTGAGACCCCCAGCGCGCACGACGTCCTCCCCCGGAAGGCACCGGCGGGGCGCGCATCGAAGCTCACCGGTACCAGGCGAGGCCGCGCTCGTAGCATCTGTCGAAGAAGTGGGGCTCGGAGCCGAGCGCGCGGACATCGGGGTGCAGCCGCAGGAACTCGAGCAGCGCGCGCGTGCCGCCCTTCTTCACGCCCACGATGAGCGCCTGCGGGAAGCGCCGGCGGCCCGGGCCGCTGGCCACTGGCAGACCCGGCGCTCCGGGGCGGCGGGCGGCGCGGGGCGGCTCGGCGGCCGCGGGGCCCGGCGCGGGGACACGGGCGGCCGGAGGGCAGTGGCCCGGGAGGGCGCAGAGGCAGTAGGCGCCGAGCACCAGAGCCACGAGCAGCAGGGGCGCGCGGGGCGCCCGCAGCGCGGCCCCCTGCCCGGTCCCCGCGCTCTGGCCGTCCCCGGCCCCGCCGCCCAGGCCACCGCTACCTGCCATGGGGTCGCGCCGCGCCCAGGCCCGGGAGCAGGGGCCGCAGGTGGGCGCGCATCCCGGCCAGCGCCGCGCTCAGCGGGCGGGTACCGGACTTCTGCTCCGCGCCCGCCAGCCCTACTGCCTGGGAGCGGGCGCGGGGCGGGGCTGGGGCGGGGCCTGGATGTCCCGCCCCCTCCCGGACCCCGCCCCGCTAGGGACACGCCGGCACCCGCCGACGCCTGGGCGCCGGGACTACCTGGACTCTCCTGCGCGGAGACCCTGGGCTCAGGTTCACTCGGCTCCGGCGTCTTCACCCCTGCGCCGGGAGGACGCAGCGGCGGCGGCGGATCCGAGCACAGGGCAGTGACAGGGCAGCGCGCGGGCCCCAGGACCCGCTCTTAGAAGGGCGATCCCCGCCGCTCCGGGACATGGGCGGCAGGTGCGCGGGCCAAGCCCCAGCCTCCAGGAGTGGGAGCCTCATCGCTAGGCCCAGTGGACCAAAGAAGCGCGTCGACAGGGGCGCCCGGCCTGTGAAGGGAGAATGAGGCCAGGCCAGCACCCTAGTGCGCAGAGGGGGTTCCCAGAACGTGGGGGAGGGAGCCTGCGGCGGGGAATAGGGTGCGCTTTGCACTCCCAGCTGACAGTCGGCCCCGCAATTCATCAGGGTCACAGCCGGGACTGCTGGAGAAGGCCAGGCAGGTCTAGTTACCGTTTTAGAGCCCGGGATACAGGCTCAGATAAGACAGGCGTCCTTCCCTGGGGTGCAGTGGAGAGCTGAGTCTCCTGACCCTGTCTATCATGTCACACCGTCTAGTACACCTGGCCTTCCCCTGGGATGTGGGTGACCAAGTGGCTCCCACCGGACGTATGAGGGATTGGAGGAATCCTGTGCTGCGGGGAGGAGGGGACGCTCAGGTCCTGCCCTATGCATTCCCCCCAGGGGCGTTAGAGTCAGGGGCCTCTCACAGCTGTGGGACCTGCTGGGCGCTGGACACTCAGGAGCTTCATCCGCCCAAGGTTCACGAACCCCCAGCAGAGCCCGTGCGGAAGGCAGAGGAGGCTAGCCTGAGCAACTTGCCCAGTTCCGGGGTAGAGGTAGAATCGTACCCAGGCCCTCTCTCTGCCTCTGCCCCAGCCTTCCCAGCTGCAGGGAAGCTCCAGGTGCGCACAAACTCAGTGCAGAGGCCCAGCCTCTTTCCAGCCAATGGCGTGAGGCCTCGGTCCTGGGTTCTGCTCCTTAATGAGCAGTTCCTGGGCCTAAAGGCATCTGGACCCGTCCCAGCAGCCTAGGCTGCCTCTGAGGCGCAGGGGGGCTTCCGTGACCCACAGCCATTTCCCAGCTCCCACCTAGGGGCAGCCCTGGCCAGACAGGGCCACCCGGGGCTGATGGGGTGAAGAGTACTGACCAGGCCCCGAATCAGTGTCCAGATGCCAGGGCTGCACCCGCTTGTGAGGGCAACCCTCAGCCGGGAGCCCCTCAGGCAGGCTGTTTGTACAGCACCGTCTGGAGAGCATGCTGGCACACGCAGGGCCACAGAAGTTCTTCTGGTCTAGCTGAAAATGGGACTTGCTTCAGACAAGCTGGCTCTCCTTAGAGCTATCCTGGGGAGGGTCCCACCAACCCTGTAGCACCCACCCACAGTCTCAGCACTGTTCAGGACTCCAAATTCCAGTATTTATTCCCTGGTGGTCCCTCCACCTCCCTGCCCCAGCGCCAACGTAGTCATTCTCACCTCCTGGCTTTTGCTCTGCCGTTTCCCCTGCTGGGTGCCTTTTCCTTAGCCCCTCACCTGCTAAGGGCCAGAGGACCGTCCAGGAGGAATTGACCAAGAACATCAGAACACAGACCACATTGGGGCAGGAAAAGTGAGGTCCAGGGACAAGGAGTCTGCCTGCAGAGTTCTACTGGAAGCTGGTCCCCTACCTCCACCCTCCATCTGGCCCCCTGGTGAAGGGTGGGTGCAAATCTGGGGCCATCCAGGATGGCAGCATTGGGGCCATTTGCTCACCAGTGTATCCCCAGCACCTAACCTAGAGCCTGGCACCTGTAGTTGCTCAATAAATGCTGGTCAGTGGAAGGATATGAACTGGAGAAGGGGTCAGGCAAGGCTTTCTGGAGGTGATGGTTAGTTGGGGAGGAGGAGACCAGCCTCCCAGCAGGGAGCCCCTGGAGGCTGAGGACGTGTAGCCCATCCCTGGGGTGGGGGCTGCCTGAGAGTCTGGCCTGAGGCTGCTTGCAGGCTCGCCTCCTCTGGCCACGTGGCCTCAGACTCCTCCCTACCCTGAGCCCCCTGTTCCTTGTTTGTGAAATGGAGACCTCAATCCGGACTCTGAAGAGTCTTTCTGGTAACAGCTTTGTTGAGATGTAATTCACAAACCCTACAATTCAGCTGCTTAAAGTGTACAGTTCAGGGGTTTCCAGCACATTCACAGTGTTGTGCAGCCATCCCCACAATCAATTTTAGAACATGTTCATCACCCCAAAAAGAAATCCCAGACCCCTTAAGCAGTTACTCCCCATTCTCCCCTCCCAGCCCCTGGCACCCCCCAATCTACTTTCTGTCTCTATGGATTTGCCTATTCTGAACATTTCATAGAAATGCAATCATAAGGTATTTGTCCTTTTGTGTCTGGTTCTCTCACTCAGCATAATGTTTTCCAGGTTCGTGCACGTTGTTTCATGTGTCAGTGCTTTGTCACTTTTTACAGCTGAATAATACTCCATTGTATGGATAGCCCACATTTTGTTTATTCCTTCATCAGCTGATGGACATTTGGGCTGTTTCCACTTTTTGGAAGTGCATTATGAATAATGCTGCTATGGACATTCACGAATAAGGGTTTGTGTGGACCTATGTTTCATCTCTCTCAGGTGTGTACCTAGGGGTGGAATTGCTGGGTCGTATGGTGACTCCATGTTTAACCCCTGATGAAGGTTAAATGTGATCATTTCAGAACCTTCCTGTCCATGCTCCTCACGCACAGGGCTGCATCCCTCTCTCCTCCCCAGGACGTCTGGGCACTCCTCCACTCTGTCCCTGCCCTCCAGCCCTCAGGGCCCAGCCCCAGCTCCCTGCTGACTCCTGTGTGACCTATGGATGGTGGATCTCCCTCTCTGGTCTGCACAGTAAAAGAGAGACCAAGCCATGGGGACATAGGGTGGGGGTTGTCCCTGTGCCCTGAGAGGGTCACTCACCTCCTGCTGTCTGTCTGGCAGAGCCTCCTCTGCCAAGAAACAGACATTAGCAAGTTCCTTCTGCCCAGTTGGATCTCCCAGGGGCCCAACAGCTTTGAGCATCCCACACTGTCTGATCTCATCTGGACCCTGTCTAGGCAGGACAGCCAGGCAGATGGTCTATCTGTCCATCTGCCCTAGTCCAGCCATCAGACATGCAGACACTCAGCATGTGGAGAGTGAGGCCTGATATGGTGGAGGGAGACTGTGGGGGGGCAGATGGACCCAGTAAACACCATCCCTGAGGGAGATGACAAGGAGGGACAGAGCAGGAAGGGCCAGAGAAGAGAATTTTAAGGAGGGAGTCCTAGGGAGCACCATCACAGTGGGAGCAAGGCCCAGCCTGGCCTCACAGATCCACGACCAGCATCCTGGCTCTCTCTGTCCCCTTCACAGGCTGTAATTATCTCCTTGTGGGTGATTTAGACCCCCATCTGCCTCCACCTACCCATGAGCTGTGCAAGGGCAGGGAAGGGTTCAGTCTTGATCCCTTCTGTGGCTCCACACCTAACCATGGTGAGTGCTCATAAATGTTTGTTGAGTGACTGTGTGACTGTGTCAGTGTGTGTACGTGCATGCGTGTGTGACTGAGAGTGTCTGTGTGTGTGTCCCTCACCCACACCCCTCTCTGCCTCTTTCCCAGTATTCCCGTGCCCAGGGTAGGCACCCCAGCCTGGGCTCCCACCAGCAGCAGGGCATGGCATGCAAGCAGCTGCCCCACTCTGGAAAGTGATTAATAACACTATGCATTTCCTCCCTGGGTGGGGGACAACTGGGGGAGATTTCACACATACAGGAGCTCCAGGAACTCCCTCCTTTAAAACCACACCCTCTAACCCCCAGACCCACTCCCACAGCCTGCCGGATTCAGGAGCCCACAAGGGGAGCGGAGGGGAGGGGGCTGTGGCAGGAGGGTGGACCCAGCTGTCCTTGATTTGTGTGGGGTTTTTCCACTTCAGATGCCTGATTTGCCCAAGCACATAGAGGATGTGGTTCCCTCCCAAGGAGGGGCCCCTTAGAAAGGCCTACCCCCCATCCCACCCACCCCCAGGGCCCACTGTTCTTAGTTCACCCTGGTAGGGACAAGGAGGGGCCAGGCCCATTGCTAGGGATGGGGGTAATGCCACAGCAAGGCTCTGGGGCCTTCAAGGCTGATTCAAGCCCAGCTCTGCCCCTCCTAGCAGGTGACCTGGGCAGCCCCCCATCCTCACTTTTCTATTTTATTAAGCAAAGATGATACTAGCCCCCCCTCTGAGTGGCCCATCCTAAGTGCTCAGTGAATGTTCTTCATGATAAGGAGGCAGAGGACATGTGACAGTGACCACAGCACGAGAAGGGGTGCCCTGAAGCTGCTCCCATCTTGGGGGACCGAAGTACCTCATAATTCCATCTTCCTTAGGGACAAGGCTGGAGGGGAAAGGTTGCCCTGGCTTCACAGTGGCCAGCCTGGCTTGCCAGAACCCGGGAAGTCTTGTTCCTGGTGACCTGGGGACACTGCAACAGAGAAACGTCATGGGGCTGCCTGGGGTTTTCCAGGGCAGATCAGATCCCCAGTGTCAGGAGGGACACATGAAAAATTCCCTTGGGCGGAGTAGAGAGGAGCGAGGGCTGTAGAGAGCCTGCCTGGGGCTGCAGGGTTTGCCAGAAGGAGCCAGACCCCTCTCCTGCAGAGTGGTGCCCCCAGCCTGCCTCCAGCCACCCTCCCCCCTTTCCCTCGGGTGTTCCTGGAGGAACCAGCACAGAGGGCTGTTTGTTACTGGTCCGTGCAGCTACTGGACCTGCAGGGAGCCAGGTCCCCAGAATGCACAGCTGGGTCCTGGAAATTGCTTCTTGCCCACCAGCCCCACCCAGCTCAATTTATAACAATGTAGCAATCCTGGTAGCCCCAGCTCTGCAAGAGGGAAGGTTGGTAACAGTTTGCCTTTATCCCCAAGGAGGGTCTAAAGGGGGACACAAGGAGGGTCCCACAGAAACTGGGCTCCCCCATCCCCACCTCCTCCACCTCCTTAGCGTCAAGTCAGGCCTCAGCATGGAAGCCCTTCAGCACTGAGGGGAGGGCGGGGCATCGTCCAAGTGGCCCCACGTCTGGCCACTGGGGCTCTGTGGCCAGGTCTGTCCAGCCATGCCCTGTTGGTGATCCCCATGGACTGTAAGGTGACCGTGAACACCTGGACGCAGGCTCAAGAGGCCCATGCTCTGCAGGAGGCACAGGACACGTGCGCCTCTCCCTGACACCGTGTGGGTTTGCATACCCCGAGTGTGCATGTGGGCACAGGTGGAAGGGGGGTTCAGAGGTCCAGGCCCCAGTCACCTTCCCCCCCATTGTGGAAAGCCCCAAGTGAATCTCCCCACACACCAATGTCAGAGCCAGTAAGCCCACTCTGAAGAGCAAGTCCAGCCTGGCCAGCAGACAGGACACCCAGGGAAGGCCCCACTGCATCTTCACTCGCCGCCAGGGCAAGCACTGCACCCCACAGCTGGCCAGTCTTGTTGGTCTTGGTGCTCAGGAAGACCCCAAGCCTGGGGCAGGTCCCTCCCCCACCCCCATCAGGCCACTCCTAAGCTTCAGGAACTTCAGACCCAGCCCCCACCCCTTTCTCAGAGAACAGTGATTCCATCCCTCGTCCCCTACACTGGTCATTGCTGTCCTCCCTCCGGCTCCAGTTGCCCTCCCCTCCCCCCAGCCCTGGATACACACCAGGGGCTCCTGGCCCCCAAGTCACAGGGCCCAGCAAAGAACCACACTCCCAGACTAAGAGTGTGGGAGTCAAGGTAGAACGGGGAGCCCAAGGCCACCAGGCTGACTCCTCGGCTGGGAGCAGACTGCACAGGCCCTAGCACCCAGCCTGGCTAGCTCAGGCCACCCTCTCCTCCCAGTCTCCTGCAACGCAGCCGCCAATCCCTGTGAAGCCAAGAGTAGCTTGTAAACATCGCAGTTAAATATGAAACACGATAAGACAGGAAACCAGGGGATGGACCGTGGATAATCTCCACCGTTTCACAAGGAAACGTGTGCTGGGGGCTGGAGAGGGGTTGGAATGGAGGAGGCTTATCCACAGATAACCCTCAGTAGGTGGTGCCCTTTGATGAGTATTCGCTCATCTGCTGCTACGGTGCTCCGCGTCTGAGGAAGAGGATGAAACGTTGCGCTGTAGCTGATGGCCTTGAGGACCCCTTTGACCTGGGATGGGGTGAGGCCTGCAAGAGAAGCTGTCCCTATAGCAGGCTCGCCCAGGGCCCCTGCAGTGGGGGGAAGGAAAGAGCCACTAGGGCGGAGCCACCAGGAAAGGCTTCTAGAAGGATACCGACACCTGGGCAGGGGATGAGGAAGACGAAGGAACAAGGAACTCCAGGAACACAGGGATCTGTTTCTAGAACGGAGAAGTCTGGTTTGCCTAGAGACGCAGGTGCAAGGGTTTGGGTGCAGGGCCTGTGGGGAATAGAAACAACGTAATTATGGTAAGTGACACCGATCTCTTTTCTGGAGTAGGAAATCACGCTGGAGGTGGCGTCAGTCCCAGACAGAGCGTGCGGGGACTGTCGGAGCCACCGAGGGGGTTTACCGGGTCTGATTATGATTTTGCAAAGACGACTCCGGCTGGGGAAGCCAGCTAGGCGCTGGCTCGGTTGTGGGGAGAGATGTGGGCGGAGGAAGGAGGCCTGGGAGGTGGAACCCCAGGACCTGGAGCCCGGGGGCGCCCAGGGGGGCAGCAGGGCGCAACTCTGGCGTGGAGGAGCCGCAGGGAGGGGGCCCGGGCATCAGCGCAGGCGGCTCCCACCCAGCTGCCCAGGAGAAGGGGCCGGGGCTTGGCTGGGTCTGCCGCCCCCCGCCCCCCGCCTGCCGTTGCCGCCGCCTGTTCCCGGCCCCGGCCCCAGCTCTTCCTGTCCCGGCGGGCTCAGGAGGGGGCACCCGGGCCTCGACTGCTCTCCCTGCGGCGGTCACTTCCCGAAGCCCAGCAAACGGATCGCCCCACCAGCAGCCCTGCGCCCGCAGACGCGGGGACCCCGCCGTGTCGTCGGAGCCGCTGCGCCCCCGGCGGCGCCTCGGAGAACTGTAGCGCCGCCCTCGCGCCTGCGCGCTCCGCCCGCCCCGCACCGGGTCCGGGGAGGTGGCCTTAATGGCTAGGGGCGCGGGAGCGGGTCACCGTGCTGGGCCCGCTACATGTGGACGTGGGAGGCACGGTGGCCCCGCCTGGCTCGGCAGCGACCTTCGTCGACCCTTCCGGACGCCCCCTCCCACCTGCCCACCCCAGCCCTGGCAGGGAGGTTCCTGGCACGGGCCACACCCGCACGAGGGTCACGGCTGTCCCGGCACTTGTCGCTCAGGGGAAAGGAAAGCCGCGGGTCAGCAAAAGTCCAAAGCATTGTCAGTTCACTCACTCATTATGCGAACGTTTACTGCCCTGGGCCCCTGCTGCGTCCCACTGTGTCCCCGACACAGATTTCTTCTTTCTCCCGCCTGTCCCTCCCCCGGGTGATGTGCCCTGCCGTGCCCAGGCCTGCCGGCTGCTGTTGGCTGTTCACAGAGCACCCAGAGCCCGCTGCCCCTGAGCGGACCCCTGGCTAGCAAGCGTGTGCCCAGGGGTCCACCTGGCAAGGAAGGGGGCACCGCGGGGAGAGGGGGGCTGCACTCTCAGAGTCTTTTGTTTCTCAAGGGGGACCTGGGGTGGCAGGCCAGAGGTTGTAGAAAACCAGCAGGAGGAGGGGGCAGGGGATTTATGATTGAGACACTCCAGAGCTGGAAACCCCATCCTCCTCATCCTGCCAGCCCCTGCCCACGGCCATCCATCTCTGGGCTCCCGATGTGAGGGGGCCTTGGGGTTCTGGGGCTCACCCCAATCTACCCACCCCTCCAAGGACTCTGCTTGCCAGCCTCCACTGGACCTCCCCAGCCCAATCACCCCACACCCCTTAACAGGGATGTGCAAGTGAGCGTGGGGCACCTGGGGTGCAGCCACCGCCCCCCAGTCTCACCAGCCCCAGCACTGGCTCAGCTCATTCCCCTGCACACTAGCAGGTTCTTTAGCCCACCCAGCCGTAGGCCTGAGCCGGCAGAGACAATCCCAGTGGCACAGCCCCGGACACGCTGGCCCAGTCTGCAGGTGAAGGCCCATCTCTGTTCTTTGGCCCAAGTCCACTCTCAGGGACATGCTGGACCAGGAGACAGAGCTAGGAGTGCCAGGACAGTGAGCAAAGCCCCAGTCTGTGACCCTGCAGCCTGTGACCACTCAGCCAGCTACCTCCCCACCCCTAGTGCTGCCCCCACCAACACACCTGCTGCCCTCAGGGCTTTGCTCAAAAGGTGGTCAAGGCCTTCCCAGAGCCACTGTTTCTCATTTGGGGTGAAGGTGAGAGGGAGGGACAGGTGTGGGCAGAGAGGACCTGAACTGGCTACCTGGGAGAACATGGGAGCCCCTCAAAGTCCCCACCTGCCTTCACCAACTGACCTGCATGGGACTGGCCCCAGCAGACACTGCTGACTGCAGGCCCCCCATGAAGGCAGAGGACACAGGGCTCTTTCCAGTTGTGTGGCCTCAAGCACATCACTCTCCCTCTCTGAGCCTCCCTTTGCTCCCCACAAGAACGAGGCTGAGGAGAGTACCTGTGGCTCTAGGGCGCCTTTGGAGATGCTAAGTGCTCCACCTACAGCAGGCGTGCTCCTGGCCAAGGCCACCTGCTGGACTATGGCGTAGGTGGGCCACAGGCTGGCCTGGGCCTGTGCCCCACAGCCAACAATGACCCCGGCTGACGACAGCAGCCCCAGAGCCAGGCTCCACTTTAGATGATGACCAGCTTAGTACACAGAGGGGTCCATGCAAGGAAAGGTCAGGGCAGAGGCAGCAGCTGGAATCAGGGAGTGGAGCCCCTGCTCTCTGCAGCTCCAGGGGAATTTGATTTTCTGGCAGCTGAGTCAGATCTGTCTGCAGCACATGGTAGGGAGGGGCAAGCAGCAGGAAGCCCCTACTGAATGGGGCCCTTGGTGCTTTTGGTCAATGCTGCCTCCTGCCCTATACACACACACCTCCCTCTGGCTAGGTGTCTGGGCCCTAACCCACAGAGCCATGCACACACACAAGCCACGCATCTGCATCGTCCCTGCCCTGCCCCACATGGCCTTCCTGTGCCCACATCCAAGAAGGAGACAGCCTGGGCTCTGCAGGTGGAGGCTCAGAGAGAAGGCTGAATGTTCTGCCCAAGGTCACGTGTGAGCCGGAGGCCCGCCAAGGCCCAACAAGGCAGCCAGCAGTCCCTGTACTGACCACCGCCTCCAGTCAGCACAGAGACCCCTAGCCTGGGGTGGGGAGCGGGCCTGGGGGCAGAGTCCGGTCACTGAGGGGTGAGCAGGCTGAACAGGCGGGCAGCACAGGCTGACCTCTCCCTCCCCCACCTTGCCCTGTATCTGCAGGCTCTGCCCCTCCCACGTAGGCATGCACGAGTACGTCTGTTCCAATTATACATTCCAGAACTGGGGAAAACCACACAGATTCTCCTGGAATTTGTGTTAGTTCAGAGCCAGCATCCAGCAGTTCCCAAAAGGTCTGATTATTTCCTTTTGTCCAAGGCGTAGTTACCCTGGTAAAAGGCCATATAGGTCCCTTTGGAGAAGGCTGGGAAAAAGATTAACAGGATAAATTTTGGGGGTCCTTCCTCAAGGGAACCTAGCCCCCCTTCATTCAAGGGCTTCTGGGTCTATAACCTGGCTCCAGTCTGGGAATTGATTGAGGGCCATGACTCTGGGTTTTTATGTTAGACTTTTGTTCACGTGACCTAGAACTCATCTGCTTACGCAGAGCAAGTAGGAATTGAATGGACGTCCATCTATTTCACTTCTAGGAACACGGAGACTGGTCAGTGCGGAGACTATCGCAGCACAGTGTCCAGCACAGTGGCCACGCCCACCTTGTTTGGGAGGTCGAGCCCTGCCACCCCAGGATCCGATTACTCTGCTGCACGTAGGTTTCCTAACTCAGTGACTACAGCTGCCGCTGTCATGTCTGACCTGCAAAAGAAAAGTGAACACGGAGCGCTCGGAAGAGGCCGGGGCTCCCCTCACAAATTCATTTCTCACGGCATGGCAGAGTCCCCTGGACCCTCCCAGGGTGGGGGAATTCACCCCAATCTCCCTGAGACTTTGAATCCTGCCCTCTGCAGTGCACCAAGGTGGGTCTGGCGTTTCACCTTCGCTTTGCACAGGTCACTTTGGCCCACGTCTCAGCCCCTCGACCAACTGGTCAGAGCCCTTTTTAACCCCAAGAGTGGCAACGTTAAGCCCAGAATCCCCGCTTGGAGGCCCCTGTCAGTAGATGCGGCTGATCCACTGTATGTTCCTTCCCCACTGTAGGGCCTCCCAGTTCTTCTCCACTTTCCTTCTGGGTCTTGACCCTAAATCAGAACGCCTTGACATTTTGTGACCCAGTCAGCTGCAGGTTTGGGGGCCTCGAACATTCCCAGGCACTGATAAAGCTGTCTGGGCTGTTGCCCAAAGCACTGAAAGAAACTAGCCCTGGCCCTGAGCCAAACTCCTTAAACCCTCATATAAACCCCGTACCCTGACCCTGGCTGTGGACCACCTAGGTAGGACACCTCTTTTCTCTCGCTGTTGCAAGGATGGCCGCCACCCTCAGTAAGCCAGTTCCCCTGATGAATGCTTAGGACTGAGCACCCTGGCATTTAGTGCTTCTTCCTTTGGATCCCAGCTGGCCCCATTTCAGGATGGTTTGGGGCACTCCCTTGTGGTAGCTCCCCTGGTACTGCTTTTGGGGCTCGGAGGGACGAAACAGCCACCCTTAACATCCATTCCCACACATCCTCCCCAGATTTGTATCAATATAAATTGGGAGAATCGTGTAGTTCTTTTGCAGTGTAGAGCATCTCCTCATGGGTCACACCTTCTACCTCACCCTTCAGGACCTGGGCCAGGCCAGGTTTGCTGAGGGCTCAGGGCTTTTGCACATGGCTGTGCCCGCTGCCTGGGAAACTGCTCTCCTTGGTTCTCTCATGTCACTGCTGAGCTGAGACAACCCCTCCTCGGAGTCCTCCTCCCTGACCTGTGGAGCCAAAGGAGCAGTCCCCCTATCACCCCCCACACATACATTCTGGCATCATTACCCTTCAGTTGCTCCCAGCCCTATCAGGACCTGACATTAACTTACTGCCATGTGCCTCCCCAGCTACGCTGTGCATCCTTGTGGCCAGGACCCCATCTTGCTCACAGCTGCATCCCCAGCACCAAGCCCAGACCCAGGCACACAGCAGATGCTCAATATATATTTGCAAAAAAAAAAAAAGTTTTTAACTGTGCAAAGGTCTGACATTCATGTCCTGGCATAAAAACAGCAGGCCTAGCTGGGCGCAGTGGCTCACACCTGTAATCCCAGCACTTTGGGAAGCTGAGGCAGGAGGATCGCTTGAGGCCAGGAGCTCAAGACCAGTCTGAGCAACATGGTGAGACCCTCATCTCTACAAAAAATGTTTTTAAATTAGTTGGGTGTGGTGGTGCGCGCCTGTAGTCCCAGCTACTTGGGAGGCTGAGGCAGGAGGATTGCTTGAGCCCAGTAGTTTGAGGTTGCAGTAAGCTATGATGATGCCACTGCACTCTGGCCTGGGAGACAGAGACCTTGTCTCAAAAAAAAAAAAAAAAGACAGCAGGCTTGGCTTTCATTTCTTTATTGATTTCCACCTGATTACTCCAGAAAATATTTAAGATGGATGGGGGGATGTCAGCATCACCCACCCTCCCATATGGCAAGAGCTCTGAGCATGTACAGTAAGGCACGGTCGCCGTATCTTGGGAAGGGACATCTCTGCGGGGTGTAAACTCCGGGGCCCCAGCCCTGTGCTGGTTAAAGTAATGGAGCAACAGCCACTTTCCTAAGGCTGAGTGAGGCAAACTACATCCGCACAGATTGTGAAACAGCATTTAGGTTTCTCCCTTCATGGAGAAGAGACCAACGGTGTGTCCCATTAGCCTGCTCCCCGCAGCGGGTCATGGACATCACCACCCTGGCTGGCCTGGAAGGGTTTAGCCAGAGGGGATCATGTAGTGACCAGGGCTGGAGCAGCTGGCCAAGGCAGCTTCTGTTTGCATTCTGTCTCCTAGCCAGGGGACAAGGGTATAAGCTTTGGTGAGGACCAGAGCCTTGGAATTGGGCCCCACAGGGGTGAGTCCAGACAGACAGAGAGCGGGCAGCTGGCCGAGAAGAGAAGGTGAGGGCGTGATGTCATTCAGAGATGAGCTACACCCAGAGCCCAGCTCCCTGGGGACTCCTTAGGCAAGTGGGAGGCTGCGACAGCTGGCCCATCCTGGCAGGGGTATGAACCACCAGCGAAGGAGATCCTGTTCAGAATGGAGGCTTGGGAGCCTTCCTGAGGTTCCAGCCACCCCTGCCTGCTTCCCTGTCTGGATGTCTGGGGTTCCGATTCCAAGGCAGGATGGCCAGAGTGTGGCCATGGTGTCAGGTCCATCTGGAGTACGGGCTGCCCACCTAGTGTCCCTGGGAGGCGGAATTTTCTTTGCCTGAAAGAAAGGAAGGAGGGGAGAGGACAGCAAGGCACTGTGAAGTCACGCTTCAGACACGTACCCTGTGGGCTGGGGGAGGGAGGGACAAGATGCCTGGTGCATGGGAGTCCATTTGCCCCATTTTGTTCCCTGAGATCTACAAGAGAACCCAGAATCTCTTCTTTCTCCACACAAAGGACAAAAATATCATCGCATGCTTACCATGCACCAGGCCCTCCAGACTGCTCACGTAACCCCACAGCACAGCAGTGGCAGTGAACACATGCTATTAACCCATCCTATGAAGACGAAGCTAAGATTAAGGAACAGGCCATGATCCAGTGGATGGCAAAGGAGGACCTGGGATTCAACCTACAGAGTGTGGGGAAGGGTCTGGAGGGTGGCTGGGTCTGCAGATACACACGCAATGATGCCGAGGATCTGTGTGGGGGTGAGGGCAGTAGGCCAGAGAGGAGGCTGCTCTCAGATGAAATGCACCCAGGTGACAAACAACTCCCCAGACACAAAGTACAAACAGTAAGAATACTGCCAACAGGAGCGCAGATTTACTGAGCTACTACTATGTGCCAGGCCCCAGGTGCACGTTACATGCAGTTGTCCTCGACAGCCTGTGAAGGAGGCTCTGCCATGCGCCACTCCACAGAGGAGGAGCCAGGCCCAGCCAGGCTGACAGGCAAGCCCACAGCTATAGCCAGCAGGAGACGCGCACAGCCCAGGTCCTCAGCCTCTGCCCACACTGCCTCTGACTCTAGCCATGGGGCAAGGCCAGGCCTCTGGAGAAAACCCTTTGCCAGGTTCTCCCTCAGATGCCTCTTTCGGGGCATGCACAATCAACAAGGCAGAGGAAGCAGAGCATTTGCCCGCTTGTCCCTGCCCTGTAGTCACCCTTGGGGGTGGCCCTGGGAAGTTAGTTCCTGGGCAGTGTGATTCAGTGCCCCCGTACTTTGTCATGATAAGTGGATGATCACAGTGTGCTCCCCCTAACCCAGACCCTAAGACCTACAAAAGGCCCATCCCCGGCTGTGTGAAGCATGCTTACCTTTAGGGATGAACTTCAGCGAGCTGCTAAATATTCAGAATCGGGACTGCCCTGGCTTGGGGCCGTCATTCACAAACTCGTGGCCCAACCCATTGCCACACCTGCCACAGGACACCTGGGAAGACCACAAAACAGCCACATGAGCTCTGGCCATGAAATAGCCACAGCTATGGCCCTCAGTGCTGCCAGCAAATGGTGTTTCTCCCTACAAGCCCACTCCCCAAGCTAGCTGCCGATGTGAGAGATTGACCTTCATCCTGGAGCCTACCCAGTAAAGCTGTCCTGTTTCCCATGTTCCCCCCAGGACGCCAGGCTCTCCGGATAGTCTGGGTTGACAGCCCCCCACTGAGGCCAGAGGCCTGGAATAGATAGACTCTAAGCCCCTGGAGCTGTGCGGCAAGCAGAGTGGGGAAGGTGGGACTGGCTCTCTGGCCCTCCCTGCCTCCCCGGCCCCGGCCCCTGCCCCTGCCACCTACCTTTAGGGCTTCAGGTCGGTTGTACTCTGGACGCTTGGCCACGCTATCGGCGTGGATGGTCTCGGTGAACGCCGGCCACGGGGATGAGTGTGCATACTTAGAACGGCTGGAGAACAGCTCGTAGCCGCACTTGGCACACACATAGACACCTGGGCAGAAGGAATGGCAAAGGCAGAGACGTTGGCTCCAGCCTCTTGGGGGTGAGCTCCCAAATCCTTGGACCCAGGCAGAGACAGCACTGCCCCCATTCCGAGGGTGGGCTGCACTCCATCCCCACGCACCTGCCACTCACAGGCCACGGGGTTGGCAGTGTGGGGAGACACAGCACTGAGCTCACATTTAGTGGCTGTGCCAGAGACCAGGAGAGTCACTTTTCACTCTTATCCCCTTACTCTTCTCAGTAGTCCTGTGTCGTGAATCTTTTAACCTTCCCATTCCACAATTGAGGCCTGGTGATGCACAGATGCTGAGGGAACCCGGGAGCATGATGAGGACACCCGCTCCCACCCCACCCTGCAGGACCCACATGGCAGGGCCCTGACAGGGCCAGCACGACCACCTGCCCCCTCCCTTCTCAAGTGGCCATCCCTGCTCCCCAGCAAAGCCCTGAGCTGGACACCCAGCCACTGGCCTGCTCTCCAGGCAGGCGAAGAAAAGGCCTCCAGGCCAAACAGGGAGCCCAGGAAGACAGGGCTGGGGAGGAGGATCCCTAAAATATCACTTTGGGTTGAGGGAAGGTTGCAAAACTGACTTGCAAAACTGTTTGAAGGACTAAAAGGAGGAACCTCCGGGGCACTGAGTCACCTGGGGACAGCCTCCCCCGAGTCTGTGAACTACTCAGCCTTTACTAGGAACTAGAGAAGAAAGCAAAGTGGAACTAGAAGCTGCCATGGCAGTGGAGTTTCTGGCTTGACAGAGCAGCCTGAAGACAGCTGGGGTCCCACAGTCAGAGGGTCTCAGGGGAGGGCTTTGCCGGGTGGTCCTGCATCACAGCCCGGCCCCCTAGAGGGCTGACACGGACAGATTCCACCCCAGGAAGGCCAATGCCCTAGTCTTGCCTGTGGATGTGTTTCTACCAAATTAGTCCACTACCAGGCCAGCCCAACCCCCAAGGGGACTCACCAGGGCCTCGGGCAGCCCCGGGCCAGTGCTGAGGGTTGGACATGCCCCAAACCACCCCATCCAGTCTGTCTAGTCAAACTTCACTGGCCAAAGTTCACTGGCCCTGGGCAGGTGGGGGAAGCACCTAGAGGGGCACATCCGATCAGGAACGGAACGTTCTGTGCTTGCCGAATGACCCATCCCGCGTGTCCCAATAAACGGGGGAACGGGAAGGACTACGGGGATGCCTGTGTAAGGACCGCCCAGTCACAGGACCTCCCCCGGACAAGACCTTCCACTGCGCCCCTCCGAAGGCCCGACCCTTACCCGGCTGCCCCCACGAGCGTCTCCACCTCCATGTACCCTGGCCCCCCAGATTCCTCCCGGAAACGGCCACGTTCACACTCGAGGCCTGTCCCCCTCGAGGTCAGCGACCCCCTCCCTCTAACGCCCCCTCTCTCCTTGGGTGCCCTACTCTCCGCGCCTCCCAGACTCCGCCCTCCTCCGCGATCCCCTTGACCCACGTCCGCTTCCCTCCGGCGGCCACACGCCCCATTCCCAGTCTCGGGGGCTCCATCTCCACCCGGAGGGCAACGCCGCCCGGCTAACGCACGCCCCGCCCCAGCAGGAGGCCGCAGCACGAACCCGGCTCAAAGTGGTTCTGGAAAACCTCGCCCCCGAAGAAGCTGCAGAACGACATGGCGCCACTGGGGCCACTGCGCGCTCGCCGCCTCCGACAGACCCCGGGCCACCGACCGTTCGACCGCCCGGACCGCGCCCGCCTCCCGCTGCCTCGGAGGGCCAATCCGCCCCAGGCGGCGGGTTCGCTCGCCGCCCCCGGACACCGCCCGGACCGGCGCCCGCCCCGCTGCCCTCGAGGGCCAATCCCCCATCGGCCTCCCAGGCCCGCCGGGCTCGGGCTTCCGCCTCCGGGAGGCCCCGCCCCCCGGGAGGGACCACTCCCCCGAGGCCCCGCCCCCGGGAAGGACCACTCCCGGGCCGCTTCCCGAGGCCCCGCCCCCAGGAAGGACCACTCCCGGGCCGCTTCCCGAGGCCCCGCCCCCCAAGAAGGACCACTCCCCCGAGGCCCCGCCCCCGGGAAGGACCACTCCCGGGCCGCTTCCCCGAGGCCCCGCCCCTGCCGCCCGGGAGTCCCGCCCCTCCCCGAGCATCCTGGCCAGGGCGCGGCCGGGCGGAAGGCGGGGTGGAGGGGCGCACCTGGGCCCGGCCCAGGTTGGGGGTGGCGCGCCACCCGCAGGGCTGCGTCCCCTCGTCCCGCCAGCGGCGCTAAGCCCCGGGCCGCAGGCCGTCAACCGGCCTTTCCGCGGCCCCAACCCTCCGAGACAGCGCGGGAACAGTTGCCTCCGGCCTTTATTAGACAGAAGGGGCAGGCGGGGGTGCGCCTCGCTTTGGGGATCACCACGCAGCCTACAAGTCTCCTGAGGCCTCCGGCTTTTCCTTCTCCAGATGCTTCTTCTGGGGGCCCTGGTTGACGGGGGCGCGGGAGGAGCGTTAGTGACAAGAGTCTGACCAGGAACACCGCCCCTAGCCAGTCTCCAGGGTCCCCCAGGGCCACCCGTGCCGCCCCCTCCCCTACCTTCTCTTCTAGCGAGAATCAGTGCCCAGGGCTAGATTCCTAAAAGCCCCTCTCCAGCCGGTGAGTGCAGGGGGCGTCCCTGCCCGCTCCATCTGCTCCAGCCTCCCTACTCTGGGACAGGCTGGATGTGGAGTCTACGCCCCAGAGTACCAGAGGGGCTCACCATGAAGACCCTCTTCTCTTGGGCTGTCTGGAAACGTCCATGGCCAAACTTGGAGGTGGTGTCGATGAACTTGAGCTCAATATTCTCCAGGGCCTGGCGGCTGTGGTGCACCAGGAGGGACTGGGGATCCGTGGGAGAGGCCAACATCAACTTGGGGGTCCCCCACCCCTCCTGTCACTTCCAGTCCACACCAAGGTCCTGCTCACCCAGTTCCTGCCAGACCCCTCCCTTTCTGCTCCTACTACCCAGCCCCCCTAGAGCAGGCTGGAGGGCAGGACAGGCTGGCTGCAGTAGCCCACGGGGCCCCTCCTCCCCAGCCCACCACCCTGTGCTGACCTTTCTTAGTGTAATGACTCGCTTCTTGGTACCTGCGATGCAACCCTTTAGCATGATGAAGTCGTTGTTGACTTCCCCGTAGTGGGGGAAGCCGCCCTGCAGAGGAGACAGGTGAGGGGCCAGGCCCAGGAAGGGGCTGCCCAGTTACGGGGTGGCTGGGAGCCCCAGGAAAATTCCCCACACGGGGCTGTGAGTGGAAGGAGCCCTGTGCCCAGCCCCCAGGTGTGGAGGTGACACCTTCATGCTCCAACACTAATGAGGGCAGCATCTGAGTCACATGCTAAGTCTTTTTCCTGCATTATCTCATTTAACAACTTGCATTTTTGTTGGGGGGGAAACTGAGGCTCAGAGAGGTGGAGTCATTTGCTCCAGGCTCTGTAGCTGCTACATGCTGGAGCTGGGGCATGAGCCCAGGTGGCCTGACTCCCAGGCGAGAGCAGGAGCTGCTGCCCTCCACACCCTGTAACAGCAGCTGGTTGTAAACTGCCTCCAAAGGAGGATTGGAGGATTCAGGAAACAGCAGGAATTTGATCCACCTAAGTGGCTGCAGCCAAATGCCTGGGACAGTCTTGTGCTGTGGGGCACAGATCTTGAGCTCTTGGGCAGGGTAGCACCCAACTGGGGCTTGGGCCTGCCCTGCACACACATGCCAGGCCCCCTTGGCCAGCCTGGTTGTCCACCCTCACCAGCGGTGTGATAGACTTGTCGGTCACATCATAGCTGGTGGAGGCATTGTTCTTGACAACCTTCCCATCCTCCATGTGCAGCCCCCGGCCGATGCGGTAGATCTGCCAGGAAAAGAGGGGGCAGGAGGTGGCCTCTGGAGCCAGCAGCATGTCCAGGCCCATCAGCACACATGCTCACTGGTGGGGGCATTTCATGACCCAGGCAGTGTCTGGGTCATGCATCCCACCTGCTGGGGTCTGATCACACAGCAACACCCCCCACCCCCACTCCAGGCTGCGGACGCACCTTCTTGTTGAGCTCAGTGCGGTGGTGGTAGCCCTTCTGCCCAGCCCGGGCAATGGAGCAGCCCACGCGGGCAGGGTGCCAGGCACCGATGCAAGCCACCTTGCGCAGCCCCTTGTGGGTCTTCCGAGGCAGCTTCTTGGTATGCCAACGGCTTGTGACCCCTACAAGTGGGAGGGGCTGGTGGCTGAGTGGCCAGTCTGGTCCCCACTGTCTCCAGGCACCCTTCCCTGGACCTACCATCCACACTGACCCCTACCTTTGACACCCCGGCCCTTGGTGACAGCAATGACATCAATGACCTCACTCTGGCTGAACACACTATGCACCGGCACCTGCTTCTCCAGCCGGGCCTGGGCCCAGGCCACCTTCTCAGCCACTGTGCCACCATTCAGCTGAATCTCCATGATGTGGGCCTTCTTCTGCCGGAAGGGTAGAAGCTTCATCTGCAGGAGAAGGCATGGTGGTCAGTTCCCAAAGTGTCGCACCCAGCTGGTGACCCCCGAAGTCTTTCATGCATGCATTCATTCACAGATGTGTCTGTGATCTGACTGCATGCTGTGTGCTGTACTGGGCACTGTGGATACTGTGTGGAATGAGGCAGACAGGGTCCAACACCTAACGGAGCCACTGTCTAGTTGGGGGACAGATGGAAGCCAAGTAAACTCTCAGAAAGGGCTAAGTTCTCTGATGGAATATGGAGGAGGGGTATTTCAGATAGAGTGGTCAGCTCAGGGAGGGCCTCTCTGAAGAGGTGACACCAATAACAAGAAGGAGCCACCAGGCAAAGATCTGAGAACCTTTTGGGCAGAAGGAGGAACAGCATGTGCAAAGGCCCAGTGGCAGGGAAGATCTTGGTGAGTGGTGGGACGGAAAGGAAACCGATGTGGCTAGATGGTGGTGAGCAAGGAGGGTTGGTGGGGCAGGGCAGTTTCTGTAGGGAGCAGCTCGGGCTTTCTTCCAAGTGCAGGGTGTGACACGATCTGATTTTTAAACATCTCTGGCTGATGCTGTGTGCAGCACAGGCTATAGTGATGTACAGGTAGAAACAGACCAGTTAGATCACAGCATAATGCTCAACAAGTATTTATGGAGCACCTACTGCATACCAGGCTCTTGGTGGGTGCTGGGGGCCCAGCAGTGAACAAGGCAGCTGTGGTCCCTGCCCCCATGGCCTCTGCCCTGGGGAGCTCAAGTCTGTGGAGGGAGATGGACATTAGCCAATGACTCACTTAACCGTGAACTGCAAGTGTGAGAGCAACGGGGGAGTGTGTATTCAGGGGACGTGGGAGACTCTAGTCAGGGATGGTCACTGCTCCAGGGGCCTAAGGAAGCCTTCCCTGAGGACAAGATGTCAAGGAGTGTTCCAGAATAAGCCAGAGGGTGTTGGTTACCTGTTGGCCCCCATCAAGCCAGACCTCAGGTGTGAACACTGATTTACACATACATTTGTGCCAGAACCCAAAGGGAAGTGGCTGGCCCTCCACACTGGACATTTGGTGGGAGACCCAGGGCATTTCAGGGCCTTAGTTGACCACTGGGCATGGCTGATGTCCCACGGCCCCTCAGAATGCACTTACACTCAACACCTCATCCTTGGGGCTGCGCATGGCCAGCACAGCCGCCAGCCAGCCAGCCCTTTGGGCCTGTGCCTGAGACTCATGGTATTTTTAGGCTGACATTTGCCAGGGCTCCCGGAAGCTAGGGTGGGGGAGGGTGGGGGAGGGTGGGCCCAGGAGGTGGACTGGCTGACAGCTGGGGGTGGGGGGCTGACCTGGGTGTGGACAATGACCCGAATGACCTTGCAATACTTCTTCATGGCGGCAAAGTCTTTCTGAAGCTGCTTCTTGCCGCTGGTGTCCCTCCATCTCTTACAGGCCTTGGTGAAGGCTTTCTTCTTGCTCTTGTGCCTGACCAATGCACAGGAGGGTACTCAGAGGCCCCAGCGGGGTCATCTCCCCACCCGCAGCTCGCCAAGCAGGGGTCCCACTGCCAGGACCTTCCCTGAGTCCCCTGGGCTCTTCTGATCACCAGCTCTGAACACAGACCATCCCTCCCTCTCTGGGCCTCAGTTTCCTCCTCTGTAAAGTGGGCACCCTGCCTGCCTCCTGGGGCCTCAGAGTGAATGGCAGATGTGCAGAGCTGTCAGAAGGGGGTTGCTGGTCAGCCCTGCGGGCCAGGCTCCTACAGGCCACCCCAGCTGCCGCATCGCTCAGACCGTTGATTCCACTTCTGAAGCGTGGGTACCGTGGCCAGGCACCAGGCCTTAGGCTCGGGACACACCATTTCTAACCCTAACCAAAGCTCTGGAAGGTGGAAATTATTATCCCCATTCTACAGATGAAGAAACCAAGGTTCACAGCAGGTAAAGCCCCTGGATGAGGGGCAAACTGATAGTAGAAACAGCAAAAACAAGGACAGCTGGCGTTTTCTGATCGCTTCCTCTGTGCTGATCACTCAACAGGCCTCACTCCACCAGTCCTCACAGCAGCCACCCAAGCGCAGGGGCCACTCCTAGCCCCGTTCTACAGCAGAGGGACTCCAGAGGTCAGCCAGCTTGCCTGTGGTCACACAGTCTGCTCAGACCCTGGGGTGCAAGCTTGTCACCTCCCACAGAGGGTCAGGGCTGGGCAGTTCCTCTGCCTCCATGCAGGGACGGTCTGTGAATTTCCCCAGACAGATGGCCCTTCCCTTTCAGGACTTGGGGCCAGGGAAGATTTGAGGCCTGAGAATATCTTTCTTCCTATGCACAAGAGCTTTTCAGTTGGCAGTTTCCCTTTTCACCCTGGCTGCTAGGAAGCTCAGAGCCAACTCTAACATTCCATCAAATTAGCCCTTTAATTAACCCTAAGGATTAGAATATCTGCTTCCTCTTTCTCCTCAATCCTGATTTCCTCTCCAGCCCTCTAGTACTCATCTGTTAGTGAAGTAAAGGTACCACACACACACACACACTCACACTTTCCTATTTTCCACACACTGTTGACACACTGTTTCTCCTCCTGTCTACCCACCCCCATTATTTCAGCACAGAGCTGGGGCTTTAGGCACCCAAGCCCCTGTGGTCCCACCAGCCCCAGCACCGCCCACCCAAGGGCAGTGCTCACCAGTCCTTGTAGAATCGGCGGCGGCACTCGTCACTGAGGTGCTCTGCAAAGATGGTTTTGAAGCTCCGCAGTCCCCGAGGGGTGGCCACGTAGCCCACCACACCCACCACCACTAGGGGTGGCGTCTCCACAATCGTCACTGCCTCCACTTCCTCCCGCTTGGAAATTTCTAGATGAGACGCAGGGACACAGACATGGAGGGGGTCCTCCTGAGGACCATTAGGAAGGGAGGGAAGAGCCAGCCACACAGGAGTAGGCCAGGCCAGCAACCAGGCAGTGTCCCCAAAGGGGGTTGGGCCTCCTTTACTGGAGCCCAAATGAGCATTTGTTGTTTTAATATATTTTACATATGTAAAATATATACATATAATATATAAATGTATTTTTGTAAGTTCTAGCAAGACCTATGACTGGTCCAAAACCAACAATTTTATGGATATCACTGCTTAGGCTGACATGAAGCAAAAGAAGTACATGTTCAAAAAATACATTAGAGCTGGGCATGGTGTCTGCACCTGTACTCTCAGCCACTCAGGAAGCTGATGTGGGAGGATCACTTGAGCCCAGGCATTCAAGGCTACAGTGAGCTATGATGATGCCACTGCACTCTAGCCTGGGTGACAGAGTGAGACACTGTCCCAGAAAAAAAAAAAAACAAAGGACTTAATACACAAACATACACACACACACAAATGCGTGTGTGCAGAACTGGGGAAACCTGCATAAGAGGGCAGGCTGTGTCCGTGTTGGCATCCCGGTCATGGTATGTTCCTAGAGTTTTTCAAGATGTTTCTACTGGTGGAAACTGGGAGAAGGTATATGGGATTTCTCTGTATTATTTCTTACAATGACATGTGAATCTACAATTAAAATAAAAACCAAACTATATATATAAATATGTGTGTATATATATATGTTATATGAAATACCAGGATACAAAATAGACCAGAAATGGCCAAAAAAAGCAGACATCCTGGCAGGTACTTTGAAGCCAGGGCATGGGGCACCTGCCCTCGAATCCCAGCTCCTTCACTCACTACCTGGTACTGGGCCAGTTTCGTGACTGCTCTGTGCCTTGATTTCCTCACTCGTAAACAAGGGACAATGACAGAACCACAATAAAGGTCAGTGTGGGTCCTATCGCTGTGCTGACTGTGATTCCTGTGGGCAGGGCCTCATTCTTTCTGGGACTGCGGCCCCTCCTGGACCAGGAGAGTGAATTCTGGCTCATGGCATCTGGAAGGTTCCACCCCCCCCACCATGTGTCCCCGATGCTGTGACTCACTGAGCCCCGGCCGGTGCACCTCACGCAGGGTGTGAGTCATGCCTGCCTTGTAGCCCAGGAAGGCCGTGAGGTGCACGGGCCGACTGGGGTCATCCCGCGGCCATGTCTTCACCTTGCCCCGGTGCCGGCGGCTTCTCTTGTGGGGCAGGAAGCCCAGATGTCCATGTCGAGGGGCAGAAAACTTCCGGTGGGACTGGGGGGCAGGAAGGAAGGAGGCCAGAGATGGGGTCTCCCTGGCAGTGGTGGCAGGATGCTCCCAGAACCCAGACCCAGACAAGCGAGTGGGAGACCACAGACAGAGGCCAGGCAGTCCCCAGTGCCTCCCCCATCTGTCTTCAGGAAGGGAGCGGGAGGTTTGCTGAGGGGTAGTGTTGTAGGGATGGGGCCTCCACACCCACAGGCTTCCTGACCCAGTGGAGTCAGACTGGCAGGGCCTAGGAGGGACAGGCACATAGGCAGAGGGCTCCAGGGGCAGGTGGCCACTGCCGTCTGTCCGTCTTCTTTCCCCTTCTAGGCCCAGCAGCCCAGCTCTGGCCCCCTGGTTGCCCCTCCAACCTCCCACTCCCTCACAGGCCCAAGGACTGTCCCTGCTGGGGGAAAGTCCAGAAGCCCAGCTGCTTCCTCCCCAGGAAGACCAGCATGCACCAGCTCCAGCCCCAGCCCACCACCACTGCCCTGGCCCCACTGACCATGGCGGCTGATCCCTGGAGGTCAGGAAGGGGCCTCCCCACCAGGCGCCAGCAGTGGAGTGGCAGGGCCAGGACACACAGCAGCCAGTTCCCAGATTTAGCCCCTGGCAGGGGAGCTTGATCATCCCCCAAGGCCAGCATGGTTTCCAGTGCCAGGAGCAGGCCAGGCAGGGTGGCATCAGGGGAGGCATCAGATGAGCAGCCTGGGATGGGGACACCTGGAGCCAGGGCTGCCACTCCTTTCCTCAGGGGCCCTGGGACTGGGTCATGACCCTTCTTGGACAGGACCAACTTGGCCTGGTAGAGACCGAGGGACCCTGTCTGGGGGCTTCTGAGAGCCCAAGTCCAGCTTATTGACAACGAAACAGAGGGGATTCCTGTCCTGAGGGCTGTGAGACAGCTGGACAAACCGTGGGGGGAGGAGTGTGAAGGAGGAGGGGTGATTCTGTGCCCCAGGATCACCAGGGCTGTGATTCAAGATCAAGATCCCCTCTGGGGGCGGTGGCTCACACCTCTGATCCTAGCACTCTGGGAGGCCGAGGCAGGAGGATCGCTTGAGCCCAGAAGTTCAAGGCTGCAGTGAGCTATGATGATGCCACTGCACTCCAGCCTGGATGACAGAGCAAGACCCTGTCTCAAAAAAAAAAAAAAAAAAATCAAGCTCCCTGGCTCTAACAGCCTATGATCCACAAGCGTGGAGATGCTTTTATGAATTTAAATCTTGAACTTAAGTTTTGAATGAAAAGGGAGTTGAAACTTCTTATTTTTCAATTCAAAGATCCTGTGGTTATAAAGTTCTGTAGCTGTAGAATCATAGAGTTTTACAGACCTAAGATGTCTCCAAGATCTGTGGATTTTCCACTGCGAGATACTAAGGTTCTATGCCATTAAAATGTTAAGATTCTTCGGGTCTGATGGCCTGTATTTCTAAGAGTTCACAATTTGAAGATCTGACGTCTGTGTGATTCTAGATTCTGAGGGTCCCTAGAGTTGGTGGCTCTGTGTCCCTGGCCCCAGCGTCTGGGCAGGAGGTGACCAGCACCCTCCCTGGATACTGGCCAGGGGCTGTGCCAGGTGTGGAGATTATGCATGATAGGCAGCAGGGCCCTGGTCATCGGAGCTGCCTTGGGGCACCAGAGTGCTCAGGGCCAGGATGGAACTATCAAAACCGGGCCAGGATGGAACTGTCAATACCAGGCCAGATCACCCTGCACCCAAGGGGGGAGGCCTTTCTCCCGATGGGCCGGGGCCCTGGGGGCCAGCCTTGCTCCCTGCCCTGCCCCAGGCAGACCCCAAGCTCACCAGCACCAGCCCGTGCATGAGGGGCCATGGCAGAGAGAGTGGAGCCCAGAGAAGCCTGTAGGGACTGGGCAATCCAGGAAGGCTTCCTGGAGGAACAGGGCGTTTAGTACGTCGTGTTACCCGTTGGCTCATTTGTTGTGCGTGCTCTAGCAGCCTGTGTTCTCCATAAGAGCCAGGCTGTTAAATCTTGCTCCCTTCCCTGGCACGCAGCAGGAGCGGCATGAACTGTTCAGTTATTCCTTATGTCTGTCGCGTATTTTCCGTCTCCTCGTAAACGTAAGCAGGGACCTCCGCTTGGTTTAGGCCGGTACCCCAGCGCCGGGCCCCGCGCCGAGCCCCGCCCAGCCCCGCCCAGCGCCGGGCCCCGCCCAGCGTCGGGCCCCGCGCAGAGCCCCGCCCAGCCCCGCCCAGCCCCGCCCAGCGCCGGGCACGGAGCAGGCGCGGCGCAGACTGAGGCGGCGGCGGGCTGCCATGGCGCCGAGGCCCCACGCGGGGGCGCGCTGCGGCGAGGCGGGCCCGAGCCCGGCCAACTACAAGTCCCAGGGTGCCCCGCGGCCGCGCCCTCCAGTGCGCAGGCGCAGGCGCAGCCGCCCCGGGCGTCTTCTGCGCGGGCGAGCTAGGTCGCCGGGCGCGGACGCAGGCGAGACCGGGGCTGCGCGTCCGGGAGTGGAGGCCGCCTCCCGCCGCCGCCATGCCGGACAGCTGGGACAAAGACGTGTACCCCGAGCCCCCGCGCCGCACGCCGGCGCCCTCGCCGCAGACCTCACTGCCCAACCCCATCACCTACTTGACCAAGGCCTTCGACCTCCTCGTGGACCGGCCCGTGACCCTCGTGAGAGGTACGGGGCCCCCACCCCGGGCCCCGCCGGCCCCCGGGATCTTCTCGCCGTCCTCCGGAGACCCCTGGGCCCCGGCACCCTGCCTGGACCCCCCAGCGCAAGGCCGGCCTACGCTGCTCCCCAGGATCTCCCTGACACCCCCCGGAGACCCCCGTCCCCTAATACCTCACCTCTCCCCGGGTCCCGTCGCCCTAGGACCACCCCCTGCCGCACCCGGGGCCCCCTGCACGGAGACCCCCCGAGCTCCGTCGGCTCCTTTGGCCTTCCGTTGCACCGCTGGCCTCCGTCCGGCCTCCTTCAAATTTTATGGGTTGTTTGCAGACGGAACCATCTGAGTCCTGGGGCTTGTTAGACCCGTCTCCCTGCAAAATGACCAGGTGTTGGGGCGATGGCCGAGATGTCCAGATTCCCATCTCTGGTTCGAATCGGGAGAATGCTCAATACAGTTCTTTGTTGTTTGGTTCAGCCAGCTCCGCGGGCAGCAGCAAGAGCTTGCTCTGCCCTGTCACTAGCGCCAGGCACTTCGTCCATTCAATTAATCAACTCATTCCTTCAACAAAAACACTTCTGGGGTGCATGGCCTGCTCTGGTGGTTTTTTCGCTAGGGAGGATGAAGTCTGCAAATCAAACCCCCAAGGATCTGGAAAGGGTGCAGCAGTGGGCCCAGCTCCCTCTTGCAGCAGTGTTATGTTTTATGTGTCTGGGTGGTTGAGCTCTCACTTAGTCTTACTTGTTAACTTACCAATGGGGAAGCTGAGGCCTGAGGGAGGACAGGGTAGGTTCTCCTGCTTGCTGGTGGTTCCCTGTTGAAGTCTCTTTGCCTACATTGTGGGGTCCCTCTGCTGTGGGGGAATTGGGCTTGCAGAGGTGCATCTGAGTCTCAGTCCCCTGCCTGTAAATGAGAAGGATCTGCCCTGCCCGGTAGAGTTGTCTGTCATGGGGGCAAAGTGAGGCAATGCACATGGAACCCTGAGGACTATGCCGAGCACTTCACAGGACTGCCTGTGCTAGCCCACGCCTCTTTGAGAGTTGAATTGCCAGTTTCTGTAATAGCTGGGAACATTCAGGAAATCTTCCTCCCTCCCCACTCTGTGACCTATGAGAAATAACAAAGCTAAAAGCCTGTCCAAACTATGGTCTGTCAAAACTGATGGGGCTCTTGAGTCTGGGGTTTTGTCTTTGCAGAGTTTATAGAACAGCAGCACGCAAAGAACAGGTATTACTACTACCACCGCCAGTTCCGCCGCGTGCCAGACATCACCGAGTGCAAGGAGAAGGACATTTTGTGCATATTTGAAGCTGAAATGCAATGGAGAAGAGACTAGTATGTGAATGACAGGGAATGTGGAAACCTGCAGGGCACATCCTGCTGGGTCATCACTCCCTGGGGATACCATGGGATGGCCTCAGCTGGTCAGAATATGCCTCCTGGGGTTGGCCCAGACCTTGGGGATGTTGTAGGGGCAGACCACAGGGCTCCAAGATCCTTTCATTCTACTCTGCCTGGGCACAGGGAAGGAATTCCTTACAAATAACCTCTTGTTCCCTTTTTTTCCCAGCAAAGTCGATCAAGAAATTGTCAACATAATCCAGGAGAGGCTTAAGGCCTGTCAGCAGAGGGAAGGAGAGAGCTACAGGCAGAACTGTGCCAAGGAGCTGGAGCAGTTCACCCAGGTGGCCAAGGCCTACCACGACCGCTGTGAGTGAGCCCCCACCCAGGTCCAGAGTCCTGCTTCTTGCCAGCTCACTCCCCTCTAGTCTGTCTGGTCTCCACGCAGCTGGGGGCCAGTTTCACTGCCCAAAGCCTACCAGTTAGGTCCCTCTGGGGATGGGTGCATCGTCTCCTTCCCGTTTATGACCTTAGCCACCAACTTTCCTCCCTCTGCATGTAGGAAGATGCCGATTCCCCCAGGGCCTTGATAAAACTGGTTTCCATCTCTCCCCAGATCACGACCTGGGGGCCCACTATTCTGCCAGAAAATGCCTGGCGAAACAGAAGCAGAGGATGCTGGCAGAGAGAAAGGCTGCGAAAGAGGCCGCTGCTGCCTGAGGCAGCTGTGCAGGCACTCCCCCCCCCACATGACTTTGACTGTATGATTGAAATAAAGTGATGCAACCTGCTTGCGTTTCTGGTTCATAATCTAATTTTTCATCTTAGTAAGACTCCACCCCCTTCCAGATTCAAGCCACATAGGCAAGAGACAACCATTAACAGGCTTAATTCACTTTATTTTTCTTGTATAAAAACGTTATGTTGTAGCCACAGCTGGAGCCTGAGTCCTCTGCACAGACACTCTGGTGTGGGTCTTGACAAGATGATCAGTGAATTCCTAGAAACAGACAGGGCCTTAGTTGTAGCCATATGCACCACCCCCTGTGCTTGCTAAGGCAGTGGCCAAAACACCCCAGTCTCTGGGCTGTGGTGAGGCCAAGGACAGTTGAACCCCACTGGTTGGGCTGGCAGTACCTGGTAGGGAGACTTGGTGAATACTGTCTCTTTCCAGAGGTCAGGAGTCAGATAGCTATAGGTCTTGGAGATGGCATCAAAAGTGGCCTTGGCTGGAGAACAGAAAACATCACGAGAGGGATTGGTGGTGTGACTTGAGACAAGTCCTCCACCCCAGGACCTAAAAATGTCGCACTCCTAGGAACAGAGAGGCCACTGTGGGCAAGTCTGTCGTGCATTAGGAGAGCCTTCCTCTCTCTCCCTGGAAACACGCCAAACACACACTAAGCCTGTGTGATCAAGCGGAGCTGAGAGAGGTCATGGCCGATCCCATGTGTGAATCACCTACCAAAGTTGCCCAGGGTGGCAGTGCAGCCCCTGGCTGAGGTGTAGCAATCATCGATACCAGCCATCATCAGCAGCTTCTTGGGCACAGGGGCTGAGACGATGCCAGTTCCTCTAGGGGCAGGGATGAGACGTACCAGCACAGAGCCACAGCGGCCTGTCACCTGGGAAGGGCAGGAGTCAGGAACAGGAGTCTCTGTTCCATCACAGACCCAACACTCACCACCACCTCTTGCCTACCTTGCAAGGAACAGTATGGGGCTTGCCAATCTTGTTCCCCCAATAGCCTCTCCGCACAGGGACAATGGAGAGCTTGGCCAGGATGATGGCCCCTCGGATGGCAGTGGCTACCTCCTTGGAGCACTTAACACCCAGACCAACATGGCCATTGTAGTCCCCAATGGCAACAAACGCCTGCAAAAAGACTGTGAGGTAGCTGGTGGTCCTATACAGCATCAGTACCCACTGCCCACGACCTGTTGCACCCCTCAAGGAAAGACACGCCACTGGAAGGCCAATCCAAGGTCGAGGAGATCTTTTCTCTCTCTCCACATTACGAAAGTCACACTAGTGATGCCAAGTGTAACCGTGCAGAGCTGGGAGAGTCTCACCAAGCCCCTTGGCACCAACAGCCCAGCCAGACGCAAATGGCTGACATACCTTGAACCTGGTCCGCTGGCCAGCGCGAGTCTGCTTTTGCACTGGCATAATCTTCAAAACCTCATCCTTAAGAGATGCCCCCAGAAAAAAGTCAATGATCTCAGACTCCTGCAACAAAAGCCAGAACATTTGTAGTGGAAACGTTAGCCCTCACCTGACTCTCACACAAGATGTCCAACTTTTCTCTCCAAGTGGAATCCCCTGCCCAGACTCAGCCCATAATGCAAACTCAACCCCTCAAACGGGAGACCTTGGGCCCCTCAAGGTGGGCCAACGGCAGGTCTCGACCCTCGGACCCCAGCCCAAATGACTGCAAGGCTCGCCGGGGTCGCACTTGCTCAACGCCCCACCGACCGACGCGTACCTTGATGGGCAAGGAGAAGAGATAGATCTCCTCCAGCGACTTGATCTTCATGTCCTTGACCAGGCGGCCCAGCTTGGTGACGGGCATCCACTGGAGGGACAAAAGGCGCGGGTGAACAGGCTGCCTCCCCGGCGCCGCCCTCGGGCCTGTCCCGCCCGTGGCTCGCACCCACCTCCTTGTCCTCGGCCTTGCCTCCGCGAGCTCCGCGGCCTCGGCCCCGGCCCCGACCGCGACCCCGGCCCCGGCCCCGAATGCCGCTGCCGAAGCCTCCACGGAAGCCGCCGCGGCCTCCCATTCCAGGGCCCCCGGGGCCTCCGGGCCCTCCCGCTGCACCGGCGTCATCCGCCATTTGCTAAAGAAAACAACAAAACCCAACCAGTTAGTGAGGCCCCAGCGTCTGTGGCCGCCCGCGGGGCCCGGATGGGGGCTCCGCCCAAAAGCGCGGGGGCACGAGCCCGACTCCGGCCCGATGTCCGCGGATGCCGCCGCCCAGGCCGCGCGCTGCCGCCAGGGCGGCACACACTCACGTGTTTTCTCGGAGAAGAAGAACAAGCGTACCTCCGGAGAGAGATTTTATATCACGCCAAGTACCGCGAGATCTCGGCTGCCCCGCCCCGAGGGCGAGCGAAGCGATCTCCCGCAAGGCAGCCTGTGATTGGTTCTGCCTTGCCCCGCCCCTCGCCGCGCTCTGCGTGCCCCTGCGTGTCCTGCTGAAGCCGCGGCCCGGGAATCTGCGTGGCCGGCAGGGCGGCTATAAACGCCCGCGCCGCCGCGCTGCGCTCCTCTCGAGCGCCGCCGAGGTAGGTGTGGCCGCGCCTGCGGCTCGCTGCGTGCCGGTGGCGGTCGGGGAAGACCGGCGTTGGTTGAAAATCACCCCCGGCTCTGGCCGTGGCCGGGGGTGAGATGCGGCGCCCAGAGCCAACAGGGGCCTCAGCTCGCCGCCCACTGCCTCGTGTGCGGGGGTGAAACCCAGGCCCCGACAGGTGCCGCGGACCCGGCCCCGATGCGGCCGCCCGCGTGGTCTGGGCTCTGGCCTCCGACCCCTAACCCTGCCTTCTCTCCACAGGACACCGGTCGCCCCGAGCCTGAGGCCGGCCGACGCCGCCGGGACCACGAGGGGAGAGGGATTCGGTCGTTCCCCGTGTTTCGAGTAAAGCTGTATGTCTGACTCTCTGCGTGGGGATGTTTTTCGGGTCCTGCCTGTCAGCGTGGAAAATGCATTTGCTCAAGCTGTGGCGGGGAAAACCTTGGTGGGATGCCGCCCCTTCCCAGGCCAGCCCAACGCTGCTTTGGACACCACACAAGGGTAAAACATGGGAGGTTGGCAGGCGACGTCTAGTGCCCCACACTCCTCAAGTGGCAGAGCCAGGTTGAGGATACTGGCTTCCATCCATGCCCCAAACATAATCTCCAGACTAGCAGGTAAAGTACCCCGAGCTAAGGTGAGCCAGGTGGGGCCAGCAAACCACCAGCAAGGGTGGCTGTGTAGAGTTCATGGCTCGGGCCTTCAGTGGGTGCTTGTTGCTCTGAGAGTTAGATTCTGTAGGATTCTATCAATTCAGCATCCCAATGGCACTGAACCCGTGGGAACATCCTTCCCCAGGCTGGAGTCGATTTCCCCATGCCCTTTCCCATAGGTCTACCCAGATGTTCAAGCACATGATCTGGGAGGCCGAGCACCCCTGCAGGTTGCGTGGGAATTTTAGTCATCTGTGACCTGGAGCTAGCACCCTGAATCCTGGGTCCTAAGTGAAAAGACCCAATGGGTAAATGTCTAAAGCTTCTAAGTTCTTGGAGATCTGACCACCTGTGCAGCACTATTTTAGAGAAGAGGGCAGCAATCCCTGTGATCCTGCTGAAGCCTTGGCCTTGGGGAAGCAGCTCCCAGAAGCTTGGTTCCTGGCCTGATGCCTGAGCATTGACTGTCAGCCACCCCCATGGCAGGGGGCTCCACAGACCTGTCCCAGGTCAGGGCTGTTCTCCCCCTCTCCTGTGCTCATTCAGAGAGGGGAGCAAGAGCTAGGTGCAGGGTCCCAGTGGGCCCTGGACCAGGGCTGTGATTGGCCTGAGCTGGACAATGCCACTGTGATGTCGGCCCAGTCCTGCTGTGAAATGGACACTCCTGAGCCCTGGGGATCAGTGGAGCTGCCGTCCAGACAGATCATGGTAAGCCTGGGGCCTTCTTGCCTCGAGCCCTGAGATTTGTGCCCAACTCTGGAAGTCTGCCCAGCCGTCCAGGGATGGACCCCAGGGCTCACTGTGAGAAAGGGTGGCCAATGGGCCCCCATACAGCACAAGGAAACCTTTCAGAAGGTTCTAGCTAGGTCTAACTCCAGGCTAAGGCCAGCTTCTCCAGCCAAGGACTGGTAGTCTTGGGGGGTCTTGACCCTCACAGCTGCTCCCTCAAAGCAGGTGCTGACCTGGGCCCTCTACTTAGGGTTCTCACGTGGCCTACCTCCCTGTCCAAACCTTGCTGGGGTCTCTTGCTGGGTATGTGGAGTGGGAGACTGTACGTGGTCCCAGCCAGGCCCTGATGGTAGCCTGGCCTTTACAGAGTGGCGGGTATGATCTCAACCTCTTCGCCAGCCCTCCCGACTGCAACTTCCTGTGCTCTGTCTGCCATGGGGTTCTCAAGAGGCCAGTGAGGTTGCCATGCAGCCACATCTTCTGCAAAAAGTGCATCCTCCGGTGGCTAGCCAGGTGTCACGGGGGTCCCAAGGGGCTGGGAGGGCTGGGGGCCATTCTTGTGGCCCAGAACAGAGGGCAAAGTCTGCCAAGCACTTGGTCACAATGGCCATAACACTCGGCCGCCAAATCTCCTGGGACACTAAAATGTGTGGGTCCCCTCACCCCGTGGTGTCTGCAAACCCTGGCCCCATTCTCTGAGCTGAGGGCTCCGTGTATACATCCTCATGCCTCCTCCAGCTGGAGGAAGGACTGCTTGGGTCGCCCAGCGAAGGCTTGACCAGGGGAGACATAACACCTCCACTTGTCCCTTCCACTCCCAACACTCACCGCAGTCGTGCCTCCTTCCAGACAAAAGACCTGTCCATGCTGCAGGAAAGAGGTGAAAAGGAAAAAGATGGTCCACGTGAATAAACTCCGGAAAACCATTGGCCGTCTGGAAGTTAAGGTAGCTCCAAGCACCCACTCACACCACCCTTGTGTGCAGCAGAGGCAGGACAGGAGGCAGGGAGAATCCCATCTGCAAAGAGAACAAAGTGCAGCTTTGGGGTCAACAGAGCTGGCTGAGTTTGAATCATGGCTCTACCACTTACTTGCTGTGCGACATTGGGCAGGTTACCTAACCTTTCTGAGCCCCTGGGGCTCAGCTGTAAAATGCAGATTATCAAGGATTTTTAGAGGATGAAGTGCCTGGTGTGCTGGCTATTACTCTTCAGTTCCCTAACTTTACAGATGAGGAAACCGAGGTTAAAAGAAAAAGCCTGGCATATGTATCATATCACTCACCAGGCCAACCCAGCCAGGTACCTCCCGGTTCTCCAAGACTCAGGCCCCCACCCCTGGGACCTCTAGGTTCTTCCCACCTCTAAGCATTCCCCCAGCTGTTCTCTCCCCACCCCCTCACTACAGTCAGCCTTGGGAGGCTGTCAGTTCACTGGTTCCTGGTAAGCAGAAAGCCAGGGGTGGGGGTTCTGTGGGGGCACAGTTGGCAATACCGACCTGGACTGGCTTTGGCTCACACAGTGCTCTCCCTCCATCTCCAGTGCAAGAACGCCGAAGCAGGCTGCTTGGTGACATGCCCCCTGGCCCATCGCAAGGGGCACCAGGACTCATGCCTGTTTGAGCTGATGGCCTGCCCCAATGAGGGCTGCACTGCGCGGGTGCCGCGTGGAGCCCTGGCTGAGCACCAGCAGCATTGCCAGCAAGGTGCCCAGCAGCGCTGTCCCCTGGGCTGTGGGGCCACCCTGGGTCCGGCCGAGCGTGCTGGCCACAACTGCTACCGCGAGCTGCGTGACGCCTGGAGCGAACGCCAGGAGCGCAGCCGGACCCTGCTGCTGCGCCTGCTGCGGCGCCTGCGCCAGGTGCACCGGGCCACCAGCCTCATACGCCGGCAGCTGGCCCAGCTCAGCAACTTCCTGGAGGAGGATGAAGCCCTGCTCACGGGCACCCCGCAGGAGGCTGAGGGTGCCCCAGAAGGCAGCATCGGGGCTGAGGTGTGGGGGGCCCAGGGCCAAGGTACCTTGTAAATAGAGGTGAATAAACGTGGAGCCTGGGCCTGGCCCACCTCGTGCCCTGCCTGCTGGCTTCACACCCTGTCAACGTTCGTCGCCCACCCGGCCTCTCCAGGCACTACTACAGGGACAATTTGGCCTTTCTCCCTTGGTCTCTCTCCCCACTGGGTCTTTGTACTGGCTATCGCACCTGCCTGGAAAGCTCTATTCCTCACCTGCATTTGCCTGCTTTATTCTTTCCACTCAAATGTCTCTCTCCTTGCAGAGGTTTTCCCTGATCATCCTCTCCCAGTCTCCGTCCCAGTTCCTTCCACCAGTTTGTTTTACTAGCTTCATAGCCAGTAACACAAACAGCTCAAATCTTTTAACTCAGAGTAGAAGCCACTTCTCACAATGCCTCAAGGCACTGCATTATCTCTGCCCTGCCCCTACATTTTCTCCACTCACTCCCTGCCCCGACAAAGGCTTTATTGTGTCTTCTGAATGCCAGGCACCACCAGCCCAGGGCCTGTGCAATGGCAGTTCCTCAGCCTTAAGCACTGTCCCAAGATAACCACAGGGCTCCCTCAGGTGTCACCTTCTCAATAAAGTCCTCCACCACCCCATTTAAAATTGCATCTCCTTTCCAAGTTTCTCTTTCCCTTGGAAAAGAAAAAAAATTGCACCTCCTGACTGGGGATGGTGGCTCCTGGCTGTAATCCCAGCACTTTGGAAGGCTGAGGCCAGAGGATTGCTTGAGGCCAAGAGTTCAATACCAGCCTGAGTAACCAGGGAGACCCCGCTCTACAAAAATAGAAAAATTAGCCAGGTGTGGTGAGGCACACCTGTAGTCCCAGCTACTCGGGAGACTGAGGCAGGAGGATCGCTTGAGCCCAGGAGTTGGAGGCTGCTGTGAACTACAATCACGCCACTTCGCTCCAGCCTGGGTGAACTGCATCTCCTGGCCTCCGCTCCAGCCCTTGCTAATCTATTTTTCCACTGCACAAATCACTTAACTATTAAGGGCATTCCCTGTTCTTCCCCTGCCCCGCGCCCGCCCTCAGCCCTCGAGAATACGAACCCCTCGAAAGCAGGAATTTTCGTTTTCTTCTCTGGCGTCTCCCAAGTGCTCAGAACTGCTCTGCACACAGAAGGCGCTCAGTGAATGTTTGAACCACTCTGAAATTACCCGATTTATTGATATGCCTGCATTATTTATCATGCCAGCCTGGGAGCCCCGAGGCAGGGCCTAGTTCAGGGCTCGCGCTACTCACTGACAACACCTGACCGCGGTTGCCCCCAAATCCCAGAATGCTGAAGGGCACGAGTAAACACTTCCTACGAAGGCCTTTTTAAATTGCCATTAAGGCCAGACCGCGAGCGCGTTACCCCAGCCCTCCGCCAGTACACGCCCACACGCCCGCTCTGCTCCAGCAAAGCGCCAAAGCCCACCCTCCAGACCGGAAACGCCTCTGCCAGCTTCCGCTTCCCGGCGCGGCAGCCACTGCCCACAGCAAAGATGGCGCCAAGCGCGCTGCGTCGATGACGCCATAGTAACCGCGCGCGGTGACGCCATCACGGCGCGCCGTAAGGGCGGAGTTCCACACGGGTCTGCCTCACGCGGCGGCGGCGGTGTTTCAGGCGGATTTCAGCGGGACCGGCGACGGCAACATGGCGGAAACCACAGCCGGAGCGAGCCGCTTCAAGGCCAAGTGAGCCCGGGGCGCTGGGATGCGGGCGCTGCTCGGCGAGGGAGCCGGGTTCGCAGCCCGACTAGCGGAGGCGCGCGTGGAGCAGCGCGGGCCGTGGAGTGGGCGTGGGGGCCCATTCGGGTCTGCGGAGGGGCGAGGGCTGTATACCGGCTGGCCCGCGGGGTCGTGGAAGCTGCGGGAACACTAGGTGGGACAGCCGACACCCGCTGAGCCTGGCCGGCAGGGCGCAGCATGCGTCAGTTAAACTGAGAGCCGGTTTTGGGGGGTAGAGTGGGGACGAGAAATCCCAGAGGAGGAGGAAGGGGAGGGCTGAGCGTAAGTCGGGGGTCGTCCTGGGCGGTGGTGGGAGACGAAGGACCACGTCTGGGCAGGCGGCCTGGGGAGCTTTCACCCGTTGTCCTTCCTGTCCGGGGAGCAGGAAGAGAGGAGAGGGGCCGAGCCTCAGTGGCCCTGGAGGCCCTGCGTGCTTCAGTCCCCAACCTTTGCCGAACAGCTAAGTGCTTAGTGCCTGGGTGGGAACAGACTCAGCCCCCACCCTGGGGAGCGCAGTTTCATGGGATAAATCATTTCCATCAGTGGCTGAGGGTCTTCCGTGTGACAAGCACTAGCAAAGGGAAGACCCAGTGCTGGTAGCACCTCTGTTGGAGGGTTACCTGGGTGCAGGGGGAAATGAGGGCTGGTTTCATCTTGGCAGTCAGACTTCCGGGAGTGCAGTTAGCCAGAAATGGAAATCTGGGAAGAGAAGCCCAGGCCTCGTGCAGGGAACAGACAGACAGGCAGAAGATAGAAAACCTGTTACCAGGCTGGGCCAGGAGCAATGGGCTGCAATGTGAGAATGAAGGAAAACACAGGAAAGGTCAGCAAAACACGGCAAGGTCTGGGAGGAGTGTGAGGGGACGGTTAGAAGTGAGGTAGTGACATCTTCAGTTACGTTCTAAAAAGGTAACTGGCAGCAGGGTTAAGAGAGTAGGTGGGGAACGAGGGTGGGGAAGAGGCCTGCTGGATATCAGGGATGGAGACACCAAGGAGGGTGGTGCTCTAGGCTGTTATCCAGGCCCGGCTGCCCTCAGGGGTTCCCCAGGGTCCTGTCTGGTGTTCAGTAAGGAATCTCAGAAGACTGGGCTGTTGGGCCACCTCTGCCTGGTGCAGGCCCACCTCCTACCACTGTGTGTGTCACCAGCCAGTTGTGGGTCGCAACTTTTCTGTCACTTGGGGGTAGCAGTACCTACCCACAGTGCTGCTAGTTTTCTCCCTGGGTCCCTACTGCTGCCCAGGAACTCCTCAAGGGCAGGGGCCTATTGGGTTCACCTCTGGAAGAGCACCCAGCACAGGGCCAGGCACTGGGGACCAAGGGGGAGGGTGATCACTCACTCTCTTGTTGTCTTTCCAGCTATGCTGTTGAGCGTAAGATCGAGCCCTTCTACAAGGGCGGAAAAGCACAGGTACTAGCTCCAGGGCGGGCAGGGTGATGGGGCAGCCAGAAGCTATGGGGGTGCTGAATGTTACCTTGGCTGAGACCACTTTGTGCCCAGCTGGACCAGACCGGCCAGCACCTCTTCTGCGTCTGTGGTACCAGAGTCAATGTCCTGGAGGTGGCCTCGGGGGCCATGCTGCGGAGCCTGGAGCAGGTGAGGGCACGGTGTGTGTGTGCGTGAGGGGACCAGTGGGGAGAACAGCCCGTGCACATGGCGCTCTGGGCACCCACTCTTTTCCCTAGGAGGACCAAGAGGATATCACAGCCTTTGATCTCAGCCCCGATGATGAGGTGTGTAGATCAGGGATGGGAGATGAGTTCCGGTGCCTCCCTCCTATACTTTGAGTTGATGAGAATGTCTCTGCCTGTCAGCTGAATTGCACCCTCCCCAGGTGCTGGTGACAGCCAGCCGGGCATTGCTGCTGGCTCAGTGGGCTTGGCGAGAGGGCAGCATTACCCGCCTGTGGAAGGCAATACACACAGCCCCCGTGGCCACCATGGCCTTCGACCCCACCTCCACACTGCTAGCCACAGGTAGGGCCCCAGTGGGGCAGATGGGCCAGAGGACATGGGGGCAGGGGCTTTGGGCACACCAGCCCCCTCACCTCAGATACTTTCCTGCAGGTGGCTGTGATGGGGCTGTGCGCATCTGGGACGTTGTGCAGCACTACGGGACACACCACTTTCGGGGCTCACATGGTGTCGTGCAGTGAGTGGGGGCGGCGGGCGGTGGACAGGCAGAGGCACCATGCTCAGGGCGCACAGCTCACCCATCCTGCCCCACCTGCCCGCAGTCTGGTGGCCTTCCACCCGGACCCCGCCCGCCTGCTGCTCTTCTCCTCAGCCACGGACGCTGCCATCCGCATGTGGTCACTCCAGGACAGGTCATGCCTAGCTGTGCTGACTGCCCACTACAGTGCTGTCACCTCGCTGGCCTTTGGTACTGACGGCCACACTATGCTCAGGTCAGCGGCAGGCCCTGGTAGGAAGGGGAGGCCAAGGCTGAGACTCTGGAACTAAGGTGGCTGTTTCCCTGCAGCTCTGGCCGTGACAAGATCTGCATTGTTTGGGATCTTTGCAGCTGCCAGGCCACAAAGACGGTGCCAGTGTTTGAGGTGGGGGCGTCTGGGGGCCAGGGCTAGTGAGTTGGGTGGGTAGGGGACATGACCACAGCCTTTGACCCAGCTCGTCCCCAGAGTGTGGAGGCTGCTGTGCTGTTGCCAGAGGAACCAGCACCTGAGCTCGGTGTAAAGTCCCCAGGCCTGCACTTCCTGACAGCTGGCGACCAAGGTATGTGGGGCCAGGGCACAGACAGGCAGCAGGGGCTGGGGGAGACCCATGGACCTGAGTCTCAGCAGCCCCATCCCCTCACAGGCACGCTGCGTGTGTGGGAGGTGGCTTCTGGACAGTGTGTATACACACAACCTCAGCTGCCAGGCCCCGGGCGGGAGCTGACCCACTGCGCCCTGGCGCGCACTGCCGGCCTGCTCCTCAGTGTCACTGCTGACCACAATCTGTTGCTCTATGAGGCATGCTCACTGCAGCTGCAGAAACAGGTGAGCACCTCCATTGCTCAGCCTGGGGGTGGGGGCGCTAGCCCTCCACTTAGCCAGGTCCTGGCTTATGTTTTTCCTGCCCCCACAGTTCGCGGGCTACAGTGAGGAGGTCTTGGATGTCCGGTTCCTTGGGCCCGAGGACTCCCATGTCGTTGTGGCCTCCAACAGCCCCTGCCTGAAAGTGTTTGAGCTACAGACGTCGTCCTGCCAGATCCTCCATGGCCACACAGGTGAGCAGAGCCCAGCTGATGCCCCAGGGGTTTGTTGCCCCTCCCCCAACCTTGCCATAATTGGTTTCTGATCACTCTGCCTGACACACTTCTCAGACATCGTCCTGGCCCTGGATGTGTTCCGGAAGGGGTGGCTCTTTGCCAGCTGTGCCAAGGTGAGGCACCCTGAGAGCTGTAGAGGTGTGGGCACCCCAGGTGGGGAGGCCAAGGCAATAGGACCACAGCCCAGCTTCTCTCCCCAGGACCAGAGCATCCGCATCTGGAGGATGAACAAGGCTGGCCAGGTGGCCTGTGTGGCTCAGGGCTCTGGGCACACACACAGCGTGGGCACCATCTGCTGCTCTAGGTAGCGAGTCAGGGATGGACCTGGAAGTGTCAGAGGAGGCGGAGGTCTAGGCCTGCCAAGGAGTGCTGCAGCTCAGGGAGCAGCAGAGGAGGCAGTGGCAGCTTTGGCCTGCTCTTTGAGCAAGGATGTGGAACAGGGAACGGGCTGATGGAGTCTCCGGGCACTACGGATGTGGGGGGATTCCTCGGAAGTAGCCTTGGTGAGGCAGATAAGGGGAAAGGGCATCAGGGTGGAGAGACACTGAACAAAGCCCAGGTGGGAGAAGGCTGCATTTATGGCTGGAGTCAAGTCAGTGGGTATGGTGGCACCAAGGGTGGATAGTGTAGACAGGGATTTGGTTCCTGGGGTGTTTGGGGGTGACACAGCCAGTCTGCATCCTGGGACAGTTCCTCTGGCCTGGACCGAGGTCTGGCAGGCCAGACCTGTGGTGCGCTGGTGATCAGGGCTGGCCAGGGCTCAGCAGTGCCACCTCCTCCCCTGTTGGGCCTCAGGCTGAAGGAGTCCTTCCTGGTGACCGGCAGCCAGGACTGCACTGTGAAGCTGTGGTCCCTTCCTGAAGCCCTGCTGTCAAAGAGCACAGCTCCAGACAGTGGCCCCGTCCTCCTGCAGGCCCAGACCACCCAGCGCTGCCATGACAAGGTGCCCACATGTGGCCATAGGAATTGGGGTGGGGTGTGGCCAAGCCCTTGCTGGGTGGGAGTCTGAGTTGCTGCCTGCTCCTGTTCCCAGGACATCAACAGCGTGGCTGTTGCCCCCAATGACAAGCTGCTGGCAACAGGCTCACAGGACCGCACAGCCAAGCTCTGGGCCCTGCCACAGTGCCAGCTGCTGGGCGTCTTCTCAGGCCACCGCCGTGGCCTCTGGTGTGTCCAGTTCTCACCCATGGACCAAGTTCTGGCCACAGCCTCAGCTGATGGCACCATCAAGCTTTGGGCACTACAGGATTTCAGCTGTCTCAAGGTCAGCAATGTCCCCCAAGCCCAGCCCCCCCACCCTGGTGACGTCTCATGCCCTCCCCTTCCCCACCTTGCAGACGTTCGAGGGGCACGATGCTTCCGTGCTGAAGGTGGCCTTTGTGAGCCGCGGCACGCAGCTGCTGTCCAGGTGAGAGAGGTGGGGTGGGGCAGGTGCTGGGGTGAGGTAGGGGACTGGCCCCAGTGCTGAGCCTCTCCCAATCCCAAACTCAGCGGCTCTGATGGGCTTGTGAAGCTCTGGACCATCAAGAACAATGAGTGTGTGCGGACACTGGATGCCCATGAAGACAAGGTCTGGGGTCTGCACTGCAGCCGGCTGGATGACCGTGCCCTCACCGGTGCCAGCGACTCCTGTGTCATCCTCTGGAAGGTTGTGGGTTCTGAGGGGTGGGACAGTTGTGGGGCAGCGTGGGGGGTCCCCTCTGACCCTAGTCTGATCCCAGGATGTGACTGAGGCAGAGCAGGCGGAGGAGCAGGCCAAGCAGGAGGAACAGGTGGTCAAGTAAGTCTGTGATCAGCAGCCCCTCACGGAGGAGCAGGGTGTGCAGTATTACCCCTGCTTATGCCGTAGGAAAACTGAGGCTGGGTGCCGCGCTCAATGCCAGTGGGTGCTCAGGCCCAGGCCTGCTGGGTGCTGATAGTGCTGCCTTCAGCCCCAGCCAGGGTCCCTCAGTGGCCTTCTCCCCCTGCCCCACCAGGCAGCAAGAACTGGACAACCTGCTCCATGAGAAGCGGTACCTGCGGGCTCTGGGCCTGGCCATCTCCCTGGATCGGCCCCATACTGTGCTGACTGTCATCCAGGGTCAGTGCCTCGCCCCGGGGCAGGGCAGGCGGGTGGGCTGGCTGGCAGGCTCGGGACCATTGAGCCCTTTTGTGGGGCTCGCTCTTCCTTCCTCCCACAGCCATCCGGAGCGACCCTGAGGCCTGCAAGAAGCTGGAAGCCACTGTGCTCCGCCTGCGACGAGACCAGAAAGGTCCAGGGCTAGAGGGCAGGGGCTGGTCAGGGTGGGGTGGCCCAGTATGTAGGGGCCAGTCAGAGTGGAATGACCCGGCAGGTGGGGTGACCAACTCTGTTGCCTACAGAGGCCCTGCTGCGTTTCTGTGTCACATGGAACACTAACTCACGGCACTGCCACGAAGCCCAGGCCGTGCTGAACGTGCTGCTTCAGCACGAGGCCCCTGAGGAGCTGCTGGCCTACGAGGGTGTGCGGGCAGCACTTGAGGCCCTGCTGCCCTACACTGGTGCGTGGGCACGGCCTGAGGGGGGAGCAGCCTGGTGGGTGCATGGACCCCCCTGACCTCCCTCTGTCCTCCCCCAGAGCGGCACTTTCAGCGGCTCAGCCGGACACTTCAGGCAGCCACCTTCCTGGACTTTCTGTGGCACAACATGAAGCTGCCCACTCTCCCTGCAGCCCCCCAACCCTCAGAAACACATAAAGGCGTACTTCCCTATCCCGGCTCCGCGTGGCTGCATGGGCTCTGTCTGATCCCAGGTGCCTGGCCACAACCTCGACCAGCCACTGTGGGCATCAGAGCCTGACAGTCTCCATGCTGCCAGCCCACCCCCACACCCTGGCCTGGCGAGATCCAGTAGGCCCTGCCCCTCAGCACAGTGAGACTGGGTTTGGGTCACTCAGAGTTTTACTCAGAGGAAATGGGAAACAACACCCCCCCTTCCCCCCTCAGCCAGGCACTACCCCATCTCTGCTCCTACCCCAGCGCTGGGGATGGTGCAGCCACCGACAGTCTTCCTGTCTGGACCTCGGCCCACTCGGGCTATGGGGTGCACAGTGCAGGCCTCCCCACATGGTTCCACAGCCCTCAAGGGGATCCCTGGCACCCTAGGTGCTGCCCCAGTGCCCTGCGGGTGATGGTGCAGCAGCGGCTCTGGATGGCGCTCAGTGGGGGTCGGGTGGGCACGGTAGGGGCAGGGGTCCTGGCCGGGGGAGCGCCGGGGTTGCCGCGGGCCTCAGCAGCTCTGTCGTCCCCACCATGGAAGCCTGGCCCACCGAGGAGCGCGCCCAGCCCTTCAGGCCGCAGCAGCACCGCGGGGAGGAGGCCCGCACGGCCGCCGTACCTGCGAGGGGCCGGGCTTGGTTAGGGACCCGCCCGCCTCCTAGGCTCGTCCCCGCCCACAGCCCCGTTTCTCGCACCTGCACAGCCACCAGCCGCGGTCGGACGTTTCCAGCACGCGCACGCGCGCGCCCGCGGGTACTGACAGTTCATCCGCGCGGCTGCTCTCATAGGCGCGGGAAGCACAGAACTGGAGGCCTAGGGGTGGGTATTTGGGGATCACCGCGGGGTCGCAGAGGCCAGGGCCCTCACCTTTCTCGAGGTTCTGTGCTTGGGTCTGTGCTGACACCGGGACCGCTCTAAAACCCATTCGGGGCTCCCTCTAGCTATTGCGACCAGGCACGTGCTCCCGGGCCATCACCGCTCCCCTCCCCTCGGGTGCTTTCTCTGGCACAGTCCTGCCACACAGTCCAGCGACAGCCGTGGGCGTGGGGGAGGGGCGGGCTCATACCGCTGCTCCCCACGGACGGGCCCCCCTCCGGGCCCTGGCCTAGGGCCACCTCCTCCAGGTAGGGAGCTGGAAACCAGGCCGTCTGCTGGTCCTCATTCTCCACCAGCCACCAGCCTGTGCGCAGGAAGCGGGAAGGGACTCAGATTCAGGGAGGCAGAAGGGTGAATCCCTAGATTCTGGTAGGGCCCTACCTGAGGGGTGTCGCAGCAGCACATCCAGGCTTTCCTGGGCCCGCACGTGGAAAGACCTGCCCCGTGTGTCCTGTGTGCTGAAGGGCTGCAGGCAGCGCAGGCTCTGAATCTCCAGACTGTGGATGGCAAGGCTGCCAGCAGGGCGGGATGGGGGCTCCTCAGGGGTGGGCAGGATCACCAGGCTGGGAAGGGCAGCCGGCACAGGTGAGAGGTGGGTGGGTGGGCTCACCACCCCCCACCCCCCACAAGTCCACCCAGCCTCCAAATGCCGCTGAAGACGGGAGTTGGGGGTGGGTCAGGCACCTGCCCGGTGGCAGTGCAGGTTCCAGGTCCAGGGGTTGCGGTGCAAAGAAGCCGGTGACCACCGGGCTCTGCACCATGCGCTCTGCAGTCGCCAGCAGCATCTGTGAGTAGGAGTCCAACAGGCGCAGGCGAGCCAGGCCGCGGGCCATGCGCCCCCCGCGCACCAGCAGCGGTGCATCTTCAGGCAACACAAAAGCGCACTTTGGAACCCCATCCCTATCTCCCCTGCCCCCCCAACAAGGTGCTGCCTTCCCCACCCCTCCTTGGGCCCCAGCTGGCCTGACCGTGAAGCTTGGGGAGAATGCGGTCGGATCTCCGCAGCAGGCCCGCCTCCACTGGGAAGGTCTCTCTGAGGGTCTTCTGAGGGGGACAACCGGGGTATCAGTCTTGGAGAGCCCACCAGGTTCCCTTGAGAGGGAGGGGTCCCTTGCCCAGATCTTAGGAGCTGGAAGCCTGAGGGGGCAGGAAGGGAGGCCCTCTAGGGAGCTCCCTGCTGGGTCGTGCTCTGGGAGGTGGCTGGCCGGCTCAGTGGGAGCCAAGACAGCCCGTTAGGGTTGCCCAGGGTCACTCGCCTGTAGCTGCCTGAATTCATCCCAGCTCTTGCGCACCAAAGTATCGCTGCCGTCTGACCAGTGCACCGAGAAGGTGAACGTCTGGGAGAGGAAAGGTTGGAGGCGCCTCGAAGGGGCTGGGCCAGGAGCCCCCTTCCTCCCCCTTGGGGCTGGTGGGGACCTAGTCAGGTCTTACCTGGAGCCGCTCAATCTGCACCAGGGCCACCGCACGCACTGAAACCGGGTGCCGGGGACCTGCCATTGCTGTGACCTGGCGGCTGAGGCCCCGAGGCGGTGGGCAGTGGCTGATGATCGCACTGCTTCTCCGCCCGCTGAGGGCTCCCAGGCACCCGGAAGACTGGCTGGAACGGAATTCCCCGCTGATGCCACAAGCCTGTCGGTCCCTGTGGAGCTGCCCCGCCCACCCCTGGGTCTTTTGTGGCTTCCTTGCTGTCCAAGCCCAAGATCTGGGGGTTGGAGCACAGGAGCACAGGGCTTGGGGGGCCCAAGGCAGAGATGGTGGGAAGAAGAATGAGCTACTGGCCCTGGAGGTGTGCAAGACGGTGTCCTGAAGAATGGGCGGTGGCCGGGCTGGGGCTACTGCCTGGGGCCCTCTGGCCTGAGTCTGGCCATGGGAAGAGCGGGGAGAAGGAGGGGACCTCTCCGGGCTCTCCCCCTGCCCTTCAAGGTGCTGGGATTGGTGCGGCCTCCTGCCTGGGTGTGCCCAACAGCTCTGTCTTCGAACTGTCCTGGGGGTTTGTCATCTGGAACCAAGCACTCAGTGCTTAGCGCTTTAAATGCTTTGTCTGCCTTAATCCTAATGTTGGAGGAAAAGTCTCTTAATGTCCCCAAGTCACAGAGGAGGAAGTTTGAATTAAATGGGTAATTATTGTGAGGTTTTCTGTACATGCTGGGGGCTGGGGTGGGGGATACAGACCTCACAGTCTCACCCTAGGAGTTCTCCCACGGTTCGGAGACTCAGGCAAGGGAAGAGGGTCCATCTTTGCAGTCACCACCACTTGGGGGGTTGGGGAGGTGGTCACTAGGACTGTTTTGAGAGCCACCTCTGAATTCATGATTTATCACAACTTTCTGCAAACACAACCTCTGTGGTCAGGAGGGACTCATTCTCCCATCAGCTGGGGGAGGTTGCAGGTCCTGGAATCTCTGGACAGAGGGCTCACCCAGGTGCCCCACCTCTCCAGGTTGCTTCCTTATAGTGGAGATTTCCAGAACCACATCCAACCCTGACACACAGTGCTGGGGCCTGGTGCTGGGGCCACCAGCTTCCTGGTGCCACCAGCTCTGTGTTGGGATTCCCCCCACCCTAGCCCCTCCAAGGAGGGGTCAGCCTCTGAGGCATCGCTCCAGGAAACTGCCTTGGCCTCAACAAAGGGCCTTTGTGTGTCCATTGTGCCAGCGGCTGTCTCTGAAGCCCTGAAGCTTTCCCTGATCCTGGCCCAGGCGAACACCTGCTGTCATAGGCCTGATTTGGAGCGTGTCTTTCAGCTCGGCTGTCACCCTCTCCCCAGCCTCAGCCGAGGGCCCAGCTGGCCTGGTGGGGTTGAAGGAGGGGACACACCCCACTCCCCTGGAAGACAGAGGAGAGAAGGGGCAGGTTTACCATAACCAGGGACCTAGAGGGATTCTGAGGCCTCCTCCCCACCCCATCCGACAGCCCCCTGCTGCACACCCCATCAGCCACAGATCCTGTCCACTTTCCCTCTGCATAGCCCTTACCCTCTTCTCTCCCGGAGCAGCCCCATGCCTGTGCTCCTCATTGCCCCTGTGAAAGCCACTCCCCGTATGACAGGCAGAGCGATCTTTGCAAAACAGAAATGGGATCAGCTTGGGGTAGCCTTGCCCAAAACTGTCCAGCACCTTCCCACTGCCCTCAGAATAAACCCCCAGTTCCCACAGCAGCTGACAAGGTCCTTGGTGGGCCCCTGCCCACCTCTGGACCTCCCCTCCCACCTCCCTCCCGAACGTCCTGCCCCGCTGGCCTTTCTGCTTCTGCAAAACGCCAGGCCGCGCCAGCCTGGGCTTGGCCTTGAAAGTACTCCTCGGCGGATTCCGCCGCCCAGGGGTCGCCGCCTCGAGGAGGCCTGCGGGTTGACCGCGCGCTGTGCACGGCCCCCGCCAGTTTGTGAGTGAAGGTTTATTGGTGACTCCTTGCTTTTGTTCCCTCCTGGCCACCGACTGGGCAATGAGCTGAGGCGATCGGGGAACAGAGTCCTGTTCCCCGTTCTTCTCAGCGCCTGGAACAGTGACTGGAACAGGAGGCCCCGCACAAATATTTGCGGAGTGATGAGCGCGCACGGAGGCAGAGGAATCCCTGAGCTGTCCCACGGTGGGTTCAGCCCCCGTCCGGCCACGGGGCCCGGCGCGCAACGCCCCCTCTGCGGTCGCGGGCCCGCCCCGCGTTGCCCCCTTGCCACGGCGCGCGGCTCCGGGGCGGAAGCGCGGGCCCGGGGTCCCAGCGCGCACCGAGCTCTGTGAGGTCACGCCCCGCCCCGCGCTGCCAGGCGCGCGTTGCCATGGCGCCGGGCAGCCCGCAGGTGGGCGCGCCCCTCAGCTGAGGGCACAGAGCCAGGCCGCGGGCACGCCGGACTGTCAGAGCGGAGCGATGGGGGCGGCGCGGGCCGCAACACGGACTTCGCCTCGGCCTCAGCCGGAGTCCACAACGCGGCCGCGGCGCGGCTTCCACAACACGCTGCTCTTCTACTGGAGGAAGCGGGAGCGCCGCCACGGACGACGCAAGCCGGGCCCGGGCCGGGGAACAAGGCCCAGGGGCGCGGGCAGGGCGCGGCCCCCCAGCCCCGCCCCCGGCCCCGCCCCGGCCCCGGCCCGGGCCTCCGGCCCCGCCTCGGCCGGCTCCCCGGCCGCTGGCTCCGCCTCGACCCGGGCCCGGGCCCCGGCCGCCGGCCCCACCCCCACGCCGGGCCCCGCCCCGAACCCCGCGCCCGCCCCCAGCCCCAGCTCGGGCCCGGCCTCCGCGCCCGCGGCGCGCACCCCCGGTTCCTGCGGCCGTGCGCTGGCGGCTGCGCGCGCGCTGGCCTGGAGGCCGACCTGGAGGCCGATCTGGAGGCCAAGCTGGCCCGGCAGACATTGCGCGGCCAAGATGGCGGCGCCCGGCGAGCGGGGCCGCTTCTACCGCGGCAACCTCTTCTCTTTCTTGCCGGGCGGCGCGCGCTCGGAGGTGATGGACGACCTGGAGACCGACGCGCGGGGCCGGGGCGCGGGGCGGAGAGAGGCTGCCGCCTCGGCCCCGACGCCAGCCCAGGCGCCGACCTCCGATTCTCAGGTCGCCGAGGACGCCTCCCGGAGGCGGCCCTGCAGGGCCTGCGTGGACTTCAAGACGTGGATGCGGACGCAGCAGAAGGTTCAGATGCCCTGCCCGACCTCCCAGCCCCAGCCCTCAACCCCCACACCTTGTCCTCAGGTGCCCGGGACAGACCTCCCGAGGGCCCAGGGCCCGGGTTGGCTATCCCTAACCCTTGCCCCCCAAAGCAGGCCTGACCTTTCATCTTGCAGCGTACGTGGGCCGGACTTCTTTCCGGAGTCAGTGGGCCACCGGCTGGGGCGTAAAAAGGGGGAGCTTTGTGGGCTTCGAGTTGGGGGAGAATGAACTGACCCTTAGTCGGCCTACTTCTGCAGCGGGACAGCAAGTTTAGGGAGGATTGTCCACAGGATCGAGAGGAACTGGGCCGCCACAGCTGGGCTCTCCTCCACACCCTGGCCGCCTACTATCCCGACCTGCCCACCCCGGAACAGCAGCAAGACATGGCCCAATTCATACATTTATTTTCCAAGTTTTACCCATGTGAGGAGTGTGCTGAAGACCTAAGGAAGAGGTAAGCTGTGTCTGTGGCAACAGACCATTGCACTTGGAGCCTGGGCCTGGGGCCCCTGGTTGATGTCATAGAGGGGAGCCTAGAGAAATAGTGGCAGAGGGTTGCTGAGGAGCAGGAACCACCAACAGGGTGGGGATTGGGGTTATTTGAGCCTTCTCCTTTCTAGTCAAAGGCCACACTGCCTAGATCTGCTGCTGGGCATTGCTGCGTTCTGCAGCCACAGGCTTCCAGGAAGGGCTTCCCTCCCTTGTTTAGCACTGATGGAAGCTCCAGGCAAGTTAGGGAGAACACCTTGCCTGACTTCTGGAGCAGGACTGCTGATTTTAAGACCTTGGGAAGCCACTGCTTTTGCTCCCCAGAGCCACCTTTTTCTCAATGAGACACCCAAGAGCTGGGCCCGGCCGTTATAGGTGTTTCTAGGCTGGATATGTGGGACAGAACTGCCTGGGCAGTTAGAATGAGGTCTTTTGCTCCAGGGCCTCAGGTGCTAAGAAACAAGTCTAGTTTTCAGTTCTGTGATTGTGCCAGCCCCACCCCTCTGCCCTCTGCCTGGGGCCAGGGATGAGGCTTCCTGGTTGTTACAAGGTTGTAAAGTTGCCAGGTCTATGCTTTAATGTCTTGCCCTGGGCCCTTGTCAGGGTTTGCCAAGCTCCCCGGGTGGGTGTTTAAGCAGTCGTGGGAGTCGAGCACACCCAGGAAGCTGCAGGGTCAGCCCTGTTCTGGGAATTCCTATCCCTTGGAGCATGAGGGCACTCCTAGGTGCCCCAGCTCTTCTCTCTCAGGAGCAGGCAAAGAGCTGGCAGAGACAGTGGAGCCACTGCCTCCCCCAATCCTTCATGTGCTTCCCCATGCAGGATATGCAGGAACCAGCCAGACACTCGCACTCGGGCATGCTTCTCCCAGTGGCTGTGCCGCCTGCACAATGAGGTGAACCGCAAGCTGGGCAAGCCTGACTTCGACTGCTCGAAAGTGGATGAGCGCTGGCGCGACGGCTGGAAGGATGGCTCCTGTGACTAGAGAGTGGCTAACCAGAGCCCATGGGGCAGCCAGCCAGGTCCCATGGGGTGGCCTGGCTGGAGAGGGGCAGGGCGCTCATTAAAGTGAAGAGAGCCAGAGCCTGTCGTATCTCAGTTGGGTGGTCACCAGGACACTTCCCATGGGGTCCTGCCCCTCTCAGGTTTGAAGTAGAAGTGGAGGTGCCCACTTCTGGAGGGGCTACTGGCCTCCTCCTCAGCCCAAGCCCCGTGGGACTGTAGGTGAGGGAAGTGGGAGCAGCCAAGGTGCCCCTTAGCATCCAGGATGCAGCCTCCTGCTCAGCCCACACCCTGGCACCCAGTTCCTCACACAGGAAGACAGCAGGCCTGGCTGAGCTTCCCTATGCCTGCCCCTTGAAGCCATGCCATTGCCTTCCCACTGTGTAGCCGGGGACACCTGTGGTGCCCCTGGCCGCAGTGGCTCAGTGCTGTCCACTTCAGGAATGAGATCTGGGGGCTGAGCTGGCCATTCCGCTCAGTCCCTACAGGGAAACCCAGGCAGCGTTCTTCCTTGAGGGTCCACCGACCATGCTGCCCACTCCCTGCCTGGCACAGGGCCTTCCATAGCTGTGCCAGGCCTATCAGCAGAGGCTTCATGGGGGCAGCTTCCTCAGAGTTTGAGGCCAAAATAAAATGCTGGAGAAGTGACTGAAGACCTGGTTTCAGTGTGTTTTGTGCCAGGGCTTGCAGTAAGGGACAGGGCCTGCTCTTGCCCTTCTGTGCTCAGCTGTGCTTTCCTGTCCGGGGTTCTGGTTCCTTAGGAGGAGGGAGAGGTCCCAAGGTGGGAGCAAGCCAGAGTATTCCAGCAACAGTAAGGAGGCTGATGGGCTGGGGAAGAGGGGACCAGAGTAGCTGCTGGGGGTCAGAGAGGCAAGGGGGTGATGGCACAAGGTCTGTAAGGCCCCAGCAAAGACATGGCTTTTACTCCCAGCGCCGGTGATGGGAAGCTCTCAGAGCGTTTGGAGCCAGGTATGGCAGGGAGTGATGTGACTTTTGAAAGGTCCTTCCAGCTGCTGAGCTGCGATGAGGCAGGTAAAGGTTAGGAAGCCAGGGCAATCACCCACGTGCCAGCTGAGAGAGAGGCTCACCCTGGGGGGAGAGGATGCTGGATCCCTTGAAGATAGAACCAGAGGATCCCCAGAGTGAGAAAGAAGGCAGAGGAGACTGTTGGGAGTCGTTCTGTGCATCAGTGAGATAGAAAAGACAGTGTAGCAGGTTTAGGGGTGACCTGGGCCCAGCTTTTGGGCCTCCCCAGATCTGCTTAGTTCCACCTGCCCCTAGGCCTTGGCTCCCAGAACAGCCCAGCCACAGTGAGTGCCCCGGGCCTGTGGTCATAAAACTCTGGGCACCTTTATGCTCAAGGTGTCTCAGCCTTTCCCTGGGAGCAAGTCAACTTTGACCTCCTCATGCAGAGGGAGCTGCAGTGCCGCTACCTGATTGGCCCCATGGGAGTACTGGCTTCTGCAGAGGCTGCCCAGGGGGCCAGGCAGCACAAATGAGAGAGAAGTTGCTCCTCCTCCCTCCCCCAGGCAGAGAGTGCACCAGGAAGCAGCCAGGCACTCCAGTGAGCTGTGGTCAGAGTGGGGTCACACTGCCCATGTCTGCTGCCCTTCTCTCTGCTTTGCTTCCCTTTTTCCCTCTCTTCCCTGAAGTTTCACCCCCAATAAAACTTCACTTTGCCTCAGAGTCTGTTTTCCTGGCCATGCAGGCCAGGACAAGTGGAGCTCCAGTGCCAGGGGAGGTTCTGGCTTGAGCTGGCAATCTAGCTGTTGACACACAGACCAAAGGAGCCAGCTTAGAGGGAGGAGACCCCAGGATCGCACCTTGGGCATCTGAGGCTCACAGGTCACAGAGCAGGCAAGAGGAGGGACCCCAAAAGGGCTGATAAGGAGGAACACAAAGATGACCTGAGAACTGTGTCCTGGAGGGAGGGAACAGCAGTATCTGAAACTTGCCCCTGGGATTGGAAGTGGAGGTTACTGGCAACCTTGTGTTTAGGTGGAGTGGTGGGAGCTTGGTCACCCTGGGTTTCAGATGGGTGGGAAGAGAGGTATTGGAAGCAGAGTGTCCACAACGGAGTTTGCTGCTGCAGGGAGCAACGATGTGGGGCAGCTGGAGGGGAAGTGGGGTCAAGAGCAGTGTTTGGATTTTTTCTGGAAGAAAGTGCAGCATGTTTGGGTGCTGATGTGAATGATCAAGTGAAAGGGGGAGATGGTGACACACATAGGGGACGGGACTGGATGCACAGTGTAACGGACTAGACAAAACACGGTGGGCAGCACCTCTGGCAGCACCTGCCCTGCCCACCTGTGCCCAGCTGGGGCAAGCACCACCATCTGTCCACACGGTTGGTACAGCAGGGACCTGGGTTCGAATTCCAGCTCTTCACTTTCTGTGATCAAGGAACTCAACTGACCTGCTTATTTGCCCATCTGAAGAATGGGGGTTTAGAAGCTGTGAGATATGTTAAAAGAAAGAACAGTCCTTACCTCCACAGGCAAAGCACTTGGTGCTGTAAATGCTCAATAAATGCAGACTTTTCTCATCAGCGCTCTAGACAAACAGGAGTCACCTGAACTGCCAGGCTGGCCTGAAAGAAGTGTGAGGAAAGGGACCTGGCGTCACCCAGGGTGGGGGTCCAGCAGGGGCACAAGGCAGCCAGGTCCCGGCTCCAAGCCTGGGTGCTGAGGCTTCTCCCTGCCCTCGACTGCACCCCAAATACATCAGCCACAAGTCAGGTGGGGAGACCCAGGAGTGGGGAGGGCAACGCCACTTGGATACAGGAAAGGAGCACAGACGCCCCAACATTCAGCCATGCTGGCTGCTGTGGGCTCTGTCTGCTCAATAAATGCTCCAGGGGACGGAGGCCATTCTTCCCACACGACCCTCCCTGCCAGGGAGACGAGAACCTTGTGAAGGAGAAGCTGGAGTGCGGGGGGCCGTGGGGAAGGCCCCCGGTTACCTTCCTCTGGTCTTCCCGGGGCCACGGCCAGGGCGCCAGGTGAGAAGACTGAAGCCCTTGGGCCTAGGTTACCCCCGGACTCGCTCCCCAGGGCCCGCTCAGAGGAGCGCAGTCGTGTCCTGTCCATCCTCCCGGCTCCAGCTGAGCTTGAGCCCGGTCTCTGCCCCTTTGCCCCGGGGACCTGGCGTCGGGTCGCGAGTGCGGTCTCCGACCGCATCCCACAGGTGCGGGCGGGGCCGGGAGGTGGGCGGGGCGGAGAGGGGAAGGCTGTGGCCCCGCGCGCGTGGACCCGGCGGGGGGCGCTGGCTCGGCCCCGCCCCGCGCGCGCTCCCGGGAAGCGGCGGCGGCAGCTGCGGCATCCTCACCGCCCGCAGCAGCAGCAGCGGACCCGGCGGCCTCGGGCGGGGCCGGCCGGCCGGACAGACGGACACAGGGCGCCGGGGGCGCGCGTCCCGCCCGGGCCGCCATGGAGGGTGCCTCGTTTGGCGCGGGCCGCGCGGGGGCCGCCCTGGACCCCGTGAGCTTCGCGCGGCGGCCCCAGACCCTGTTGCGGGTCGCGTCCTGGGTGAGTGGCCCCTGCCCAGGCCCCGGCCGCCGCCCCCGCCTCGCGCCCCTCATGCCCCCTCCCGCCCCCTGCCCCTCAACCTCGGCCTCCCCGACCCCTCCCCCGCCGGCCGCGGGCTGGGGTGACGTCACCCGGCTGGGCGCGCCCACCTGCGGGCGGGGGAGGGGCCGGCGGCCACGGAGAGGGACCTTGAGAGGTCACCACCAGTCGCCCCCTACCCGCTAATTCTTCCTTAGGTCTAATTGCAAGCCCCCTCCTCAGCCCTCGCTCCGTTTTTCCTGTTCTCATGACCTGGAAGCAGGCACGGGGTGGGGGCCGGATTGGCGGCGGGGCACGAGGAGGGGGCTGCGGGCCGAGAGAGATCACGCGGAGCCTGCCCTCCCCCGCACACACCCCCTCCAGACTCCAGAAGGAACTGGTCCTTGCCCGCCCCCCGGTCGGGCTGAGAGTTGAGGGAGGAGGGCTCTGGGCTGGGAAGGCTTCCTGGAAGTGGTGTGGGAGGGGCAGGTTTGGGGCTGTCTAGCCCACTGGGGCATCCCTAGGACCGGTGCCTTGCTCCTCCTACCCACGCCAGGAGGGGTGCCAAGATCTGGGTTTTGTCCAGCCGGCTAAAACTGGGGCCGGCCGCACCTCCACGCCTGTCTTTGAGGAGGGCTGTGTCCGTGGTGGGGCGGGGGGCCGCGGCCTTCCCCTTGGAGTGACTCTGACCAGGCCAGGAAGGAGGAACCCTGCGTTGTGGTCCCAGCTCATGTCCAGACTTGTGGCCCACTCCTGGGGGTCATGTCCATGCCCTGGCTTCCCCCTCGACTCTTGTATCTCGGAGCTGGGTCAGGAAAAGAGCGAAATGAAGAAGTTGAGACTGGAGGTCTTTTCTTGGAAACAGAGGGCTGCCCAGAGCTAAAAGAGCAGCGTCTGGTTAAAATGACTGTGGTCCACCTCACACCTGCCTGCCAGAACTGGTGAGCAGAGGCACTGAAGTTTGAACCCCAGAGGTCAGTGGTGTCTCGTTTGAGCCCAAACACTTATGGGTGATATTAATAATTAATCACCGTCACGCAGGAACCATCATCCCTTGGGTGCCCACCAAGTGCAGGAAGCAGTGTGTACATTTCTCCATCCCAACACTCCATGAGCTGTGCCTGTTACCCCATTTGGCTAAAAAACAGGCTGCACGGCTCCCAAACGCGGAGGGCAGGCTGCACGGGGCGTGGCACCAGCTCTGCAGCTGCCCCTGCGCCACCGCCCGCCACCCCCCCTCCCGCACTCCTACCTCCCCAGCCGGCTCCAGCCTGGGGCTGTCCCGTCCAGGTGACGGCTCCTGTTCCCACACTCTCGAGTGGCTCTGGGGGGACATCACGGGCCCCACGGGGTGCGGAGGACCCGGCTTGAATCTCAGCCTCGGCTATCAGCCATGCGATGCTGGACAAGTCACTTCACCGGTTGAAGCCGCGATTTCTCCATTTATAAAGGGGATAAGAACGGCGGCGGCCGCGTGGGGGTTTTTGGCGGATTCACTGAGCAGACGCAAAGTAGTGGCTTCCGCACAGTGCCTGGACATAGTAGATGCTCACTAAACGGTTCACGTTGTCACTAGTTACTAAATACGTGAGGGGGTGGGAAGGAAGGGGTGCACGAAGAGCCCCCCCCGCCCAGATATGGGCCGGTGCTGCAGGGGGCCGCAGGGACAGGCCTGGGGACGTGGGCGCTCGTGGTGGGCGACGGAGACCTCGGGTCCCGCCGGGGAGAGGGGGCCGCCGCAGGGCCCTGAGCGCCCCGCCGCCCGCAGGTGTTCTCCATCGCGGTCTTCGGGCCCATAGTCAACGAGGGCTACGTGAACGCCGACAGCGGCCCGGAGCTGCGCTGCGTCTTCAACGGGAACGCGGGCGCCTGCCGCTTCGCCGTCGCGCTCGGCCTGGGGGCCTTCCTCGCCTGCGCCGCCTTCCTGCTGCTCGACGTGCGCTTCCAGCAGATCAGCAGCGTCCGCGACCGCCGGCGCGCGGTGCTGCTCGACCTGGGCTTCTCAGGTGGGCTGGGCTTCTCAGGTGGGCGGGGCTTCCCGGATGGGCGGGCCCGGGGCAGGCTAGCTGGGCGGGGTCTTCCCCGATGGGCGGGGCCGGGCGGGAGTGGGGCGGGGTCTTCCCCGATGGGCGGGGCCGGGCGGGAGTGGGGCGGGGCTTCTCAGGTGAGCGGAGCGGGGCGGGGCGGACGCCCGGTCCTGTCGGGGCGAGGCCGCGCGCGGTGCCCGGCGTGGAGCGCCGCCCTGACCCGCGCCCGCCGCCCGCAGGGCTCTGGTCCTTCCTCTGGTTCGTGGGCTTCTGCTTCCTCACCAACCAGTGGCAGCGCACGGCGCCCGGGCCCGGCGCGACGCAGGCCGGGGACGCGGCGCGGGCCGCCATCGCCTTCAGCTTCTTCTCCGTCCTCAGCTGGGTGAGTGCGCGGCCCGGGGCGGGCGGGTGAGGCGCTGCGGGGGGCCCTGGCTGACCCCCGCCTCCCCGCCCAGGTGGCGCTCACCGTGAAGGCCCTGCAGCGGTTCCGCCTGGGCACCGACATGTCGCTCTTCGCCACCGAACAGCTGAGCGCCGGGGCGGACCAGGCCTACCCCGGCTACCCGGTGGGCAGCGGCGTGGAGGGCACCGAGACCTACCAGAGCCCACCCTTCACCGAGACCCTGGACACCAGCCCCAAAGGGTACCAGGTGCCTGCCTACTAGTGGCTGGCAGGCCCAGACCAGGGCTCGAGGGCCACCCCGCCAGTGCAGGCCCCAAGGCCTCCTGGGACCTCCCTTGGGTCCTTCCAGCCCAGTGCCAGGGACAGAGGGGCTGGCCACTGTGGGCTGTCCAGGGCCAAGAGAGGGTGGTCCCTCGAGTGCCTGGGCCATCTTCCCGCAAGTTGCCTCAGTCCCTTCAGCACCTGGCTCCGGGCCTGAGGTCCTGAGGAGGGAACAGCACAGCCCAGGGCATGTGTCCTCCAGCCTGGAGTGCACTGGCCTGGGGGAGGCATTCCCCTCATGGTCCAGACAACCTGGGGCTTGCCTGTCCACTCCAGGGTCAGGGTCCAGCTGCCCCCCACAACCAGGTGCAGGGACTGCCTAGGACCGGGTACAAGGACACTCCCTACTGAGGCTGGGGATCCTGGCTACTGTTCCCCATCCCATGTCCCTGTGGGCAGTGCCTGTCCTTGTTGGTTTGTCCTGTCCAGACCGACCCTCCATTTCCTCTCACAGGCTCGATAGAGCAGCCTGGTCCTGTCAATGTTGTGATTGTGGTCAAGTCTTCAGGTTTCACCTCATAGTGCCCCACAAGCTGCTCCTCTATATGTGGCCCCTGCCCCAACCCCTCCCTGCCTTTACCCAGGCCCTTGCCCAGGTGTGGGTTGCCTGGCCAGGAAGGCACAAGATCGCTGCGGGCCTGGGCACCAGCCCTGTCCCAGCCCTTTGGTGAGACCTTGCCCAAGGGAGGAGCAGGACGCCTGGGTGCCAGGCAAGATAAGCCCCTCACCAGGAGAGAGGCTGAGAGGTTCCACCTGCCCATTGTGCCCCTGGAGACATCCATTCTGTGCTGTTCCCTTTACCTTGGCTTCCTGGACCAGCCCTTCCCTCCCCACCCCGCACCCTGTTTTAAGGCCCAGCCCCAGGTTGGGGTCCCTCTGCGTAGCTGACGACTCATGCTTTGCTCGAAGCTGGCTTTTCACGTTGCGTCAATACCAAGCGCGGTTGCCACATTTCATCTTACAGACAGATGCCTCCCTCTGGAGTTGCAGTTGAGTGACAACCCTGTACATTGTAGCATAGACCAATTCTGTGTGGATATTTAAGTGAACATGTTTACAATTTTTGTATATATAGATCTGTCTCTCCCTATCCTGAAAGAACAATCGGTGATTGTGTATTTTCAGTGTCCCGTGTTCCAACTGCAACTTCTTTACAATAAAGACTGTAAACAAGTTGACCATGACGTGGACACTCCTGGAATCATTTCTACCTCTACCCCTCCTGGTGTCAGGGGTTGGGATCTGAGGGGCACCAGGGCCCAGAACCCTGGAGGGGGCAGGGAGGTGGAGGCCAGGCTGACCCCCACCCTAGGTTCTGGGGGCCCCAGGCCCATGGGCCCCCCACCACATATCACACTGGTCTGGGCAAAAACTCCGCCACTCAGAGCAGGGTTTCTGAAATGCTGGGGGGACTCCCCCGACTTCTGTCCTCTTTTATAATAGCAGGAGTACTTCACAGGGTAGGCGTCTTCTTTAAAAGTGGACTCTTACAGCTAAGGCTCAAGTTGACTCCCACCCCTTCCCTCCACAATCCCCCTCCCCAGGAGTTTGGCCTATATTTGCCATATATGTATATTTGTGTTTATATTTGTATGTATCTCTCTCCTAAAATTTGCCACTTTAACCATTTTAAGTGTACAGTTCAGTGGCATTAATTATACTTGCAATGTTGTGTGATCATCCCCACTGTTGCCAAAGCTTACTCATCACCTTAACAGAAACTCTGTGCCCATTAAACAGTGACTTCCATTCCCCTGCCCACAGTCCCTGCTAACCTCCAATCTACGTTCTAGCTCTATGAATTTGCCTGTTCTGGATATTCCATATAAGTGGGATCATACAACACTGGTCCTCTTGTGTCTGGCTTTTTTTACCCAGCATCATGTTTTCAAGGTTCATCTATGTTACAGCATGTGTCAGTGCTTCACTGTTTTTTGTGGCAGAGTAATATTCCATCGCACGGAGGGACATGCTTTGTTTGTACATTCATCTGTTGACAGACCCGGTTGTTTCCATGTTTAGGCTACTGTGAACGACGCTGCTGTGAACACTGGTGCACAAGTGTCTGACCTCATTTTCAATTCTTTTGGGAATATAGCTAGGAATTGAATTGCTGGGTCATATGGTAACATTTGGATCTATGTTAAACTTTGAGGAAACATGAAACCTGCCTTCTTTTTTATATGCTTTAATGTGGCACGTGCATCCATAGGAAATGTGTTGTTTTATGTTTTTATTTGCATACCATGTTGTACACATTTTCTGCCATTTGATTTTTTTCCCCTTCAGCATGTTTTTGACATGTGTCCTCATTGGTATGAGCAGATGTGACTCATTTCTTTTTCCTACTCTCTACTAAATCTTGCTTACTAGCCCTTTCCCCAGGATGCACACCAGGTGTTCACAGCATTTTGCTCCTCGCTGCAGATGGTTTGCCCAGGGCCAGTGTTTCTCTAGGGCTTACTTCTAAAAGGATCATGGTTGTCATGGGCTCTGAGCCCTTTTATTTTATATTTTTTAGAGACAGAGTCTTGCTCTGTCTCCCAGGCTGGAGTGCAGTGGTGTGATCACAGCTCATTGCAGCCTCCAACTCCTGGGCTCAAGGGATCCTTCTGCCTCAGCCTCCCAAGTAGCTGGGACTACAGGTGTGCACCACTATGCCTGGCTAACTTTTAAATTTTTTTGTAGAGATAGTGTCTTGCTATGTTGCTCAGACTGGTCTCGAACTCCTGGCCTCAAGTGATCTTCTTACCTTGGCCTCCCAAAGGCCAAGACTACAGGTGTGAGCTATCACACCTGGCTGGAGCCCTTTTATTTTTAAGAGACATACTGCACTTGTTTGCATTCCCACGTCAGCCTGTGTGAGCTCCCGGGGCCCACATCCTTGCCAACTCTTGGTATTGTCGGACTTTGTAGCTTTTGCCACTAGTAGGTGACAGGCTCTGGTTGTTCTTGCCTGCAGAGAGGCAGCATGGTGCAATGGTTAGAACGGAAGCTCCGGTGCCCAGAGGCATGGATGCAAATTCTGCTTCCCAGGTGCATGACAGGTTACTTAACCCCTCCAGGCATCAGTGTTCCTGTTTGTAAAATGAACCAAATATGATCAGCTACTATTATTTTTGTTTTTCAGTTTCAGTCCCCTGATTACATGTGTACTTGTGTAGCTTGTCATGTTTACTAGTCATTTTTGTTTCATCTGTGAGTTTTGTTTCAGATCCTTTATTCATTTCTCTATGTTTTTGTCTTTCATTGATTTGTAGGACTTATATATATATATTCTGGGTATTAATTTTATGTTTTAAAGATTGCATTTATTTCATGCTGGCTTGTCACTCGCCTTAGCGTTGTTTCTGTCATCCTCTGTTATATGAAGATTTTAGACTTTGATGCCATACGTGTAAATCTCGTGCTCATGGTCTGACTCTTCACAGTCTAAGAAAGCCTTTCCTGATCCCGGGTCCTCACCAAGATATTCTTGTCCTTTTCTATTATTTTTGGTATTGTTTTGCAAATGTTTAATTCCTTTTTTTCAAACTTTTTATTTGGAAATAATTATAGATTCATAGGAAATTAAAAAAAAAAACTGCACGGTGAGCCCGTGCCCCCTTCCCCCAGCTTCCCCAGTGGGACCGTCATATGTAGCTGTAGTACACCATCAGAACCAGGGACTGACCTTGGTGCAATCCACAGAGCTTACTAAAGTTTCGTGGGTTTTACAGAGCGCCCCGTGTGTGCGTGCGTGCACACATGTGTGTGTTTGTAGTTCTATGCAATTTTGCCAACCGTGTAGCTCATGTAACCACCACCACATTCAAGATACAGAACTGCTCCATCGCCACCCAGCTCCGCCTGTTGCCCCTTTATAGCCATGACTCCCCCATGTCCCACCCCAGGCAGCCACTAATCTGCCCTCCATCTCTGTAATGTCATTATTTCAAGAACATTATATAAATGGAATCATACAGTATATAACCTTTTGAGATTAGCTTTATTCTCTTGGTATAATTCCCTTGAGATCCATCCAAGTTGTTGCATGTATCAATAGTTTGTTCCTTTTTATTGCTTAGTATTCCATGTGTGAATGTACTGCAGTTGGTTTAGCGGTTCACCCATGCAAGGGCATTTGCGCTGCTTCCAGTTTTTGGTGATCACAGATAGAGCCACTGCAACACTTATGGACAGGTTTTTGCCTGAGTGAACATAAGTTGTTATTTCTCTGGGTTAAATGCCCAAAAGTGCAATTGTTGTGTTACATGGTAAGCACTTCCACGCCCCGCAGTCACTGGGACTTGTGCCTCCTAGTTTGAATCCTGAGGTTTTCCCTGAGGTCAATAATGTGGCCACTGCTTTACAAGATGGTATTTTTGTGGTTTACTTTTTCTGCAAACCTTCTGGTGTTTCCACTTGTCAGTTTCTAATTGAATGTTATTTTCAATTGCATTCATTTTAGGAAAAAATACTCTTTTCATAATATGAAATTAATAAAGCAGTTTAAAAAGAAAAAAAAGAGGAAAACTATTTTCCAGTGTGTTTAATTTCTTTTTGAATAGGTGACACATACACAAGGTACAAAATTCTGAAGGGACAGGAGTCTGTTTAGTGCACTGTCCCACTGTCCCCGACCCAGGCCACCTACCTCTAGGGGCAGCTACTGTTACTGGCACCTGTGTTCCTGCCGGAGATGTTTTGTGTATAGTAAGTAGGTGTCTGTTTGCACATTCCTTTTCCTCAATTTTAAAATTTGGGGTCTTTACATTTGGAACTTTAATCTATCTCTATAGATTCTAAAATTCAGAATCACTGTTCACATCACACACGATTTTTTTTCCCCATGAAGATGGCCAGTTGTTCTAACCCCAGGAACTGAATGGATGATTTGTGATACCAGCTCGTGTAAACGAATGGGTTTATAAATATGTGGACCTGTTGCTGGGTTGTCCATTCTAATCTATCAATCCATTTTCCTATTATTGCAGCAATATCATGATAAATTGATTACTATAGCATTATATAATAATATGTTGATATCTTATAGGGTAAGAACTCACTCTGTTTATTTTCAAGAATTTCTAGTCTTTTTTTGTGTTTTTGTTCTACATTTTTTCCAGTTTATCTTTTTGTTTAAAGTTTTTCATAGAATACATCTTCACATTAGAGATTCCCACAGTAGGAAAATAATTTATTATTTATAGTTTTATATTTGTGGACAGATTATTTTAGGACAAGTAGAAGAAACACATTTGAGGACTAAGTTTCAGTTTAGGATTTGTAATATTTGACACATCTTCAGGGGGATCTCTGCCCTATGTGGAGCTTCTCTGTATTCAGATGCTCTCCAAGCTCTTCTTCCTAGGATTTAGGAAGTAGCAATGTGAGATGCCAGCCTTCCTATTCTAAAAGTTTTCCTAGGACACGTGACCATCAGTAGCTGGTATCAATTGAACAGAAGGTGAAGTTCTGAAAAACTAAAAACTGCACCTGGTGTGATGGTGCCTGTAGTCCCAGCTGCTCGGGAGGCTGAGGCAGGAGGATTGCTTGAGCCCAGGAGTTGGAGGCTGCAGTAGGCTGTGATGATGCCACTGCACTCTACCCAGGGCGACAGAGCAAAACCCGGTCTCTTAAAATAAAAATAAAGATTTTGTGTTTCTTAAAGGTTTGGTAGAACTTAATTTTAAAAGTCTGGGCCTGGCACCTTCTTTGTTGTTTTTGTTGTTGTGGGAGGGTGCAGAGGGATTTCCATTTCTGTTTTCTACAGGTTTTCTACTGATTCTTGGACCAATGTGGTCATTTATATATAGAAAATTGTTTCATCTGGGTTTGCAAGTTTCTTGTCAGTATTTTTCTTATGTCTGTATTGGTCCCTTTTATAATTCCTGATATTAGTTTTTACCAAATTTTTTGTTGTTTTTTTATTTCATTTATTTAAATTTGTATTATGTCTCCTGCTTTCTGTGGGCTGTTCTTCTCTGTCCAGCTTCTTGAGTTGGAAATTTAGCTAGCTTTCAATCTTTATTTTTCTAATACATTTATTTAAGGTTACAAAATTCCCAGTCTGGTTTAGCTGCATCCCGCAAACTTTTATAGCGATTTTCCTTCTTTCTTTGGTTCTTCTTGAAACAACCTCAGACATACAGAAAGTTACAAATACAGCATAGAAAACTTTTTATCCCCTGAACTATTTGACAGAACTGTTTGAGGGACATTCTACAAAATAATCACTCAACTAGAAGCCCCATCACCGAGTACTTCACTGTGTATTTCTACGAACAAGGACGTTCTACATAATCACAATGCAACCAACACAGACATCAAAATTGATCTGGTTGCTATTATTATGGACCAAATCATCTCCAAAGGTAGTAGCTTAAAACAATAACAATCATTTATTTAGCTTGTGAATCTGCAGCTTGGGCCGTGCTTGCTGGAGAAGGCTTTTCTCTGCTCCTCGTGGCATCAGCTGGGGCAGGTCAACTGGAGACTAGAAGATCCGCTTCCAAGATGACCCGCTATCATGGCTGGCAAGTTGGAGCTGCTGTCGGCCAGGAGCTCAGCCAGGAGTGGGCAGGGGCTCAGTCCTCTTCTAACCCCTCCATGGATTGCTCGGCCTCTTTGCAGCATGGTGGCTGGTTCCAAGAGTGAGCATCCCAAGAGAACAAGGTAGAAGTGTATGACATTTTTATGACACAGGCTCAGAAGTCACCTACTGTCACTTCCTCTTTAATCTGTTGGTCAGATCTGTTGGAAGTCACAAAGGTCTAAGTCGGTTCTGGGAAGGGATAGTGATGCCAACACTTGATGAGGGGAGTATCAACGTCATATTCTGAAGACCACACAGGAGAGATAGACTGTGACAGCGCATCTACTCAGTCTCCATTCTTTGGAAAATATTTAGGTTATTAAGTATGAATTGTCTGATTTCCTTAAGTACTAAGTTTTGCAATTGATATCTCTGACATTTCACTTTGACACTTCCTGTTTTATTTTTATTGTGAAGGTACATCCTCGGTCTTGCAAATGCACATTTTGGCTTGTGATTATCTTTCAAAAATTTTTGAGAGCAATTTTTGTGAAACCATGGATAAGTCAAAAATTCATGTTATTTCCGAATATGAGTTCCTTCATGGAACCAATGCGGCGCAGACAGCTTGGAATATCAATGAAGTGTTTGGGAAGGACGTGGCTAATGAATGCACAGCACAGTACATCGATGGTTTGAGAAGTCCTGTTCTGGTGATTTTAATCTTGAAAATGAGCCACATGGGTGACCTGAGTCAAGGTAGATAATGATGAGCTGAAAGCTGTAGTGGAAGCGAATCCATCTCAACCTACGTGTGAATTAGCAGCAAGGTTTGACGTTACTATTCCAACAATATTGGACCATTTGAAACAAGTTGGCAAGGTAAAGAAGATGGATAGATGGTTTCCGCATGACTTAAACAAGCGTCAGATGAGAAATCATCTTGAAGCCTGCCTTTCTTTGCTGTCACGACATAAAGGTGAACCATTTCTATACCATATAGTTAGGTGTGATGAAAAATGGATTCTTTCTGACAATCTCAAGCGTTCAGCACAATGGTTGGATAAAGACAAAGTGCCGAAACACGGTCCAAAACCGAATATTCATCACAAAAAGCTAATGGTGACTGTTTGGTGGTCCAGCGCTGGTATTATCCACTACAGCTTCACGAAACCTGGTCAATCCATTACAGCAAATGTCTACTGCAACCAGTTGGACGAAATGATGAGGATGCTTGCGATTAAGCAGCCGAGATTGGTCAATAGAGACAGGCCAATCCTCCTGCAAGACAACACTTGACCACATGTCGCACAAACAACGCTGCTCAAACTGCAGAGGCTGGACTTGGAAACTCTGTGTCATTCACTGTATTCACCAGACCTTGCACCAGCTGACTACCACTTCTCCCAGGCTTTGGACCACTTCTTGCAAGGAAAAATACTTAATTTTCGATAAGCTGAGGAAAAGGCCTTTTATGATTTCATGGCCACTCGCTCTCCAGGCTTCTTCGCTGCTGCCATAAACAAGCTACCATTACAATGGCAAAACTGTGTCAATAGTTTAGGCGCGTACTTTGATTAATTGTACTGCTTGTTTGAGATATAATAAACTACACTTTTGATTCAAAATCGGACGTTTCATATTTAGTGACATCTACTCAGTCTCCATTCAAGTTTCCCCAATAATGTCCTTTGCAGCAAAAGGATCCAGTCAAGAATCACACGTTGGCCGGGCGTGGTGGCTCACGCCTATAATCCTACCACCCTGAGAGGCCGAGGCGGGAGGATTGCTTGAGCTCAGGAGTTTGAGACCAGCCTGAGCAAGAAGCGAGACCCCATCTCTACCAAAAAATTAGCCAGGCTTTGTGGCACACACCTGTAGTCCCAATAACTCGGGAGGCTGAGGCAGGAGGATCCCTTGAGCCCAGGAGTTGGAGGTTGCCGTGAGCTGTGATGACGCCGCTGCACTCCAGCTGGGCGACAAGAGCGAGACTCTGTCTCAAAAGAAAAAAGAAAAAACCAGAATCTCACATTGCATTTGTTTGTCACATCTCTAGCTTCCTTCAGCGTGGAACCATTCTTCAGTCTTTCCGTTGCTCTCACAGCCTTGAAAATTTTTAAGGTTACAGGCAAGATATTTTGCAGAATGTCCCTCAACTTGGGTTATCTGAGGCTTATCATGAGATTCAGGTTCTGCGTCTTTGGCAGCAACATCACAGAAGTGACACTGTGTTCTCAGTGCACCCTATCAGGTGGCTTCCCATTTGTCCCATGACTAATGATGTCAATTTTGACAGATTGATAGAGGGGGTGTCTGCCAGGCTTCTGCATTCTGAAGTTACTCTTTGTCCCTCTGTAACTAGTAACTACTTTGTGGAGAGGCACTTTGAGACTAAATATCTAGATCTTCAAATACGTATTTATTTATATCAGTATGGATTCATGAATTCCTATTTTGTTCAATGGGTATAATTCATTACTATCAGTATTTTTCCCATTTTTTGTTGTGTTAAAACTTACCATCTTTACCATTTTTAAATGTACAGTTAAGTGATATTCATAACATTGTATAACCATCACCACCTTCTATCTCAAGAAGTCTTTTCATCTTATAAAACTAAAACTCTGTATCAGTATTGATTGATTGATTTTAGACAGGGTCTCGCTCTGTCGCCCAGGCTGGAGTGCAGTGGCACGATCATAGCTCACTGTAACCTTGAACTCCTGAGCTCAACTGATCCTCCTGCCTCGGCCTCCCGGAGTGCTGGGATTACAGATGTGAGCCGCTGCACCCAGCCTAGTATTTAGTGTTGATGCTCAAATTATCCTAGATTTACTAGTGGGTGCCCGTTCACATTGGTTTCTGTGTCCCTTTGACATAATCCCTTTTTTTTTTTTTTTTTTTTTTTTAACCAATTCCTTATTTCCTGGCACCATAAGCAGGCTCATCTTGTACTTTCCTGGGCCCAGACCTGGAAACAGCCATTTCTCCACGAACCATGCTTAGAAGCCAAGACCTGGGTGATGGGTGTGTTCACAGCTATTGGCTTGTTGCTGCTCCCAGGCCCTCTCATGGGGTTGAGCTAAGGAATTCTCTCTCTCTCATTCTCACATCTAATATATTTTTATATCTATCAATATATACCATGAGTTCACACCAGCATCTCTAACTCCCAGGCAACACCACAGCTTTCACTCGTGTCCTCCCTTTCTATACTGTAGGCCCCTTCTCTGATGGTTGCCCCCATTTATGTACCTAGTGGCTCAATCCTGCTGCCTGTACCCCATCTGCCATTGAGCTGCTCCCCTGTCACGTGGTTGCCCTCGACACTGGCTGGAGCTCTGACTCCCACAGTGAGTTGGGCTGCTGCCACTCCTGAGATGCCCTCTTGCCCCACTCAGGCTCTGACACTGGGCCACTGGCATCACCACACAAATCCCACTTACTAAGTGTCCTGGACGTAGTAAGTCCTTTAGTCCTCACAGCCGTCCCATGCGGCGGGTACTGTTGTTATCCCCACAGCCAGCAGGTGATGGAGCCAGGCTTTGAGACACTCCAAGTCCACACCCTTCACCAGCGCACGCCCTTTGGACAGGATGTGTGCTGTGTGTGGGCTGTAGGTTGGTTAGTCGTGCCTTATATACACTTCTTTGGTCTGCTTTACTAATTTCTGAGAGAAATATATTAAAATCTCCCATTATAATTATAGATTTGCCAATTTCTCCATTTAACTATATTTTTATTTTATGATTTTAACATTGTGTTGTTATGTTAGATACATACATGTTCATGTTATATTTTACTGAAGAAGGAATTTTTAAAATTAACATGCAGTAAAATTAAATTTTTTGGTGAATAGTTTTATGAATTTTAACTTTATTACATAAATTTATAAATAACTTACATAATAGGAATATTACATACACAGATATACATAAAAGTACATGCATATTTTATATAATAAATGTTAATTACATAAATGTAAAATTTAATGATAGGTTTGTGTAGCTGCCACAATAAGGATGCAAAACAGTTCAGTCCCCACCTCACGCTCTCCGTTTGATGTCACGGTGCCCTCCTACCCTGACCCCAGCAGCCACGATCTGTCCTCCTTCATGTGGTTTTGTCTTTTCAAGAATGTCGTGTAAACAGGATCACGCAGAGCGTAACCCTTTGTGTGTGGCTTCTTGTGTGCGGCGTCTGAGTTGTACTCACTGCTTGGTCGTTCCTTTTCACTGCCGAGTGGTGTTCCTTCATTTGGGTGTACCAGCTTCTTTATCCACTCACCATTTAAAAGACATTTGGGTTGTTTCCAGATTTTTTGACTATGTATAGAGCTGCTATAAGCATTTGCGTACGGATTTTTGTGAGAACATAAATTTTACTTCTGGCCAGGCGCAGTGGCTCACGCCTGTAATCCCCGCACTTTGCAAGGCAGAGGAGGGAGGATCACTTGAGCTCAGGAGTTCGAGACCAGCCTGAGCAACAGTGAGACTCCCTTGCTGCAAAAAACAGAAAAATTAGCCGGTCATCATGGTGGGCACCTGTAGTCCCAGCCGCTCGGGAGGCCGAGGCAGGAGGATGCTTGAGCCCAGGAGTCGGAGGCTGCAGTGAGCTGTGACAACGCCACGGCACTCCAGCCGGGGCCACAGAGCAAGACTCTGTCTCAAAAAAAAATTTTTTTTTTACTTCTCTGGAGTAAACACCTAGGAGAGAGATTGCTGGGTCACATGGTAAGTATATTTTTAACTTTGTAAGAAACCATCTGTTTTCCACGGTAACTACCATTTTGTGTTCCCACCAACGCGTGAGAGCTTCATTTTTCCCCGTCCTCGTACTCGACATACTTTTTTTTTTTGGTCACCCCGTCCTTGCCAGGATAACACTTTCCTGCTTTTTAATCCTAAACTGAGAGTGTTTCTTCTGGAATACTCTGTGCTATTGTGCACTCTGGGTGTCCCTGAACCCAGGCTGGGTGCTATTGGAGGACAAAAATGGCAAACACACTGCTGGTTCAGTGGCACCTTGCAACTGGGTCTTTCCCAATCTGCCTGCTACCGTTTCCTGCTCAAATTCTGGAGTATATCTTTAAGTGTTCTCTAAGTCTTACTCATTGAATTACTCCTGCATTCTTGATAGTTTTACTGGGTATGCAAATGTTAAGTCAAAGTTATTTTCCTTAAAACCTTGAAGATATTTCTCTGTTGTGTCCTAGCAGTCTGCATTGCTGAGAGCAGTAATGATATGATTTGCAGTTTTTTGTAAGTTATCTCTTTTCTTTTTGGTAATGATTTCTAGGATTCTTTTCTGTTTGAGTTCTGACGTGTCTAGATGTGGATTTTAAAAAATTTATCCTGCTTAATGCTTGTTTTTTTCCTTCCTTCGTGTTGGGAAAAGCAGCCATGATCTCTCCAAACTTCCCTTCTCGCCACCTTCTGCTCCTGGGACTCCCGTCAGATTCACCACAGAGTTTCCAGAGCCCTGTTCCATGGCCAACTCCCCTTTCCTGTTTCTCAGCTCCATCCTGGGGAGATTTCCCCAGTGTGGCATTATTTTGAACACAAATACTGGGATTTTTATCTCAATTTTTCATTTCTAAGATTCCTAGTTGGTTCTTTTTCATAACCTCCTGGTCGAGTGAAGCATTAAGAACCATCTCTGGAGCCAGAATGCTAGCTGTACCACTTTATAGCTTGATCACCTTAGGCAAGTCTCCTGACCTGGCTATGCCTCAGGTTCCCTTTCTGTAAAAGGCAGTGACAGTTCCTGTGGCACAGGGTGGGTTGAGGACTGAGTGGGCATGTTAAAGCACCTGGAGCAGTGCTTGTCACAGCAAATGCTGCTCAAGTGTGGCCTAGTATTACGATAGCTCTTGCTCCTTCTTTAAGAGCAGTCATCATCACTATCCTTAACGAGACCCCATTTCCCAGGTTGTGCCACTCTTCTGCAGGGCTGGTCTTGCTCAGGAACCTTGTGATCCTCTGCAAAGAGGGCAGTGGCCTGAGAGTCCTCCCTGGTGTGGAGGGGAATGCAGGCGACCTCTGCCTAGCCCGACGGAGGATGAGGGCTCTCACCTCCTAGTGGGCCTTGGCACAGCCACCCCCCAGGGGACACTGCTGAGTCCCACTGTCCAAGCCCTCAGCTTCAGGCGGGCAGTGCCAATGCAGCCATGCAGCTTGGCCCGGCCCTTCCGCAGGCCACGGGCTTTGTCCCTTCATCACTACGGATGCCCCTTTCTGCTTATTTTAGAAAAAATCTCCTTTTTTTTCTTATCCAAAGATGTTTTCTTTGCCTTGTTTGAATGTGGCTATGTGTTTAGGACCTTTGTCCTATTTATGTGTGTTTGAAGCAGAAAGGGGGGGTTTCAGTGTTTGGTCTCCCTCCAAAGTACTAGATCCAAATAACTGAGCATAAATTACTTTGCCTCAGTATTTCAGATATGCCCTCCCCCTGCCCATTTCTAAATATCACTTCAGGGTATGCTCGGGAGGCAGAGAGGCTCAGAACACCAGCTACATGCAGTATTGCAAAATAAATTTATTTGAAGATAAACTGTCTTATAAAAGGCCAGAGGCAATTTGAGATCCCAGATTCAGCTTGTCTCATAAAAAGATTCAACTTCAAGTAGCACAATTTTGTGTCTGCTTTTAATCCCGAACATTCTTGAATCACGAAACAGCCAACTGTTTACACAACACATGTGACATCTGACTCCAGCACCAGTGGATCCACAACTTTCGAGTCTGGGGCTGCAGGTGCTGCAGCCCTCAGATTCCGGGGGGCCCAGATCAGGCCGCTGTGACCTCTGGCTTTGACAGCAGGGAAAGGTCTCAGCACCCCAGCCCTTCCCTCCCCTGGCACCTTCCAAAAGCATGAGAATTCAAACCAAGACCAGCCCACTCCCGTGGCAGAGGATGGAACTTCTGCGTGACAGTATGCTGACAGGCAGGGTGGACCTTCCTGGCGACTCCCTGGTGGGCCTGGCCAACTAAGAGGCCTGAGCAGGCAGCCTCACCAGGGGCTCACCTGGCTGCCTGGCAGCGGGAGAAGAAAGGAGAAAGGATGCTCACCAGCGTAACAGCTCCTGCCCGTGCTGGGAGCTACGTGATGATCCTGGCAATGGCTTGCAGGGAGGGGAAGTCATCGTCCCGAGCAGCATGCAGCGCCTGGTGGCTGCTGACGTCACCGTGAGCAAGTACCTGCTGGCAGGTGGGGCACACGCAGCAATCCAGGCCCGCCTGCCGGGTGTCAGCTTGCCACGCGCTCTTCCTATTCTTCTTGGACTTGGTGCCAGGAGGCTTCTCACGGCTGTGGAAGTCGGCGTGTGCAGACAGTAGCTCCTGCTGCTTGGCGGTGTCGGGCAGCAGCACCAGCAGCTCGTTAAAGATCTTCTGGAAGTTCTCCCCAAGCAGGTCCCGGCAACTCTTGTAATACTGGACGGCGGAGATCATGCCCTGCCACCGGAGAGCCAGACTCAGTCACTCCCGTTCCAGGCCTGGCCCTGGACAAAGACGGGCAGCCACCCGCACCCTGGGCCCCTGACCTGTCTGAACTCCCCCGAGTGGCTCTTGAACTCGCTGAAGCGGGCCTCGTCACTCTGTAGAAAGTCTCTGATGGACTGGATGAGCCGCAGGTTCCTCTCCCGGAAGTTCTCCGGGACCAGGTAGGCCCGTGGTATGGGCGGCAGCCTGGGTCTGGGGGTTAGGAGAGGAAGAGACAGCGGTGGAGGCATCAGCCTTTAGGGTGGCCAAAGGGGCGGGCATCCTTCCCCCAGCAGCACGGGCCAGGCAGCCCACCTGCACTTACGCTTTTGTGGTGGTGGGAGTGCTGGGGACGCAGGCCGAGTGGGGGCTGGGCAGGAGGCCAGAGAAGCCAGGGGGCGGCTTGCCGACAGGGGGCACCAGACCTGGTGGGGGTGGGGGTGGCGTGCCCTTCAGGAGCACCACAGCGTTGAAGCCTGCAGGGGCAGCAGGACAGGCCTGGAATGAGACCCTCACTGGCCATGTTGCCCACAGCTGCCCAGCCCACCAGGTCAGGCTCTGCCCATGGGCCACACCTTCCCCCACAGAGCAGCCCAGGCCAGCAGCCACACCCTGCCTATGCCCTGCACAGCCCCACGAGGTGCTACAATCTCCTGTTTCAGAGAGGAAAGGGACCCAGATCGGTCAAGGGGTGGCCCGAGGGCATGTGGGTCGCAGATGGCTACACTTGCATCCTGATGCACTGCGGCCTGCAGAGGCTGCGGGAAGCCAGGGCACAGGGCCCCCGCGCCCCCTTGCACCTCACGCCTGTCAGCTGTGCTCCTGTGTGTGCCCATAGGCTTCGGCCTCGCTCTCCTACCCTGGCCCCATCCCAGACACCCGAGGAACAGGCCTGAGCCCAGCACACGCACCTGGGGGAGGAGGCATCCGGGGTGGGCAAGGGCCACTGAGTGCTGGGAAGTCTTCCTGGGGCATGGCGCAGGGGAGGGGCCCCAGGGGCCTTGGGAGCCCAGGGGGTTCCTTGGGGGCACTCCGTGCCGGGGCTGAGCCCTCTGCGTGTCCATTGATGACAGCAACTGGCCCTTCGGCTATGCTGGCGGGAGCTTCGGGGGCCTGCTCAGCCCCAAGGGGCTTTGGGGGACAGCTGGGGGGCAGTGGCTGGGGCGATGTGGCAGTGGGCTTCTCGGAGCCCACCTTCTTCTTTTTGCCAACCTTGGAGGTCTGGGTGGAGGCTGGCCCCAACAGGGAGGAGACAAAGACTGTGGAGCGTGCACTCCGTAGCTCCTGCGCGCCCTCATCCTCCTCTGTGGGGGGTAGGCTGCCCTTCTTGCCCCTGCTCCCCTTCCCAGCCTTCCTGGTGGGCTGGCTGCCCCCACCAGCAGCCTGGGCTGTTGGGGTGGGCTGCGCCACCTTCTTGCTGCAGCTGCTGTTCCAGGCAGAGATGAGGCTGGTGGGGGCGGTGCTGGGCTTGGATGCTGAGGACACCAGGGCAGGAAAGTCCTCCTCCTGGAAGGTGTTCCTGCCTCTGGTGGGTACAGGGTACACCAGCGCCAACCCCACAGGGCCCGGGGCTGCCGCTGTGGAACAGGAGGAGGAAGCGGAGGCAGAGAGACTGGGAAAGTCTTCGTCCTTGAGCTTGGGGGTGGGTGGTGGGAGAGTGCTAAGTCCAGGGAGAGGAGAGCTGGTCAGTGGCTCACCAGGCCCTGGCCTGCTCCACACCCGCCCACCCACCACCTGCAGGTGCCCCACACCCTGCCTAGCCCCCACACACACACCTTGGTGGGGCGGCCCCTGTTGCTGGGCCCATCGCTGGGAAGGTCTCTTGGCTTATGGGACCATTTGTTGAGGTTTCCTTGGCACCTATGAGAAACGAAAGGACCCCAAGTCAAGGGTGGGGACAGGCCCTCCGGGGAGATCAGGAAGCATGAGGGTGCTCCCCACTGCCCACCGGAGGCCCCCATGGTCCTGGGCACCAAGCTCCTCATGAGCTGGCCTCTCGTCCCCCGGCCTGGGCAGGGCTGGCTCACCTGGGCCTTCGCCCTGAGTCCGGGGCACGCGCCGGGGACCACGGGATTCCTCGGGCCCCCGAGCTGCCACCTCCTCCTTCCTGGGCCTGCCACCCTCCTCCCGCTCCTCACTCCTGCGAGTCTCTTCCTGTTGTTGTGCGGCCACTGACGCCCGGACGGCAGCAGCCACTTCTCGGTCCTCTTCTTCCCTGGGGTGGGGAGGCTGGACTTGAGGCTAGGCAAGGCACAGGACCACAACCTCAAGTGGGCAGAACCTGGGCCTAGTGCTTGGGGCAGCAGCTGGGACCCGATGCCTCTGCCCTGCCAGGGCCTAGCATGTACTTGCTGGGCCAGCACTTCCTGGCACAGCTGCATTGACCTCCCAAGTGACACAGACGTTTTCACCCACCCCAACCCACAGGCTGTGGCTAAAACCAGAGAAAGAGGAAGAAACTCCTGCCCACGGAGGACACAAGCAGACCCTGCTGCCACTCTCAGGACCCCAGAAGCTTTGGACAAAGTCTCCCAACCCCCCAGGCTATGCCCAGTTCCACTGCTGGCCAGGCAGTGCCAGAAAAAGGGGAACAGCACACAAATCCTCCCACCTCTTGTACCTCCAGCTTCCTCGGCGGCTCTGCTGGGTTCCGCGCACACCAACCCGGCCCGCGCGGCTGTACCTGTCCACCTCCTCATAGTCCTCGCCTCCGACGATCCCTGCAGCCAGAAGACAGCCCATGATTGCCCCTGGCCCTGGGATGGCACAGGAGTGACCAAGGCCAACGCTCAGGCTTGGATAGCAGAGGCTTCCCCAGGCCCCCCATGGCACATGAGCCCAGGGGATAGGCATGGACACCATGCAGGGTGTTCACGAGCCACGGACCTCTAGGACTTGGGCACCCAGTCACAGTAGCCTCTCAGTCACAGCCTCCTGACCCAGGAGAGAGCCCCGGGTACCCCAGACCGGCAGATCCGAGGTACCGTGGGAGGAGGCATTCCCCCGCATTCACTGCTGTGCTCAGATGCTCACAGCTCGTCCAATGGGTAAGGAGGTGGAGGCTCCACGGGTACCCCTTCACCTGCCACTGAGCTGTGGGGAGCTGATTCCAGACCTAGATCTCAGGCCTCCAGAGCAGGGTGCTGGCCCTGTGGGCCCTGCCCCTGGGGGTGCCTAGGCCAGGCTGGCACCCATGAGCACCCTGCTCACCCTCATTCCGGCGCGAGTGCCGTGGCGCATAGCTGAACTGCAAGTCAATCTGGCGGTTCTGGCGGGCCTCAGCGCGGCTCCGGCTGTGGCAGGCTGTCCTGTGCGCCTTGAGGTCGATCTCGGTGCGGAAGGCGTGGGTGAACTGCTCCGTGCTGCAGCGGCCCTCCTCACACAGGAAGTGCTTCTCCCGGAAGTGCTCTCGCAGGTACGCGTAGTCGCTGGCAGGGGACAGGTGTTAGCAGGAGCCTAGCCAGCCCCTCCACCTGGCAGGGCCCTGGGGAGGGCCAGCTCTGCGCCCACCCACCTGTAGTAGTCCTGGGCCCCGTCCGCATCACAGAAGTGGCAGAAGTAGTGGTCTCGGCGCAGGTGCTTGAGCAGCTCGTCATTGTCCAGGTAGCGCTCGTCGCAGAACTTACAGAGTGGGTGCCCGCGGTGCGACGTGTCGTCAGGGTCCCCCTGCACGCGGTGCTGAGCTAGGTCCTTGCGCGAGTACCACTTGCGCTCATACGTGAAGATCTGCAGGGTAGGGGGGCCGGGCATGGGCCAGGGCCTGCCAGCCTCCCACCTCTTCCTCGGCCAGCATGGAGCAGCAGGCAGGACAGGCCTTGACGCAGCAGCTCTGCCCCAGAGCCCTGGACTCCGAGAGCCTGGTGGGCCCCTCAGCCACTGGAAGCTCCCCCTGCCCCGGCCGTGTGTAGCATGACACTCTGGGGAACTGGCCTGAAGCTAGTCCGAGCCACCAGCATCAGAGGCAACGCGTGGCCAAGCCCCTCATGGCTGTTTGGCTCCACCCCTGCAGCGCCACTTGCCTGGGCTCTCCCAGGGTCCCTGGGGGCGCACCTGGAGGTGTTGGAGGCATAGGCGGCAGCAGAAGAGCTCGTGCTGCCTCCGCATGTGCTGCTCCAGGTCCCTGAAGAGGCTGAAGGGTGGCAGCTCGGGGCACCGTGGGCACTCATGCTGCAGCAGCTGCCTGGGGAGACACCGAGAGCCACCCACTGTCCCTGGACATAGTGTCACCACCTGGAGCGGGGCCACTCACCAGGCCCTCAGGCCCATAACCCAGGCGGACGCAAGCAAGGCCGTGAGTGAGGTGAATCTGAGGTCCAGGAAGACAGTGACTGAGCCCAAACAGGGGCCGGGTCTAGCCCTGAGCCAGTGAGCCAACTCCCCTGCCAAATGGGGACCACCCCTGTGACAACTGTGCCCTTTATTGGGTTTTCAGGCTACGGGCTAAAGCTGGACTCACAAGAGCTCTCGTGCCCCTCACAGAGCCCCAGAAAGCAGACACGTACCCACACTGCCGTGCCCTCCCTGAGCACACCCGCCATCTACTGCCACCCCAGGAGGGCGGGGTGAGCACCCCAGTCGCAGGAGAGGAAGTCGACAACGTCACACAGATGGTCCGTGGAGGCTGAGGTAGGCACCTGGCCCTGACATCAGGCGCCCCACATGCCCCCATCCCCACCACAAAGGGCCACACAGATGCAGGTGGCCACAGACTCTCGGACTCTGGGGCTGAGGACTCCTCTCACCTGTACAAGGCGAACACCTTTCCGTCTGCAAAGTAGATGTCATATTTTTTCTCATGCTGCAGCTGGTGGATGGGGATCGTGGCGAAGGCAGGAAGCTTCTTCCCAAAGACCACCTGGAGCGAAAATGAGGGGGCAGTAAGCAGGGCTGCAGACGGACACCACCGAGCACACAGCTGAGGCGCAGAGGAAGGGGAGGTAATCAGAGGCCTCAGCGGGCAGTGGCCACTGGCACCCAGGCCTCCCTTCCTCACCCCCAACCCACCCGCCTGGGGTTGCCAGGCAGAGGACAGAGACGCAGTGCCCGGCCTCTCCACTGGGCGGCCAGGCGAGTCCCAAAGTGGCCATGGTACTGTGGCCCCAGCCCCACCCTGTGGGGAGCGGAGCACAGATGGGCTTTCACGGGAGGGGAGAGGTGCATTCCAAGCAGCCTCCAAGGGAGCAATGAAAGCCGCCTGCCACGATACGTCAGGTGACCGTGTGTTAAGGCTGGCCACCCCCTCGTCCAGCGCCCTCCCCTGCGTTTCCATGGCGCCACGAGCAAGGACTCCACCGAGCGAGGACTCCACCGCAGGACTGGCCACCTCGTCTTGAGCCGACCACCTCGGCTGCTCCCTGCTTGTCATTCTGGACTGGCTGGGGTGCTGCGGGGACAAGCTGATGCTGCTACTCAGCAGGGCTGGCACAGAAACCCACAGCCAGGGCCCATTTCACAGGGGTCCCCAGCACCTGCCGGAGCCTGGCTGCCCACAGACCCCTCTCCTGTCCCTTCCTGCAAGGGCGGGGGGCAAGGCCTTTTGGCCTGCTCTGCCCCTATGCAGACCCCTGGCCCCAGCATGGCCCGGGGCCCCTGTAGGCTCAGGCTCCCACTCCTCCCCCGAGGCTCCCTCACCCTGCAGCACCCCCTGCTCTCCACGAAGCCCCTCTGGCGAGGACCCTTGGCACCATCACACCCCTCCCGGGATCCAGCCCACCCGTGGCTGTCTTCTCTTCACCCCCTTCCTGCTCGGCCACTGCCCCCTGAGCCTAGCACTGGTCATCGCCTCAACTCCGAGTCCTCACCAGCACATCCAGGGGACATCCTCCCCCTGGGAAAGGCCATGTAAAGGTCACCTCTGTTATGTTTGGCCTTAACCAAAGAGGACATTTGGGACCAGAACAGCCATGAACTTGGGAGAGTGAGCCCCACACGTGCTCATGGTGCTGGGGTGGCCACACTCTGTCCCCAGCAGCAGGGCAGTTAAAGCTGGTTCCCAGAAGGGTCCAGGGGAGAGCCAGGAGAGGTCGGCCCCCACTTCTGCCATGACACGCTAGGCGAGAGGGCTGGGAGACCTGCGGCTACCCCTCTAACCCACCTGTCAGGAGCTGGGGGCACCATGGCCCAGCCACCCCCATCCTAGGGGACTGGACTGAGGGAGGGACAGGATGAGCAGAGGCCCAGCAGACCTTTCTCGCCTCATGGTCATGTCAGGCAAGGCTGGGTGGGATGGATCTGGCCACCTGCCTCTGCATCCCTGCCACGAGCTAAACCCAGGTGGGTGCCTCATCCCTACCCACGACAGTCTTCAAGTGGGAGGCCCACCTCTGCCCCACAAACCCGATCACAAAGGCTGCCAGGTCCCTGTGGGCCATACCACCCCTGTCCCCGGCTTTCTTCCTTCCTAGCAGCTCCCCACAGACCCGAACGTGGGGAAGATCCCTGGCCTCTTCTCGTGGGACCTGCCCTCCCGGGGCAAGCTCACGCTCAGCCCTGCCTCCCAACCTTCCCAGCCCTGACCCCAGCAGGTGCACATGGCCCCTGGTGAACTGACTGCCAGGACTCACAGGCGCCAAACAGGGCCACACCCCCGCTGCAGCTTCTCTGAGGCAGCACAGGCGGCAGATCCAGCAGCCCCAGCGTCTGCCTGCAAGGCAGCCAGAAGAGCAGCCTCGAGGGAACTCCCCGAGGCTGCCAAAAAGCACCCAAGCCCAACAGACTGAGTGGAGGAACAACTTCCTTCCCCAGAGGAAATCTGTGCCAGGGGTGCCCCCATCACCGCCTCCCGCCTCGGCGCCCCTCCTCTAAGCTGTGTGCTCTGCTCCGCCCTGGGTGGCGTCTCTTTGGGCTGCATGGAGACGGCTGCAGGGAGGAACCCCATCTCTTCCTGGGCTGTGGGGGCCTCCAGGGTACCCCTACCGTGTGTCTCCTCAGAGTGCCACCTGTGTGGGTGCAGTGCCAGGCCACACTGAAGATACTGGAGACTTGTCTGTCTTTGCCACCCTGCGCCTCCTGGCACCCAGTTCCCCAAGCCCCCAAGCAATGCCACACTGCAAGCTCATAAGAAACCTCTGTGGGACAGCACTGGTGGGACAGGTGGACTCAGAGTCAAGACAGCCTCTCTGAGGGGGCCGGGAAGCAGCTGGGGGCAGAGCAGCTGGGACAAGGCGGTGTCAGGGAGGGCCAACAGTGCCCAGCAGGAAGGACCCAGAGCAGCCCAGAGCAAGAGGGACAAGGGCATCAAGGTGCATGTGCGAGGAAGCCAGGCCTGCTGCACTATGCCAAGGGTGCTCCTCGTGCCATCAGGGCAGTAGGACCAAGAAGGCAAGCAGTGGGCACAGGGCAGGGGTGTCAGGGTGCCCACTGAGCCAAGTCTGGGTGAGGGGTCCGTCTGCATAGTGGATAGGGCAGGCACCCCGATCGCACAGAGGGCCCAAGGGTGTTCATCCCTCCTGAGCAGTCTGGTAGGGGTAGCCCAAGCTGGTACACCCGAGCCAGCTGGGAGACGAGGAAGGGGGGCCTTGGGGCAGCTCATGGAAGGACAGGAACCACAGGGAGAGGCTTAGGAAAGAAGGACTGCCCTGGCAGCACAGGGTCAAGGCTGGGTTTGCTTGAGAGCAAAGGGAGCAGGTGTGGAGCCACAGGGCTGGGCATGGAGAGTGTTCAGTGCTGGTGGGGGCCTGAGGCAGAGGAAAAGTGACAGGGAGACCAGGACTGGCCCCCCCAGACCTGAGGAGCAACCGCAGGACAGCAGTGTAACCCAGTATGGCCAGTGTCCTCGTCCTCAGCAGAGGGTGAGGGCAGGCAGGTGGCTGGACAAGACTGAACATGAGGGCATGGCAGCCAGGCCAGGGATGGGCAGGGATCCACTGCCACTCCAGTGAGGCCAGGTTGGGGACAGGGGAATGTGGGGGCCAGTGGGGGAGGACCAGCCTGGGGCTACAAAGGGAAGGAGGCAGGGAGACAACAGCTCTAGATCACATGATGGGAGGGGCCATGGTCTGAGGACACAGGGACAGGCCAGACTTGGGCACTGGAGGATGGGCTGCCCTGGGCAGCAAAAGACTGAGGGGAAGGGGTGCACTGGGTGAGCCCCAGGACGGCCGGGGCAGGTCCGTCCCTGAGCACAGTGAGAGGCAGTGGGACAAGAGGCCTGCTCAGGAACAGGAGCCCCCCATGGCCCCCATGGGATGGGTGTGAGTGTGGACCTGTGGTGGGGCCTGTGGTGGACACTCAGTGGAGTGTGGAGTGGTACCAGCCACGAGCACCAGCAAGAGTGAGCAGATGGTGAGGCCAGCCCAGGCCTGCGGGTCACTCCTGGGGACACCTAGAGAGCCCAGGTCCCCAAGGAACCCAGATGGGGACAGAGGCAGGGATAATCTCACAGAGTAGGCCAAGACCACAGTGTGACAGGGAACAGACATTAACAGTAGAAAAACATGACCTGAGTCAGCAGGTCCAGTCTCCTGACCTGGGCCTTGGTGTAACCATGGGCTGGCCATCTGCGCCCCTTCCATGACAGCCTGCCTGTGACGTGGGGGTGGGGCCGCACAGGGTGGCCTGCAGTCCCTCAGAACTACTGCAGCACCAGGGAGCAGGACGAGGTGGCAAGCAAGACAGCAACGGCAGAAAACGGCCCGTGAGAAAGCCACATCCAGAGAAGGGAGGAGAACCCCAGAGTTTCGCTGAGCTGTGCCCACCAAGACCAGTGCAGCCGCCGCCTCTCTTCAGACAGGGGCACCTGCTGGGCAGTCCAGGTGACCTGGCTCCTCACCTGACCAGCAGCTGCAGGGCCAGGCTGAGTCCGCTTGAGCCAGCCTCCGCCCCGGGCCTCCACAGGGAAGGTCTTGGTCAAGGTGTATGGAATTAACCACCAAATGAAGCCGCCTGTTCTACACAGCATCTCGGCACAGCTTCCTCCCAATTTTCAGAGTCTTAGTCCCATAAGGGAGGGCAGGGCAGAGGTAAATTCCTGGCACAAGACAGCAGGGCAGGGGAAAAGCAGGGCCAGGGTGAAGCTGCAGGTTCAGGAGTGGGAGGAACGGGATAAAAGGAGACCAGAGCAGAGCATCAAGCTGAGCTGGGCGGCATTTTCTCACTAAACAGCAAACTTCCCAGGACCCCCTCCTGCTGCTGCCCAGCAATGCAGGGCAGCCCCAAGAGGAAGCCCAGGCTTGGCCAGCAGCACTAATGCCAAACCACACCCCAGCAGGAGCCTGCTGACAGCTCATGTCAACAGCCCCTTGCCACAGAGCTCTTGGAGGCTGTGAGGCCCTCAAGGAGTGAGAGGGTGGACACTGGCTATAGCAACCATATGTGATGTTCACTTATTTCCTGCATGATACCCGCAGCCAGGGCCGGGACCTCACACATAAAGACCTCCATAGCACCTTCCTTCCTGGAAGGAAGCTACAGGTGTGCTGGGAAACCTGGCTGTTGGAGAGCTACGTCATGCTAGGCAAGACTGGCTGGCAAGGCAGGCTCTGGCAAAGCTGGGAGGTGCCCTCTGAGTAAGCCACAAGCCAAAGGCTTCCCTAACTGTTCCTGCACCCCAGATCTCTCCTGGGTCTGGGCCCGCCTCCTTCCACCGCAACTGACAGCATCTCCAAGTGTCTTTTTCTAACAGAGCACAGGTAGATACCCACAAAATACTCTGAGGATTTTACAGTGTCTCTTTGGCTCCTTTCACACAAACGTCTACTTTTTTAAAAAAAAAGAAAGAACCTATTCCTCAACTCTACTGTCTCTGCATCACTTCCAGGGAGAGGAAAGTCAGATTCCCTGACAGAGGTCACCGGCAGACGCCTTCTATGAACAAACCAGGGGAATTTTGCAATGCTGGAAGCAAACTGATCTCCAAGCGCAGCAAACCAAGGAAGCTCCAGCTAGGTGCTCAGAGCCAGCAGCTGCCACCGCTGCGAGGGTGGGGGAACCCTCCAGGACTTCCAAGTCTGGACAGAGTCAGAAACGTCTCCCATTCACTCTCGAGCTGAGCCCGAAAGTCGGAACCGGCAAGGAGGAGGAAAACTTCCTAACACTTTCATCCCTTCCGGCCAAGAACCTGCAGACCTTCCCCTGTGGTGGGCAGGTCGGAGTGTCATCTCCACTCAACAGACGGAAACACTGGCCCTCTGCCTCCAGGACAGACTGCCTCTTGCCTTGTTTTCTGCAGCCCAGTGGAGACCGCTGAAGAACGAACTCCCCAAGACGAGGTCAGAGTTCTCGATCCGATCATGGCCCTTCCTGTGGCCCAGCAGGGACTCCCGGGGCACAGGGGGCAAGTCCCCCGGCTCTGTCCCCACAGGGATTGTCCCTCCTCCGCCCAGCTCGGCCGCATCCTGCCTCCCCGCCCGGACGCCCCGCGGCCGGACCCCGCCCCAGCTGGCCCGACCAGGCCTCCCTCGCGGGAGCCGGCGCCGCCAGGCCCGCGGCCGGACAGCGGGCAGGCAAAGCCCCTTCCGGCCGCCGGGCGCCCCGCCCGGCCGCGCCCCCCGCGCCCGCCCCCGGCGCCCCCGACGCACCTGGCGCAGCTCCTCCCGGCCCACGGCGCAGTAGCGCTGCCGCCAGCACCCGCACTTGGTGGAGCAGCGGTAGCACACCGGGTGGTCGCAGCGGCCCAGCGCCGTGGCCTCCAGGTCCCCGCAGCACAGCACGCAGCTCCCGCCGCCCCGCTCGGGCGCCGCCGCCGCCTCCAGCGCCGCGCACCGCCCCTCGGCGCCCGCCGCCGCCGCCATGGTCCGGGCTGCGGCCCCCTCCCGGCCGGCGCGGCGCGGCGCGGCCTGGCTCCGGCGGGCCCGCCCCTTCCGGGCGACGTCACCGCCCCGCCCAGCAACGGGCCCGCCCGGCGGAAGTGTGCGGCGCGGCTTCCGCCCCAGCGAGGCGCCGGCTAGAGCGGCGCCGCCCGCCCGGCACCGGGCGCTCTAGCCGGAGCCGGCCGCTCGGAGGTCCCGTGCGCCCGGCCCGCCTTCCCCCGGCGCGGGCTCCGCGGGCAGGGCTGCGGAGGAAACGGCACGCCCACTTTGAGCTTCAGAGGGACGAGGAATGATGTTTTAGCGTAAGTACAGCCCACATGCTGACGGGCTGTGCTTATACTAAAATGGTGTTCGTCGTTCATCTGAAATTCAACTTGAGCTGGACTCCCTGTATTTTTGTTTGCTAAATCTAGCAGCCTTATTAGGAACCCAGCATCTCTCTCCACCCAGGCCTCTCGCTAGTATTTGGAACACACACAAGCCTGGTCACCGGGCTCCTCCACGCAGCTTCCCTAATGCCCTGTTCAAATCCCTGTGTGAAAAGACATCGCAGAGGGACACCAGCCTCCAGGCCAGGGCCCGCTGCAGAAGGGACCTATAGAAGGCAGGAAAGGAACATGTCCTCTTCACCGCTGGGCACACCTGCCAAGCACGGAGCACAGAGGGTCATCCGGGCGTGTTTGAATGGATGCTGGCGAGTCCTGGGGCTTCAGGTTTCTGCAGCTCTTGGGGGGCCTCCTCCCTACCCTAGGGGGCTGGGCACACTCAGAACTCGCTTCCTCTGCCAGTAAGCAGGCCAGTCCAGAGCTGAACCCTTTTAGAGAAGAGGCAGTATTTTGCAGGAGAATGAGCCTGGACTTTAGAATCAGACAGAAATGGGCTTGAAAACTCAGTTTTGCCACTTATTTGCCGGTGACCTTGGTTGGCTCACTAAAGCCCTTAACTTCCCCACTTGCAAACCAGGATCACCATACACAATAAACCAGATGGACTGGCCCCATGCAGATGTCTCACCTTCACGAAACCCCACTAAAAGGACAGCAAAGGAATAAAAAAGCTATTACTCCACCAGCACAAAGAGAACAGGATGGGGGAAGCAGATAGTGAAAGATACAAACAAATTTTGGAATGACAGAAAGAAGATGAAGGAAGGCACTTCATTTTTCAGAGCATCCTAAAGACTAAAGACCTCTGGGAGACCCCAGTGAGAAATTTCACTCTCAGAACCACTGAGGGTGTGTGACACAGGGCACTGTGAGCAGGAGTGCATGGAAGTCCATGCGTTGAGCTGGGGGACCAGCATTGCAGGTTTCATTCTTAAATGTAGACAGGAGGCCAAAGCTCTCCAGGCTTGTGGGGAAAGCCTGCAGAATGGAAGACAGAGACCAAAACAAACAGACCCAGGGAGCGGAAGGAAACCTCAGCAAGAACTATATCTGATATTCACAGAAACGATACTGGTTCCATGAAATGAGAATAGGATGCCTTGGACAACAATAACCACAAAACAATCAAAACAAGAAAGAGCTCATATTAATTCAAAATATAATAGCATAAGTAAAAGGTCATTAGCAAGGCCAGGTGCGGTGGCTCACACCTGTAAGCCTAGCACTCTGGGAGGCCAAGGCGGGAGGATCGCTTGACGCCAGCCTGAGCATGAGTGAGACCCCTTTCTCTACTAAAAAAATTTTTTTAAATAGGAAAATTAGCCAGGTGGGGTGGAGCACACCTGTAGTCCCAGCTACTCGAGTGGCTGAGGCAGGATTACTTGAGCCCGGGAGTTGGAGGTTGCAGTGAGCTATGATGACACCACTGCACTCTACCCACGGTGACAAAGCTAGACTCTCTCAAAAAAAAAAAAAGTTTATAATCTAAGTCAGTGGTTTTCAACCGGGGGTGATTTTGCCCACCAGGAGATGTTTGGAAATGTCTGGAGACATGTTAGGTTATCACAGCAGGATGGGACTGTTACTGGCATCTAATGGTGTATCACTTTCCTAAGACTGCTATAAAAAAGTACCACAAACTTAGTGGCTTAAAACCACACAAGTTTGTCATTTCACAGTTTGGGGGCTCAGAGTCTGAAGTGGTTCACACTGAGCTAAAATCAAGGTGTGGGGAGCACATGTTCCTTTCTGGAGTCTGCAGGCAAGAACCTGCTTCTGAGCCTTTTTCTGCTCTGAGAGGGTTTCCCAAGTTCCTCGGCTCATGGCCCCTTTCCATCCTCAGGGCTGGCGGCACCACCCTGCGCTTCCGCCTTCCCTGTAGATCCTCCTGACTCAGCCTCCCTCTTCCTCATTTAAGAACCCTCGTGTTAAACTGGACCCACCTGGATAATTCAGGCTAATGAGGTTCTAGTAAGTTCAGCTAATTAGCAACCTTAATTTTATCTGCAGCCTAATTTTCCCTTACCATGTAGCATAAATATTCACAGGTTGCAGGGATTAGGGGGTGAACATCTTTGGGGAGCTATTATTCTGCCTAACAGATGGATAAAGGGCAGGGATGCTCTAAGTGTCTTGCCTCGCGCAGGGCAACCTCCGCCCCTGCCCCCGCTAATGTCAGTGGTGCTGAGGCTGCGAATTTCTGACCTAAGGTGATAGATGTATCACGCTGGGGGCACTAGCTAGGCAGGGGCAGTGGGAGCCCCCTGGGAAGCTGGAAATCTTTTCTATCTTGTTCTGGGCTTTGAGCTTACACATGTACACATGTGTAACATATGTGAACGTTAAGATACGCACACTTTACTGGAAGTATGTTATGCTTCCTTAAAAAGACCACCATTAAAAAAATAGCAGTTAAGCTTATGATTGAAAATATGGAAATAAATACTAGAGGAAACAGCTAAAAGAGTTGGAAGCAGTTGTCTCTGGAGAGCAGGACCAGGATGTGAAAGGGTGGCCAGGGACAGCTTTTTTTCTTTCTTATAGTAGCATTTGATTTATAATGTATATTACCCTGATAAAATTAATAATTTTTAAAAAATGACAAAACAGAGAGAGTTGCTCATTCACCTCTTCCTTATGGGGGAATTCCAGTTCCTGCTCCTGGTCCAGCTCTGTACCAGGGGCAGATGTGGTCCCAGCCCTGAGCAAACACCCCCAGCCACGATCGGCCACTCTAAGAGGGACTGTTCTGTGGAAGAAATGAGAGGGGAGCCCCGGAAAGGAGTGTCGGCTCTCCTGGGCCATTAGGGTCATCACCTCCTCTCCCACGGAGCTTTGGCTCCAGGCCTCTGGTGGGGGAGGCAGAGCCTTTGTCACCAGGCCCCTGGGCACTGGGCTGGGTGGGGCACAGAGCCCCTCCTCTGCACCCTGAACTGGGAACCCCCAGGAACCCTCAAGCAATTCTGGGTTTCCCTCCTCTAATGCAGCCCCGGGCTTACCCTGCCATGCCTTCTGCCCACGCCCACCCAGCAGACACCTCAGCTATCCCTCTGTTCCCATGTGGCCTATATCCCTCCATACATCCTGATATTTTCACCCCCTTGGGCTGCAGCAATAAACAAGACAGAGGAATCCATTGCTGGTATTTAAACTTCAGAAAATGGTAGCACACTGAACCTATCATGCTGCAGGGTGTTCTCTTCTTTGTCCCACGTTGCATTTTTGAGGTTCATCTATGCTGCTCCTGTAGCTCTACTCCCATTTTCTAACTGTCACAGGGACCTGGTCCCAGCATAGACCATAATTGATTAGTTTCCATATTGGTGGACAGCCCCCCACATAAGCTCCCTGGGCAACCTCTAGGGGGCGCCCTAGACCCTCCCTGGGCTGGACTGTAGTCCCCCGGGGCTCCAGGAGCCCCCACATCCCCTTGGTCAGGAGCCGGTGGCAGGCAGCAGGGGACCCCAGCGCTGTGTCGTGCCGTCCTGTCCGCCCACTGCACACTTCATGTGGCTCTCCAGGACAAGGGGTCCCAGGGGAGTGCAGTGGGGGTAGTGGGTGGTAGCTTTTTGCTGCAGTGGCCCCCTGGTCCCTGTGGTCCTCCAGCCACGGTAACATCTGCATCTCCCTCTGCATCCCCTACCCCGCCCTCCCCAATCAAAGTGTCTTCACTGACAGGTTGGGGGGTTGGTCAGCTTCTGGAACAGCAACAATAGCTCCTAGCTCAACCATTTATTGAGTGCCCACTGGGTGCCAGGGCACAGTTCCAAGATCCAGGTCTGGATTGTGAACACTCATAACAAGATGATGAAGTGGCCACTATTATTACCCCCAGTTTACAAATGAGGAAACTGAGGCAGGAGAGGTTGAGGCACTTACCCTCTCTCCTGCACCTACCACTGTCAAGCCTGGGTCAGATTTGAACCTGGCCCAGGCCCCAGGACCAACTTCTCTCCAGTTCTTCATGGTCTTTGAGGTGAGGGCTGCTGCTGCCTCTAAACCTGCCCAGGGATCATCAGACCCACCAGAGCCTCTCAGGCCTCAGGAGCAGGTGCCTTCCTCTGCCCCCCAGCCCTCCTCTGCCCCTCTCAACGTGGATCCCTCGTTCCCCTAAACCAAGGCTCTTGGGGGGGATTCTAGGCTGTATCTCACACTCCCACTGTTTACTCAACAGATGATCTGGGACAAGCCAATTCTTCCCGGGCCTTACTTTCCCCATCGGTAAAATGGAATCAATAATAGTTCCACCTCATGGCACCGTTTGGGGGTCAAAATAAGACATTTTGTGATGATCCAAAACAAGATCCCTGGTGTCTGGGACCTGGAGGGTATCCCATGAACGGTGTGGTTGCTGCAGGATTCATCCTGAAAATAAAATTCACCCCTGCTGGGGGTCAGGAGAGAATGTCCCCCCAGGCTCTGCCCTCTGGGTGGGGGATGTTAAGCCCAGGCAGGCACAGAGGAATACTCTGGGGGACTGTGCAGACCAGGGCCATTTAAGCAGAGTCCTGACGGATGAGTAGGAGTTTGCCAGGTTGCAAAGGAGGGAAGGATGTTCTAGGCATAGACACATAAAGGCAGCAAAATCAAAGGTTGTTGGTTCAGACAAAAAATTGAGACTGGTTGGAGAAAGCAGTCTCAGGGGGATGGTGACCAGAGGGGATGCACTGGAGGCCACAGGGTCTTATCCTGCCCTGCCAGGGCCGGAGGTGGGAGGAGGGGCTGGAGACCACTCGCCTCAGGGACAGCTGTGTGGCCAGCTTGAGGTTTCCAAGCCCATCTGGCGGGAGCCGGGAAATGGCTTGGTGGGGAGAAGCCAGGGGTGGCAGAGGACAGGACAGGTGTGGGAACAGATTTGAGAGCTGTGTTAGGCAAGGACAAGGGACAACCGTCAGGGGAGGAGCCGCAGAGAATGGTCTTGGTGCCCAGGGCCTCCCAATCAGTTCTCCTGCGTCACCCACTGGGACTCCAGCAGCCTTCGGGCTTTGCTCTGCGCGAGCCCCACCTGCAGGGCTCTGGCTGAGGGGCGTCCCCTCGCTCCTATCCCCATCCTTGGGCCCTGAGGTTCAGGGTCCCGGGACTCCCTTCCTGGTAGTTCCACTACTGCGGGAGGAGACAGAGGGTCCACACGGGAAGTGGCGGCTCCCCCAGGGGAGCCTTCCAGCTCTAGCGGAGGCCCACTCAGCGAGGTGCTCCGGGAACACGCGTCCCCGCCCCAGCAGCCTGGGCTCCCTTTGCTTCTCCATCCCTCCCCCCACCCGTGGGGATCCCAGCGGGTACTGCGGGGGCGCGCCGGGGCGGGGCCACCAAGCGGTTATAGCTGGACCTGCGGGGAACCACTGCTCACCTCCAGCCTCCCGCGCTCGCTCCCCGCCGCCCCAATTCCGGGGCGCGCCCAGACCCAGCCAAGCCGGTTCCTGGCCCGCCCCGCCGGGCGGCCGTCGACGTGAGCGCCCTGGCGCGGGGCCGGGGTCTGCGGGGGGCTCCTGCGAGCCGGCCGCTGCTGGCGCTGCTGCTGCTCCCGCTCCTGCTGCCGCCGCCCGCCGGCGCCTGGTACAAGCACGTGGCGAGTCCCCGCTACCACACGGTGGGCCGCGCCGCTGGCCTCCTCATGGGGCTGCGCCGCTCGCCCTACCTGTGGCGCCGCGCGCTGCCCCCGGCCTCCGGGCCCCTCGCCCGGGACGCCCTCTCCCCGGGGCCCGCCGGTCGCGATGCTCTCCTCCTGCTTCCCTCGGGGCTCCAGGAGCCGTGGGACACGCGACGCAGGAGCTCCCAGGCAGTGCTCCCCGTCCGTGCGCCCCGGAGCCCGCGCACCGCGGGACCGGCGCCTGAACCGGAGCCGCGGTTGGGCCCCCACTCCCGGACCTCAGCGGAGCGGGCCAGGTACGTGAGGGGAGGGAGGAGGCCGGGTTGGCAGCGGGCAGGGGGTCTGGGGGGTCTGAGCCCGGAGCACATGTCCGCGCGTCCAGGGGGCACCCTCCGGCCCCTCTATCCTTCACTCCGCGCCGAGAAAGGCCTTCCTGGAGCAGCCTCTACCCTAGCGGCCCGGGGCGGCAGTCGGGGGCGCGGGGCCCCTCCCCACGGACCTGCTCTATTCTTTCTAGAGCCTTCGGAGAGACGTCTCCCGCCCAACCATGGCCCCTGCAGCAAACCGCCTGCGCCAGCCCCGCCCGGGCCCCGGGGTCGCCCTGAGAGCATCCCCTACCCGCCGCGCCCCCGCACCTGACCCAGGAGGAGTCGCTGCGGCTTCCAGGGCGCGCAGCTCGCAGCTCCGGCCAGGACGGCCGGCCGTCTGGTCAATAAAACCCGCCTGATTCCTGCGCCCCCGCGTGTGACCCTTTTCCTCCGTGCTGTGTACTTTGCCATCTCGCTTCAGGGCAAACAAGCCGCTCCCACGCCCTGGCAAATGTCAGGAGCCCCCTCGCTGACCAAGCCGCAGCAATCTGCATGTCCTTGGGGGGCAGAAGAGGGGAGCCAGGCAGGGATGCTGCCGGGCCTGGGTCCCATCCTCAGCCAATGCTGCACTCTCCTGTTTGGGGTGGGTCACCAGACCAGGTCCCAGGGTCTGATGACCCCATGGACTCCCGTGGGGGGAGGGCAGCACAGACACTAGGCCCTGCCTCCATCCACCCAGCTGTACAGAAGGGGAAAAGCCCAGACCCCTCAACCCAGCCTCCTAGGAGCCCCCCACGGTACCCCCATTATGCCCTCTGGCCACTGGGGAGAATGTCCCCCTCTGCACCGTGGACTCCTGCCTCACCCCAGGCAGCCCACCTGGACCCTCCCCCTCTCCCCATCTCCCAGCATTCATTTCAAACCTGGATCTCTTTGAACCCCCCCCCACCTCCCCTCAGCCAAGGGCTTCGGGAGAGGAGGTAGGACCCCTGGCCTTTCCTCATGCCATGCCCTCATCCTGTCCGCAGCTGCCCGCAGCTGCCCGCTTCCTTCCTCAGGAACCCCTCCACCTCATACCCCTTCTGCATTTCCAGGCATTGGTTCCAGCCCCCACATCAACGTGCTGTGCCATCTTGAATGCCAAGACCCTCCGTTCACGGGGGCCCTCCAGTTCCCCCTCACTCACCCACCCTCTCCTCAACCTTCTACCATTGTCCTGGACCTCACACCGCCAGGATCACTGTGCCCTGTTGCCATCTGCCCTGGGAGCCCTCCCTTGGCCATGTTGCAGGGTCTCCCCATGGCGCCACCCAGCCCGGAGCTCCCAGGATCGCGCCCTTCCTCCCTTGCTGGCCATTCCTTTTGATCTCCTGAGTGCATCCTTCGCCCTAGTTGGCCCCCAAGTGAGAATGCTCCTGTTCACCTCACCCATCCCATGGACACCTAAATGTATTTACCTTGAGTCCACCCAGCCCTCTCCCAGATCTGTACTGGAGGAAGAAGTAGTCACAGACCCCTTGGGTCGACCTGTTCTCCCTCCAAGCTCACTCCTCCCCCACTCCTGCCCTGCTCCTCACGGAACCTGACCTTTAGGAACATGGATGGTCCTGATCTTATCATCCCCAAATGCACAACGCCTCAAGTCCTCCCCACTGCCTACAGGACAGTATCCATGCCGTTGGGCTGGGCCACAGGGCTGACCCTGTCCCCCATCTCATTGCCCCCTCCCTTCCCCTCCCTCCTGCCCCAGCCTGCAGGAACCCTAGGTAGATTCCAGAACTGCCCCGAAGCTCCCACCCTGAAGGAGGACACCCACCCAAATGCCCCTCCTCAGGCTGCCCTAGCCCCAGGCCTCCCCTTGCTGAGGCGGAGGTGCACAAAGCCCTGTTTCCGCGGGTCTCAGTGTTGTTTCCCCAGTGCTTGCCAGCACCTGGTGCCAACTGGTCCTCAAATGCTTGGTCACAAGTGCTGGGACACTTTTTGAAGGGCCTAGATTTCACGTTGTTGGGAGGTACCCTAGCCCAGACAGGTTGGTGCCAGGTCCAAAGTAGGGGGGCAGAGCCGTTTAGGGGCTCTGCAGAGGCCGGGCTTCTCTTCTCGACCTATCACCCGCCCTCCATTCCCCTAGGGCTCCGGCCTCACCCCAATCCCCACCCCGCAGGACTGGATCAGGTCGTAGCCGGCGGGGCGGGGCTGGGGCGGCCCTTGGAACACGCAATCCCACCAATTCCGGCCAGGTGGCGCTGCGCGGCTGCTGTTCCCTGCGACCGCCGCCGACCTGCGCCTCCAGCGATGGGCGTGGCGGGGGCGGGGCCCACTCGGGGGCGGGGCGCCCGTTCTCCGGCGGGCTCCCCGCCCCTCCTCCTCCGTCGGTCCTGGTCCTCGCCTTTTCTCCCCCTCTCCCCCCTTCTCGTCTCTGAGTCTCAGCTGGTCTCCTCCCTCCTTCCGTCGCGCTGGTCCCGCCTGCGTTTCGAGCGTTAGAAAGGCACGGTGTAGTGTGCGGGAGGAGGCCTTGAGCCAGTAACGCCCACTAGGGAGGCGGCGCCTGCCTGGGAAGCTCTGGACCATTACCGGGGCGTCGGACTAGCGATTCCACCCCCAGACAGGGCCCCGGGCCTCTGCCCACGGCCACATCCCATTTCCGTCCGGATCGCTGGGGCCTTGCAGGAGGGATGCAGGTTCAATATTCAGAGGAAAGCCCCCTGCTGCAACAGGAGCACAGGGGCAATCCCCACCCTAGGTGGACCCTCGACAGCCCAGAGGGGGGAAGACTGAAGCCTGCTCTCCCTCTGTCGCCTGGGTAGCAAGTTGGCAGGGGTGGGTTTAGGGCATGGGTGGATGGGGGAATCTCCCAGGCCTCTGATTGCCCCTGATTTGCCCTCCTTCCCTCCTGCAGCTGGCCTGGGGCCCGGGTCAGCCCATCCACACCCTGCAGAACCAGCAAAAGAAAGCCCACCCTCCCCTATACCATTCTCAGAGACTCCAAACAGCTTAGAGCCCCGAACACCTCAAGTCCCCACCTGGAGGCCTTTGCCTCCTCTGCCTCCCACACTTCCACACCTCTGTCACAGGCCTTGTCGTGCCCAAGGTCAGCCTCAGAGCCAGGCCTTGGAGGGTTTGCCCATGAGAGCACGGGGTCATCCTTGCCCAGCTGGCACCCCAGCCCTCCATACCTTACTCTGCCTCTCTCACTGATCCTGCTGCTGCTCTGAAATCGTTACCTCCCGCTCTTCTCTGGCTGCCTTTATTCTGTTGCTGTCACCTACTTTGCTGGGTGCCCACTTCCTTTGCTACCCATCTTTGTTGTCCCTCTCTGATGTTGCTTTTGTTACTCTGTTACCTTCCTTGGTACTTCTTCAGCTCCCCTTTTGCTCTGGGGACTCCTTTGTTACTCTGTAACTGCAGTGTCCTGCCTACTACTTCGTTCCTGGTCCTGGCTGTGACCTCATGTCCCTGGCTATCTTCCTTCCATCGGTGTTGTCCCCCATCTCGTCTTTGGTCATAGGCAGGAAGACACAGCTGAGTCCTGGGCTGCAGAAGGCTGGTGAGGGCCCAAGGCTGACCAAGAGTCTGCCCTATGGAGTAGGGGAAGGGTTCTGCAAGCCCCCTGACCCAGGGGACCTAGGGCTCCTTGCTTCCCACCTCCCCGGTCTGGGGATTTCCCATCCAGCCACCTCCCTGGACTCTGATGTGGCCACAAAGCTACAGGCTGGCAGCATTGGGATGGGCCTGGTTGCTGTGGGATGACCCCTAAGCCCCACCTGGGTGTGGTGGTGGGGGTATAGGGTGGGCCACACTGCCACACCCATCCTCATAGTCTCCAAGGACAGCAGTACCAGGCTGGATACAGATAGGCATCCTCTGGACAGGCAGACAGACAGATGGAGGTGGCCAGCCAGGCCGGAGCCTATGGCAGCCTCTACCAGGAATTGCAGAGGTGGGGGTGGGGGAGCAGCCATTCAGCCTCAGCCTAAGTGGCTTTTAGGGGCAGCTGCTGGGGTGTGGGCACCCAGGGGGCCACAGCCCAGGAGGCTGCCCAGAGGCAGGACCTGCTCCTGGGTGGGGCCTGGGGCGCCCAGGCCAAGGGCACTGGAGAGAGGACAGGAAGAGGGGAGGGCTGAGCCAAGCCTGCTTTTCCTGCCCACATGGGGAATTGTCTGGGCTGGCTGGGCCTGAGCCCTGGGAAGCAGGTATGTGCAGGGGGCCTGGCCAGGCTGGGGAGGGGCAGGCTGGGCCTGGGACTCGGCCATCTTCCTGTATCTGAAACTGAGAAAGAGCTCCACAGCAAAGAGTGTGGACTCCAAATCTCATAGCCCCGGGCCTCTTCCCTCTCCAGACCTCAGTTTCCTGATCTGTAAAATGGCCTGGCCCCCCTATGGTTGTTCCAGGTAAAATACACTTAGAGAGGAATGACAGTGCATAATGGTTCTCAATTGTGACTATTATTGTCCAGCTGGGGAAGAGGGGACACTCATGCTTGGGGAGGTAGAGGCTAGGGGAAGTGAGGGGCTGGAGGCAGGGGAAGGGAGGCCTGCAGGTGCCCGCTTAAGGTGGAATAGCTCCTGTGTGTGCTGACCACCGCCCACAGCTTAGAGGCCAAAGTCCACAGTGCAATTCATCCCAGGTCAGGAGGAGAGTAGCAAAGACCCTCAGGTTTCAGCCCCACAAACTCATATCCTTCCCCCAGCCTCATACACGCCTGGGATTGCAAAGTCACAGTCCAGACTTGGGGCGGACTGGGACACAGGTGAGGGCCCCCCGACCCTGCACAGGGAGGGAGTGGACATGCATTGCAAATAGCCCAAACATTCCCTGGAAAGGTCAGGGAGTCACCTGTCACTGGCCTCTGGGATCCGGGAAGGGGCTGGTGCGTGCCACTTTTAAACCTCTCTTTTCCCTCATGGGACTGCACTGGGCCAGGGCAGCTCTGGCTGCAGGAGGGATCCAGATACAGGGACAGCAGAGTGGGAGCAGGCAGGGGGTTTGGAGGGGCAGGGAGAGGGCTCCCTCAGGAGGGTGGGAAGGGCTATGGCCCTTGTTCTTACACTTTGGTCCCTGCGTGGGGTCCTTCGGCCTGGGGACCCTTTCTCCAAACTGTCCCCCACATCAAGAACCTGCCTCCCTGCGGCGCACACATACAGTAAGTGTCCAATAAATGTGCCTGGAACAGAAGGTCAAGGCGCTGGCGCCAAGGAGGCTGCCCAGAGTAGGGGCGAAGCAGAGGGGCTCCCGGTGGCTCGGGGGTTCCCGGGCCCTGCAGCCTCTCCGCGCAGGCCCCCGGCCGGCGGGCGCGGAGGTAGGGGCCGGTGGGCCTGGCTCGGCCCGGGGCGGGGGCCGCCGGGCGGCGGGGGCGGGGAAGGGGCGGGCGCGGGGGCGGCGCCGCAGCCGAGCCCCAGCCGAGCCCCAGCCGGAGCCCGAGGCGACGCGAGCCAGCGAGAGCCGCCGAGGCCGCCGCCGGGTCCACGCGCCGCCGCCGCCTCCGCGCCGCCCCTGCGCCCCTGCGCCCCTGCGCCCCTGCTTGCGGGCGGAGGGCCTGGAGCGCCGGGGCCAGCCCGGGGCCGGCCGGTGGGCAGCGGGCGCCATGGCCGCGCCCGAGCAGCTGCGGCCGCGCCTGTGCCGCCTGGTGCGCGGCGAGCAGGGCTACGGCTTCCACCTGCACGGCGAGAAGGGCCGTCGCGGGCAGTTCATCCGGCGCGTGGAGCCGGGCTCCCCCGCCGAGGCTGCCGCGCTGCGCGCTGGAGACCGCCTGGTCGAGGTCAACGGCGTCAACGTGGAGGGCGAGACGCACCACCAGGTGGGTGCCCGGCCCTCCCCCCCGAGCGCGTCGCTGGTGGGCCAGGCAGGGGTCGCACCCGGGGCTGCGGGGGGCTCCTGGGGGCGGTGGGGACGTGGCCAGGAGGCAGCCGCCACCAGCCTCCTTCCTCGTCACCCCCGAGGAAGCTCAGTCCTGCACCGGGGGTGGGGGGGGGCATCCTGGCAGGGAGGGGCCCGCACTGCGGCTGCTCTGGCCCTGTGCCGTCAATGTGCCATGTGTGAGGGTGTCGGGCAACGTGGGGTGTCTCCCTGCAGGTGGGTACCTGGGTGCTGTTCTGTGTGTGTACACACGTGCAGTGCACACAACTGGGTATGTGTGTGTGGGCAGGTCCCTCTGGGGTCACCCGTGTGTGCACACATCTGCCGGTGTGTGCCCAGGAGGGGTCACAGTAAGGGCATATCTGTGTGTCTGCATCTGTGTGTGTGTGTGCTGGACTGTGTGCATTGAGTATACAGGTCTGCACGCCTGTGTGTGTGTGTGTGTGTGTGTGTACAGTTCTGAACTGCTGGACGTGTGTGAGCTGAGCTCTGTGTGTGTGTGTGTGTGGGTATGCTTACCCAGGGCTGTGTGTCTGCATGCCTGCCTATGTGTACTCTTCACTGTGTGTCCAGCCAGGTGTGTCTGGGTCAAGGGGGAGCTGACCACTGGTGGCAGCATATTTCTTAGCTCCAAAGACACTGCTTCCTCCTCAGAGGCTACCTAGCCCAGCTGGGGTCACTGGCCAAAGTCTCTGCTTCCTGTGGCTGGACCAAAGGCCAGGAAGAACAGCTCTCCTCTCTGAGGGTTGACTCACCTGGCATCCTGGTTGGGGCCCAGCCTCCCTGCACCCTTTCTGCTCTGGGTCCCTCATAGCACCAGGTCTGTGACCTGTCTACGTGGCCAGGTCTGGGGCCTAGTGATTTGTAGATTGGTTCTTGGTTAGGCTGGGAGGTGAACTCCTGTTCTACCTGGGGGGCTTTGTCTGTCCATCTGTCTGCCATCCTGTGTCTTCCACCCAGAGTGTCCACTGGATAAAGCTGTTTGCTGAGGAAGAGTGGAGGTCAGGGCTGGAGGCCTTGGCCTGGCAGGCTGAGCAAAGGGCTGGCAGAGCTGGTGCCCAGCCTCTGTTTAATAGTCTCTGCCACCCTCGCCCCAATAACGCCTGCGTATCCAAGGCCTCTGGGTGCTAGTCTCTAAGGACTTCATGCGCAGAACCATGTTGGGTCTTCCCCAGTGTCCCAGACGGGCAGGAGTGCAATTGTGACCCCTATTTTACAGATGAGGAAAGTGATGCTCAGAGATTTGGGGTGACTTGTCTGGGTCACACAATCAGGAAGCAGTGGGGTGCTGTGTTCCTTCCGCCACTCTCTGGGTCATGGGGAGAGAGGAGGGACAGAGGAGGGCTGGGTGAAGATGGTCCTGGTTCAGACCCTCCTACCTGTTGACAACACCTGCTGAGCCCAGCAGCTGGTGGGAGCCCTATCCACCCTCTCCCAGGCTGCAGGTGGGAGCGGGGCTGCTGCCCTTCCGTCCCTACTGCCCGGTGGCACTGCTGCTTCTCCCTGTGAGCACGCTGGCTTCTTGCCTGCTCCAGACACTTCATAGGCGCCTGCATAGACACACAGATGGCCATGATGCCACAGCTGTCCCACAGGGACCTGCCCCTGTCCCTCACCAGCTGGATCTGAATCCTGCTTGATGGGCTGGGGTTTAGACTCCCACACTACACTGCCAAGAAAGACAGCAAGGGGTACAGACACCCAAACTGGGATCCAGGGATACACCTTTCTCCCTCAAACCCAGACTGAGGACAGACTCCAAAACAGATGGATGCACGTGAGCACACACGCACACACATGCACACATGCACATGTATTCTAAAGGCCTGAAGCTCAGCCGTGCACCATCTTTGTCACTTTCAGGTAGACTAACTCACCCAGCTGGCTGCACCCTGCAGCCCCTTCCCCATCCCTCCTGGAGAAGACCCTGGGCTGAGGGTAATGCCCTGGAAGGACCCTGAAGCCTTTGCAGCCTGGGCCTCAGAGCCAGGAGCCTGGGAGCAGAGGGAGGGAGCGCTGGAGCCTGGGGGTGGGGGGCGGGGCCGGCAGGCCTCTCGGTCCAGCCGCCCACCTGGCAGACCAGCTGCCTGCCGGCACCCAGGCCAGCCCGGAGTGGTGCCACTGCCCATGGGCTGCCCAGGGTGCCGGCCACTGACCCGCTCCCACCCCCTGCCCCCACCCTTCCCAGGTGGTACAGAGGATCAGGGCTGTGGAGGGGCGGACGCAGCTGCTGGTGGTGGACAAGGACACCGATGAGGAGCTGCGCCGGCGGCAGCTGACCTGCACCGAGGAGATGGCCCAGCTGGGGCTCCCACCGGCCCACAACCCCTGGGAGCCCAAGCCGGACTGGGCACGTGTGGGCAGCCTTGGCTCTGATACTAGCCAGGTATGGTGGGCTCTGCCCACAAGGACCACCAGGCCCCTCCCAGAGCCACCATCTCAGCCTCCTGACAACAGTCTTTGCCTCTGGTCACCTCCAGAAATCTCTATCTTTTCTGCCTATTGGGCCCCTTCTCTGCCTCAGCGACCACCACCTGTGCCCCTAGTGACTGCCCTGTTGGCCACTGGGGGCCATGCTTTCTGCCCTCAGCCTGTGTTCTAAACCTGGTGGGGTCAGGGCAGCCTGGCCTGCCCCCCTCCTCTGGGACGCTTGGAAGCCACCTGGCCCAGGAAGGGGTCACTCTGACAAGCCACAGTACCCTCCCCCTGCCTAGTGGCTGAGGAACCCTGGGAGGAGTTGCTGGGACATTCCAGGTCTGGGTGTGCCCAGCCCTGTGCCTGTCTGGGGAGCCCATGTATGCCGTGAAGGCTGTGTAGGGGGTTGGCCTCTGCAGGCAGTGCTGTGGCTGGCGGAGCTGAGGAGACGCTCCAAGCTGGGCCCAGGTAGGGGGCTGGAGTAGGCTGGGAGCAGGGATGGGCCTGGCTGGGTCAGCTGTGCACTGGCCCCTGCAGCGTGTTCCCCTCAAGCTGCTGGGCCCTGGCAGGCCCCACAGGAGCTTCTAGGGTGAGCCCACCCCTCCCGCATTTGCTGTTCCTCCTGGGCCCCTGTGGGGTGGCACCTTTCCCTTGTCTCGCCCCTGCCCCAGGCTAGGAGGCCTGGAATAGAACAGGGAAGGGCCTGTCTCACCTCCGTCTGGGTGGCCAGGCCTGGGAGGTGGCCTTGCATATGGGTGCACCTCAAGGCCAGGAGGAAGAGCCTGAGGCTGTTGGTTTTGCCCTCTTGGAAGCCCTGATGTTATTGTCTCTCATGCCCTCTGCCTTTTTTTTCTTTTTCTTTTGAGAAAGCCCTTTAGAGCTGTGGTGCCAACATTTTTGGCACCAGGGACTGGTTTCATGGAAGACAACTTTTCTATGGATGGGGGTGTGGGGGGATGGTTTCAGGATGATCCAGGTGCATTTCATTTATTGTGCGAACGTCTCTGCTAATGACAATCTGTATTTGCAGCCGCTCCCCAGCACCAGCATCACCACCTCAGCTCACCAGGCATTAGATTCTCATAAGGAGCCGCAACCGGGATCCCTCACAGGCGCAGTTTACAGTAGGGTTTGCACGCCTATGAGAAGCGAATGCTACCACTGATCTGACAGGAGGCGGAGCTCAGGTGGTGACACGAGCGATGGGGAGCGGCTGTAAATACAGATGAAGCTTCGCTTGCTCATCTCCTGCTGTGTGGCCTGTTCCTAACAGGCCACAGACTATTACTGGCCCGTGGCCCAGGGGTTGGGGACCACAGCTTTAGAGGATTTAAGTCCAGGGTTCCCCAGATCCCACTTTGAGTACCAGTGGCTTGGGGCAGTGGAGGTGTCAGGTCTGAAGTTTCTGGGTATGCAGGGGGTCTCGAAGTCTGCCCTTTCCCTTTCCCAAATGTCTGCCCCTCAGGCTGGCTATGCCTGTGAGCTGAGCCCTGTGGAGCCTGTCTTGGCAGGGACAGGCTGTCCTGGTGGGAAGCCCAGCCTGGGAATGGGAACCCATGGGACACTTTTTGTTCCCTGGGACTTGAGGGTAGGCCGTGGGCGTAGTCAGGGCTTCGGGTGCAGAGTCCTGGGCTGGGGGCTGGCTGGCACTGCGGGAGGCAGACTGGTCCCAGGCCCCCTTCCCCAAGGCTGAGGTTGGAGCCTCCTTCCTTCCCAGCACCCTATCCTACTCCCTGGAGGAAGCTCCCCTCCCTCAGGCATTTGTCCATTGATTTAGACACAAATAGCAGAGTTCACCTTCGGTGGAAAAATCCACCCTCTGGCCTTATCTGGAGGGTGGGGTGGCTGAGGCACCTGGGGTGGGACCTTCCCCCTCTCTGCTATTTCAGGCTTTGGGGGCTGCAGGAAGCCCTAGGAGGGACTTCCTCTGGGCGTATTTTTAGAGGAACAAAGAGAGGCTGGACTAGCAGGTCCCTCTGTGGACAAAGCTGGCCTGGAGACAGGGATTCCAGGAGGTCGGGGAGGCCCAGGGGACAGGGTCTCTTCTTCTCTGTCCTGGCCAGAGAGCTGATGTTTCATTAACCGAGCTCATAGCATCAGAAGGGGAGCTGGGCCTCATCTGACCCCCAAAAGCCAGACTCAGACCCCGCCCACCTCAGGCTGGGTGCGGGGTGTGGGCGCCACTCACTCTGCAGGGTTGTGCTCTCACGGGGTGTGGGTGGTGGAGGGACGGGAACCTGATGTTTGTGGTTTCCCTTTGGTGCGGGATGGAGAGCTGAGGGCCTCGTGGGGGTGAGGGCCCCTCCCGCCCCTGCCAGCCTCCGTGTCCTCTGTCCTGGCTGGGGCCAGAGAGGTGAGGCAGGGGAGGACACTGATGTGGTTACCCCTCCCTTTGGGGGCCGTGAAGGCCTAGTCAGTGGTGACTCAGCCCTGGGCTGCACCAGGCTGGGGGTGGCTGCAGCTGCATGTAGCTGATCCCAGCAGTGACGCCGGGCAGCTAGTGGTGCCAGGGCCATGGGGGTGGTGACAGACCCTGGGCCTTCTGCCTCCTTGCCCCCAGCCTGTGCCCCCATCCCCGTCTGGAGGGCCTTGGGGGCTGAGAGTAAGGGGTGACAGAGTCTGCAGGAGGTGGCTGCAAAGCATAAGATGTGGTGCCTATGAGAGGGCTCCCAGGCTCCCCACTCTCGTGCCCCCGTAAGCCACAGCAGGACTGTCCTGTGTTCTGGTGCCGGGTCCCCTCCCTTGCCTCCGTGTCTCCCCAGCCCTCGGTCCTGGAGCAGGGCAGGGCCTTCCAGCAGCTTCCTTCCTTCCTTTCTTGGGACGGAAACCCAGCTGTGCCGGGCTGGAGCCTCCGCAGGGGAGTGGGCTCAGTCACCACCCTGCTCCCCAAAGTGACTCAGCCCCCACGTCCCCACCCATCCCCGGGGAGCCTGGGCCCTAGTGGGAGGTAGATAAGTAGGGTGGCAGCCTGGGCCGGCCAGAAAGCTCAGGCTGCCCCAGCTGGATGTCCACTGCCTGCCATCTCTGTCCTGCCTATCATGGCCCGCTCCGGGAGTGCCACACCACCTGCCCCAGCCCCAGGAGCCCCTCCACGGAGCCCGCCCCAGGGGCTTGTGCAGGTCAGGTGGGGCAGGGTGGTGCTGTGGGCCCAGCGGTGGGCTTAGCCCTTCAGGGTGGGGAGAGGGGACTCGGGGACCTTGATGTAACCAGGCTGGACCCTGAGCAACAATGAAGGCCTTTCTCCGCCAGGGCTGGTGAGTCACCATTTGGGGGGGTGCCCCCATGCCAGCCTCTTTGTCTGGTCACTGGCACGGCTGGGGGACCGGGCTTGCCCAGCTCTGCTGCCATGGGGCCGCCCGGCGGGGAGCCCGTGGGAGCCAGAGGGCCTGGCGGGAGGCAGCAGGAAGTGTGAGCTGAGCCAGGGCAAGGAGGAGGAATGTGAGCAATGCGCCCTCCTGCTACCCCTCACAACTCTCTGGGCCTCCCCACTGCCCCCCAGCCCCACCCGGGCTGCCAGCAGCTCACCCTGGCCCCCTGCATTGTAGCCCCTGCACTTGAGGGCCTGGTGCCAAGTCTAGCACCCCTTGGAACCTACTCTAATAAGAGGGGTATAGCCTAGACCTTAGGAGGAAGCCCTCGGCTCGTGTGCTGAGAGGGTGGGAGCCGGCTGTTCTGGATTGAGGCACAGGGACGGCCAGAATGACCGGGAGAACACAGGTGTGGCTTCAGCCTGGCCTCGTGGCTCCAGATGCTTGCCAAATCCTGCTTCCTGTTTGGGGACCTTGAGAGACACTGCCCTGCAGGCCACTGTGCAGGCGTGGGAAGGGACTGCAGGGGCCAGCACCGTGGGGCCATCCATCTGCCCGTGTGGGTGGCTGTGCGTGTCATCTAAGTAGCGTGTTCGTGACCGTGTGTTTGGATGTCTTGTCTCGGTGACCATGTGATGTGCTGCTGCAACCTGGGCCAGGGCCTGGGCCAGACATGGCCATGCTGCCACATCTGCCTTCTGTCTCTGCTCCTTTGCTCCTACTAGGCCAGCCTCTGTGCTGTGTTTCCTGAGAGCCACTTCCAGTGTCAGGGCCGGTCTCAAGGCCCCACACCTGTACCTCTAGGTGTGTCTGGGAAAGGGGATGAGTCTGCGTGGTGGGGCCTTGGAGATCTGGGGGGTCTTGCACTCTCCAGTTCAGCTCATGTTGCCCAGCTAAGTCCCTGGAGTTCCTGGGACAATGGGACCAGATGGGAATCAGGCAGCAGGGTTCAGAGGGTTGGCAGGAGACTTCCAGGCAAGGTATCTGGCCAGGCTGAACAGAAAGGGTGCTCTAGAGTGATGGCAAGGTCCCTGCCCTGCAGAGGAAGACACCACCGCTGGGTGGCTGCTCACTGACACGGGCCATTTACAGACTGATTTGGGGTTTGGAGTGAGTTGAAGGCTGGGTGGCTAGAGTGGTCAGGGGGTGGTCTGGGCTGCAGGGGGCCAGGTGCCCAAGGGCTAGAGACCTCCCCTGAGATCTGAGGGACCCTCCCTCAGTGCTACCCCAGCCCTAGCCTGGTCCGCGGGTCCGTCAGCCACACGCAGGGAGGTGGCCCACACACTCTCTCCTGCACACGCCCCTGAGCCCTGGGCGCTCCCGGGAAACCTGAGCTGCCACCCGCCCGCTCACTCCCGTCACCGCCATGTTTAATTGAGCACCAGCAGCCGCTGGCCATCCACCACCGCAGGCACCTCCTAGCCCTGGCTGGGTGGGGGTCACTGGGCCTGGCCCTTGTCTGCCTGGCCCCCAGGCCCAGAGGCCTACTGCAGGATGCCAGAGGTAAAGTGAGGCAGGCCCCTGGGGTGGTGGTGGTGGGCCCACAGGGCACCATGAGGCTGTCCATGCCTGGGCTGGGCAGGGAGGTAGGCAGGCCCTGGCCCTCTCACTTGACTTCTGCCCCAGCCCCTTCTTTCTGGGCCTGTGGGGGCGGGGCAGCTCCAGTTTTTGCTGGAATGTGAAAGCAAACACAGCCACCACCGCAGCAAGCCTCACGGAGGCCTTTGGAGAGAAAACAAAACTGCCGGGCCTGGGAGCAGCCAGCCACGAGCTCTGGGAGGGGTGTGCAGGCTGGGCCTCTCCAGCCATCCCAGAAGACTGACGGGAGGCAGCATGTCCCACCTGGCATCTTCCTACAGTCCCACCTGTGGCACAGCCCTGTCCTTGAGCCAAGTGAACTCTCCCTGCCACCCTGTAAGGCAGCTGGTCCCAGCAGGAGATGTTTTCAGGTTTAGAAACTGAGGCTTTGCCTAGGATCCCCCAGTGGGGGCTCTGGCACAGGCACCCCTCCTGAGGGGCATGAGGTCCCTGAGACCTAGGGCTAGCCCTGAGGAGCATGATACCGAGTTTGGGGCTGGGGCAGCAGCTCCTCTGGGTGCATGGCCTGTGGGGGTGGGAGGCTGGAGCTAGAGCCTGAGCCCAGTCCTGTGTCCCTGTAGGATGTCAGTGTGCCCCCGAGGGAGCTGCGCCCTCGGCTCTGTCATCTGCGAAAGGGACCTCAGGGCTATGGCTTCAACCTGCACAGTGACAAGTCCCGGCCTGGCCAGTACATCCGCTCCGTGGACCCAGGCTCACCTGCTGCCCACTCTGGCCTCCGTGCCCAGGACAGACTCATTGAGGTACCCTGACCACTGAGACTTCAGGGGTGCTAGGTGCCCCTCATGTGTGTGCTCACGTCCCCTTGTGTGTCTGTGTGTCCCCATGTGTCTGTGTGTGCCAGTATGTGTCTGGCCCCGTGTGTCCGTGTCTGGGCCCTGGGTCCTTGCTGGGAGGAGGGGAGACGCTGGGAACCTGAGCTGGCACTCATCTTGCTGCCTTGGCTGGTGGTAGCTTTGATGAATATTTGATGCCACACCTGGCCAGGTGGTGTGGGGGGCTGGCTGGGCCCTTGGGCAGTGCTGACCCCATGTTGGTGGCGGCAGGTGAACGGGCAGAATGTGGAGGGGCTGCGCCACGCTGAGGTCGTTGCCAGCATCAAGGCACAGGAGGATGAGGCCTGGCTGCTGGTGGTGGACCCTGAGACAGATGAGCATTTCAAGCGGCTTCGGGTCACACCCACCTCGGAGCATGTGGAAGGTGGGCGCGGCCCCAGGGCCACAGAGGTGGGTGCACTGTGGGGCTCAGCCAGTCACTGACACGCTGTCCCCACAGGTCCACTGCCGTCACCAGTCACCAATGGGACCAGCCCTACCCAGGTGAGAGGGTGGGCCCAGGAGACCTCAGGGACACCTCTGGGGGGTCCCCAAGCCTGCCAGAGGCTCCCCTTCCCCCTGGAGATCCCTGTCCTGGAGTAGGCACAGATGTGAGCCCCATCTGTGGCCCCCCACCCCTGGCTTTTATGTCTGCTGTGGATCCCGTCTGGGGTCAGCACCACACCCTGCCACACAGAGCACCTGGAATCAGGGTTACTGCCCTCCCCAGCACCACTTGGCTAACGAGTCACCCTCCAGTCTCTGCCTCCTCAGGGAGCCCTGGCCTCACCCCAGGTGTTGCTCATGCGGGCATTTCCTGCACCCAGACTGTCCCACTGTGCTGTGAGCCGGCCAGGGCCACCTGCCTGGTCACTGCTTGGTGCCCAGCATCCTGCCCAGCTGGACCTGGAGCATACTGGAGGTGTGGTGCCTGCCACTGAGCAGAGAAACAGATGTACCTGTGCGTGTGTGCATACGTGTGTGTGTGCGCGCCTGTGTGCGTTCAGGTACGTGTGTCTGTGTGGCAGTGGCTCCCTGGGTGAGGATCCTGAAGCCACAACTTGCCTTGGTTTCCCAGCTCAATGGTGGCTCAGCGTGCTCATCCCGAAGTGACCTGCCTGGCTCGGACAAGGACGCTGAGGTACCCGGTTGCCCTCCCCTCCACTGCTGTGCTCACACATGGGGGTGCCAGAGGCCTTGGGGTGGGTGTCTGAGGGGACATCAGCCTGGGTAGTGGGGCCACCACCTCCAGGAAGCCCTCCTGGGCCCACTGTATAGCCCCGCCATGCAGCCTCGGGTATGAACTCCCCAGCAAGGGCCACCTTCTGGAGTGTGGCTCTGGGGCTCATTCTTGGCACCCCATCCACCTTGCCCGTCCCAGGATGGCAGTGCCTGGAAGCGAGACCCTTTCCAGGAGAGTGGCCTCCACCTGAGTCCCACAGCGGCTGAGGCCAAGGAGAAGGCTCGAGCTACACGCGTTAACAAGCGGGCACCGCAGATGGACTGGAATCGCAAGCGTGAGATCTTCAGCAACTTCTGAGCTCTCCCTACCTGTTCAGTGGGCCCTGCCCAGAGCCCCCCCCGCCCCCCCCCAGCCTCAGTGGGCTGGAGGGTGGTCCCATCTCCGCCCAGAAACCAATCTGTGCCCCAGTAAGCCCTCATCCTGCCCCTGCCCGCTGGGTGCTAGGGGCCTGTTGCAGCAAGATGGGGAGAGAGAGTCAGAGAGAGAAAGGAGTAGGGGGAGAGAGAGGGAGAGAGAGAGAGAGGGAGGGAGAGGGAGGGAGAGGGAGAGAGAAAGAGAGAGAAAGGGGTAGGGGGAGAGGGAGAGAGAGGGAGGGGGTGGGGGTGGGCAGAGTGGCGACCTGTGGGTTGAGGGCCTTTGCTGCTCTGCCCCAGGCCTGCTGACTGAAAGGAATTTGTGTTTTTGCTTCTTTTCCAAAAAGATCTCTAGCTCCACACATGTTTCCACTTAATACCAGTCCCCCCCCCCCCACCCCCCTTGGGACATGCTCTCTAAATAATTGCAATAAAACAAACTTTTCTCTGCAAACCATTTCCTCCCCCAGCCAGGGCAGCAGCCACCAGAGTGGGAGTCCCAGGGACTTCCAGGGGACTGAGTGAGCTGGGGCTCCCAGGCTGCTCCTGGGGACTTTGGGGTAAGGCCGAGAAGGCAGGATGTGGCTGTAAGAGCTCCCCTGCCCCCTCCCTGCCCTCCTTGATGTGGGGGGGTCACTAGGCCAGCCCCCCAGCTGCCCTGTGCTGCCTCTCACCCTGCGGGGGCTCTGGGGCACAGGGCCTGGGCTCTCCGAGGGGCTCGAGGATGGAGGCCCCACGGCCCCGGGGAGGGCAGCATCTGGACAGGCCCCTCATTCTGCAGGGCAGCGCCCGGACCTGGGGAGCGTGGGTGTGACAGCCAGCCTCCAGGAAGGACCCCAGGCTTCTGGGCTCGGCTCCTGCCTGGCACACCACCCCCTGCCCCACGGACACTCTGTCAACTCTGTCCTTTCCTCCCGTGGCCTGAACCCCTGAACCCCCCCACTGGCACTGCTGTCTGCCTCGTAAGCCATAGCGCATGCGCGCCCTCAGAATAAACAGGCCTTGCGCTGACCTTGGTGCCTCTGTCTTTTCTGACCCTTCAGTTGGGGGAGGGGAGAATGGAGGAATGAGGCCCATTCTGGGGAGGCTGAGGTGAGGGGCTGTGGCCGGCAGCCCCCTCCCCACCTCAGCTGCTGGAAATGGCCTCATCCCAAAGTCCCCGCCCCCACCCCACATCTCAGCCCACCAGGGACCCTCACACCTCCAAGACCCGCCCTCCCCCCCCCGGGGCGGTTTAGGGCCCCGCCACCCTGCTTGGTGAGGCCCGCCTCCCACTTTCACCATGCCCGTGAAGCCACCTGGGCCCTGACACCCTACGGGCTGCCCTTTGCCCAGTATGGCCCCCACCACCTCTAGCAGGTACACACAGGTCAAGCCTTATGCCCTGTGGCACCCTGCCTGGGTCCCTAGTGTCCCTTTTGAGGCCAGATGGCTCTGTAAACATGGGGGTGGGGTCCCTGGCAGAGGCTGGGCTCTCAGGGTGCACAAGGGCAGGAGCCGCTGGTGTCTGAGCAGGGGAGCTCCTGGGCTGGCAGTCTGTGCTGGACAGGGCGAGGGGCAGGCATCCCCAGCCAGCTCCCAGGGAGGTGCTCCCAGCAGCTGGCCGCAGCTGGCTCCCACCATTTCCTCCCTCCAGGTTCACGCGTGCCCCTGCTCCCTCCCTCCCAAGTACACAGCCCAGATTGTCAAGTCCCCATCCTGGCCTCCCAGGCAGCCCCGAGCCACACAAAAGGAGAGTGCAGGTGGGGTGCACACACACTCTCACACCAGGGCACACGGTTCCGGCCCACCCCTGCCCTTCAAGGACAGAAGTCAGCCAGACCCCAACTGCAAATGACCCCAAAGCTTTACTAAACAGGCTGTGGCTTCCAAGCAAGATCACTTCACAGACAGTGGCCAGAGCAGCACCCAGGCCGGAGCCCATGGCCCTCAGAGGCCCTTGGCGGCCGGGCACAAGGCCTGGTTGAGGCAGGCCCGGCAGCGAGGGTGCACGGGCAGACAGGTCTGCTGGCCAAAGCCCACCAACAGTCCGTTGATCTCGCTCCATAGCTCCCTGTGGGTTGGGCTGGCTCAGCACTGAGGCAGGGAGGGGCCTGCCCCCATCCTGCCCCCCAGGGACCCCACCCCGCACCTGGGCAGCCACTCCTCCAGGGCCGCTTGGGTCTCCTCTGGGGACTTGGTTGCCTTCTTGGTCCACCCAAGTCGATTGGCGATTCTGTGCACGTGCGTGTCCACTGCTGCTTGGATGGAGACAGGGCAGGGTGAATGGGTGTTTGTGTGTGTGTGTATGTATGTAGACACACTCCACCAGCCAAACCCTGCCCCATCCCTGCCCGCAGCCAACGTCTCCACCTCCCCACCCCTGGGACTCTGAGCAGGGACGGGAACCGCATAGCCCTGGCCACAGGCCTGACAGTGGCTGCCTCTCCACTGCTGGGCAGGGCTGGATCCCTATTTGGGGTGTGGGCAGCCTCCTTCAGGCCTCCCTACCATCATCCTGGTGAGCTGGGGGGGGGTCTCTGCTCCAGGATGACCCACTCCCAACAATCCTAGTGCCAGCTGGGTATGTGGGTGGTGGGCCAGCCGTCCGGCCAGCTGCAGTCCCAGCCCTGCCTCCTCCTCCAGAGTTTGCCAAAGAGAAAACCAATCCCTGCACCAGCTCCTTTGTCCTGCTGCTACCTGCCTGGAAAAAGGTGCTCCGGGGGTACGTGGAGACCACAAAGGCTGAGGGGTCACATCCTTGGGGCCCTGAGCCTCAGTTTCCTCCTCTGTGACATGGAGGTGGCCATGCTCCTAAGGTTGCCCAAGGGCCAAAGCTGGGCACATTGTGTTGTGTGCGCCTCCTGTGCTGGCCGGGGGTGACTGCTGCGCTGCTTTGTGGCCAGCCAGAGGCTCAGAGAGGCCAGTGCTTTGCCCAGGGTCACCCAGCTGGGAGGAGCAGAGCTGGGGCTGGCTCTTGTACTCCCTGGCTCCAGCTTATTTTTTTTATTTTTAGAGATAGGGTCTTACTTTGTTGCCCAGGCTGGAGTACAGTGGCACAATCACAGCTCACTGCAGCCTTGAACTTCTGGGCTGAAATGATCCTCCTGCCTCAGCCTCCCAAGTAGCTGGGACTATATGTGAGTGCCACCAGACCTGCCTAATTTTCCTTATTTTTTTTTTAGAGATGGGGTCTTGCTATGTTGCCCAGGCTGGTCTTGAACTCCTGGCCTCAAGTAATCCTTCTGCCTCAGTCTCCCAAAGTTGGCTCTGGCTTTTTAATTAAGGGGGCTTCTCTCTCTGGGAACCCCCTAGGAGGCATCCCTGGGGTCTCCCTGCGGGTGGTCGGGCCCACAGACAACCAGGGAGGGTGACATTCTGACACTCCTGTCTGTTGTATCTGCTGCTCCCAAAGCACTGTCCCTGCCTGGCCATGGGCAGGGGGCCCTTCCCCCACAGACCTGCCCAACCCCAGCGCAGCACTCTGGGACACGGGCAGCTGAGGACAGCCGCCCAGATAAGCTCAAGTGTCTGCTGAGAAGCTGGCGGGCAAGTGGCACTGGGCGTTGAGAGGGGGAAGGAAGCATTGCCCACTCCTACCCAGGCCTGCTCTGGCTCTTGGGGGTTGCAGCTCTCCAGCCTGACGGGCAGCCACCAGCTCAGAACCAGAGCCCTCGGTCCCTCGCTGCCCTCATGCCTGCCAGGCAGGGCTGGAAGGCACCCCCAGCCCAGGCTCCCGTAGGAGTCCCAGAGGAGCTGGCGGGGGGGTGGTGGTGGTACACACAGAGGTGGGGGTCAAACCCTGGTTTCTGGGCTAGCTGGGCCTTGCTGCTGTGTGGCCTCAGGAGCCCCAACTCCTCTGAGCAAAGCCCTGAGGAGGAAGCAGCTCCACACCCCACCTAGGGGACTGTCTTCACCCAACTGCAGAGGAGCCTCCAATGCCAGGAAGTGACACCCTGGACCTGGGCAAAGGATTCCAGGGAGGCCTCTCCCTCTGCTGTCCCCCCACCCCTGCCCAGGAGACAGCCCTTCCTCCTCCCTCCTCAGCCCCTGCCTTCCCCACAGCTCCCCACTCTGCCTGTGTCACACCCCATTACTTCCTACTCCCGGCCCTCCACACCTCCTGGCTTTGCGGACACTGTTCCTCTGCCTGGAATGCGCTTCCTCCTCTTGGCCTGGCTAACCCCACCTCTCAGCTGAAATATGACCTCAGGAAGTCTTCTTGGATGCCCCCAGCCCACTGTTTCTACCTCACGGAGGAGCATCTCCCTCCTGCACAGAGCACAGATGGGGTCTACCACCGGGGCCTCTCACAGAGCCCAGCATATAGCAGGTACTCAGCTAGTGTGAGACCCTGCTGTCGGTCCCATCTCTGAGTGGGGCCAGCCTAGCTCAGCACTGGGACACCTTCCTGACCCTTTGGGCTAAGTTGGGGATGAGGAAGCTAGAGTTGGGGTCTCAGGTCACAATGAGTGGGGAACCCCAACAGCAGCCGGCGAGCCTGGAGCGAGCCCCTCCCTGCTCACGGGTATGTGACACTCACCGATGCCTGACACGGTGCCCCAGGCCACAGCCATAGCCAAGTGTGCCATCTTGGGCCCGATGCCTGGCAGTGCCACCAGCTCTGCCACAGAGGCCGGGATGTCCCCGCCGTAGCGCTGCTGCAGAATGGCACTGGTCTGCTTGATGTACTTCACCTTGTTCTGAAGGATGGGGGCAGTCAGCCCTGGAGGCAGGGGGTACAGCCTGGCCTGGGAAAATGAGGCCTCAGGAGGCACAGGTGCCCAGAGCTGCCTATCCCCTGCCCAGGACCCAGGCAGAGGCAGCTGCTTGCCCCCACCCCTCAGAGGTGGGGATGAGCAGAGAGGCCCAGGGGAGCCCCTGGCAGGGCCCCACGGCAGGCCTGGACCCCTGCCTCCCCTCCCACCCACGTGGGCCCATGGGGTCTGGCTTGGATCCCCCACCCTGTCATTCCCCCCAGAGGCTGGGACAGGCTGAGCAGACTGAGCAGGCCACTCTCAGGAGCCGGGCTCAGTAGCACCTGGGCCTTCAGGAAGGAAGGCTGGAGCCCGGGCTCCACCACCAGCCACCAGGCCAGCCGGGTGGTTCCCATCCTGTGCCTGAGCAGAGAGGGCTATTTAAAACCCATCTGACGAACTGTGGCCACGCCGGTGCCAAGGGAAGCAGCCCCACCCTCCAAGCTGCTTTTAACAGATCTGCCTGCCCACTGCCCAGCGTTCTGCTGAGGGGGAGAGCAGCCTGTCAGGGCTCCTGGATGGTGGGGGACCCATTCCAGGGAGACTGGGAGTAAACAAAGGGAATGGCGGGAGAGGAAGGGCGGGGCAGGCAGGGAGGCAGAGGAAGGAAGGGGAGGACACAAACAGGAAAGGCCAGGGAGCTCCAGGGACTGGGTGCTGGCCCCCATGGGCTGCTCAGAGGGATGGGGGGCTCCAGCAGGACTCGCACCCAAGCCCCTGTGACCAGAGAGGCCTGACCCTCATCTCCGGCACCCCCGCGCCCCTCAGCCTCCTGAGGTCTCTCCCAGGCTGGTGCTACCCCAGCCTCGGTGGCTATGGGCTGGGCTCACCCTCCAGAAGCCAACGGGGTAGATGAGCTTGCCCAGTGTGCTGTCGTCAGTCTGTAGGATGCTGTCTACCGTTAGACCTCGGGCCCGCAGCCGCTGCATGGCACCCGCCGTCACCTGGTCTTTGGTCTGGCTGGAGAGCATCAGCGACAGCAGCACCTGGTACCTCCGCACCTGCTGGTGCAGTGACAGGGACAGGGTGACGGTGGGTCCTGGTGCTCGCCCTGGGCTAGGCCCTACCCATGCCATCTACCCACCTCCACCTGTTACCCTGGGCAACACGTGGGACACCACCTTCCTACCCACCCAGACCAGCAGGGGTAGGGTGGGGTGTGTGGGTCTGGCTCAGGCCTGTTTTGTCACCTACGACATGGGGACTATAACAGTAGCTGCCTCACAGGATCAGAGAGAAGCTTAAATGAATTGTCACAGTAATTAGAATTGCATCTGGCACATTGTCACTACAGGCATTGGCTGCCACTCTTATTATTGCTCTACGAGACGACACTACCTATTTTACAGACAAGCAAACTGAGGCTCAGAGAGACATGTATGCAAGTCACCTGCTAACAGAGTAGGTATTAGAACTCAGACCAGTCTTGGGATCCAGGCTCTGGGCCAGTGAAGTATAAGGACTGTCCCTCCTCACATTACACAAAGCTCATGACACCCCTCTACTATGCCCAGCAAAAAGCAGAGCATGAGGCCCTAAGCTGCAGGTACCTGTGACCTGCTGAGTGGCTACCATGAAGCCGGTGATGCTGCCCAGTGCCCTGGGACACCATCCCCTGCAGGTGCCACCTGCAGGGGAGGGTGCCGCCTGCAGGGGAGAGTGCTGTCTATAGGGGAGGGTGCCGGCCAAGAGCCACCAGGTCTCAGGCTGTCCCCTGCCAGAGACCTGAGAGGAAACAAGTGTCTTGCTGGAAAGGGGGTCACCCAGGCAGATGGGGTCCCTGTCTACCTTTGGTGGGGCACTGGTGTCATAGCAGTGCTCAGCCCCCAGCTGGTCTACAGGTGCGTCCTTCTTGCTCCTCATGGCACGAATGTTGACCAGCTGCTGCTGCCAGTCCTGGGGTTCCCAGATGGGCACCTTGAGGGGCTCGGTCCCCTCACCTTTCTCACCATCTGAGGTCTCGTAGGCCACGTGCAGTCTCTGTGCTTTCTGCTGACGCTTCACAGGGCTGTGGCGTTTCCTTCCTTCTGCAAAAAATGTCACTCAGTCCCCTTCGTGGGGGCCACAGGTGAGGGTAGGATATGGGTGCTGCCTCACCTGCTAGCACACCCCTCACTCATTCATGCAAAAACTGTCCATCATCTATTAAACTTTGGGGTATGTCAGCCTTCCTTATGCCATTGTCCCCTTGAGAAGGTCCCCATCAGCATGGGAGAACTCTGGTAACAGCATCTACCATGATGCCCCTGATATATCCTGTATATCTTCTATACTGCATCAGAGACAACTGTCTAACACCCAAATCAAATCCTGTCAGTTCCCTTTTTAAAACTCTTCATTGACTTCCCTTTGCACTTATAAGGAACTCTAAACTATATCCTGGCATCAAAGTTCCTGCCATTCTGGCTGGCATCATCACCTGCCTGCTCCCCACTTCACACCAGCTCCTCCTACCATGCATCTGTCCTTTTCTGGACTACCCCTGGGGTCCTTGGGTGCCTATGGGACTCCCCCTCTAGCCGATTCTGCATAAGTTCTGGGGGACAAGTGCAGGGGCCCTGTCGGTGTCGCTCACTGCTGACTCCCGTGCTTGGCACACAGCACGTCTTTTATGGCGACAGGATAAATACAATGAATGCCATGCCCTTTCCTGTTTTCTCTCAGAGGCACCCTCTAGCTGGGGGAGACTTACGGCTGGGTGTATCGTTGGCACCCAGCCTCTGAGAGGGAAGCAGAGTTCACTGTATGAGGACAGGGCTGGTCTGCCCCACAGCCCAGCGCAAGTGCAGTATCCTGGGACAGGCTGGTGGGACGGGAAGAACTTTCTTGCTCAGGACCAGGGTGGGTGGGCAGGCCCCAGTAGACCCCAGCAGACCCCAGCCTCTGGGAAAAGGGTGCAGGGTGGGCACGCAGGGCCGCACGCGGGGCCACGGAACTCGTTAGGGTCTGCCGCGTCCTGAGTCCCGGTCCCGGCCGCGCAGCTCGGAGCCCCGGGAGGCGGCCAGGGCCCAGCCTGCAGCCCCAGTCCCCTGCAGGGCCCTTCCCCCGCCTCTCCTCCCGTGCTCCGGCAGGGGCGCGTTGCTACCTGCAGCCGCCTCGCCCCTCCCGAGCGGCGCAGGATCCTCCCCGCCCGCCCGCGGCCCGGCCCCGGGTCCCCGGCTCCGGCTTCTGGTCACCATCCTCGTGCTCAAAGCGTTCATGTCGGACTCCTGCAGACTACAGATCCCGGCGGCCCCCGCGGCCCCGTCACGTGACCGAGCCCAGCCCAGTCTTTCCGCCAGAGGGCGGCCCAGAACTACGACTCCCAGCAAGCCCTGCGGCGGCCTTCAGCGCGGTCCCGCTGCCGGAAATGTAGGTCGCGCTTCCGGCGGTGGCTCCGGGCCGGGGGTGTGCGCCCTTCTCGGCGTCGGGGCTGCCCCGCGCGCGGAGGCGCGGCGCGGGGTGAGTGCTCGTGACGACCCCACCACCGTGGCCCGGCCGACGGGGCAGCGGAGGCGGGCCCCGCAGTGTCCGGGTCGCAGGCCTCGGCCGCGCCCACCGCAGCCGGACCCTGGAGCTGCAAGCACTCCTGGGTTTTAAGTCATGGCGGGCGCGAGAGGCTCTCTGCTTCAGGCGTCTTCGTGACAGCTCCTCCTCCACGTGGGGAGAAGAGAGATGGCAAACGTCTGGGCTCCCTAGACCCCGCGGCGGCCGCCCCCCCCGTGCACGGAGTCGGGCGGGGCGGGCGGGCGGCCGTGTCTGAGCAGGCAGCTCGCTAGACCAGGCCTGGCATCTGCCAGGCTTATTTGTGGCCGGGTCAGCCTGGCTGTGGTTGAGTTCTCCCCGGGGGCTGTGGAGGAGCTCATGCCCTCCATTGCCCTAGGGTCCTGGTGGCTGGCGGCCGTCAGCGGGGCGGGTGGGTGCAGCTGTTCCTCAGATGACTGTATGCCTGTTTCTTTTGCGCAGAGGAGTCCTCTGGTGTGTCCCTACCCACCATGGCCAAGCCAACAAGCAAAGATTCAGGCTTGAAGGAGAAGTTCAAGATTCTGCTGGGACTGGGAACACCAAGGCCAAATCCCAGGTCTTCAGAGGGCAAACAGACGGAGTTTATTGTCACGGCAGAAATCCTGAGAGTGAGTGAGCTGCCTGTGTCTTTGCTAGCCTACTGGGAATTGCAAGGAAGGCTGGGTTTGGTCTTTCACGAGGTTCTGTGGGAGATGGGTTGCTGGTGATCATTTGTACAGGGATGCTGTCCTCAGTACTGTGGAGGTGGGCATGTCCTCCTTTTCTTTGGGAAGCTCAGAAAGTCGGGATGGGATCTTGGTGACCTGGTCCAGCACACTTGAGTTAGTATTCAGATATTGTTGTAAGAAAGCCCATTTTACTAGATGTGGCCTGAATGCCATCATCTCCACAGGGGGTTAGGGATATGGCCAGGTGTTAACTGGTAACTTGTGAGTTCTAGGAGAAGTAGTTCCTTATCTTTTATGTGTGTTTGTATCCCCCTGACACATGCCTGGTACTATTTTTTGCCCATAAGTAAACGTTGAATTTTTGCACTTGTAGAGTTTCCCACTTAGAAACAACCAAAACGTTTATCAGCTGATGAATGGATAAATACAATATGGTACATTTGTACAGTGTATGTGATTCGGCAGTAAAAAGAATGAGGAACTGACACATACTATGACGTAGCTGAACCTTGAAAATATGCTAAGGAAAGGAAGCCAGTCACACAGGCCACAGACTGCACGATTCATTTATATGAAATGTCCAAACAGGCAAATCCGTAGAGACAGAAAGTAGATCAGTGTTTGCCAGGGGCGGGGCGGATGGAGTTGGTATGGCGTTTCCTTTGGGGGTGATGAAAACGTTCTGGGGTTAGTGGAGATGCAAGAATTGCGGGTATACAAAAGCTGAATCGTATAGTTCAAAACTGTGACAATGGTGGGTTTTATCTCAATAAAAAGTTTCAGTTGTGAAGAAAAAGTTGCATATTTTCAGTCCACTGCGATGGAGTAGTAAGTTTTTTGGTGAATCCTGATTTCAGAAAGATCTGCTTTAAGTGTCCAGTTCTTAGGGTGGCTTGTGACTAGCAGTTGAGGAGACCTGTGGGCTGAGCGCTGACGCCTTTTCTTCTCTCACCTCTTTCTAGGAACTGAGTGTCGAATGTGGCCTCAACAACCGCATCCGGGTGATAGGGCAGATTTGTGAAGTTGCAAAAACTAAGAAATTTGAAGAGGTAGGTTTCTCTCGGTTGGGCTGCTAACGAGGTGCATGTAGGTTGTTTAAAAGCCTGAGTTTGCATTTTCTAGAAGCATAATTGACAGCTAACTTTGCTAATGATCTGATTTGCACTATTTTAGGGTAACTTTCATCTTAGTGATGGGAAGCTTCTGGAAATGCCCTGAGTACAACCCTGAGGGACCAATTGTGTTGGGGTGGGGAGCAAAGGGATTAGGCTTTTCTAGCAGATCCCGGAAAGGTTTTGTAGTGGCTTACAAAAATGAATGCTTCCTTGTCTTCTCCCATTACAAATTCAGGGGAAGGGAAAATAAAGGAATGTCAGGAAAGGGTGGTGTGGTTTCACAGAGGACAGTTCAAGGCATACCAATCTTGGTGTCATATAGGGAGAGGTGACTGGCTGGTGGTATCAGGCAACCTCACAGATAGAGACACATTTATTTTAGGCATATGTTTCCAAACTCTATCGACTACGGGGACAGAATGGAAAGTTGTCATTCTGGGAGTGCAAGGCTGCTGGTAGAGCACCTTAGGGCCCTACCTTAGCCTTGCCCAGCATTTGTATGTGAGCAACTTGGGAGGAGACCTGGACCTCACACCTTGCGGACTCAGGTCTGCTAAGGGGAGAATGACCACATCTTCAGCAGTTTATCCCAAACATGCAAGCTGCACATCACCAAGGAAAAACGTGAAAAATAGGCAACCTCATTCGGAAGGTTGTTCATATGGGTACAGAACATCGTGTGAATAGACGAGTGGGCCTGGGAGGCTGGGGTGGTCCACAGGCTCTGTGTGTGTTATTGCAGCTCAGGTTGCAACAACAGGAGTATTGTGAATGGGACAAAGGAGGTGAGAATCCAGTGCATCCTGAGTTGGTTGGGGTGTTGGTCAGACAACACCTACGAGACCACAGCCGTTTTAGTTCCTCTCCTGCCAGGAGTGAGCCCAGGAGAGGAAAGTGGTCTGAAAGCTCTGGTTGGAGGTTAACATGGAGAAGGGAAGGTGACAGGATCCAGCTCAGACATTTGCTGAGTGACACTGTGGCAGTCGGGGGAGCAGGGACAAGCTCCCTGTGGGCTGGGTGGGAGTCAGAGGAGGCAAATTTCAGAAGGAGCAGCGAGTTCTTCCTCTGCAGATCAGAGGGCGGCAGAGGCAGGGCGGGGTGTGGTGCAAGGGCCCATGGCTGGTGTGTTCACAGAGAAAAGTCACAGCGCAGCGTGTCAGGCACAGGCTCAGGGCCCGCTGTGCGCTTTTGGTTCTGAGACTCTTCTCGTGACTTTCCCCACCAGAGTCTGAGCAGCTCTAACGGGGACTCCCAATCAGTCTTGGGGAAGCCAGGGCTGCTTCCTGGCCTGCCTGCTGCCCTCCCCTCACCTGCTCCCATCTGTGGCTTGGTGTGGGTTAAAGGCACCTGCTTGGGTTTGAAGTAGCCTTGAGCTGTTCCCCTGTCAGGCCTGTGGTCATCACAGGCTGCAGGAGGGACATGAGATGTGAGCGTTAGAGGGGTTCTGAGCCAGAAGACCCCATTGTCTGCTCCGTCCTTTGTTCGTGGTACTGTCCTCGCATTGAGGGGCCAGGGTTCTTGGAGACCGTACCGTTATCGCTGTCCCCCTTTACTGGTGGCAGCATGCAGTGGAGGCACTCTGGAAGGCAGTCGCGGACTTGCTGCAGCCGGAGCGGCCACCAGAGGCCCGGCACGCGGTGCTGGCTCTACTGAAGGCCATCGTGCAGGGGCAGGTAAGGGGTGGGTGGGCCTATGCCCTGGGGTGGAGCCAGGACAGGTGTGTAGGGTGACACCAGGCTGCCCACTGACTGTCCTGCTCCTGCTGCCACCTTTGCTAGGTGCAGGGTCTGGTGGCTGACGGGCTCTGGAGCCAGACTGCTGGGGGTCTCCTGGCCTCACCCTGCTGTGTTGTGGCCCTGGGCAGGTCACTGAAGCCAGAGCCTCCACCTCCTCCCCTGTGAATGGGGATAGTTGCCATACCTTCCTCCCCTGGGATGCTTTTGGGGTTAAATGAAGCAACCCCGCAGGACATCAGAAATGTGCCTGGCTCAGGCTGTCCTCACCTTGCCCCATGCCCTTCCCCATTGGCTGGACCACTGACCTCTTATGTTCCAGCTGGTCTCAGTGATCCTTGAACACCCATTACCTCTTGTTCCTGCCTGAAGCCTCCTTCCCCCATTTGGCCACTTTCTTATACTCCTTCATGTCCCAGCTGCTCAGAGAGGCCGGTCCACTCTCATTGCACCTCTCCTGGGGCTTTACCAGCCTTAGACCTTGTTGGCACTATGTGAGCAGAAATGTATCTATCCTGGGCTGAGCACTGGGGGAGGTCAGGAACTGTGTTTTCCCCTCTTGTGTGCCCGCGCCATGCCCAGAGATTGATGTGCAGCAGGTGCTCCACACATAACGCTGGTTAGCTGCTGGCTAGTGCATCCTGTCCCCTGCCCCATCCCTGCCTACACTGCTGTCCCATCCCTCGCAGGGTGTGCCTGTGGGAAGGAGGGAGGGCTGGAGTCTGGGTGCCCACTGCACTTCTGGACTTCTTGGCAGCCACATGGGAGACCCTTGTGGGGCTCTGCTGACCTGTGTTTTTGTGTTTAGGGTGACCGCTTGGGAGTCCTTCGAGCCCTCTTTTTTAAGGTCATCAAGGATTACCCTTCCAACGAGGACCTCCACGAAAGGCTGGAAGTTTTCAAGGCCCTCACAGACAACGGGAGACACATCACCTACTTGGAGGAAGAACTGGGTGGGCGGCATGTTGGGTGTGAGGTTTCTCTGGCCCTGTGATCAAATTTAATCTGGGATGCAGAAGGCCTGGGGCCCGGCAAGGGTGCTGCAGTTCACAGCGATGGCCTGCAGGGGGCACGCACTTCTCAGCTCTGCACACCTGGGCTCACCTGGATCTGCCCCCATCTCCTGGGGAGCTTGTTAAAAGTGCAGAGTCCTGGGCTTCACTCCAGACCTGCTGACCCAGAGTGTCTGGGCCTGGGAACGTGCCTTTGGAGCGGGCAGGAGGTGGGCTGAGTCTTGCTGGGAGGTGTGCTGCTTCCCTGGGCCCGCCCTCCTCGCCCTCTGCCCGCCTAAGTCCTCACTGCACCCCTGACCACCGGCCTCCTGCTGTCCTGACAGCAGAAGGTTTCTATTGGTCTTGAGACTCTGTCGTCTCGTTGTGGGGAGAAGAGAGAGGAGGAGGAGGAAATAAATCTGACTTGGCCTTTGCTGTTCTGTCGCCCAAAAAAGGGCCTCCAGGACAGGTGCCGTAAGGGAACCTGCTATCAGGTTTTCTGTCTAAGGTTATATGGCTGGCAGCCAAGTGTGTACGTGGGTCTCCTTTCTACACACACCCTGGTGATGTTTCTGCCCCCAGCGTCGTGGGTCAGGCTCTGAGTTTGTGAAGTACACACATTCCCACTGCTGTCTCAGCTCAGAAGAGCCCTCCACATAGCCCTGGGAGCTGGTGAATTCTAGTGTCTGTGCTTGGGCTCCTGATGAGCCGCCTCCGGCCCGGTGCGTGGTCTGCCTGTCATTGCTAGGGGACCAATGATGTGGTTTCTGGCAGTAATGGGGTTTGGACGTGTGGGAAGAGGTGTGCCACAAGTGTAGATTCGACTTCTGCACAAATTGCTGTCCTCCTCTCCCCAGCTGAGTTTGTCCTGCAGTGGATGGATGTTGGCTTGTCCTCAGAATTCCTTCTGGTGCTGGTGAACTTGGTCAAATTCAACAGTTGTTACCTTGATGAATACATCGCATCAATGGTTCAGTAAGAAGAAAATTTAAATAGTGCTACTCTGATAACAGTCCTACTGTTTCGGGTCTTAAGCTCTGCTCTGCAGGTTGAGTTGAAACCCCCAAATAAATGGGGAAGTTGGAAGTGGACGTAGCCACCTGCTACTCATCATGTTAACTGATGTTTTTAGTCATTATCTTTTTAACAAAAAGATTATTTTTTCAAGACATTCCATGAAATCCCTGAGGGCAGGGGCTTTGTCTGATTGGTGCTGAACACCCAGCACTGAGGACAGTGGGTGGCACAGAGCAGATACCCCAGCATTTGTTGGGCAAGGTGAACCCTAAGGAGGGATGAACCACTCACGTGACTGACTGAACAGAGTGACTAAAAACCAAAATGCAGTTGCTTGGCCTTCTAGGAAATGTCTCTTAGCTAACTTTGGTCCTTCTTTCTCAGCATGATCTGTCTGCTGTGCATCCGGACTGTGTCCTCCATGGATATAGAGGTCAGTGACTCCCCTCGTTTCTGGGAAGCTGGCGCTTGGGGGTCGAGCCCTATGAGCCACTTGTTGGCTGCGTGGCCCCAGGCATGCCGCTGGACATCTTGGAGCCTCAGGGCGTGTCCCCTAGAAGTACAGGCTGTTGGATGGCCCCCGTTGTGGAGTTGTAGCTCAGGATGGGACAACGTAGTGTTGATGCCCCGTGGTGAGAGGGATGTCGGAGTTCCTCCCAAACACTTGCTCACTCGCTCTGTGGTTCCTAGGGAAGCTGCTTTGGCAATGGGGAGGGGCATCGTCACTGACCAAATAAGGAGGAAAGGAGGCCTGGGGTGTCACCTCTGTAGGACTGGCAGGAGCCTGGGGAGGACAGGTGTGACCCCTCTGTTTCTCCCACCAGGTCTCCCTGCAGGTGCTGGATGCTGTGGTCTGCTACAACTGCTTGCCGGCCGAGAGCCTCCCTCTGTTCATTGTCACCCTCTGCCGCACCATCAACGTCAAGGAGCTCTGTGAGCCTTGCTGGAAGGTAAGGGGTCTCTGAAACGGTTGTCTTGGAAAGTTCTTCCCCAGGATGAGGTCCTAAGCTGGATGCATGGACGAGACAAGGGCCAGCTTGTCTCCAGTGAATGGCCCTCTGATTCTTGGGACAGCCAGACAATGGCCTCTTGAGGAAAGTCCAGTGGCATTTTCCCAGGCGGTTGAGTTAAGGTCAGGGTTTTGGTGGTGTTTTGAGCACTCTGCTGCCTCTGCATTTAGGAGGAGATAGCAGCAGCTGGCTAGACCGAGGGCAGCCACAGAGGAGTGGCCGGGCAGGGGTGGCGGAGGGGCTGGGCTTTGGGCTGGGGCTTGTATCTGCCAATCCCTAATGATGTTTGTCTCCCAGTTGATGCGTAACCTCCTGGGCACCCACCTCGGCCACAGCGCCATCTACAATATGTGCCGCGTCATGGAGGACAGGCAAGTGCATGGGCTGGGCGGTGGGTGCAGGGAGCCGGCCTGAGTGCCCCGCCAGAAAGCCATCAGGGGGATCACCTCCTCATGTAGGCTCTTGCCTAGCAGGGACTCACTTGGAGTTCTACTGCTCCTTTTGGATGGCTATTCCAGAAGCTGTCACTAAGGCTGGGCATTTATCTCATGTGTGGGGTCTTTGTCCTCTCCTCTTTCTGTCAATCAAATCAGAACATCCAAAATGAACTCAGAGCCCACCTTGCCATATCTGGATGTCCTCCAGTGTGGTCCCCTTGCTGTTTATCCTAGTCCAAGGCCAGATGCTGGGTGTTAGCCTTGATGTCACCCTGGCCTCCACCCCCACGGCCAAACCACAACAAGTCCTGTTGCTTCTGCCCAACAGATGGCTCAGATCTGCGCATGCCCTGGTCTCCCAGCCCGTACCATTGGTTCTCACCTTGCTGCTCTCCTGCTTCCATTCTTGCCTCCCGAACTACATTCTTCCACACTGTAGCCAAGTGGCCTTTTTCTGATACAGATCTGACCATGTCACCCTTTGCCTGAAGCCACCACAGGTCCCAGCACCCTCAGACACTGCTCCTTCCTGTGGAGCATGGCCCTGGGGGCCCAGCCCTGCTTCAGCCCCCTGGCCTCTCGTTCCCTCCATCTTGCTGTTTTCCCACGCACAAAGGGCTTTTGCACACAGCATTGCCTCTTGCTAGAAGGTTCTTCTGCCTTTGCCAAGTTACTCTGAGTGTTCCCTGAGGTCTTAGTGTGGTCATTAATTCTGACTTCCCTGAGTGGATTTGCTCTCCTATCCCATGGCTTTCCTTCTTAGCTGTAACTTGGGGTAGAGATTCTGCATTTACTCATGAGATTCTTTGACTGGCGTCTGTGTGCTCTTGAGTGTGAGCACGTGAGGCTGAGGGCCGTCTCTCTTCCTCCCCTCAAGTCCCTGGCATCTAGCACGACCCGTGGCAGGCAGTGTGGTCAACTCTGACTAGTTATGTATGAATGATTTGGATAGTTGCTGCAGCCTCTGTGCTCCTGCCTTTCCCCAGCTTTGCTTTTGCCCCGTGGGTGCTGGGACTCTGGGGTTGCTGTGGGAGCCCCAGCCCACCCTCTGGCCCTGCAGCCTCACACATCCGAGAGCAGCCACAGCCGGGGCTCTGCTCACGTGCCATCTTTCTGGGAAACGCTTTCAGAGCCTACATGGAAGATGCCCCACTGCTGAGAGGAGCCGTGTTCTTTGTGGGCATGGCTCTCTGGGGAGCCCACCGACTATACTCTCTCAAGAATTCTCCAACTTCTGTGCTGCCGTCGTTTTATCAGGTAACACAGTTTCCGTGCCACAGTGAGCTGCCAAGAATGGGAGAGCTCCCTTCAAGGCTGTCCACCCACCTGCCCAGCCAGGGGTTCTGCAGTGGCTGAGGTGGCATTTCCAGTCAGTTGCTTTTCAACTGGGGATGAGATTTAGGGCTGTTCGAAGGTTTTATTCTCAAGCAAGCCTTGTGTCTTACGAGTTTCCTCTCCTGCGAATGAGCACTAGAACTGCTCAACATTCCCTCTGGGATACCATGTCTCTTGCTGGTGACGGGTCTGTTTTGTGAAGTGGTAATCTTGCTCTCTGGAATGATGCCAGCGGCTTAGCTTCTGTTTCCATAGTACCCTGCGGCATTCAGAGCACTTTCTCTGTGTGTTCTCATGGCTCCCTGGTGAGCTGGGGCGATTGTAATGTCCTCATTTTACAGTGAACAGCAGCTCACTAGCTGTATCTCGTCCCAGGTCACGCAGAATCTCCCAACCTGCTGCTCTTTCTGCTGTGCCCCTCCATGGAAGGTGTGGTCTTTGTGCATTGCTTGCGTCAGAACTTAGGTGGTAGCTTCAGGTTCTGCTGTGCTGATACACTAGGGGCCTGAAATACAGAGTTTCTGGTCCATCCAAGTCAGGCCCTTTGGAGGCTTTGGGGCCCTGTGTGGGTCCTAACCATGATAGAGCAGTGCAGCAAACACTCTCCTGGGCTCCCACATGGCTCCTGTGTCCCCCGATGCGTGTGTGCTAAGTGCTACTCGTTTGGGCATCGTGCACTCTGCAGTTCTGCAGGCATGTGGGGTAGGGGGCTTCCAGTGCATGAGAAGCAGCTGCTGACCTGTGCTCCTGGGCTCATGTTCCAGGCCATGACCTGTCCAAATGAGGTGGTGTCCTATGAGATTGTCCTGTCCATAACCAGACTCATCAAGAAGTACAGAAAGGAGCTCCAGGCCGTGACGTGGGACATTCTGTTAAACATCATGGAACGGCTACTTCAGCAGCTCCAGGTGAGGTGGGAATTGACCGGGGCAGCTGAGAGCCCAGATGGGCAGGCTTGTCCCACCTGGAAGTGGTGCTCTGTGTGTTGGGGCCCATCTCGGGGTCCTGCAGAGACTTTGGAACCGTGTCTTTTTGGTTCTTGGTGCTGCCAACTTGTCTTTTACCGAAGACAGGTTTGGTATTTCCAAACGTGCTCTGCTGTCATTTTGGCCCTGGGGGAAATGTGCAGAAGGTGTGTAGGGGCTGGGCCAGCATTGCTCAAGGTCAACAGAGTAATACTGTTTTGCACACACCATTGCACACAGAGGAATACTGCAGGCCCCCCTCCACGGCCTGAGTGGGCCCTGAGGACAGTTCCCAGAGGACCTGGGATGCTGTTGCTGCTTTGGCGTGACTTTGGAGGAGGACAGCATAATTGAGTCTGTGAACCACAGCGCTGTGGAGAGTGCCACAGCCACACGCACATGCCCATCAATGCAGGGGCTGTGGGGGGAACAAGGCCAGCCTCTACCGTGGGCTCAGGCCTGGGCCTTCTCCCGGAGGCCTGGGGTGGGCAACGTTCAGGCGGCCAAGCTGGTGGAAGGATGGGCTGGGACTCAGCAGGGATTGAATTCTCGTCGTCTTAGGGCCTAGGTGCTGGCCAGGTGGCACTTAAGCCTGGAGCGGCTGGGACAGAGGCTGTGCCCCCGGGCCTCTAGGAGACGCTGGAGCCTGGGAGAGGTGTGAAAGGGCTCGTAGCTATAGTCGCTCTCGGCCTCCTGCCCAGGCTTCCTCCTAGGCCTGGCTGCGTGGGCACAGCCAGGATTCCCTGGGGATGGGGGCAGGCAGGAGAGGCAGCTGCCCACACGGCCCCGCATGGCCCAGTGGGAGGGCCTGATGGGTGTTGGGACACAGCTGGTCTGGAGCCAAGTGCTCAGGCCCAGAGGTCAGCCCATGTCACGTACCTCGGTGCTGCAGTGCCTGGACAGCCCAGAGCTTGGGACCGCCGTTCACGACCTGCTGAGCACGGTGGAGGAGCTGTGTGACCAGAACGAGTTCCACGGCTCCCAGGAGAGATACTTCGAGCTGGCGGAGACATGTGCAGACCAGAGACCCGTAAGACACACCTCCTGGGTGGGGCCTTTGATACTCAGCCAGTGGGGCACTTTCTGTCAGGCTGTGGGGACATCGGGCTCCGGGCGCCTTGGTGGCAGTGAGCCAAGTTTCCTTAGTGTTTGGAGCAAAGGGCCGGGCAGGCTCCTGTTGTCACGGTTATGTGCTCTCCAGCAGGGACAGCTGCCAGGGCGTCGGCAGGCTGAACGCGTGTGGGCGTGTCGAGGTGCTCAGCGCTAGCCTAACCGTCAATTTCCTCCCACCTGTGCGGAGGAAGGTTCCGGGATGGCTCCAGGGAGCCTTGTTGCTCCCAAAAGGCAGCAGTCACTTTGCCAGGAACACTCAACTTGATGGCAAGGCATTTCCTTGGGTTTTTACATGCGTTTCCCCACTGCCAGGAGCACCTTTGTTCACATGGGCTCCCCACCTGGGCCGCAGGCGGCTGGTCCCCCCAGCAGACTCCTCCTGGTTCATAGCCCGGTGGCAGTGTGTGCAGCCCGGTGGCAGTGTGCGCAGCCCGGTGGCAGTGTGTGCAGCCCGGTGGTGGTGTCCACAGCCCGGTGGCGGTGTGTTGGTGATAAAACGTCTGGAAGGACGAAGGGGCTCGCTGACACCAGCTTTCTCTTGTCTTGACAGGAGTCCTCCCTCTTAAACTTAATATCCTACAGAGCTCAGTCAATCCACCCGGCAAAGGATGGCTGGATTCAGAACCTGCAGTTGCTGATGGAGAGGTTCTTCAGGTAGCAGAGCCCTGGGGCCCCTGCTTGGCACCTGGAGCCCAAGCCTGTCTCTGCTCTCTGGGACCGCCTGGGCCGGGTCTCAGGACACCCAATGAGTCAGGGTGTTCCTTTCTGATTCTCAAAAGTAGTGGTTCTCAGCAGGGAGAGGTGGCTTTCCAGCAGGACAGGGCCCTGTCCCGAGGCTGCTGGGCTTACCCCTTCGCATGTGGTGGTTGTCTGGAAAGACAGCGTCCCAAAAGGCAGAGCTCTCTGCCCCTTTGCCCCAGGGTCAGGCTTGCTTCCGGTTGGGGTGGGCCTGGTGGGGGCTGTGGCAGACATGCTCCAGCCAGCCTCAGCCGGCTTCTCCCGGACAGGAGCGAGTCTCGTGGTGCTGTGCGCATCAAGGCGCTGGATGTGCTGTCCTTTGTGCTGCTCATCAACAGGCAGTTCTATGAGGTGCGTGTCCACGGCTGCCTTGTCTGCATCGGGGCAGAGAGTGAGGGGGGCTCCGGGAGCTGGGCCCCACATGCCGCCTGGGCTCTGCCTTGTTGTGCACGCTCTAGCAGAGCCTGGAGTCTGCCTGGGACTTCTGGTCCAACCAGCGCCCCTCTGCGGCAGGCTCTCAGCCAGCTTTGTCTATTTCCTACCCTGTTCATTCATTTATTCATCCTGGGGTGCCCTTGCCAGGCCTGCACTTGGCCTAGAGATGCGGCCAAGTAGCTGAGAGGGCAGAGTTCTCGCCCTCAGGGAGCTCCAGCCTGGTGGTTACTCGGAACATGGGAGCCTCCAAAGAATTCTGTTCCCAGTTGAAGCCAGTCTTGCTTGGGGACATTTTGTTTTTGTTTTTGTAACTGCATTCGCCCTCTACACCCTGCCTGATCACCAGCTGCCAGGGGCACCCGGGTGTCTCCACTGCCAGTGTCTTCTCCACCTTCTGCAGGGTTTGTGACCATGGTCCTTCCTGCCTGGAAGACATCAGGGTGTGTCTGTGGACATGCCTTTTGTTCTGGGAGATGCGGCTCAGTCTCTAAGGCCTCCCTCTCTTTCCACACACCCAGCCTTCAGCCTTCCCTTTCCTGGGTCGCTTCTGCCTCTTCTGCCCATCTGTCCCACACTCCTGCGAAGCTGAGCTCAGTGCTTCTTCCAGGAACTCCCTCTGGATTCTCCAGTCCTCATCAGGGTTGCTCTTGTTCTGCTGTCCGCTCCTGTGCATTTTTACCTGCCTCTGTGAAAGCTCTCATCACACTGTCCCCAATACAGTAGGTTGTGTGATGTCATAGTCTCCCCACCCTCAGCACACACACACACACAATCCTCCACACAAGAGGTATCTTAATTGTGATGCTGAATGACGAGCAAGCCAAGGACATTGCCTGCTGCACCACGTCTGAGCCTGGGGGCCATGTCTGTGCCAGGTGATTGTGTAGCTGTCACTATCCTTCTGAACCAAGGGGCTGGACAGACTGCCCTGGGAACGGGCCAGGGGGCTCTGAGCCAGGGCTCAGCAGGCAGTGATACACACCTGCCCAGCTTCCCTCAGGTCTCCATGACACCTCAGCTGTTTTCTGGTCAGTGTTGGAGGAATTCAGGTGTCACCAGGCTGGTGGCTCACCTCACTCTTGCTTGTATCCGGCATAGGAGGAGCTGATTAACTCAGTGGTCATCTCGCAGCTGTCCCACATCCCTGAGGATAAAGACCACCAGGTGCGAAAGCTGGCTACCCAGCTGCTGGTGGACCTGGCAGAAGGCTGCCACACCCACCACTTCAACAGTCTGCTGGACATCATCGAGAAAGTGAGAGCCGCTTGGGTGTCAGAGGGGACCCTTCTTTGTGGCAAAGCCCTATGGGCAGAAATGGCCTCTAGACCCTCTATCCCTGTTCTCAGAATGACTGGGTGGCTGTCTGTGCCGGCAAGGCTTCCCCCCCAGCAAGGATGGGTGGTGTCAGGAGGTGCACGTGGGGCCTCCTGCCTAGAGGTCCTTGAGAACAGGTGTTGTGTTGCTGCTCCTTGGTAGCCAGGCTAGAGCCCAGGAGCTGGGTATGGGCTTTGGCCTGTTGTCCATGCTGCACAGCCTGCAGCTTTTCTTTTTAATTTTGAAATGCATTTTGGTTTCTGAATGGTCACTCAAGGTGTAAAGTGCATCTTTCCTTTTGAGATGTAAAGGAGAAAGTATTTGTGGGAGAATGTGTTAGATCTGACAGTTGCTGCCACAGAGAGCAGGGAGTCGGGATTTAAACTCTGGTCTTCTCTTTAAAGGTGATGGCCCGCTCCCTCTCTCCACCCCCTGAGCTGGAAGAAAGGGACGTGGCTGCATACTCAGCTTCCTTGGAGGATGTGAAGACCGCCGTTCTGGGGCTCCTGGTCATCCTTCAGGTAGGTGCTCTGTGTGGGTGGGCCTCTTCTAGGAGGGCATGGGGACAGTGCTCATCCTCCAGCTGTGTTTTGTTGGAGTCTGCTCTTTAGGGCTGTCTCTCCTGGGTTGCAGAGGGTGTGACGGTTAAAGCAGGGGTGCAGTGGACCAGGCCCTGTCCTGCACCATGACCAGAACTGGTCTCTGCAGAGATGATCCTGAATCAGGGCCAGAGCCACATCCCGTCCTCAGTGCAGGGCTTCCCCTGGCTCCGGCCATGGCAGCTAAGGAGGGAAAGGCGGCATCTGTCCCGCCCCACAGCTGCTTGGTACTTTCACTGTGATGTAATTCATGTGCCATACAGTTCACCTGTTACAGAGAACGGTCCCGTGGTTTTCAGTGTGTTCACAGAGCTCTGCAGCCATTACCAGTCAATTTTAGAGACCCACACCTATAGCAGTCACTCCCCACCCCAGGCAACTGCCAGTCTACTTCCTGTCTCTACGGATTTGCCTATTCTGGACATTTCATAGAAATGGAATCGTATAATATGTGACCTTTTGTGTCTGTGTTATTTCAACCAGAATATTTTCCAGCATCACCCATGTGTCAGTGCATTGTTCCTTTTTATGGCTGGATAACGTTCCATCGCATGGATGGACCACGTTTTGTTTGTCCATCCCTCCACTGATGGACATTTGGACTATTTCCACCTTTCGGCTCTTGTGAATAATGCTGCTGCAAACATTCTTACACAAGTGTTTGTGTGGGCTTGTGTTTTAATTTCTCTTGGGTCATACCTAGGAGTGGAATTGCTGGGTCATATGTCAAGTCTCATTTAACGTTTAAGGAGCTGCCAGGCTGTTTTCTGCAGGGGCTGTACCATTTTACATCCTTGCTAGCAGTGTATGAGGGTCCCGATTTCCCTACCAAAGAGAAATTGTCCTCGACAGCATTTATTTTCTGTTGCTTTTTTTTTTGAGACAGAGTCTCGCTCTGTCACCCGGCTAGAGTGCAGTGGTGTCATCACAGCTCACTGCAGCCTCAAATTCCTTGGCTCAAGGGATCCTCCTCTCTCAGCCTCCTGAGTAGCTGGGGACTACAGGTGCATGTACCATGCCTGGCTGATTTTTTCTATTTTTAGTAGAGACAGGGTCTCACTCCTGCTCAGGCTGGTCTCGAACTCCTGAGCTCAAGTGATCCTCCCGCCTCGGCCTCCTAGAGTGCTGGGATTACAGGCGTGAGCCACCATGCCTGGCCTATTTTCTATTTCTTTGACTATAACCCTCCTAGTGGGTGTCAGGTGGTACCTCACTGTGGTTTTGAGTTTCATTTCCCTGATGACTGATGATGTTGAGCATCTTTTCATGTGCTGTTGGCCATTTGTGGATCTTTGGAGAAATGTCTGTTCAGATCCCTTGCCCAGTTTTTAATTGGGTCATTTTTCTTTTTATTATTAAGTCACAAGAGTTCTCTATACATGCTGGATATGAGTCCGTGTCATAGGTAACTTGCAGATGTCTTGTCTCTGGTCGCTTTCCAGCATTGTGCTCAGGTACTCCCAGGCACCGCCAGCTGGCTCCTGGGGGTTTCTGGTTCTACATCCCCTCATGTCCCCAGATTGCTTCTGCCTTGGGCAGTAATCGGGCTCTTTCATCGGCCACCATACCCTGATCACTGGTTTTCAAAGCCTCACAGTATCACTTGTGTGCATTTGCCAGTATCAGCAGTATTTTGTAAACTGTAATATTTGAATCAGTTTGCCCAAAAACTTCTAGTTCATAAAATGTTGGATGGTGGAACAATTTCCTGTAATGTTTATATGTGATGGATTTTTATTTCCTGTCATGGAAGTTCAAAGTGACGTTTGATGAAAACTAGACAGTGTGTCCTTGGTGTCTGACCCACAGGAGCCCCATGCCCTTTGCTGCCCTGACTTGGTGGGAAGGATCATGCTGGGCTGTGGGGGCCCATGACCTGGAAGAGATGGGAACCTTCCTGCTCTCGTAGTGGTGGGGAAAGATGTGCCATCGCCCTTGCTTGGAAATGCAGCCCTGCAGGCCGGAGGGCCGGGGTGCAGAACTGAGCTGTTTCCTAGTTGAGGCAAAGTCCTGGGCCTGGCTCTTTCCATTCCTTTCTTTTTATAATTAAAAAGTGATGCAGTTGACCCTTGAACAACACAGGGGTTAGGGGTGTCGACCTCTTGCACAGTTGAAAATCTGCACCTAACTTTTGACTCGCTCAAAACTTTACCGACAGCTTACTGTTGACTGGAAGTCTTAGCAATAACGTTAACAGTCCACTAACACGTGTTGTGTGTTATATGTGTTACATACTGTGTTCTTACAATAAAGCAAGGGAGAAAAAAGAAACTGTTACTAAGAAAATCACGAGGAAGAGAAAATGTGTATACTGTTCATGAAGTGGAAGTGGAAGAGGCCTTCATCCTCGTCTTCACGCTGCGTGGGCTGGGGGAGAGGAGGCGGCGCTGGTCTTGCTGTCTCAGGGTTGGTAGAGGGGGAGGAAATCTGCGGATAAGTGGACCCACGTAGTTCAAACCTGTGTTCAAAGGTCAACTGTATGTGTAGTTGGTTAACAGTGCAACACAGTGAAGAGTCGATTCCCTCCCTCTTTCCCACTGAGAGGGCCCAGCAGAGCAGCAGCTGTTCCAAATCCCCGTGTGCCTGTCCTGGAAGGGCCTGTGCAACTCTCATGCACCGTGTCAAACCCTCATCCTCACCTTGTTTTTGTCCAAGGCAGAGATGATGCTTTCATATTATGTTTTTTGAGACAAAGAGAAATAGTTTTTTCTTTAAAAAGAATAACAGCAATAAGTTTTTTAAGCATCACTACTTACCTCCAAGGTGCAGAATCCCACAGGGGTCCCTGGGGCTGGGGCTGGGTCCCTCCTGCCTCTCCCTGGCCTGGTCCTGCAGCCCCCAGTGCCCCCCAGTTGCTGGCAGCACTGACGGCTCTCAACCTGGCCTCACCTGTCGTGGAGATGCCCTTGGCCTTGCCAGGATGGGGCAGGGTGAGGGCTCTCAGCAGGGAGGGCCGCCCACACCTGGGGGAACAATGCCTTCCAGAGACACCCCCCTGCCTCCTGCCTTGAGCTTGCTTTCAGCACATGTGGATCTGGTTTTATGCTGTTGCTATGTAGCGTTCCACTGGGCAGATTTTCCTAGTTTATTGATCATTCCCTGCTGATGAAACGGGCGTGTTGTTGTTTTTGATTTTTTGCTGTTAAGGGGAGATGAAGCCCTTCAGGTGGCATTGGTGGGTGAGTGGGTGGTGCCTTGAGAAGCTTGGGAGATGCTGCTGCTTGCCTGCCAGAGAGGCTGTCCTAGTCCCTTTCCTTCCCAGGTACCTGGTGCTGTCTCCCCGGCTGGCCTTTGCCACCTGCCCTGTGATGATCAGGCCCCTCTTTCTGCAGACCAAGCTGTACACCTTGCCAGCCAGCCATGCCATGCGTGTGTACGAGACACTCGTCAGCCACATCCAGCTCCACTACAAGCACAGCTATACTCTGCCCATTGCCAGCAGCATCCGACTACAGGTGCGTCAGCTGGTGCAGGCAGTCCATTCCCTGGAGGTCCCAGCGAGCTGCCTCAGTCTTGATGGATGTGGTGCTGGGAGGCTGTATAGGCAACAAGTGGCCCAGCGAGGGGCCTTCAGCAGACTGTCCCCTCCCTGGGACCTGCTGCTCTTTCCTGTGCCTGCAGCCCATATGCCTCTGTGGCTTGTCACTGAGGCATGTGGTGGCCTGGGTTGGGGGCAGAGAAAAGGAAGCACGTTGACTTCCAGAGTGGTACATGCCCCTCTGCTCCAGGTGCTACAGAATCTGCCAGCGACCTACAGCAGGAGGCCGGGGTTGGGGGTGGGCAGGCTGCTCTGATGGATGCCAGCATCAGGCTGAACAGGGCCACCGGGATGGAAACCCTGGCCCCTCCCAGGGATTCTGCTCTATGGCGTGGCTCCTGTTGTTTGCTGGAGCTCAGTTTATTCTGTAGTTGGAGGAAGTGATGGGCCCTGAGCAGAGCTCTGCTTTCTTGAATTTGGTGCCGTGTGGTGCTGCCAGAAGAGCAAGGTGCCCACCCCTTCCATCCTGGTGCACGCCCAGCTGCTGTGGGGATGTCAGGGCTCCGTGGGCTCTGAGGGAGGAGGTTGTGGTTGCCTGCTTGGTAGTTAGACCTCCGGTGTTGCCAGGAAAGAGCCTGGTGTCTGTGTGGGGGTGTTGGGGCGTGCTCATGTTAGCAGGCAGCTTTTCTGAGCACTGTGTGGTGTTGGGCACATGGGTCTGAGCAGTGGGTGTGGCTGCCTGCCCTGGGCCAGGCATGTTCCTGGCTCTGTGGGATTTCAAAGTTCTCTTCCCTTACAGGCCTTTGACTTCCTGTTGCTGCTGCGGGCTGACTCGCTACACCGCCTTGGCCTGCCCAACAAGGATGGGGTTGTGAGATTCAGCCCCTACTGCCTCTGTGACTACATGTGCGTGGGGTGGTGGCTCTCCCCATTGCCTGTGAGGCTCGAGGGGCATCGGGTTCACTGGGGCCCGTGGCAGAGCTAGGTGCTGTCCACCCTTCCTGGGGGCGGTTGTGTGTCTGAGGGGTGGTCTCTGAAGGGTCTGGGGCTGGCAGTGACCATGTCTGTTCTAACCCTGCAGAGCCGTTGGGGGCGGGGGAGGGGTCGACCTCAACTGCTTCTCTTGCTTCTGCAGGGAGCCTGAGAGAGGCTCTGAGAAGAAAGCCAGTGGCCCCCTTTCGCCCCCCACTGGGCCGCCTGGCCCAGCGCCTGCAGGCCCCGCCGTGCGGCTGGGCTACCTGCCCTACTCCCTGCTCTTCCGAGTCCTGCTGCAGTGTTTGAAGCAGGTGAGGTGGCCCGGGCCTCCCCTCAGTGGTCCGTGAGGTCACACTGAGCCTTGATTGGTGCTGCCCGAGGGCATCAGCTTCTTGGAACAAACACAGTTCCTGCCGCTTATATTGGTGGGATTTGGGATTTGTGCTTCTTGTTTCCAGGTTGTTTGCCCTCAGCATCCACAGCAGTTCTGTAACTGTGCATTGAGTACCTGCTGTGTTTAGCCCATTGCGTGGAGCTGAGAAGGCATTCCTGCCTCTGGGAAACACTTTTGGCAGCAAGATTCAAATGTGTGGACAAACACCTGTAACTGTAGGCCAGGTGTGCCTCCTGAGCAGGGTGCGCACAGCCTGTGCGGCCTGGAAGGGGGTGCTGTTATGTCTGGTTGGTGAGGGGACAAGTGAGGTTAGTCTTGAAAGGTAGGGAAGGTTCCAGGGCAGGAGTGAGCAAAGCCCAGAAGCAGGTCTGGGTAGCAGGAGGTGGGGAGGGCCCAGGCTGGTGGGGGCAGGTCAGCAGTGGGCGAGGGCAAGGCCTTGGGTGGGAGGCAGCACCGGGTCTCTGGGCACACGCGGTGTTGGCGTGGAAGGGCCAGGCAGACCTCCTGGGAGTTTCGGAGTCCCAGACCTCCACGTCTCAGGTGGAGTCTGTGCAGAGCTTTTGGGACTTGCTGCCGTTGGCTTGGCTCTAGGGGCAGTGGTTGCAGAGACACATCCAGGTGGAGGTTGGCTCGGGAGGCCATGGCTTGTATCTGTCCCGTTGCCGTGGCCTTGGGTTGACTTTGGTTCTATAGCAGGCATCTGGCTTGTGGATTTTTGAAGAAGTACTTGCTGCTTTTTCCCTTCTAATAGCTTTTCCTGCTACATCTTCATTATAACAGAAGAAATTAAGCCCGTGCTCTGGGCGGGCATCTGTCAGGGAGCCCTTGGGTGTGGTGCTGTAGGCAGGTGGCCGGTGGGCCACCACTGGGTGACTGAGGGGAGGATGGAGCTGGGCATGTGGCCACTGCATTTGGGCTAAGAGGAGGGAGGAGGCATCGGCTGCCTGCTGGGCTTCCCGCCTGTCCTGGCCTTTGGCAGGCAGTGCCACTGTCCAGAGGTGAACTTTCTTTGAGCAATGTCCACTCCTGTGGTTGCAGGGACAGAGGGCCAGGGCTGCCCCATCCCCCTTGTGCTGAGAACAGGATCCAGAGGCCTTGTGGCCACAAATGCTAAACTTCCCTCTTCTGTCTCCAGGGTTCAGAAGGCCCCGTCCTCCCTGTGACCTCTTCCTCTGCTTCCAGGAGACCGACTGGAAGGTGCTGAAACTGGTCCTCAGCAAGCTGCCCGAGTCACTGCGCTACAAGGTCCTCATCTTCACCTCTCCGTGCAGTGTCGACCAGCTGTCTTCTGCCCTCTGCTCCATGGTAACGCCCAGCAGATCATGCTCTGGGGCCAGGCAGAGGTCACGAATGCACCAGGGACCCCTATCCTCCCACTCCCAGCACATGGGACAAAAATTGGTGGTCTCCAATCAAGAGCATGTCACTGAGTGTGGCCGTGCCTGTCTGCCCTTATCCTGACGGGCTCCTTTGACATTTGTGTCACATCTCCTGTCTGCCTCTCCCTGGAGTGTCGCTAGGTGGGCACTCTTCCCCTTCTCTGGAAAGGTAGACCCTTACCAGAAAGGAGGTGGGAAAGCCTGCGGGACCCTGGACCATCCTTTCCTGGGCCTGCATTCTCATGGGCTTCCCCAGCACCCTCTGGTCACCCGGCTGACCTAGCCACCGGGAGGGGGTCCACATTTGGGTCTTGTTCATTAGCTTTCAGGCCCAAAAACCTTTGAGCGGTTCCGAGGCACCCCAGAAGGGTTCTCCAGAACTGACCTGCATCTGGCTGTGGTTCCGGTGCTGACAGCATTAATTTCTTACCATAACTACTTGGACAAAACCAAACAGGTATAAGACAGTAGAGGGACAGGGGAGCTGTTCCTGGGGCTTGAAATCCTGTCCCCTGAGCCACATGGATGCAGCATTTTCCTCATAAACCGGCTGATAGGCTGTGGTGGTGGGGGGGGGAGCTGGCTTTGCTCCCCCACGTGGGTGCTGAGCCCCTGCTGGTCAGCCCAGCCTGGAATCGCAGGTGTCTGCATCCCCTGGTGCTTCTGAGTTCTCTTTGGGCGTCTGGGCTTTAACACAGCTCTTGACTGTGCCCTTCTCTTTGCCCCCACAAGCAGCCTTAGGGTAGGTGGCCAAGCTGGTTGGCAGAGTTGGGCCAGTTTTGAGACGCAGGGCGGGTGTTGGGCCTCGGGTGCCTGGCTCTCACCTCCCTCTGCACCTGTCAACGGGTGCAGAAAGTGCACAGATATCTCTTCCCTTTACCCCCGTGCTGCTGCCATCACTCTTAGTGTTGCATTTCAGCACCTCTGGCGCACCCTCCCCATCAGTGAGAAAACTGAAGTCTTAGAGAGGTCAGGCACCCATTCAAGATCACAGTCATCCAGGAGAGGAGCTTAGACTCAGGCTTGAGCCTATCTTTGCCCTGAAACCCAGGGTCCTGATAGTGTCACTGCTGGGAGCTAATGTTGGACTTTCTGTCCCTTGGGCCCCCACCCCGTCAGGGGCACTCCAGCCGTTCAGCTTGGTTCTTGAGGGCTGGGCCCCAAAGGGTCAGCTGGCCATGCTGAGCTGAAGGTTCCCTGAGGGCCTGCTGGGCCCAGAGTGTTTCCGAGTGCTGGGGCTGGCTTCAGGAAAGCAAAACTATCCCAGGAGCCTCGAGCCACCAGATGATTTGCTCACAGGCTATGGCCTGAGCCATCACTTGTCTGCACTGTCTTCATGGGGGACACTACTCAGGGTTGGCATGGGGCCTGGCGGCCGTGTTACATCGGGCGGCACCTCCCTTTGCAACAAGGCCAGCCAGTTGGGGGTCCCCAGAACCAAGGATATGACAGGCCCAGCATGTCGGTTCCAGGGTGGGCTGGGGGGCTGGGGAGCTGGTGGCCGGTGGGATGGTCAGGATGTGTCTGACTGGAGCAGCCCACTGTGCAGCCTTGGCCCCCCAACCCCGTGGGGCACACCAGGGTGGGCGAGGCCCTGGGGAAGTGCCTGGCTCACCAGAGTGGCTGTCCCTGCCAGCGGAGCACGGGGCCTGAGGCGTCTTGTCTCCTGCAGCGCGAGATGGTATACTGCCTGGAGCAAGGCCTCATCTTCCGCTGTGCTGGCCAGTGTGTGGTGGCCCTGTCCGTCTGCAGTGTGGAGATGCCTGACATCATAATCAAAGCGCTACCTGTCCTGGTTGTGAAGCTCACACACATCTCGGCCACGGCCAGCATGGCCATCCCGTTGCTGGAGTTCCTGTCCAGTGAGTCCGTGGCCCTGCCTGCGTGTATGCGCGTGCGTGTATGCGCGTGCGTGTATGTGTGGTGGACCCTTGAGTCTGGGGCTGTACCCTGCCTGTGATAGCCTCTGCTGACTTCTATGACATCTTGCAACGTCTTGGGCCTCCTTGGGAACCTGGGCCTTGGCACCTCCTGCCTCTCAGCCTCGAGAGCTTTACTTCCTGGGCCCTGCACCTGGCCTGCCTCCTCCCCGTCCCTCAGAGCACACACAGCGTGGAGGCCCTGTGGCTCTCCTGTGTTTGTCCGTGCCCCTCTTGGGTCATGACTTTCAGGGGCTCAGGAGCCCACCTGCCCCTTTCTCCCCATGCCCCAGTGCCACCTGGCCAGGAGCAGGCCCGCAAATGTCCAGACAGGAGAGAAGAGGGCTAGGTCAGCACTTTGTGTAAAGGGCCAGGGAGAGCATTTATTTTTTTTGTGGGCCACACACAGGCTCTGTCACCTTGTCTTTTTGTTTTGTTTACAACCCTTTAAAAATGCAAAAAACATTTGTAGCTCGTGGGTCACACAGATACAGGCCATGGCTGGGTTTGGCCTGGGACCTGTGTGTGCTGGCCCCTGGAATGGAGACCCGAGGCCAGGGCTGGGGGGCACACTTGGGTGGCCGTGGCCCTCCCTCATTTGCAGCAGCCCCTCCCTGGCGAGGCAGTTCTGGCTTTTAGAAACGCAGCACAGGACCCCAGCAATGCCAGCCCAGCCACGGCCACAGCCTGTCCTTGTTGGGCTGTCCTAGGTCCCCCTTACTCACTGTCTTTGTTGCTGCAGCTCTGGCCAGGCTGCCGCACCTGTACAGGAACTTTGCCGCGGAGCAGTATGCAAGTGTGTTTGCCATCTCCCTGCCGTACACCAACCCCTCCAAGTAAGTGCTGGCCATCCTGGAGGCCCTGCCCCTCCCAGCCATGCCCCAGGCCTGGCTTCTTGGGGCAGAAAGCCACAGCGGCCTCTGTGCCCTGGAATGGCCTGAGGTCTGGGCGCCTCTTCCGTGCGCTTCCAGCTGGGGAATGTTTCCCTGGGTGCCAGGATGGAGCCAGCCCCTCTTGTCTCAGGTTCAATCAGTACATCGTGTGCCTGGCCCACCACGTTATAGCCATGTGGTTCATTAGGTGCCGCCTGCCCTTCCGGAAAGATTTCGTCCCTTTCATCACTAAGGTAGGCCTGGGGGCCAGCAGAGGCCATGTCCCTAGTTAGGGCCGGGACCCGCTTTGCCCTTGACTGTGCATGGCTGGGGCAGGGTGACAGGCAGGCAGGGAGAAGTGGGGCATTGCTTGGTGCTGTGCTTGTGGCACCCAGAGGCTCTGCCAGGCCAGCCTGCTGGGGCTCGACTCGCAGCCAGCGTGGGGCGTGACAACTGCTGCCTCATCCTGGGCCTGCAGCTGGCCCTGGACAGCCTCCCCTACGGCCCCTCACAGCTCAGGTCTTCCCCACTCCGCCAGGGCCTACGCTCCAATGTCCTCCTATCTTTTGACGACACCCCTGAGAAGGACAGCTTCAGAGCACGGAGCACCAGTCTCAATGAGAGGCCCAAAAGGTATGGGGCCTGCTCGGGCACACCTGGTGCCGGCATGGGCTAGGGCAGGGCTCCGGACTGTGATCTGGGACAGTGGCATGTACAGGGCCTTGGCTGACCGGCTGCTCCAGGCCAGCAAGTACAGATGGGTCCCGTGGCTGAGGGCGTGTCCCCATGCAGGCCGTGCCTGAGCCATGGTGCCCTGGGGTCTGTGAGTCAGGCAGGGCCTGTGAGGGCTGCCAGTGCTCCACACTCACTCTCCAGGCTGGCCCCTGTGGCCTGGGGTCCTGGCCCAGTGAAGCCTCAAGTGCAGGTATGAGCAGTTGGGGTTCGGGGTGCCAGCTGTAGGCATCTGAGTTTGGGTCTCACTGAAGGAGCCCAGGGTCACACGAGGACAGCCGTGACTCCCAGCTTGGGTCCTGTGCCTCTGTGGTGGGCCCAGCCTTGCTCGGGGCTGCTCCTCTTCCTCCAGAGCCCTCCCTGGCCCGTTGGTAACCAGGGACACACCCTGCTTCACCATCACAACTGCTTCTGCCAAATGTGAGCAAAGAGCTGGGCCCGGCCTCTGTTCTGGTTCGTGTTTCAGTCCGGCAGCTTCCCCATGCTGTCCCACCTCCTGCCCACACTATTTGGCTCTCTCTAGATGGGAGACGGCATTTTCCAGCGTGACCTAAACTTAGAATCTTCTGTCAGGCCTCTGGGTGTGGGGGCTGAGCTTGGCCCTCAGTGACCAGAGACTCATTTCTGGCATTCTTGGGCCTTGACTTAAGAACTGGCCTCTTTTTCACAGTGACCAGGGCGTGGCCACTGAGGCCTTAGCACATCCTGGGTCCCAGGTCTGGGCGGTGCCAGCCTTCCGTGGGGCAGGGTGGGGAGCCGGGTCAGCACAGCCTGGAATCTGCCGTGCGAGGCGATCCACACACATTTAACTTGCACTAATGTTCTTTGTTTTCGTATCATGCGTGAAGCCTTACTTTTTCTCAGTTGTGTTTACCAGTTGTATTATTATGCGTTTTGTTTTCTGTCTCTTCCCCTGCTAACTGTCCCCTGCTAACTGGCATGGCTCTTTTGCTCACCTCACCCGTGGGACCTCTCCATCCTGACCCTGTGGCCTGGGACCTTTCCTCCTCACCCTCCAATGGCTTGTTCTCCCCTGCCCGGGAGCTGGGCTCTCTGGGGCTTGGGGCTTCCTTCCTCACCCGGTAGTTTGAGGATAGCCAGACCCCCCAAACAAGGCTTGAATAACTCTCCACCCGTGAAAGAATCCAAGGAAAGCTGTGCATCTGAGGCCTTCCGGTGCCGCAGCATCAGTGTGTCTGACCATGTGGTGCACAGGTAGCGGGGCTGTGGCGGGAGGGGGCACGGACCTGGAGATTGGCCCCGTGAGCACCGGGTGGCGGTGCATGGGGCTGCTTGCATGACCTCGTTGCCGGTGGTGCCCTCCCTGGCCAGGGCAGAGGACAGCCTGGCCCCCGGCTCAGGGGAGCCTGGTGACGAGGGGTAGAAAGGTTGCATTCTGTCCCCAGACCCCTGGGAGCCCCAGCCAGGGTGCTGCTCTGAGAACACTGGGCATCGGGGCAGCCCCTGCAGCCTTCTCCCTGGAGGGCAGGGGCTTTTACAAATCAAAGGAGCTCAGGGAAGAGACAAACTTCTGGGTTTGGCCTTTTCCTGTCTCTGGAAGGGATTTTCTTCTTGGGCTTCCTTCTAGGAAAGGTCTGTTTTCTGTTGTGGCTGAAAGAGAAGAGGGGCTTTTGTGTAGGGCACTGGAGCAGGACCCAGGACCCTCAAAGGGGCAGTTATGGGGCCCAGGCCACAGCCTTGGTCAGTTCTCCTGGCAGTGTCTGGGAGCAGGTGTGGGTTCTCGGGCACCGGCGCTTGGCCACTGCCTGCCTGTAGGTTGTACCTGCCAGCCCAGGTGGCACTCGGCAGAGGGGATCCCTGTCTTCTCCCCTGGAAGCCCCTTTTAGGCCTGGCATCCCACAGCGCCAAGGTCCACCTCCTCACCTTGGTCTCTGTTGTGTGGGATTTGGCCAGGGCTGGGGAGGGTGGAGGCACTCAGCAAGGCTCCCTTCTCAGCTCTTTGCTAGCAAATTCCTTATTGTGAACAAAGTTTGGCAGAGGGGCTATGACATTTATATCGGAATGAAACCTGCATAGCTCCTTCCCCTGGTCACTGGGGTGAGTGTGGAGCTCAGGGTGGCCCATCTCACCTGCCCAGGTGTGAGGGTGGGAGCCACGCATGAAGCCCAGACCTTCCTTGTCCCCAGTAGGAGGCACCCCTGTGGGCAGAATGCAATCTGGGTCTGTCTGCTATGGTCTCCGTGTCTCTGCATGACTAAATTGTTCTGCCATGAGGTCATAACCTAGCTCTCCTGTGTGCTTCGGTGAGAGGGGACATCCTGTCTCTTCAGCCTCCTAAATCTCGGCTTCGACCAGTGGCCCGGGTCTTTCCCATGAGGTGTCTCCCCTGCTCTTTGGGATGACGTGGTGCACATGATGTGCGAAGTTGCGGCTTGACTAGCCGCTGCGCCCTGGTGGGGTCTTTCCCAGCAAGGTCCTATCAGCTGTGCATGTGTTGAGCTTTGGCCCCTTGGTGGTAGGTGGCCGGCTGGCCCCGCCTGGCGCCCTAACCCTGGTCGCGGCTTCTCCCTCCAGCAGGATACAGACGTCCCTCACCAGTGCCAGCCTGGGGTCTGCAGATGAGAACTCGATGGCCCAGGCTGATGACAACCTGAAAAATCTCCACCTGGAGCTCACAGAAACGTGCCTGGACATGATGGCCCGATACGTGTTCTCCAACTTCACAGCAGTCCCCAAGAGGTGCGTGCCTGTGCTCCAGGGCTGGAGCTGGGAGGGGCAGGAAGGACGGGAGGGGCAGCCATCCAGCTTTCTTTCCGTGGCCGCGCCATGACCACATGGTGGTGGCAAGTGGGCCAGGCGGGGCCTCCTTCCTGTGGGCCGGCTGGGGCTGTGGCCGCTCTGGGTTCCCAAGGTCAGGCGGACCTTTGGGAGCCAAGACGCCCTATCTGGGAGCTGCCACTAAGGGAGTTGGAAGTGGACCTTCCTTGTACTTTCAGGTCTCCTGTGGGAGAGTTCCTCCTGGCAGGTGGCAGGACCAAAACCTGGCTGGTTGGGAATAAGCTTGTCACTGTGACAACGAGCGTGGGAACCGGGACCCGGTCATTGCTAGGCCTGGACTCAGGGGAGCTGCAGGGTGGCCCAGAGTCAAGGTGACTGCACCTTCCCTCCCTTGACACTGCCTGTCCTGAGCCCAGGCCCACGTGGGGCCCTGACGTGCTGGCCTGGAGCCGTGGCGGGCCTTGTTTACCCCATGCGTGGGTACTTTTGTTCTTAGCTCTGACCCCAGCGTGCATATGAGGCAGACAAAGGAGGCACCAGCCAAGCTGGAGTCCCAGGCTGGGCAGCAGGTGTCCCATGGGGCCCGGGACCGGGTCCGCTCCATGTCAGGTGAGCTTCAGCCCCAGCCTGCTTCCCTCACAGGTGCCCAGGGCCCCCTCAGCTGCCTCTGTGTTGGTCCATGTTCACCCCTGGGGGTGTTTGGGAGGTGCCTTTTGGCTGAGTCTCCAGAGGGTATGGTGAGGTGAGGGACCAAGCCAGTCTGCCATGGCTGCTGCAGCAGAACACCCAAACTTCGTGCACACATGACAGCTCAATTCTGCCTGTCTGGAGGCTGGAAGCCCAAGATCAAGGTGTTGTAGGGCTGGTTCCTCACGAGGCCTCTCTCCTTGGCTTGTAGACACTGTGTTCTCCCTGCGTCCTCACATGGTTGTCCCTCTGTGTGTCTGTGTCCTCATTTTCTCTTCTTATGGGGACACCAATCTTACTGGGTTAGAGCCCACCACAATGATCTCGTTTAACCTTAATTACCTTTTTAAAACCCAATTTCCAAATGAGGTACTGTGGGTTAAGACTTCAACGTACAAATTTGCGAGGGGGAGCACCTCAGCCTACTACGGGGCATCTCCGGCAAAGGGAGGACTTGGCTGAGGCTCAGAGCCCAGGAAGGGCCTTGGGTGTGGTGTGGGCTGAGCAGTGAGAGGGTGGGTGACCTTGGCCCTCATGGAGGCCCTCGTGGAGTCTGGGCCTAGAGGCTGCTGCCCTGAGATGCCTCCCTCAAGCCTGGCCTCGGTGCAGGAGCTGATCTGGGGCCACAGAGCACCTGGTGCCCGTCATTGGGGTGGGTGACCACTGGAGCGCTGCTGGCTCTGAGCTCATGGTCCTGAGGAGCTTGGTTGGGAGCATCAGGCCAAAGCCAGGGCCTGGCCCCTGCCTGCACTCCAAGCCTGGGTGTGCTGTTGAGGGTGGCATGCTGGGAGGCTGCCCTGGGAGGGCCCTGAGGGGACAGTGGGCTGGGGGCGTGGGGCGTGAAGCCTGAGGCCTGAGGGACGTTGCTGCCCTACCCAGGGAACACCAGCTGGCTGATGAGTCTGGAGAACCCACTCAGCCCCTTCTCCTCGGACATCAACAACATGCCCCTGCAGGAGCTGTCCAACGCCCTCATGGCAGCCGAGCGCTTCAAGGAACACCGGGACACAGCACTGTACAAGTCACTTTCGGTGCCGGCAGCTGGCACGGCCAAGCCCCCTCCTCTCCCACGCTCTAACACAGGTGAGCGCTTGGCGGGCCTGTGTGCGTGCTCGTGGGCAGCACAGGTCCCTGCCCCCATAAGCCTGGCGCTCCCTGTCTGGGGGCGGCGTAGTTCTGTTCCACTGAGGTCTCCCAAACATCTGGGGGGTCCCAAGCCTGCCTTGGCACTCTCGTCCTCAGGGACATTTGGGAGGAGGCTGGCCTGTGAGGGCTGCCGAAAGGACCCTCCTCTCTGGAGTCTTGGTACCTGCTAGTCGGCCCTCAGGCTGCTGCAGGGTGGCAGCATCAGGAACAGGCAGAGCCCTGGGAGGCCTTTGCTCACCACCCTCGGCGGGGAGCCCTGTGCCACAGGCTCCAGGAGGCACTGCAGGCAGCCTCACTTCCTGCTTGGTCTGGGTCTGGATGCCTGAGCCTCCCTGTGTGTTCTGGTGCCCCGCCAGGCCTGGCTTGGTGCTGTCCTTCTAGGCCAGACCCTCTGGCCCTTCCCTGTGGCTGCAGATGGTGCTTAGAGGCCCAGGACATCCGTTCTGAGGAGGAGGGAGGCACTTCCCTCACCAGAGATCCACCTGAGCAGCTTATAGCTCTAGGCCCGGGCCCCGCCACCCCGGCCGCTGGCCCTGCCCTCTCTCCTCTCCAGGCTCGGGGCCTGTCCTCTCTGCTCGACCTGTGTGTAGTCTCTCCTTCTGCTGACGTGGCCGCTCACGTGGTTTCCCTTGCAGTGGCCTCTTTCTCCTCCCTGTACCAGTCCAGTTGCCAAGGAAAGCTGCACAGGAGCATTTCCTGGGCAGGTATTCGTGCGTCTCTTTAAGGAAAGCAGTGTTTGCTGCAGAGCGCCACTCTGCCTCGTAGATGCTGCTCTCATCGTCCCCATCTGCTCACCTCCATGGTTCGTCTGAGCCTCATCGTCCTTGGGAGCAGGCCCCAACTCGCATGAGGACATCCGTGCAGACGCCTGTGCTTTGCCCGCGGGAGCCCCTTTGACTTGAGCCCTTGCGGCAGAGCTCTATTCCTGAGCTGGGCACGCCCTCCCAGCCCCTTTTTTAGGTCCCAGGAGGTGGGGGTGGCCCTAAGGCTCCCCGGGGACATCAGCTAAGCTGCAGATCCTGACGGGTGGCAGCTGTTCCGGTTGAGCCTGGCCCTGGGGCTCCACCTAGCTGGCCTTGCCCTGGCCTCTGGCAGTTTGGTCTTGTGAAGCCACAAATTTGGACTGTGCCTGCCATTCATCAGTGACTGACCAAGGGCCCTGCAGACTGGCCTCTGCCCATTGCCCCTAGGCCCTGGCGGGGTGTGGTCTGCCCTGCCGGATCCCCACGTGTGGGCAGGCGTCAGTTAGGAAGGGCTGTGTGCAGACGGGTTCTGGCGGGCAGCTAATAGACCGTGTGTGGGGGCATCCGCGGCTGCGATAACCCTGGGTTGCTTCTCCCCCATGGCCCTGCCCTGATGCCGGTGCAGGAAATGCTGCTTTGGGACCTCATGCCCTCTCCCGTTAGTGTGCCCGGCTGCGGGTCGGGCTTGGACTTGGAAGGCGATCCCCCGCTCTTGGGTGCGGGCTCCTGAGCCTGTGTTTGCACGCGGGAACTTTCCCCATAGCAGCCTTTTCTGCGGGTGCAAAGTCGTGGAGAAACTCGGCCGCTGTCCTTGGTTACTGAGGGCTGGTCTCAGGCAAGGGCTCCCTCCTCCTGGGGAAGTCTGTTTTGCCTTTGCCTACCTGCCATGCTGGAGGCACAGAGGTGGACACTGGGGTGGGCAGAGCCGGCTGCCTGCCTAACCCCAGGAGCCCGTGCGGGAGACCCCCGTCAGAGCTCACGCCAGGCCCTCTGAGCATCTTCCCAGCCTGCTCGATGGGTGGAGGCAGCAAGCAGAGCCTTGGGGAGGCCCTGCAGGGCCTCTGTCCCCTCTGTTAGGGACCAGGCTGGTACTCTGAAGCCATGTGAGTGCCAGGGCCTGACCCAGCACCCAGCAGCCCCGTCTGTGTCCTCCCAGACTCCGCTGTGGTCATGGAGGAGGGACGTCCCGGAGAGGCTCATGTGCCAGTGGAGCCCCCCGAGTTGGAGGACTTGGAGGCAGTGCTAGGCACAGACAGGCACTGTGGGAGCGCTGGCACTTACAGCAGGGTAGGTGGGCTGTGCCCTGCGGCTGTGGGTGGGTGAGGCAGGGGCGGCCCCTGGCACCCCACTAACTGGCTGTGTGGACTGGCAAGTCTTGCCCTTTTCTCATCTAAAAACGGCTATCCCCACCCTCCTAAGGGACAGTCTGGATTCCCAGTGGCCGTCTGGGTATTGCCCCATTGCCGGGCACCCTTTGGTCTGTGGGGTTCTCAATTCCTCTGCTCAGCGTGGGGTGCGGGCAGGTGCTGCCACATTGAGGGTGGGGACCTCAGCTTGGCAGCAGGGCTGCCCTGTGGCCCTGGCTGGGGGATGGTGGGGCTTCATCGCTCAGGGCAAACCCCGCTGGCCCCAGGGTGCCTCCTGACGAAGGTTCTCTTTGGGATGGTCCTTTCTAGTCTTCCTCGACCTCCAGCCAGGAGGAGAAGTCATTCCGTGGAGAGGAGCTGGCTGCTGGGGGCATTCCCATCGAGCGGGCTGTCTCCTCTGAGGGTGGCCGGCCCTCTGTGGACCTCTCCTTCCAGCCTTCACAGCCCCTGAGCAAGTCTAGCTCCTCACCCGAGCTGCAGACCCTGCAGGACATCCTCGGGGACCCTGGGGACAAGGCTGATGTTGGCCGGCTGAGCCCTGAGGCCAAAGCCCGGTCACAGTCAGGGATCCTGGACGGGGAAGGCGCTGCCTGGGCAGCCCAGGGCGAAGACAGCCGGTGCCTGGGCCCCACCCAGCCCGAGGGTCCCCTACTTTCCAGTGCCCCCCGCTCGCCCAGTGGCCTCCGGCCCCGAGGTTACACCATCTCTGACTCAGCCCCATCACGCAGGGGCAAGACAGTGGAGAGAGATGCCTTCAAGAGCAGAGCGGCGGCCTCCAATGCTGAGAAAGTGCCAGGCATCAATCCCAGGTGGGCCTCTTCGCTCCTGGCTGGAGCTCCCTGCACCCTTCCCATGGGGAACCTGGCACCTACACAGCCCTGGGCAGAGCGAGCCAGGGGGCCGGCCCTCGTGTCCTCTGCCCTGTGGCTGATTGGAGCCCCAGGGGAGGGTGCTTCCTTCGGCGAGGGGCCAGCTCTGCTCTCCTCCACATGGGCTGTGGCTGCACCCCCAAACCTGGCCCTTGCCGTGTCTCCTGCAGCTTTGTGTTCCTGCAGCTCTACCACTCTCCTTTCTTTGGCGATGAGTCCAACAAGCCCATCCTGTTGCCCAATGAGGTGGGTGTGCCCTCCCTGCCCTGTGGAGCCCTGAGCCATGTGTGGGTGGGTGGGAGGCCCTGCTCCCTGCAGCAGCCTGCCACAATCTCCCTGGGTGGGACAACCTTACTGGGTGGCATGGCCTCTGCCCCGGGCTCAGGCCAGGCTCTGTGTGCTCCAGTCCTTTGAGCGGTCAGTGCAGCTCCTTGACCAGATCCCGTGCTACGACACACACAAGCTCGCTGTTCTGTACGTGGGAGAGGGCCAGGTGAGGCTGCTGGGCTGGCAGGGGCCAGCCTGGGTGCCGGGACAGGGCTGGCTGGGCCTGCCTGCAGTGGGGTGGGGGTTGGGCCCTCTCCCTCGCGCTCGGAGCACCACACTGCATGAGCCTCAGAGCATCAAGTGCTCCTTGTCCTCCATGGCGGGCGCTATTCTGAGAACCAGGGGCGCAAGTGTAAGAATGGCACGAGCACATGGCACGCCAGAGAGCAGTAAGGCCTGGAGGGGCAGGTGGCATCAGCGTGTAGGCGGGGGCAGGGTCCTGCGTGCTAGGTGATCCAAGTGGGAGGAAGTGGGGGTGGGGACGTCCCCTGCCAAAGCAGCAGGTGCAGAGGCCCTGGGGCACTTGGTGTGCCTGAGGGCTGGCACTGAGTATGCTTGGGGGCGGTGACAAGAGGTGGGGGCAAGAGACGTCATGGGGGAGGGCAGGTCGTGAGCAGCCTCAGAGCTCCTTGTGAGGTGGCACAGTCCTTCTCAGTGGTTCCAAGCAGAGGCCTTGGCATGACCCCGCTGAGTCCTAGGAGCATCCCCAGGTTGCTGTGAGGGTGCCTGATGGAAATGGACGGCCGTCCATGCGGGAGAGGCCCGTGGGGCCTGGGCTGCTGAGCCAGGGACAGGGTGCTGGTGGCTTTGGAGATAGAGCTGACTGACTTTGCTGGCTAACCAAGTATGGGGGTGAGAGAAAGGAGGGAGTGGAGGGTGACACCAGGCATCTGGTCCCGGGCAGCTGCTGGGATGCACTGTCCTGCGCAGAGTTGGGGACCTCGGCAGAACCACACCAGCCACCCCGATCTGGACCTCAGCCGAGACAAGCCCTGCAGGCCCTTCACAGCTGCGGGAGCCTGAAGCCGGGTGCCGGGGCAGAGCTGATGGGGTCCTGGCGGGGTATGGTGGGGCTGGCCTGGGAGTCCGCACCACCCCCTTTCTCCTCTGTCCCCAGAGCAGCAGCGAGCTCGCCATCCTGTCCAACGAGCACGGCTCCTACAGGTACGCAGAGTTTCTGACGGGCCTGGGCAAGCTCATTGAGCTCAAGGACTGCCAGCCAGACAAGGTGTACCTGGGCGGGCTGGACGTGTGCGGCGAGGACGGCCAGTTCACCTACTGCTGGCACGACGACATCATGCAGGGTGCGTGTGGGGCCCTCCGTGCCTGGTCATCTGAGGCGACCCAGGCGTCCTAGGGGCATTGAGGCAGGAGGGGGCTGGTGGCTGTGCTTCCAGAAGCTCTGGCCCTGGGTAGAGGAGCTGGGGCCACTGGTTGGGTGCCACGGGGTGTGGCATCTGTGGGGAGACCAGGAGGTGCCCTGGCGAGAGGTGCAGAGGGCCTCGACGTTGGCCCCCACAAACCCCAGCCCCAGGAGCCCCGTCCTGGGGCCACCCTGCCCAGCCTGGCCTCGCCCCACCCTGCAGCTGTGTTCCACATCGCCACACTGATGCCCACCAAGGACGTAGACAAGCACCGCTGTGACAAGAAGCGCCACCTGGGCAACGACTTTGTTTCCATTGTCTACAACGACTCTGGCGAGGACTTCAAGCTGGGCACCATCAGAGTGAGTGAGGTCTGGTGTGGTCAGGTCCCAGAGCCCAGGGCTCAGTCGCCTCAGTCCCTGGGCTGGCTGGAGGCCGAGTCTGTCTGGGGAGGTGTCCACCGGTGTGTCCAAGTGGCAGCAGCGAGCACTGCTGAGCTGGCGGGTCCCCCCTCTGAGCCAAAGCAGTGAGG